>CAMTDV010000027.1:18254822-19454822 GCA_947069175.1 Scalesia atractyloides
TTGGATGGATGGGAGAAATTGGATGATGGGAACCGGGGTGATACGAGATTGAATTGTATTATGTTGTATTAGTGTTATGATATACATGGTATAAATTGTTACTAAGAATGTTATTCAGGTTGTTTAAAATAAGACTTGACTTTGCATAAATGAACTTTCTTTAACCGAAGAAAGTTGAGAGATCTTATAAACATACATTCGATTTTACTAATATCGTGCAATGATTGATAATTAGTCGATTTCTCGACAACTAAATCCGTAAATGAACCTACATTGTAAGAAATTTTAGTTGTGTTGATAACCTAAGTTAGAAGAGGACAATGTGCATATGGCATAAGACTATGACACACTATTGTCTCTTACTTTTGAGAACCTGAAACTAGAAAAGTGGATGATGATGATGATGATGATCGGGGTAGAAATCAATACATGAAATATGGCTACATGAAAAATGTCGATTTCCTTAACAATGAGTGAAATAATTTTTGAATCCCAAATGATATTAAGGGAATAGCAAGACTAAACATGTCTGAGGTGATACTTATATCGAAGTTCTAGCTTTATAATGAAATGTGTGAACTTATAAAAGAAGATAGATTGGTGTTGTAATAAAATTAGTACCTCATCTTTTTAAAATATTTATTTTTCAAGTATCATTCTCTTAATATCTCATGGATGAGGATAATAAGAGGGAAATATAGATGAAAAGATGTGAAGAATAAAGAGTAAAAAAAAGGTCGTTTTTAATCCTTAAATTCTTTTTTAGGGTTTAGCTCTATGAATGAGGATAATAAGAGAGAAATATGGATGAAAAGATGTGAAAAATAAAGAGTAAAAAATAGGTCGTTTTTAATCCTCAAATTCTTTTCTAGGGTTTAGCACTTATCATACTTTATATCTATTTACACTCTTATAAATAACCAATAGTTCATCTGACCAAACAAAGTTGGTATTTCGCTTAAAAAGATCTCATATTTTCCCTTAAGAAGATCTCATATTTTCCCTTAAAAAGAAAATATATACACGTAAAATAAGACTTGCGTCAAAACTAGAAAAATATGCAATTACACAAGATGTAATTACGTTATTTCATGAAATGCAACATCATAAATAGGGTTTTGGTTAAACGTGAAAAATAGACACATTGGTGAGCTAGAGAGATTTTAGTAGTATCTTATGATGATTGCTGATACGTCGATTAGCGAAGAATTAAATCCGTGAAGGAACATTTCCTTATAAAATTTTGTGTCGATAACCTAAACCAGAATAGAACAATATGAAAAGGATACACAACTACAACACATTGTTGTCTCTTTCTTTTGGAAAACCCGAAACCAGGAAGTTGATGATTGGAGTAGAAATAACATGTGGAATAAGGGTACGCAAGAATAGTCATCCTTCTTAAGAATGATTTCTAAGGTTTACAAGATGCATAGTTATTGGCCTTTAAGTGGTCTCAAGGGAATAACAAGACTGGCTCATTGGAAGTGATACTTGTACGGGCGTTCTAGCTTTTGTATTAGTGTAACAAAAGACTTCATCTCTTTCAAATCAATATTATTTTTTCCAAATAAAAATCCCTCTCCTAATTATACATATATAGGATAGGATTCATTTGATAATCTCTCTTATTGCGAGAATCACGAGAACCAATGTGAATACAAAAAATACCTAAAAAACACACAATTTTTTTAAATGTTTTTCATAAAATCCGCTATATTTCGTCACTAAAAAAAATAAAAAAAAAATCGAGTAATAATTATAGATGCACATGTGCATATGTATCATTTCTTTGACAAATTGCGTAATACATTACCAGTATTATACAATTGCACTTTCATTTACACTACTATCCGTAATACATTATTTTTTACATTACCGATATTTAAAATGCATATATGCATCATTATGTATGACCATGATATAACATGTTTTAATACAAAAAGTTTGTGATTTTGAATGATGAAGTGGGCCCATATACATGTTTTTGGTTAGTTATATCTAGTGGTTGATGGTTTGGTTATATTTATCACTTTATGATGTAATATGTTGTTTGGATGGTATGAAGGATATTGATGTACATGTGCATAAAGTGAAAATAGTATACATATCTGTAATGGTAGTGTATGATGGATGGTAGGAGATAATAGTAGTGTAATATGGATGGTATGATAGATGAAAGAGAAAATATATTCAAATAGTGTACCAAAACACGTTATATCATTTTCATACATATAGATGCACATGTGCATTTCTAATATCGGTAATGTAAAAAGTAATGTATTACGGATGGTAGTGTAAATGAAAGTGCAATTGTCTAATACGGATAATGTATTACGGAATTAGTAGTGTATTATGAATGGTAGTTATGACTGACATGCAATTAGGATATTTCACCAAAGACAAAATGATAAATAGCGGTGTGGTTAAACGTAAAATATAGATATAAGGGCCAGTAAGCCAAAGAGACATTTTAGTAAAATTTTGTGATGATTGCTAATTAGTTGATTACTAGAAAATGAAATTCGTAACTGAACATTTTCTTACAAGTTGACCTAAATCAGAAGAGAAACAATGTACAAAAGAATACGCAACCACAACACAATGTTAGTCTATTTTTTCTAAACAATCTGAAGCCGGAAAGTGGATGATTAGAGTAAGAACCAAAATATAAAATAAGGTACATAAATATAGTCATCCTCTTTTAAGAATGGTTTCTAAGGTTTACAAGATGTATAGTTGTTGGCCTTTCGGTAAAGTGACTAGAAGTAATACTAACATATTTGAAATGACACTTGTATGAAAGTTCTACCTTTAGCATGAAGACTTTAATAACATAAAAGAAGATGATTGTATTGTATCAAAAGTCCTACTTAATCTTCTTATATTATTATTTTTTTAATCCATATACATACACTATTATATCATACACTTATATTGGTGAAGATAACTAAAAAGAGAATACAGAAAAAAAAGGTCTGAAAATCGAGTAAGAAATAGGTTATGCTTAATCTTCTTTGTTTTTTTTAGATTTTTGTTGTATAATTTATCAGACAAAATAAAGTTAGTATTTTTGTATTTCGTCTGAAAAAATATTTTCTCTCAAAGAAAAAAGATAGATACATAGAACAATACGATATTAAAATTGAAAAGAGCATCTGATTACACAAGACGTGCAATAAGACTATTTAATAAAATATAACATAATAAATAATAAATAGCATATGATTATACATATAAAATAGACATGTTACTAGGTGAGTCAAAAAGATTTACTTTCAAAATTATGGAATGACCAGTTATTATATATGATAATAAAAACTATTTTTTGAAAAGAATAAAATTACAAATCCACACAATATTAATATGTCAAATATTCAAACATTGGCTCAATAATATACAAAACACAACAGCATATAATGATTCATCCAACTAAGAAACATGCATCATAACCTCAATTAAATATGCAAAGTCAATTCACAATAATTTTCATGCACAAATAAACTTCTAAAAGAGCATCATATAAAATAAATATAGATCTAGAACATAAATAAACTAATCATCCAAAACCCTGACTATACCGGCAGAACTCAATCAGTGACAAGTGACAGAGCTTGAATAAAAAATCAGTAGGAACCGGACTATTAAAAATCTAACATTTACATTACAAAAAAACATTTTAGAAATGTTCAATAAGATCAATGCTGATCAAAAAATCAGGAAGGGTTGAAGCACCCTTGGGCCACTAAGATGCTCTGTCACTAATCCCAACCTAGACCGTGACCGGACCAAAACTAACTGAAACATTCTCTTAATTCGGGTCAATCGGTCCAGCCTCGATAGGGTCCGAAACAAGATCACCATCATTCTTCCCATAAACATGAGACAACAAAAAAACCATAACAAAAAACCAAAAATCCAAAAAAAACACATTCTCTTTTTTAAAGTTCATATTTCAACTTTCAAAACACTAAAAACAATTTCACCAAAAGAACAAAAAATCAACTATTCTTGACCCCATTAAACTTCACACCACTGATCATCATAACCCTAAACTCATCAAAACTAATCATCCCATCACCATTCACATCAACTCCGGCGATCATCTTCCGGCAATCGCCGATCGAACACTCCTCCTCCAACCGCCCTAACACCTTCTGCAACTCCTCCGCAGAGATCAGACCATTCTTATCAATATCAAACACCGAAAACGCATCTCTCAAACTCTCCAACACCTCATTCGAATCAACATCCTTCGTGTTCAGCTCAATGAACTCCTGCAGATCAATGAATCCGTCACCGTCAGCGTCAACTGAGTTGATCATGCTCTCCAGTTCGTCGTCCGTCGGCCGGTGACCTAAACTCCCCATTATTGATCCGAGTTCGGAGGAAGAGATCTTTCCGTCGCCGTTAACGTCAAATTTTTTGAAAACTTGTTGTAGTTCGGTCTCGATCGAGTTGTTGACGGAGTGAACGGAGTTGACGGACGGTGAAGCAACGCCGTTGTGGCCGTTGTCGGTGCCGGATTTCTTTTTCCGGTGGAATAAGTTCTTCAGTCCCATCGATTTGTGAAATTTGAACGATTTGAGATGAATTTGAGGCGATTTGAGATAAATTTGAGTCGATTTGTGATGAATTTGAAAGATTTGAGATGAATATGAATAGATTGCAGGGTGAATTTATGAAATTGAAAGGATGTGACGGTTGATTTTGCGAGTGATAATCGATTTGGATGTGATTTTGGAAGAATTTGAATCGATTGAAGGACGAATTTGAAAGGATTTGGGGATTTTATGAAACCCTAATTTGTCGCCCCAATTTTAGGTGTGACCGTTTAATTTGGAATCAGGGTGGGGTGGGGTGTGGTCCCCGTATGAAATCCAATGAGGTCCGTTTTATAGATGCCAAATAAGCACAAAGAAGCAGACTTGTTAATTCATTTAATTCATGTTGACCAATAATATAAGTTTACGAAATTTGTTTTCTACTTTTTTGAGTATTTTTTTTTAATGTTTATAATCAAATAGAAACTTGATTTTAACATAACATGATAAAATCCTTTTGATTTCTTATGCGGGTATTGATTGAGTGTGATGGACCGATGGTGTTGCTATATGGAAAGAAGCTTGCGGCTAACCGATTTGAACAAAGAGGGAGGAAGATGACGATGGAAGACTTGTGTGATGGTCGTTGGTGATTCTTGCGTGGTTGGGTTTGGGAATTGATAGTGAGGAAACAAGTAAATCGGGAGAGAGAGATTTTGTGACCTTTAAGAGGACGATGAGGATCATCATGAGAGAGAAATGAGTGAGGGCGTAGTAAAGTTGTAAATTGATGACGGTCGTGAAATGAAAAGGTCAGTGGGGATGAATGGAGGTTTGGCAAGGGAAGTTATGTAGACTGCGATAGTGTAAAAAAATTGATTTTTTTTTGTCTGTGCATGATTAAATATAAACTTGAATTTTATACAAGTCCCTCTGATTTTTAACGAACCCCATATTGATTGAATGCGATATTGTTGCTATATTGAAGCAATGTTGTGGCTACACATTTGAACAAAGAAGGAAGATGATGAGCGAAGAATATATGTGGTGGTCATCGGTGATTCTAGCGTAGTAAGGTTTGGGAAATGACAATAAGGAAACAAGCAAAACGAGAGAGAAAGAGAGCGCTTCAAGAGGACAATGACGATAATCATGAGAGAAAAACGGGAATGACAGTTACAAAATGATGAGGCTAGGGTTACAAGCAGTGGGGATGATTGGAGATTCGCCTAACAAGTTTTGGTTTAATTTTAAAGTTGTGTTATTAATTACATGTGTTAGTGATCATTTTAAAAAAAGTAACTTATGAAATAACTGAATATAAATTAAAAAGGACCAAACAATTACGACTAAGTTAGCAGTTGAGATTAAGTGTGATTTTCAACAAGTTAACCTAATTTAAGTTTACCGCATGCACTATCTTTATAACTTATATGCAATATATATAGACAATTTGGATTTCAATAATCCAAACTATGATTCCTTGGCTAATAATATGTCATACTAGCAGTTTGAACAACGATCATTCTAACTTTCACTTGCATTGTCAAAAACAATCTTACTCTAACGAAGTAGTAACTCTGTCTTCCCCTATATATGATGTTATATGGCATTTTACAACACTATGATTAGGACCCGGATAAATAAAGTGTTCATCATGGGTTTATGGGTT
The DNA here is from genome assembly GCA_947069175.1 of Scalesia atractyloides. Lineage (NCBI taxonomy): Eukaryota > Viridiplantae > Streptophyta > Magnoliopsida > Asterales > Asteraceae > Scalesia > Scalesia atractyloides. Next base: position 18,261,039 of record CAMTDV010000027.1, read on the forward strand.
ACTTCTCCAATAGAGTGAGATTGTCCTTGACAATGAAAGTGAAAGTTAGAAATATCATTTGTTAAATTATCGGTGCAGATTATTATTGAGTTATAACTTGGATTATTAAATTACTTTTTTTTACTAAATTTAATGTTTTCAAATTTTAATCATATGTTAAAAATAGGATTTTGAAAATTTACTGTTTTTAATTATTAATCTTTTGTATATGTTTCTGTTCTTGATAAGTGGCGATAAAACTATGAATGGTTATAGTTTTGAGTTTATATTAATTGCTCTGATTATATACTTTATCAAAAAGTAAAAGACTTTTTATTTTTTTTAGTAGCGAATAATTTTTATTTTACTTTAGCATATTTGGTAAAATGAATACAAATTTAGAATATTAAAAAAAGAACCAACTCATATATTCAAATATATGAGTTATTTTTAAAGTCTTTATCTAGACCCATTCAAAAAAATAAAAACAAAAATTAAAGTCTTCAGTCATTGATAAATGATATGTTTATTTAAACCTTTTTGGGTAAGGGAAGTGAAGAATTGGGTTTAAGGCCATCGGTTTTAAGTTTAAATCAGAGCTTAATCGGGTTATACTAGAGTGGGTCTTCAGAGAATTAGAGCTAGTGGGCTTGGACTATACAGCGCTCTCTGTAGTTACGGGCGTACAAAATCGTCTTTTGTCATTGGGTTACCCAGATAGCCGGCTTCTATTTCGTTGGTTGTTAAAAAATAGAAAAAAACAATACAAACCCTTTGGGGGCAGTTAATGAAAAGTAGTGTGATTTGAATTGAAATTAAACTTGAAATCATTTTTATGCAAACATTTACGGGCAATTAATGTTTTCAATGAAAAGTCCAATAAATAATTCAATCTTTTATGAACGGCAACAACTCGATTTTGTTTTTTGTTCCATTTTAAACGATAAGTCATATTAAAAGTATTCTGGTAGTTAAAAAAAGAATAGTATTATAAAAGTCTACAAACTTTTATAGTAATTTACTAACCTATAGACTTCATAAAACCATAATTGTTCTGAACTAGTAACTGTATCTGCGCTATGAGACGAGAATGATTAATATATAGTGGTTGGATTGCTATTTCGAATAGTAATAATACGTACATGTATGCTTATATATAGATATAACACTCGTTGTTACAATATGATTGGTATTTTAAATAGTCCCTATCTTATTACTTTATATATCTTTCCTCTAAATTTAGATAATATTAAATTTTCTCCAAAATAATCACTGCTCGTTATATTTAATTACTACAAAAACCAAATTATGAGTATCGCACATTTTTTCCTATTTGAGTAAATTAAATAAATAGCTTTCCAACTATTGTGTTATTTTTTAATAGCTTAAACTACATCAAATTCGTCTTCGGTGGGGCTCGAACCCTTGAACTCAAGGGGAGCACAACCTTAACTCTAATGGCTTTGCCAAATAGACCCAGCCCCATCCTTCCAACTATTATATAACTTTAGCAATTTACATGAATGTTCCCTTGAGTGTAAAAACGACTTGAATGACTTAACGGAAAACATCTATTTTTATGTTCTTTTTGTTTCTTAACTTTGCTAGGTATATGTAAAGTTGTACATTCGTAATTTAACTTGTGCAGTTGTATTTAGTGTCTATTTGGTATACATAGAGAAACTGATGTGGTGACTAGAAGTTTTGGGGCAAACATGGATCGGTCATGAGATTATTGATGCCAGGCCAGCTAACATTGGAGAAAAACAGATATGGCTTTGACCCATCTGTGTTAAGTTCTTGGTGTCCTTGTAGTGTAACTTATGGCGTAAACTGTAATGTGTATATAAGGTCTAGTTTGGCGATCCGATTGGTGTAAACTTAAATTTCAGAATGTTTCTATGTAGCTGTATGTGGTGATGTAGTGAATGTACGAGGACACTATGGTGTTGCCTGCACTTCTTGCTAGTTGCTGGCTTTGTCGGTTTTTATAAAAAAGAAAAATTGATGTTCAAAAAACAGAAGGATTAAATAAAAATCTGTTATCAATAATCAAATTACAAGTATTTTTAGAAATATTTGACACCTTGCGTGCACTGAGACTAGCGCTTCACTCAACTTCTATGACCCTACACCCCCCTAGCGTACCAACGATGTTACATTCGACATCGAGAAATAAGTAAGCAAACACAAATGAAATTCTGCTATCTGAGATTCAGCAGCAGTTGCATAAAACCTTGACCAGGAACCAGCTTTAAACACACTCTCTCTGCCTATATACGCTTTGTGGTTTTCAATAAAAATAACACAACCACAAAGAGCAAACGTCTGTCTGGTTCCAGGCATCGTTCTGGAAATCGAGAAAAAGATAAAGAAAAAAAACCAATGCCTTCACAAGTTGATGATAAAGATAAACCGCTACGATGTACAACAATTTACACTCTATACCCGCCAACAAAATACAGATTTTCATAGATCATAGATGTAGCTGTCCTGGACCTTTGCGGGATGATCTTGAAGGCGGCCTGTTAACCTCTGGCGCCGCAGCTCCACCTCCCCTCACTTCTTCCGGTTTTTGGACCTCCTGGACAGATAAAATTCAGATCTATACAGGTTTTAAGGAAAAAAAAGGAAGAAAGAACACCCACCTTTGAGGATGCGGGAATGTTGTGTGACCGTGCTGGTGATTTTGAATGCAGTCGATGCTGATGTTGTGTCTGTTGAAATCGCGGCAGCAAAGATGCAAAGTTTATCCCATTATGCATGCTACTGATATCACCATCGTTCATGTTACCATCTTCTAAGACATGTAGCCCTGTTGACATGGGGTTGTTGAAGGAGTACGAAGGCACCGTCTTCAAACGAGTCCTTAAAATCTTAAACGCAGCACTTTGCTGAATATAAACATCAGTATATACCATCAGATGATATGAATTTACAGATCAATTTTTTGTATTTTATAATTAAGGAAAGAGTAAAATGCCATTTTCGTCCCTGAGGTTTGGCCAGTTTTGTGACTTTTGTTCAAAGGTTGTTTTTCCGCATCTGGATCCAAAAGGTTTGAAATCTTGCCAATTTTAATCCAGCTCATTAACTCCATCCATTTTGGATCCAGATACGGAAAAACAAACCTTTGGACGAAAGTCGGAAAACTGGCCAAACCTTAAGGACGGAAATGGCATTTTACTGTAAAGGAAATAAAGAATAACTTATTAACTATACTTACCTGAGGAAGTAACATAAGAAGACCATACAGAGCTTTCAACAACCATACATATCTTTCCGGTTCAAGAAGCTGCAAATATATTATACACACACACACAAACACACATATTATTAAAGTATAATCAACTTTCAAAATGATAGAAAAATAGATAATAATAATAACCAAAGCACCTGCAGTCTAAGGTAAGCAAAAGTGGGAGTCTCCAACAGGTGTATTAATTTGTCTAGCTGGATTAAAAATCTAACATTAATATCTTCCTCGGTTAGAGACTGAATGACGGAACTTGCATGTTGGTAAGCCTGTGCTAATAAGCAGAGACTTATTATGGCCATTGATGAATGGCTCCATGAGGAATATAGTGAAAGAAAGAAGTCTTTTCCAGCAGAATTAACTAGAGATCGCTTTAGAAGGTTTCGTAGGTCAGACAACTCTGAAGACGTCAGCAGAATTAAATTTAATGCCTGAAATAACAAATTTCAGCTCTTCAAATATTCGGTTTATTATCATAAATAATTTTCTATATACCACTGAATTATACCTGAACCATTGTTGATGCAAAATCCAGATTTGCTTCCTCCTCAAGAATCTTGGAGAGCTCCCGGTAAACTCTTTCAGAATCTAAAAGCACACAAAGTCGGCGAATAATTAAAGCGCCTCGCCTGAAGGGCAAACAAAAAGTTAGCACAGAAATTTATCAAGAAATGAAAAAAGAAATTAGAATATTATATATATATATATTATATATATATATTATATATATATATATATATCTATATATATATAGGGGGAGGATCATGAGAAAACTATATATAAACGAGAAAACTAAAAAAGCCTAAAAAAATACCAATTTTCCTTTTTTTTTACAATTTTTTTATAAAAAATCGCTACTTTTTATGTATAAAAAAACTTTTTTTCAAAAAAAAAAAAAAACTTGTACTGCACATGTGCATTACATATGTACTACACATGTGCATTATATGTATGTGCTGCACATGTGCATTATATACTTAGATTTAGCTTTTGAGTTTAGTTTAGCTTTTAGGGTTAGGTTTTTTGGGGGTTTAGGATTAGGATTAGGTTTTTGGGTGTGTGTGTGTGGGGGTGGGGGGGAGGGGGTAGGTAGGTTTGTTTAGGTTTTTTTTTGGGGGGGGGGGGGTGGGGGTTAGGTTTTTTGAGGGGTGCGGGTGGGGGGTTTAGGTTTTCTGGGGGGGTTTACGTTTAGGGTTTAGTTTTAGGTTTTTTTGGGGGAGTGGGGGTGGGGAGTTTAGGTTTTTGGGGGTGGGGGGGTTTAGGCTTTTGGTGGGAGGGTGAATTTAGGTTTTTGGGGGGTGGGGGTGGGGGAGGTTTAGGTTTTGGGGGTGTTGGTGGAGGGTGAGGGTGGGGGTGGGTTAGGTGGGTTAATTGCATATGTGCAGTACAACTTTTTTTAAAAAAAAGAAGCTTTATATATTATATATAGCAAATTTTATCAAAAAAATTCAAAAAAAAGTGATATGTTTTTAAGGCTTTTTTAGTTAGTTTTTTGGTTTTCTCATTTAAACTAGTTTTCTCATGATCCATCCCCTATATACATACATTATATATATATATACACACACACACATATCACCTTTCCAGGAGATCATGATCTGTATGGAACTTATGAACTAAGAAAACAACAAGCTGGCGGAAGTTATATTGGTCTTTTGCTATGGCTGCATGCACCTCAAGTACCAGGAGCACTACCTACGATGGTAGCGTAAAACATTTGGGACTTATATAAGATAACAAACACACAAGTAGTCAAGTAGATGTGAATTGTAAAGAAGCCAGAGAAAGATTACCTGATCAGAGGGATCTGATAGTGGTTTCAGAAGTGTGTCAAAGATATCATTCAGAAAAGTCAGGACCTGTTAAACACATGAGATCAGATATTAATTAGTTTCCCTTGTTTATTATGATCTTGATCATCTTTATCTTCAAGACCAAAGAGCACACATTAATATACTCCATTGAAAAGTAGTATATACAAAGACAACCACTACAAATAACAAATTGAGCTTGTATGCAGGTACAGATATTTCTAAAATAAAGCAAAAATAAACCGAATTTAAACTCTTTAACGGTAGACAAAGTGATAAACTAAAAAAGAAACATATAATTAACAAAAAATCTAAAACAAAATGGTAACAGTGTTCTATATAGTGATAATGGAATGTTACCTCTGGATGGTGTCTATTCAAAAGAGTTGAAATCCAGTGCAATGATTCAATTCGAGTAGCCTCATGCTCACTAGATAACTGCCTGATAGATTGAAATAATAAAACCATATTCAAGACAACATACCCAGCATAAGTGTCCTAAAGGTAATTTTATTATGATATGAAGCAGTATAAACCACATAGGCAAATGATTAAAACTTTAGTGTTAAAGCACACCTCTTTGCAACGGAGAGAATAGCTCCAACATCAAACCCCTCAGCAGGAACAGTTTGGATTGCACGAAGCTCTTCGTTTGTTTCACGGGCTACCTGATGGTCATAACACGGTATATAAGAAAACAGTAGAACATCACATTAAATATTGGGATATCAGTAAATTATAGGTTTCAGCACATAAAGACTCTAGATTGAAAAATATTACAAACTTACTACTCGTATTTTCTCTTCGTTGTCAGCTATGCAAGGCAAGATAGCTCCCAATATATCGGCATAATAAGGTACAAGCTGGTCTCCACCAAGTTTAACAAACTCATTTATCTGCACAAACAGTTTTCTAATCAATGCCTCAACAAACATAATACTGATAGCAATGATATATTTGATTCTTACCCATGTTATTGCGGTCCAACGAGTAAATTCATCAGGGGAAGCTGCTCTTTGTACAAGTATTTCCGCCATGCGACCGTAGTCTACAGACTTCATGAGTAGGATTGCTAGAGTCAGAAAATTTACATAGAAAGAAAGAAAACTGAGTCCATACGTTTAAACAGTTCAAACGCAAGAGCCATACGGTTGAAGCTCCCAAACGTATGGATCATGGGCAATAAATAGAGGTGCAACATGTTTAAATTATATAAGTCTTGACGGAGAGAAGATATCAAACTTGATTCTCCCAGAGCCTAACGATGTAAACTCTTTCGGTACTGAATAAATCTGTGATGACGTCGTTATGATGTCGAAATTCTTACTGAATTAGTTCTATTTATCAAAACTTCCGTCTTGAACGAGTTTAAACACTAATCGTCAGGTTTATCTATCAGTTCCACGTAATTTCAAAAACACAAAGATGTAGAATACCATAAAGGCATAAACTAAATATCACGTTTCCTAATTCCTACAGAACAAGTCTTACTGGAGAGTTTTTAATCTCTTGAAGGAACTCTGAAAGTGCTGAATCAGCTTGCTGCCGGATTTCAAGGCTGGAATCACTTAACATATTAAATAAACCTGGAATAACATCGTGTTAGTGACGTTTATAAAGGTCTGACAAAAAAGTAACGTAGAAGATAACATTCAATTAACTTCGATTCAGAATCATTTACCGTCGAGAAAATCAGGAAGAAAGCCCAGCATATCTATGTCTGGAACACTGTCCAATACCGTGATCCATCCCACCAAAAACTGGCGAACATAAGGATTCAAGACGTTCATCCGCTCTCTCAACAACGGTATAAATTCCTCAATGCTAGTTAAAATAAGCAGGATAACAAATTAACTTTACATACATATTTTAAGTCGAATCAGCAGATGAAATCAAATATATAATCACCTGAATTGATCACTCTCTGTCACTATGTCCTATATTCCGACACGTAAAACAGCAATTTAATAGTTTGCAATTTAGAATCACATAGAAGATGGTCAAAAGCTATAGCATATGATAACTGATAAAGAACACTTGCCTTCACAAGTCTATCTAAAAGATGGGCAGCACTTTGTACATTGGGATCTGAGTCAGCTGAAAGCTTACACAACGCATCAAATATTTTGTTGAAGTGGAAAATAAACTCTCCTCTCACCACCTGCAAAAGGCATGACATAAACCGAAAATGTCTTGCATCGAGAAAGCTTAATTGATGATATTTAAACTCATCCTCACCTTTGCAATGTTGTATAAAGCTTCACAAGCATAGTAGCGAACTCTGCTATCTTGATCAGAGAAAGAGTTTATCACTGGTGGTAGAATTTGCTGGTAGGTTATATGAAACGGAAAAAGAGAAGAAAGAAGAATTCGTTCAAATTAATTGGTACAATCATGTTCGCATCAACTGGTTACTTTATGTGAGAAATAGACTTAAAATAGAGAATGAACTGTTGTAGCATCAAGTCACATAAAATATGTTTCTTGGATAATATATGATCTTCACTGATATACAACCATATCCAAAACGCGATTTTCTAACCATTAAATAATATACACCGTATCTAATACACGATTTCCAACTATCAAATAATATACACCATAGCGAAACGGTGAACAGATGTTTTGAAGACTCGAATCGCTATTTTGTGTCATTGTGCATTAAGAGATACAATCAGAAAAAAAACCCTTAGTCTGGTTCTTTATATATGGCATGCCAAATAAATTCCAATATATAATAAGATAGACTACATGTATGAAAAGTAGTGATGAAAGAGGTCAAAATAAATCAACCATTTTGTTAACATGGTTACTTCTTGGCCAATAATGGTGTCCCACGATCCGTCATAAAAAAACAAAATTTTCCAAACTGATAAACCGTCTGGTCATTTTCTAGTGATCACATGACCTGTCATGGAATGATCCCTTAAAATAAAGAAAACCTGATTACCAAATAGGTTGTCTATAATTTATTGTTTTATATGCATAGTAAGGCAATTAGTATATAAACATGTCATCAAGGAAAAATAATTACAACGACAACCTCTTGTGACTCACACAAGTTAATGAATCTGTAATCGAATCCTATATTGAGAGCTTAATGTCTAGTACAAGTACATCACTACTATCTTATGCTTTCTTCAAGACATTGACTAGTTTGTGTCTTGCGTTAGCTATCATGCACAAAAGTGGCAAAGAGATCAACAAATTATACGCTGAACTTATACATTAATATGGTAATACTAAACTCAACGCAATGGGGCTAAAAAAATTCAAAAGAATTCAAAACACCTTTAATTGCTGAAAAATCTTAAATGTAAAAGAAGTGCTGGAATAATTCAGACCTGTAACCCATTTTCAAGTAGATTACCATCTAATAAAAACTAGACATGAACCCTATGCGAGCTTTTGGTTGAATCAAATACCCCTAAAATTAACTGGAAAATTCAGGTTATAAGTTTGATATTTAAGTTTAATCACACCTATATAAACATTATATGTATCAATAACAATATACAGATGATTGTCAACGTAGAATTGGGAATGCAGCGGTTACATAATGAAGATTTCTTGTTGTTTTTCATTTTTTGTATTACATAATAAAATAAATCTTTAATAGATACACAGACAGAGATAAGGACGAGGATAAAATAAGTTGACTGATCACCACCAAGTTAATCATATTTTAATTGTAGCGTATTGTAGACCTATTAAACAAAGAGCAAATCTACAGAAACCATAACGGGTACCACAAGATCTACAAATTTCCTTCTTTGGAGGTATTATCCATCCGTTAGCTCACATTTTCTAAAAAATATTTCTCATTGTCATAATCGGCAATTCAGCAATTCCAATGATGTGATACCTTAGTTGATGCTTAGACTCTATGTTTTGCCTATATTATTCTCTTCTTTAAAAAGCTTAGCAGAACACATATGAAGTCACGACATAAGACAGTCCACATTCCTAAAAAGTAGACAAGACTTTTCTCGTGAAACAAATTGATCGACTAAATCCTCGTTTGCGTTAATAGAGCTCTTCACGTAAATCAACCATGACTTCAAAGTAACATCTCTATCATCGACTACCAGCACATCACCAGAAATGTGAAGATAAGCAATAACTACTATAACATATGTTTAACTGGTGTATCCTTAAAGCTCAAACCCTAGACATATCCCCATACACCATACCAACAAACAATGCAAGAAATTGACACAAACCTCCAGATGCTGTGCAGCTTCACCACTCAAACCAACAGTAGCTGCAGCCAATCCAATCAACCCTCCCTATAACAAAACAACACCAAATCACAACCAATTCAAACCAAATCTCACAAATAATTCTCACTACACCTTCCGATGATTCAACTGAGGTGAATAAGCAAACTCATGAGTCAACAAATTAATCACAGCAGTAATCTTATCATGATCACCAGCAGCTGTCAACTGCTTCACAATTCCTTCAACCTAAAATCAAATCAACACTAATCTCATCTGAATTCAACAGTAAAACATTTCAAATTCAACTAAACCGATCAAAACTCAACCCTAACCTCAAGTGCAGCATTCTTCCGCTTCTCGTAAAGCTTATCGGAGAGATTCCGCAGTACGGCAGCCGGAATTGCAGATAACGCATCCGCCATATCACACGATAATCACAACACAAAAACGAAACCTAATTTGAGCAAAAGGATAATAATCTGATCTTCTCTTGCTGGAATCGGAACATAATCTTCATGAATTACAACTAACAATATCAATAGCAACGATTAAAGTACGTATAATGAGTGATTTTTGGAATTGAAAATGAAATTTGATGAAATTGAGTTGTTGCAGATCTGAATTGAAGGTTTGAGAGTGTGAATTTAAATGAATGGAATGGAATGGAATCAGACGCCGGAGATCTGCCGGAAACGGTGGTTTCTGAGTTCTCAACGGCGAGTTTTTGGCGTTTTGGGGTTTGTAATGAATGTGTATAAGAAGTAACGCGTGAGGTAAGTTGGGAGTTGATCACAGGAGTTTAACAGCTTTTGGTTGAAGGGTAATTATGTAAACTTCTTGAAATCATGTGGAGAAGCTTGGGCATTCGGGTCGGGTCGGGTCGGGTCGAAATGAAACGAATCGAAATCGAATTGGCAAGAGACAGAAGACCGAGGATTAATTTTACTATGGTAATTTTTGGGTTGGTGTCGGTCTGAGTTAAGCCGGTTTTTCAGTTTTACCGACTTGAAATGTTGTAAGACTGTGTGTAGTGGAGGCGTTAAGGCTTCCATGTCACACTCACCAGGTGGCGAATACCACCCTTCTCTGATAACACACTAACGGATTAGATGATGGGTTCCACCATTATACCATCAATCACAAACACATACGTTTATTTATTAATTAATTTATTCAAGTTATTAGTTAAAGACCAATAAGGTTATGGTTAAGTGGTAAGAGAGAGAATTGGTGTTTTAAGTGACCCATGTTTGATTCTTGCCCCCACCATCCAGTTTCAGCGGCACCTGGTGATGATGAGAGACTAGGCAAGTAGGCAACGGTTGCTAGTTTGATCCTTGAAATAGGTGGGTTTTACCTCACCACACTATCGTGCCTTCGTACGAGTGTTCACGGGCTTCGGCACTAGGTGAGGGTTTTCCTGGTTCAGAGGCGAGTGTATCCCGATGTGATGAATTTCGCCAGTAACCCATTTAAAATTCATTGACCGTTAAAAAAAATTATTAGCTAAAGCATCACACCTGGTTATTATGTAGTTTAGATATTATGTCTTTACCTAAGCTAAGATATTGCACTTTTTGATTATTCTACACTTGGTTGAAAAGTGAATATAGTGTTTATTTATAGGGTCATTTAGTTTGTGGGTAATATTCTTTCTTTGATTATATAAAGAAGTATCTCTCACTTTCTTTTCGATTTTTATAGCTCACATTCACTCATGATAGTAATGAATGGTCTCATCTCTGCCCTTAATCAGAACATTATAACTGACCCCCACTACAACTCTTATTACCGCTTTGTTCTTTGTCATTTATATCACCACTCTCCTCTCTAAGTCTCCCGTTCCATCACTTTGCTCCAAAATGCCTTTTTTTACATAAAAACCCACATTTTTGTTAAGCTTTTTATATTAATTTTTGTTTTTCATGAAAGTGGTCCTAAAAGTTTCTCAATTCTTTTTCACATGAAACATCAACATTTTTGTTAAACTTTTTAAATCAATTTTTGTTTTCCTGGAAATGGTCCTAAAAGTTTCACTTAAAACAGGTGACAATAGAGTTAAAGAGTTTACAAATCAAATAGGAAGTTTTGAACCTCAATTACAATCCAAAAACATTGAGTATAAATATAATCAAAACATAAAAAACTCAATAAATTAATGCATACATAGACTGGTCGGGTTTTAAGTTTTCTGATTGAGCAAATTGGAATAGTTAGACAGGGAACTGGATATCACGCAAATCTAGTCCAAGATATATGGACCGCCTTGTACTAGACCGATCGGGTTTTACGTTTTCTGATTGAGCTTAGCTCATGTGTCACACTGGTGTTTCAATGTTTGATAGCTATGCAACCCTTCAATCTTTATACCAACTAATATTTTTTGTTGTTTGATATTTCCTTGTAACTTCTTATGTTCAGTCGTTTGAAAGTCGGTACTTTTACAATTTTGTTCGACGGTCAACAGTTCTTTTACTTGATAATTCACGCTTTGGTTGTTGTTCGACCGTTCTTTGTTTGTTCTACCTTTGCTCGGTGGCTCCATGAAGAATAAAAAAAACAACATAAAAATAAAAATATGAGGTATAGTTGGATGGCTAGTACCCGATTTATAAATATAACTTCCAAACGTCAAACCCACCAATTAAAATGAGATAACAAATTTTCTTTTATAAGAAAAAAAAACACTTTTTATAAATTTATTTTTTAATTTCTATTTGTGTGTTTATTTATTTGATTATTTTATATTAAAATCCATCTTTTTATGTTCTTTTAATCATGTTTGAATATTTTAAAAATAGTTAAATCCAAAATTGAATTAAAGACAAATGTTATAAATATTGTATCTCTGTTCTATAGATGAAATTTGGTAAAATATTGTATCTTTATTTGTGTGGTTCAACTTTTTAAAATTTATGTAACATTTAAGAAAATAATATTAGAAAAAATAGTTAAACTAATATACAAGATGGATTAGGATCAAGGAAAATCCCTATGAGTTGTGAGAACTTAGAGAACTCGGTCTTCCCGTGCGAGTTTTGACCCTATTTTTTTACATCCCTAGCTTAAGACGTTCCAAAGCCGGTTGTAAAAAAATAAAAATAAAAATTTGAAGTGTGTTTTTCTGCCCCTTATAACAGCTAGGCATAACATCACCTTTTTACAGCATTTACGGCTGCTGTAAATTAAATAAAAATGAATTTTTAAATTTTTTTTGGAAAAATTTATTTTTTAAGAATTTTTGGTAAAAAAATAAAAAAAAAAACTTTTGTAACGTTAAATTCTCTAAGTTTTTACAACTCGTATGAATGTTAATTTTACCCTAACCCACTACAAGATTGTATCAAACGTTGAAGAGGATACTATAGGAGGGAACAACCAATGACCTCTAGCTCAAGTGGTAGGAGAGCTTGAATTCTTCTATGAAGACTCAAGTTCAATTCCCACTTGGTGTAAAAAAAATGAGTGAGGCACTGGTGGGCGATGATAGTAGATCCAGGGCAACCTGGGTTCGATCCTTGAGCCAAACGGGTTTTACCGGTAATTTCACTGTCGTGCCTACGGACGGGTGGGTTACCGGGTTTTCCCCGAAAGTGGTGGTGGACGACTCGGGTTACTCTCGGAGTACTCCGTTTGTCCAGTGGGTGCCTTGAAAGTACTCAAGATTGATTTGTTGGCTGTTAAAAAAAACTATAGAAGGGAACACAAAGCAAAATGAGATAAAATCATAAAAGTGAATAAAGATATGTTTCAATGTTTCATACGGTTCATGGGGATTAGCAGTCAAACAAGAATGACGTGCCAATATGATGTTGGGCGATGAGTTAATGTTAATCTGTCACATGAGATTTACCCTATGAGCGCATAACATGTAACAATTGAATTAATTTTCAGAAAAATCTCAGGTATATGAGTATCCTTGTGATGGTGATGGTGTGGGTCAAAGGGCTAATTAAAATTTTGTATTTTGATATTTTTAAATTAATTACATTGCCATCGAGTTTTTCAAATCGATTCGACCGGTCACTCAAATCAATCAAGCGGTTTTGATGATCCTATTCATTACTCACTTTTGAGATATTCTCATATAGACTTTGCTAATGTTAACACCTAAAAGCACGATTTGAGTGAAGACCTTGATGAAACTGTTGCAAACGTCATGCTTTTCCTTAGCTTTTCTAGATTTTATGCCTAGATTCTTGACTTGCGCCGTAATTGAACTTCAAAGTCTTCTTCAACTGCTTCCCGTTGATCCATCATCCATATCACCTGAGTATGTCGTCATTCGTAATGCCCGAATGTTGTAATTTTCACCATTGAAGATTGGTGTAGTTTGTATATACATTATTGCATATTTTTTTTATTTCTAACTGCACCGATTTGATTATAAAATATGATACTTTATATCGTTTTATGTTTTGTAGGTTTCAAGGCGAGTAGACAACAAGTTAAAATGATAATTCACAAGGTGACGGTTGGAGAAGTTTTAAAAAGAGTTTTTGGCAGTTTTCTTTTGGGGATTCACATTCTTTGGAGAATCAGTGTTGGGCGATTTTTGGGACAAGAACGAGAAGGAAGACACTAGAGATTTGATTATTATCAATTGGTAATAAACGTTGGATGGATTTCAAACAAGCATTCTTTTTGATCAACCCAATCATGAATAGCATCGCTTGTAGTCAAAACCGGGTTAGGGGTCTTTATTCATCACTTGTAAGACTTTGGTTTGTTAACGGTGTTTAAACATTAGACAATTGTTTTCATGCTCGAGCAAATGTTTTCAATTGTGTTTGTGTTACGATTTTTGTATTAATCAATAAAACATTTTATGAATGATTCATCAAGATGGTCCTTCTTCTATATATAAACTCTACAGGATTGTACTATGTCTCTACGATACTAAATCGTTGTATTTTGTTATAGTCCATTGTTAATCACCAAAATGTCATTCCGGAGAAACTGCATTGTGTTGTTTATGACCTATGTGAATCGACGTTAATCACCATAATGTCATTCCAGAGAAACTCCATTGTGTTTATGACCTATGTGAATTGACGATAATATATTTGGTTTATGTGAAAAGTGCACGAATCATGTCTATATGATTTGTTAAACATATTGTTAAAACTACAAATTTCTTCATACATGTGACAACTTATTCTTTAATCTCGTTTAATAAATTTTAGAATTAATTACCAACAAACTCAGAAAATGATTTTTATTTTCAGCATCAACAATAAGAATTTGTTATCATCCACTAACTTCTCGTGGACTCAACACCCTTCTTACCCTTGCTAGTCTTAAGTGAGTAGGTACATTTTCTCTCTATTTTGATTGGAGCTTCGACACCGATCAATCGCCTACTGAGCTTATGTCACTGTGTCAGCATTGAAGTGGGTGTTTAATTGCTTTCAACTCGCTTGAAAACATTCAGAATTTACCCTCTAATATTCCAGAAGAATGAGGATCTGTCCAACCCAAATGGTTGACTTTCAGATTTATCCTACTGTTTTGAACAAGAAACCATAGTAATAGAATGGATGTTTCTTTTATACAAAATCCACGACACGAATCCGCGATACTTCTATCCTTATTGAATGCTTCAAACAAGGTATTCACTTTGTCATTAACTTAACTAATTCGTCACATTATTTAACTTTATTTTAACTACACACTTATGAGTATTTAAAATTAAATTTTCGAGCCCGGGAAGCAATCCTAGGAAAGCAATCCCAGGTGATAACCTAGTTTTAAAATAAAAGAAAGAACAATTTAGCTTACGGATGCTGAATGAAAACAATTCAACTGAAGAACATGTTTCATTAAAATCAGAGATTACATTTATAGAGAGTTTGAAGCACTGAATTTAAAACTAATACTAACTAAAAAATAACAAGATCTGAAAGCATGGTGTTTTGACTAACAAATTCCTAAAGAGTAAAGACTATTTTCTTGAATAAAGCCTATTTCAAAAGTGCAGAAGCAGATCCTAAAAGCACAATTTTAACAAGTCGTTCCCCATGCGTATACTACAATCGTGTATAAGCAATCCCAAATTTTGCATACACACTCAAAAATAAGGATGTGGTCTTGCGTTATTCTTGTTTAAGAAGTAAATGACAGCTTGCGAACAAATTCCGCATGCAATGAGTGCCCTCCCTGCATTTGTACAAAGTTTAGAACCAGTTTGTAAGCAGGAACAAGATTCATGACAGGCGGGATCGGGTTTTTGTTCATTTTTCAGAACATTTTGTACATAATGTGTTAAATATGATTGCTAAAACCACATAATCAGAATATTAATATAATTATTATTATACATAACACATGTGTTAAATAGGATTAGAGAGACGAACCTTATAAGCTATCATATTTGCAACTGGGAGCCCTTGACTACCACTTCGGGCAAAGAGAGAGACGTCGCCAATAAAATCCAAAACCTTGTGCTTACATGGCTCCTCCGGTGAATGCAAAGGTGGATTCAACAAACCTTTACTGATACTGGAACAGTACATGAAGATCAATTGGCACAATGATCAAAACTAAAGATGGAAAAATAGAGGGGTCAGGCAACGGGTCGATATTAGTACATGGCCAGGTCCACATGCCAATACTTTTTTCTCATTTCTACCCTTGAATTTTATTAATAACTAATGTTTTAGATAGACTATTTTGTTACAATGATACCATTTGACCTCAATGTATAACCTAAATTGATCTGTAACTTCATTAAAGGACCACCTCTAGTTTGTACATACAAGTATACAAACATGATTGTTAATCCAAACTGATCTGCTAATTTAACTATTCAAGCAACTAGCATCTCACCTGAAAACAACAGCATTCTCTGCAGAACCACCATTAATGAGTCCTGCACTACGCATTTTCTCCACCTGCGATAGATTATTTCCTTAATTAAACATAACAATAGACACACAAGCCTGTTAAAGGTCCTATTTTATGATCGACTTTAGAACTCTACGGCACAACAAAGTTGACGGATTTCATTATGATAATAACTGAAATCTAAAGTCAAATATACAAGTTGGGGGATCTTAAGAATTAAGATGTTACAGCTGGAATATCCCTGCATAGGAAGACATCAAGGTAGGTAGAAGTGTTGGTTAAGAGGATCAGCATTTTACCTCTTCATAAACGCAGAAGGTTCTTGAAGGAGCTATTTGCTTAGAATAGAAAGAGCCGGTGCAAAAGCTTGATGAATACCACTTGAGGCTTAAATCTGATACCTGAAATGGTATATAGAAGTTAACAGCAAAAGAAACGATATGAACATAGCAGTCTGTGAATATGTCTGTATATAGGTATCTAAACAAAACAAACGATATGAACAACATATTCACCTGCGGAAAATCAATTCCATAACTGATATTAGTTTCATTAGCAGGAAACGCTGCAACAACAGAATCTCCTTTTGACACATGAACAGGTTGAGTAAGATAAGGTGCTACTTTATCACAACTTCTGCCATTGCAATCCATGGCATTAGTCAACCCAACGTCGTCAATAGCTTCCACCCATTCCCTAGCTGACCCATCAAAAATGGGCACCTGAATCCACGAACCACATAATCAACTTCTGATACCATACTATATTCTGATTCACAAATAAATAACATCCTGCACACTAATTTCCCCTAAAAATTGAAATCATGGCAACAAATAATCTAATTTTATGTATCAGATCAATTCAATTTCAAACTCCTTGCAAGCTACATGTATGTATGTATGTGTGTACAGTACCCAAGCTCGGCTCAAGCCAACTATATTTCTAAAGCTCGAGCTCGACACGTGAGTAGTATTTGAAGCTCGAGCTGGGCTTGTTTATCGTTTATTATGTATTCATTTATTTATATACATTTATAATTTTTTTAAATGTACTTTAACTATAACTTTTATAAGATAACATATATTATTTAGTTATTTTTATCAATATTTTATAAATCATGATAATTATTAGAAAATTATATATTTAACTTATAACTAAAAGGCTCATTTAAGCTTGGCTCAAGCTCATTAAAGCTCGGTTCGTGCTTGTTAAAGCCAGGCTCGATTGGAGCTTTCAATGAGCTGTAGAATAGCTCGCGCGATTCGACTCGTTTACCACCCTATCTACATGTATATTAAGTAGTCAGAAACTAGTTAGGGTTGTTTGATGATACCTCCACTGATCTATCATCAGAGCCACAGTTCATAATCTCGAGTCGACAATTATCAACACCGGTCCCTTCCAAAGCCGATAACAAATGCTCAACGGTTCGAACACTGTGTCCATCTTTACGAAGTGTAGTACAAAGCGGCGATTCTTCAGCAAAATCAATTGAGGCAGGAATTAAAAGTGAACGGAAATCGAAGTACCTTCCTGTTCCGGCTAACTCCGGCCAGATTCTCACCGTCGATAGACCGCCAGAGTGAAGCGCCCGCCCTGTCTTCTCGATGCAACCGCCGACCGTCTGCTGCTGCTTACCGGTCTGCGATCATCAAGTACCGTACATGATATATGTGATATATACATAGAGAGAGAGAGAGATGAAGACGTACGGATCTCCATGAAATCAGAGCGGAGGATTTGAAAGCTCCCATGGCGGCGCGTGGTATTGTCATTTGAGCGTGAAACGGAACACAGAAGAGTTGTTTTCGTTCTTTTTATTCAAAATTAATTCACATGTTTCACGATTTAAATTATAAAATGTTTATCTTATTATTGTATTTTCATCTTAGGCCCCACTACATATCCCGGGGTGTTTGGATTACAAGTTGAAAATGAGTTTTTATGTGTTGAAAACGAGAAGTTAGCTGAAAGATAGGGGAGTGCATACATTAATTGGTCTTTTTGATGAGAGTTGTGCGTCTTACATCCAAGGCTTATGCAAAACTACTATGGAGCTGCGGTCTCACTGCAAGCAACATCTCTATTCCTAACGGGTAGGAGTAAGGCTGTCTACATCTTATCCTACTATGACATTACCTTAGATTTGTTATTGTTGGATTTAATGAATATGATAATGATTATATTTTCATCTAAAACAATATTGGGTCTTCCTAGATGTAGTCTCTTGTCACTAGAGACAGATGTAAAGTTTGTCCACGTCACGCCTACTGACCCACCCCTTACTATACCAATAAGCTTTAAGGTAAAGTTTGCCCTCGATACACCCTTATCATACTATACCAATACGCTTTGCCGTGAGTGAATAATGTAGGCTACGTTTGTTTGACGTTAGTTAGATCGAATAGGAGTTCAGTCAATTCTAATCTTAAATTTGTATGAATGGGCTGTAGTGTGAAGTACACAATTCTGTAGTATAATTCTAAAACACCGGTAGAACATGCACACTTTAAAACTTCCAAGAGTTTATAGAAAATGCAAAACATTGATTTAAGTAGATCAATTAGGATTTGAGACCAATTGACACACTTTAAATAATTATAGGACCGCCATTTGATTCAACAGGAACCATTCTACCTGCTCCCACCTCAGGTTTGTCCTCGTTATCTTTGGATGCCTGAAATCTATATTTAGGAAGTGCGTTGAGGTCCGCATGAGATGCATGTTACTATGGTATGTTATACAAACATTGGTCGTTAGTAGATGTAGTGATGTCAGCCCACACACATATGGATTTATTTTGAAGTGCCCACTACCCACCAATATTATTGGACCGTCCATTTACTTCAATGTAGCATAACACTATTTAATATTTGTTTAAGGCCCACCCAATTCAATGTAAGTTATTTGATTTCCCTAGACCCAACCCAACATTAGTTGCATGTCCGCAACATCATAAACAAAAAAAAAACCACATCTGACACGCCTATCGATGTTATAGGATCCTCCAACCATTATTCTCATTCATCGACCAAGAGAGTTTTTTATATAAAATTTATCGTTCGATTTTTTTATTCAAGGTTTGCTCTCATCTCCACTGTATGATTTTATATTTGTTTTGATATTTGTGTTTACCCTTTGCTTTTTAGTGTTTTATAAATTTTAATTTATGTTGACTAAAAAATAAATTTATGTTTTCTAGGGTTTTAAATTTCGTAAGTGAGAGTTGTTAAACCTAATTTAACGATCTAAGTTGCTTGACCTAATTTGGTGATGTCTTCACATAACCTTAAACAAGGTACTTATTTTTTACCCTCTTATTGTCTTAGATACTCATAGAGACTTAGGGTTATTTGTTTTGTTAATTTATATTTGTTTTTTTATATAGGAACTCTTAACAATTTCTTAAAAAGTAAAGAACCATCTTCAAGTGAAATTCCATCCAGTAATAGCAAGAGTCCTAGACCTATCTCAACTCCTTCTATGCCTAAATTAGTTGAGAACCCCCTGATAGGATAAGAATTGTAGATTATCATCCAAATCAAAAAGATGAAATAAGAAGAACATATTGGCTAAACGGGCCATGTCAACCACGTGAACATAAATTTCCACAAACAAAGATTGTGGAAAAATCGATGTGTCCAACCTACTTGGTTTAATGATCATCCCCGATCGTTAGAATATAGTATAAAAGCATACAAAGCTTTTTGTTCATGTTGTTATTTATGTAGAGACTATGTTAGGATTGGGATGGCTAATGAAGGTGGGAGGGATGCATTTATGACAACATGCTATACTAATTGGAAAGAACCAAGATTTGATAAACACGTTGGTTAAGTTAATAGTTTTCATAATAAAGCCCTTCAAAAATGCGAAGATCTAGTATGCTAAAGTCAGTCTAATCATGTTTCTTACATAAACAAGATAACACTATTAGAAAAGAAAATCGAATTCGGTTGACTACTACAATTGATGCTTGTAGGTTTTGTTTGAAATGTGCATTACCATTTTGAGGTCATGATGAGAGTGAACATCAAGTTTTAAAGGTATCCTTTAGGAATTAATGGATTTAATCCTAAGTCAAAATGAGGAACTTAGGAAGTTACCAAATATTCGGGAAATAATAAATATTTGAGTCTAAGTACTCAAAAGGATGTTGTTCATTGTTTTGAAGAAGAAGTGCTTAAAACGTATCTTTAATGAAATTGGCGATGATGTGTTTACAGTAATAGTTGATGAGTATAGTGATGTATCTGGGAAGGAACAAATGGCTGTGTTTTGAGATATGTTGATAAACATGGAGTTATTAAGGAGAGGTTTGAGGGACTTGTACATGTGATAGAAACGTCTTCTTTAGTTTTGAAGTCTTCTGTTGACACATTTTTTGCAAAGCATAACTTGAGTTTGAGTCAGTTAAGAGGTCAAGGTTATGATGGGCAAGCAACATGTGTGGTGAGTTTAATGGGTTGAAGGCAAATAGTTTAGAAGAAAACAAATCGGCATATTATGTGCATAGTTTTGCACATCAACTTCAATTAGTGGTTGTAAAGGTTGCTAGAAAACAATTGGGTGTTGCGAGCTTTTTCTGAAAAGATAGCCACTTTGATGAATGTGGTTTGTGCTTCTTGTAAAAGAAAGGATATTCTTAGAGAATTTGAGAGAGAAAGAGTAGCAAAAGACATTAATTATCGGTTAATTTTAACTGTAAGTGGGTTAAATCAAGAGTGTTCTCTTACACAACCAGGAGATACACGATGGAATTCCCGTTACAAAACACTTATGCGTTTGGTTGATTTGTTTCCAACCATTGTTAATGTGCTTGAATATATTCTAAAAGAATGCCCTAATGATTCTAGCAAAAGTCAAGCAAATGGTATTCTAGAATATTTTAAATCATTTAAATTTGTATTTTATCTTCATTTGATGTTGCACATTTTAGGGCTTACATATACTTTATCAAAAGGACTTCAAAAGAAAGATCAAGAGATATTAGAAGCAGTCCGTTGGTGGAATCAACCAAAGAAGTCTTACAAACTTTTAGAGAATGGATTTGATAAGTTCTAGAAAAAGTATCTACTTTTGTAGGTAGCATGATATTTAAATGTTGAACATGACGGAAGATTATGCTCACTCAAGAGCTCAGAAACAAAGGAATAAAATCACCAATCAACATTATTTTAAGTTTGACTGCTTTAACGCTATTGTGGATCTGCTGCTTCAAGAATTTGGTGATCGTTTTAATGAGGTAAACATGGGATTACTTAAAAATATGGCTGCTTTGAGTCCACATGACTCTTTCTCTCAGTTTGACACATCAAAGTTACTTCGATTGAGTGAGTTTTATCCATATGATTTTGATAGTAAAGAAAAGAAAAAGCTTGAGCATCAACTTCCCTTGTATCATCATAGTGTTCTAAAGACACAAATTTTGATAACTTGAATGGTATTGCTGACCTTGTTAAAGTTACGGTGAAGACTAGGAAACATCTATCTTATCACCTGGTCTATCGACTATTAAAGCTAGCATTGGTTTTTTACCTATTGCAACGGCATCTGTGGAGAGGTGTTTCTCCATGATGAAACGTGTAAAGTCAAGTCTGCGCAGTCGTACTAGTGATGATTTCTTGAATGCTTGTGTGATTTCTGCTGTTGAAGTGGATGAACTTCTCAATGTTACTAATGAAGATGTAATTGAGCATTTCCAAAAGATGAAAACACGTAAAGGACAATTGTAATTTTATCCTTGTTTTTTAGGAACTATGTTTTTTTATTATTGGTGAACTGTGTTATTTATCATTGGTTTTTTTATGAACTATGTTATATTTTATTATTTGATGAACTATGTTATTTTTTCATTTTTTGACCCATTTTTAGCCGACCCGAATTGTGGCCCCCGTACGAAAAAATTCTGTATCCGCCACTCATACTAACAGGTCAATGCAGGTTGTATTTGTTTGATAACCGGTCAAAAGTCATCTAACTGTTTACAAAAGAGTAAAATGCCATTTTCGTCCCTAAGATTTAGCCAGTTTTGCGACTTTCGTCCAAAGGTTTGTTTCTTCGTATCTAGATCCAAAAGGTTTGAAATCTTGCCATTTTCATCCGGCTAGTTAACTCCACCCACTTTTTTCTATTAAGTCGAGGCTCAATGGTATTTTCGTATTTTTTGTGAACTTAAAGGGCAATTCGGTCTTTTTCACTTTATATACAAGAATTTAGCATAATGTACAAGTATTCTAAATACCCTTGCTAAATAAAATAAGACGAAAATACCCCTGACTTAACGAAGAAAAATGGATGGAATTAATGAGCTGGATAAATATGGCAAGATTTCAAACCTTTTGGATCTCCATGGAAAAAAACAAACCTTTGGACGAAAGTTGCAAAACCAGGCAAACCTCATGGACGAAAATGGCTTTTACTCTTTACAAAATTTAAAAGTTGACAAAAAACATTAAGTTATGCATTTCTAACCAGGATCCATTTTAAAATGTTACCCAACCCGCATGACCCGTCTGTTATAAAAAATCAAGAAAGAATATTTGCCTTCTCCCCTGGCCGACAACTCATACAGAATAGCAATTATGCAGGGTAGGCAACAACAAAGAGCAATCCCTATTAGGCATGCCAACACGACACAGAAGATGGCAAAGAACACATCAAAAGGATAAGAACACCACGGCCACCCTAAGATCGTGGGAAAGTAGGAAATGATAGAGAACTGTATCACTCAGGGGTTTTGGTATTCTAGAGTGTAATAATATTATATTGGTTCAAGACATACCAATACAGACGTGGAGCACGGTGCATAAGAATCTCACCACCAGCAACCTACCAATAGAAGCTAATTAGCCACTAGACGAATGATACCATCGTATTAAGATTCTCACATCATTTAGTGTAGCTGAAAATCATATAAATCTCGAAACGCATTACTAAAAAAATCATGTCTACAACAAACAAAACAAACAAACATACCAAGTAATGCCCTGCCCATAGGTACTTTTCTTTACAAATATGAATAACCTGTATCCTAAAAAGACTAACCTTTTTCCTATGTCTCCAAGAACTAACCTTTATCAAATGTCTCCAGGAACTCCTATCACCGATCATGTTCACGGAGAGGTGCAAGTCTAACAAATCATATGCTTAATTTTCTTATCAAATGTCCTCTAGGAGGTGCAAGTATACAACAGACGAGAGGTACAAAACAAATTCTACAAAAAATCAGGGTAATGCAATGAACCTCATAGATAATTAGATATGCGGATGCCTGGCATAATAAACAAAAATCAACCCATATAATTGCCTCCAAATCGATCCAAAATGAATACGATGGTAATATTGACTCGATGACAATTGCATTTTTTGCTCAAACTTTTCTATAAGTTCCATCAATATCTCAGCGTCTTCAATGATTGCAGACAAAGTGAAGTTTAAATCTTGAAATATACAACATCTCAACACACAAAAAAATAGTAAAACATAGGCTGAAATGCCGAACACACCAACATCTAAAGCTAATTTGTCAAAAGCCCCTTAGGTGTGTGTCTAGGCACCCAGGTGCAGCCCAGCGCATTTGCATTGCGCCTTGAAAGGCGAGCTGTCAAGCTCTCAGGCCTGCTTCAGGGCATTTTCTAGCCAAAATGTAAAAAAAAAGTCCAAATTAAGGCTGGAATCAACCTTAAACTAGCCTTAAATAAGTCTTAAACCCCTAGAATGGTAATTTATGTTGTGTGCCTAGCTTAAAAAAGCCATCGCTTTTTAAACACCTAGGCTCCGGGCTCAGCCTATGAGCCTTGAGTGCCCCTTGGGCTTTCGACAACATAGATTCTAAAGAATGCAACACAACATTTTTGCCCGTGAAAATACCTCACAAGTCACAACTCAAATAACTACTGCATATCACTCAACATATACACTTCACAAATTGCAGGCATATACTGAAAGAACTCTCATAGTCACACTAGAAAAACAATAAACATAGGAATAGAATTATATAAGTCAACTAACAAATAAACATACCTAATTCCATTAGAACTCAAACCATCCCCAATCCTCCCTTCATCCTCTTCACTATCATTCAGATATCACTTCCACCTACACTTTCCTCTTCCGTTAATATCCGATTCCTCCTCCTATACTCCAACCACACCAATACTACGTGCAACGCACACTGCAGTGCATAACCATAAATCCAAACCCTAACTGGCACATTAGGTTTCTCATCCATCATTGTTGGGCTTGGAGCTTTAAAGGTTTATTCATTAATGGTGTATTTGGGCTTTTGGGGTTAGTGTGGGCTTCCTAGTGCCTAATGGGCCTAGGGTTGTAATTATAGGCTTGATGATGTTTATAAATAGAGGGGCTAGGTCATTTAGTAGGGGCTGGAGAGTTGATTGCAAAAACTTGTATCTGACCTCTTTGGTGTATGCAAGTTATAATCATTGAAGTTATTCAAGTTGTTCTTCTTCCTAATCATAATTTCCGCTATTGATTAGGTTAGTGATACATGTTTGACCCGTTTACGGGACTTACAATTGGTATCAGAGCCTGCTGTTCTGATACAGGCTCTGGGTATTGCTGATTGAAGACGTTTTTGAAGTGTGTTGCTGCTGTTTGGATCGGTTTTGGTGTTCCGGATCACTGTTCATCATCGGAGGCTACTGTTCCGAAGAACTTGAAGAACTTGTGAAGAATTCGGATCTGGTATTGTTCCAGATTCCGAAGAACACGAAGAAGGTTCTCATAATTCGGATTAACTACTGTTCCGTATTCCGAAGAACACGATGGATATCGTCCATTTCGGATTGATCCCGGACTGTTGCTTGTTCCGGATTGTAGTCCGAGTTACTGTTGTGGTGTTTGAATTCCTTGAATCTCGGAATTCAGTTGCAGAAAGGGCGGGGCCACTGTTACGGATTGGATCACTGTTCCGGATTTTCAGAAGATAAGACCGGCATTTCGGATTCTTGATTCCGGATTTAATTCAGAGTTGATTATTCCAGATCTACATCTCGGATTCTCCATTTCGGATTTGGATTTCGGATCTGCATTTCGGTCTTATTTCGGATTTCATCTCGGTTTTCTATTTCGGATCTTCAAGTCGGATTCAGCAATCCGGATTGTTCATTTCGGAGTCTTCAGTCTGAGTTGACCAACTTTGACTTTCGGATTGCCATTTCGGAAAATCTTTCTGGGTTGACCATCTTTGACTACAGAATTGACCTTTTCGGATTCAGTACTGTTCATCAGAATCACTTAAAATTAATTAAACTTTAAATCAATTTTGGTAAATTTCAATGACCGCACAAGACCTCACAAATGCCACACTAGCTGCCCTGCAATCACAAACTTTAGCCCTCCACCAAGATCTGGATCAGGTGATTGGCACTTCCACTAAAATGCCACGTTTATTGTACGGAGATGAATACTACGAGTGGAAGTTCCGATTCAAACAGTACTGCATGGCAAAAGAACCCGGCGTGTAGAGATGCATCATGAATGGTCCAAGAACCATAGTGTACAGCACAGAGCAAGATCCTGAAAAGAAAATTCCCAAGCCCATGCACCTGTGGACTCCAGAGGACATCAAGATCATAGAGGAAGATGAGAAGGCTTCTGCAACTCTAGCCATGGCTCTAGGACCTGATATTTCTATCGCGGTCAGAAACTGTAAAAACGCAAAGGAGGTTTGGAGTGAGTTGAAAAATCTCTACGAAGGAAATGCCGACATGAAAGCAAGTAGGGTAAATCAGCTGAATCAGCAATTCAGCTCGTTCAATCACATATATGGGGAAACCATCGAAAACCAGATACGTCGCTATGTCAAGCTGGTTTCCCAGATGATTTTAGCTGAGATCACCCTCACCAACAGCGCCATGAACCGACAGTTATTAAATTCACTGCCCAAAAGTTGGGATGCAGACGTGGGCATGATCAAAAAGACAAAGAACTTAAATGATGTCACTCTCACTGAGATGATAGCTACTATCAAATCATGTGAAATCGACAACAAGCAGAGGGAGATCAACCATCAAAGCAGTTTGATGGCCGCAGGGATGACAGGGCAGAACGCGGCTTTAATGTCACAGAATCTCGTCTATAGTCCTCTGCAAGGAAATGCACAAGCACCGGGTGGACCAAATGTGGTTTACAATCCTATTGCCACACCTCAGAACACTCAGTATGTGTATGGTTTTCAATCTCCAAATCCTACAACAGTCTCAGCTGCTCAAGTTCACACACAGTACCATGCTCAGTATCCTAACATGGTTTTCAGTCCTGCTACTCCTCAAACAGTGCAACAAGGCGTCATTCCTCAAACTGCTGCACCAGTCCCTGGACCTGCTCAACCCACGCCCAACTCTGCATTTCTCACTAAGCAAAACGAAGAGAAACTGGCTATTGTTGCATCAATGATCAAGAGCTTAAACGCCTTCCTAGCAGGTGATCTGACCCCTCCATCTATTCTTCCAACAGAAGTTGATCAGATCATGGAGGAGGACCTGGACGAGATTGATGTCTCTTGGAATTTAGAAATGGCTGCTTTTCGGGTCAACAAGTTTCAGAAAAAATATGGAAGGCAACCCTTGTCAAACTTGAAGACTGGTCTCACAAAGGACAAACTTAGATGCTATCGATGTCACGAACCAGGACACTTCACTAGGGAATGCAAGAAGCCACCGTCAGGGTATGTATCATCCAGGGTCGCTGATATACAGAGCAGTGACAGACAACTGGTTCCTGTCTCTCCTTCCAAGTCAACTACGAGTCCATCAAGCAGCTCAGGCGGGAAGTCCACAACACTGGTAGCCCAACAGCATGAGGGCTTCAACTGGGCAGATGGTGCAGCTCAAATGGAAACCTTGAATCTATCCAAGAACAGCAACCACTGCATGATGGCGCAGACAACTGAGACACCCGATCTTTCGAAAACGGTAAATCGAATACTCTGTTCTTATAGTTGTCATTTTAAATTATCACAAATGTGCACCCACAATTCAACTCTTGGCTGAATATCAACAAGCTGCGTCACAGAAAATCGCCCTTAAACATAAGAACAAGCTTCTTATGGAGAAGGTCGAAGCTCAGAAACAGGATATGGCTCAGCTAAAGCTAGACTTGAACCAACAGCAATGTTGGGTCTACGACTACAAGCTAAAAATAGCTGAAAAGGACGTAGAACTTCAAGCAGCCTTAGCCAAGCTGAATTCTTGACAGGGAAGCTTCACAAAAATGAAATAAACATTAAGAAATTTGAAACTTCCAGTAAACTAGTCAAGGACTTATGTGACCTCCAGCTTAATTATCAAAAGAACTTTACTAAAGGCCTTGGGTACAATAGGGCGCCTCCACCATATAATCATAACTATACTAGAATGCCTGAATCTGAGGAAGAGGTAGAAAATGCTGAAAAAATGATGTATGGTAAACCGTCAGATTATTTATCCAAACCATGGACGCCCTATTACCCAAAGTTCTCCCAACCCACTGAACTCAAGAGGGATGATGTTTTTGTGGCTTCTACATCACTTCCTCGTGAAACTGGTAATCGTCCCTCTGAAAGTACAGATGGATTGGAGAAAGAAGTGCCTGAGGTAGAAACATCCACATCCTCCACAAAGTCTAACGAAAAAGAATCTTCTGATGCTCGAACTAAATTTGTGAATGATACTAATGTGTCTAATTCATGTGCAGAAGAAATTTTAGTTGAGGATATCACACAGGGTGATGAAGAGGAATGTCTGAATACACATTCAGACAATTCAGCTGATGATTATGCATTTTAGAAACCTGCTTTTGACATTTTAAATCAATTTCTTGCTGAAAAATTTATATGCTCAAACAGTGTTGGTTGTGTTGAGAATTTAGACAGTTTTAATTCTGGTTTTTCATCAAATACTGATGTTTTGAACGATGCTAATAACTGTGATAACTTGGGTGATGAGAAAATGAATTTAGCTACAGGGTCTGCATCAACAGATGTTTCAGCTTCATCAAATGTTCATCTTCAACTGAGGATACCGAATGTTCATCTTCAGAGGCTGCGTCTGTTGATGCCTCTCCTAGGGTTGACAGTGTGAACGACGACCAACCAATTGTTTCTATCAACATTGATGGTGACGTAATTCTAGAAGACTTGGGCGATTCAACACAAGGGACTGATTCTGAAATGATAGAAGATGAACACACTTTTCCAATTGATTCAAACGAAAATTTTAAACCTGATCTTGAATCGGAACCTCAAACTTCTCAAAAATGCAAGGCTCCACAGTCATCTGCTGAAATTTCAGAACAAGATGTCCTTGTAGAGCAACTCATGTCCTCTACAGAATCCGTCACGAAGTGTGATTTGAAGAGTAAGACTAAAAAGAGGAGAACACGTCGATCTAAAAAGAAGAAAACCAAACACGCTGTCACACCCCGACCCGCAGCGGAATAAGAGTCGGGGCATAATTGGGTTATCACCAAAGCTCATGATGTTTACTAATATGTTTCATATTTATTAAATTCAAATTACATCTCAAAGTTCCAAGTCAAATTCATACAATACAAGGAAGGAAAAGTTAACTAAAACAATCCAAAATCTAAACTGGTTTATTCTTCTAGGCCGCCCTATGTATTCTTGCTTCAACTTGATCCCCTGTATCATGTGTAAAAATGGGGAATTTTGGGTCAACAAAAGTTGGTGAGTGAACCTTGTTAAAAACATTTGTTATTGATTCATTATTGTAATTAATATAGGAAAATTGTGCAATAATCATATATGAACAAATGTATGTAAACATAACGATCACAAACCACCTTGCTTAAGTATATAATAAGAATGACAATGTATATGTTGGCAACGTCCCGTTCACGCTCATAGGTAATGGGGAACGGACGGCCTATGCTAATGTATGTGAGATCAAGGCTCAATCAAACGGAGCCGATCTTATGTTGGCAACGCCTGGTTCACGCTCATAGGTAATGGGGAACAGCTCACGCTCATAGGTAATAGGGAGCGGCGGCCTATGAAATGTATGTACTAAAAATGATAACTTTAATTTAAACATTAACCACACAAACAATAGATATATATAGGCAAAACATTTGATCATGAACATGATGGATGCACAAGTGTTTAATTAAAATAAATAAATAGCGACACATGATACACCCCAAAATGTGATTAAAACGGGGAATTGGTAAAGATTCACTCACATTGGATGCGTTTGCTTGAAGATGATGAATGCGCACGAGTTTAGAGGATGGATCGACGAGGAATAACTAACCTAATTAATAACGAAAAGGTACGGTAAGTATGTGGATTTTATTAACTATTTTAGTAAGATTTTTGGATAAATTTTTGTGAGTTTAAGGCTATTTTATAACTTTAAAACGTTATTTTTAATTATTTTTAATTGATTTTTAAATTAAATAAATAAATAAAAATAATAAAAAAATATTGACTTTTGACCGTTGACCGGTCCGGTCGCTTATATATGTGCGCTGGGTGAGACTCGAACCCGTGACCTCCCGTACGCGTGCACGCAGCTCTATCAACTGAGCTACGTGTCTAACCCGAAATATTTCTGTTTTTAATTATATTTATATACTATTTAACTTAATCCGAAAATCATTTATTTTTAAAAAGGATTTTAATTGAATTGAACCGGTGCCGTTAACCAGTCTCGAACCCGGGACGTGCGAGTTAGTGTTGCACACAGTCCACCGCTGGACTGTGTGTCTAACCTGGTTAATATTTCGGTTTTTATTATACTTAACATCTTACTGAGTTAACCCGGTTCGGTTTCTAAAAAAAACATTTTCATTACAGAGGTTAAGGTTGTGATAAGAATCGAACTCTCGTCGTGTATGTAATTGTTTGCACACAGTCCACCGCTGGACTGTGTGTCTAACCCGTTCATATTACTAATTTTAATTAAACTTATAACATAACCAACTTCGTCTTCTTCGCTCAAGAACACAGAAAATGACAGTTCAACTGTTTCAGGTCTAATTCGATTAACAAGCATTGTAAGTAATTGAAAAGTAATGAATGGAGAGAGTTTGGGGAAAGGATGTACCGATCAGTGTCTTTCACAGTACTCCGGTAAAGATTCGTCGGCTCTGTTTGTGAACTTCGGCTGTTAGAATCAATTAACAGTTCTGTTCGATTAGTTATGAAATTGAGGTGCTTAAACAAGAATTAATAGAAGTTTGAAGGGTCATACCGATTCACAGCGTAAGATCAGAAATTTCAGAGGTTTTTCGGCGAGAGCTGAAATTCCGGCTACGACGTCTGGGATTGATTCTAATGGTTGGATTGAAGTTAGTAACATTCTAACAACGGATTGAAACAGAAAGAGTCGAGGTATTTACCGTTTTGAGGTGAGTCTCGGTTTTCCGGCGAAAGTCCGGGGATGGCAGGTTATTTCCGGCGAGTGAAATTTCTTCGAGAAAAGGTGCGATTTTGAGCGAAAAGGCTACCGGAGACTTGTGGGTGTATTTATAGGGAAGAACATCGATGAATTGGGTCTGATTTCCGACTTGATTCGTGGGTCAATAATTTTTCCGGCGGTTATGACTGATGTCGCGGACTGGACATCGGTTATAACCGATGTAATAGTTATTATACGCGTTAAGTCACAAGAAACCGACAGTGAAGGGCGAAATCGTCGAGATTTCCGACGACTGCGAATTGGGCGCGTCAGATGACTGATTTGAAATCGAGATTTTGATATTTGAATTAATTGTTTTGATACATTACCAAAGAACACAAGTGGCAGAGTGGTTTGGTGAATGAGAGTTAAGTCATAGGCTGACCCGACTGACCCGGGTTCGAATCCCGGCAGCCTTGTTTTATTTTTAATTTTCTTATTTTTACTTTTTAACAATTTTGTTTTTAAGTCCTAATTTGTTTATTAATTATGTATCGTTTAAAAATAAAATAAGTCATAAATAACAACAAAAATTTAAAAATGATTGTTCGGTTAATAAATGAAGCGGGTTTGGAAAAACCCGTTTTTGACAAATGTTACAGTATCCCCTACTTTTAGAAATTTCGTCCCGAAATTTAAGTAGTAGTGGTAGTAGGAAAAAGATGCGGGTATTTCTCGCGCATTGAGTCTTCACGTTCCCAAGTAAACTCAGGTCTTCGTTTCGACTCCCAGCGTACCCTGACAATTGGGATGCGGCTTCGTCTTAAACGTTTCTCTCTGAAGTCCATAATTTCTACTGGTCTTTCAATGAAATGCATAGATTCATCGACTTGAATGTCTTCTAGAGGAATATGGAGATTTTCATCGGCGAGGCACTTCTTCAAGTTCGATATGTGGAATGTGAGATGAATTCTGTTGAGTTCCTCTGGTAGGTCAAGCTTGTATGCTACAGGTCCTACTCTTTCGAGTATCTTGAAAGGTCCTACGTAGCGTGGTTCTAGCTTGCCTTTTTGGCCAAAACGAACTACTCCCTTCCACGGCGATACTTTTAAAAGTACTTGGTCACCAATGTTAAATTCCAAGGGCTTTCGTCGTTTTTCTGCATAACTCTTTTGACGACTTTGTGCCGCTAGAAGGTTGTTTCGGATTTGATGAATCTTGTCTGTTGTTTCTTGTATTAATTCTGGACCGGTGATTTGAGCTTCTCCAATTTCGTGCCAACATATTGGTGATCGGCACTTACGACCATATAACGCTTCGAAAGGTGCCATGCCGATACTTGAATGATAGCTGTTGTTGTACGAAAATTCAACTAATGGTAGGTGAGTGTCCCAATTTCCTTTGAAGTCTATGACACATGCTCGAAGCATGTCTTCAAGAGTTTGAATGGTGCGTTCAGATTGTCCATCAGTTTGAGGATGATAGGCGGTACTGAGGTCTAATCGTGTACCCAAAGCGGCTTGTACGGCTTGCCATGTTCGTGAAGTGAAACGACCATCACGATCTGAAATAATGCTTAACGGTACCCCATGACGGCTTACGATTTCGCTGATGTAGATACGAGCTAGTTTCTCATTCTTAAAGTCCTCGCGAATCGGAATGAAGTGAGCTGATTTTGTAAGACGATCAATGATTACCCATATAGTGTCATACCCACCAGAAGTGCGAGGTAACCCGGTAATGAAGTCTATGGTTATGTTTTCCCACTTCCATACAGGTATTTCAGGTTGGACCAGAAGTCCTGAGGGTCTTTGGTGTTCAGCTTTCACTTTAGAACAGGTAAGGCACTTGGAAACAAAAACAGCAATATCCTTTTTCATGCCAGGCCACCAGTAGGTGTATCGAAGGTCTTGATACATCTTGTCGGCTCCTGGGTGTACAGAGTATCGTGTTTTGTGTGCCTCCTTCATAAGGAGATCGCGAAGGTTATTGTGATCGGGAATCCATATGCGATCTAGATAATACAGAATACCATCGGATTTTGTTTCGAGTTTAAGTTCTGCTCCACAAGATAACTCATTGCGTATGTCGTATTCTGTTATGGAAACATGTTGAGCTTTTCGGATTTGATCTTTGATATCGGTTATGATTTGCGAACATAGAAGACGAATGGAGTTCGCATAACCCTTACGACTGAGTGCATCGGCCACCACATTTGCCTTGCCAGGATGATACCGAATTTAGCAGTCGTAGTCATTAAGAAGTTCGACCCATCTTCGTTGCCTCATATTCAACTCCTTTTGGTTAAAGATATGTTGGAGGCTCTTGTGGTCAGTGTAAATTTCACACTTAGTACCATAGAGGTAATGTCTCCATATCTTAAGAGCGAACACAACGGCTCCAAGTTCTAGGTCGTGAGTAGTGTAGTTCTTCTCATGAGTTTTGAGTTGCCTAGAAGCATAGGCTATCACTTTTCCCCTTGCATTAAAACACAGCCTAGTCCTTGCCCTGATGCGTCGCAATATACTACAAAGTCATCGCAACCTTCGGGGAGTGTGAGGATAGGTGCGTCACAAAGCTTTTGCTTAAGGGTTTGGAAGGCTTCTTCTTGTTTAGGTCCCCAATTGAAGGGTTTTCCTTTATGTGTCAAAGCCATGAGTGGTACAGCGATACGAGAGAAATTTGATATGAACCGGCGATAGTAACCAGCCAAACCAAGGAAAGATCTTACTTCGGTTGGTGTACGTGGCGCTTGCCATTCTTGCACTGCTTTGATCTTTGAGGGGTCGACATGTATTCCTTTGTCATTGACGACATGTCCAAGGAATTGTACTTCTTTTAACCAGAATTCGCATTTGGAGAACTTAGCGTAGAGCTTTTCGGTTCTTAAGAGCGTGAGGATGAGTCGAAGGTGTCGTTCATGATCAGTCTTAGACTTTGAGTAAATGAGAATATCGTCGATGAAGACTATAACAAAGCGATCGAGATAGGGTTTGCAAACTCTGTTCATAAGATCCATGAAGACGGTTGGAGCGTTGGTTAGACCAAAGGGCATGACCATGAATTCATAGTGACCATAACGAGTTCGGAAGGCGGTCTTTGGGACGTCTTCTTCATGTACTCTGAGTTGATGATAGCCAGAACGAAGGTCGATCTTTGAAAAACAGGTGGCACCCTGGAGTTGGTCTAGAAGATCATCGATGCGAGGTAATGGATAGCGGTTCTTGACCGTTAATTTGTTAAGTTCTCTGTAATCGATACACATGCGAAACGTTCCATCTTTCTTCTTCACAAACAGAACAGGTGCACCCCAAGGCGATGAGCTAGGACGTATGAATCCTTTGTCGGTCAATACTTGTAATTGACTGGCTAGCTCTTGCATTTCGGATGGGGCTAACCTATAAGGAGATTTCGCGACGGGTTGTAGCGCCAGGTATAAGATCAATGCGGAATTCGACTTCTCTCTTGGGAGGAAGTCCTGAGATGTCGTCGGGGAAGACTTGCGGGAATTCTTTTACTACAGGTATGTCTTCGAGTTTCTTCTCCTTAATTCCCTTCTTGACAACGTGGGTTAGAAATGCTACATAATTCTTGCGGAGATATTTTCGGGCTTGAAGACAGGACATCAGTTTGAGTCCTTTCGAAGGGGTTTCTCCAAAGATTCGTAGGGTTTGACCGTCTGCAAGAGGAATGCGAATGAACTTTTCGCGGCATACCACTTCAGCATGATGTTGGCTGAGCCAGTCCATGCCGATTATAATGTCAAAACTTCCCAACTTCATAGGAATGAGGTCAACAGGAAAATCGTGATCATTTAGAGTAAGAGTACAGTTTCGGATAATGGAGTTTAATGAGACCGGTTTCCCGTCAGCAACTTCTACCGTTATGGATTCCATAAGTTTATCACGAGTTTGGTTGAGGATGGGTTCAAATTCTAAGGACACAAAACTCTTATCCGCGCCAGTATCAAATAACACGGATGCATAACTACCATTGATGAGAAACGGACCGTTAACCACGTTGTTGTCGGCCCTAGCTTGGTTGGCGTTGATGTTAAATGCTCTTCCTCTAGCAGGTGGAGGAGCTTGGTTAGCTTGGTTCACCGGATTTGCTTGAGCTTGAGCATGTTTGATGTTCACCAAACGTGGGCAAGTGTTTCTAAAGTGGTTTGGGTCTCCACAATTGTAGCAAGCCCGCATGGGTTGCATCATGGGGTAGTTGGGTTGGTAGTAGGGTTAGGCCGTATGTTGTGTAGGTGGTAGTAGTAGGGATTGTTGGGCTTGACCCATTATTTGATGGTGGGTTTGGGTTGTGGGTTGGTTGCGGTTCATTCGATGTAGTGAACGGCAGGTTTGGATGGTGTGACCTGCACGGCCACAGCCGGTGCAATATTGACAGGGGTGTTCGGGGGAGTGATGGTATTGACAACGGGTGCATTTTGGGTAAGGGCCAGAGTATTGCCTTTTGTATGGTGCGGGTGAAGGGGCAACTTGAGTGATGGGTGCAGCAGAGATAGGGAAATTGGTTTGGGTGACAGCAAAGTTTCTGGTATTTCGTTTCCTCTTGTTAGAAAACTTTGAGGAGGAGGTGGAATGGTTTGAGGTTTGGCTCTCGACGGGAGCTTTCTTTTTCTCTTCCTTGAATTTACCGTTTCTGATGCGGTTCTCGGTAAGTTCGGTGGCTAACTCCATGGCAGCTTCGAGAGTTGCAGGCGAAGTGCTGAGGACCGAGTCTTGAATCTTCGAGGGGAGGCCTCGAATATAGTGTTCAACCAAGCGGTATACTGGGGTGAACAAGTTAGGAACCATCTGATTCAGCTCAAGAAATCTTTTGTTGTAGGAAGTATGGTCCCCTTCCTTTTGCTTCAGCGAGTGGAATTCGTCTTCCAACTTCTTGAGTTCGTTTCTTGGGCAGAAGCGTTTTGTCATCATTTCCCTTAACTCTTCCCACGTTAAGGCCATAGCGCCTTCAACTCCTCTCTTACCCTTCTCAGTGTTCCACCAGGTCAGGGCTACCCCAAATAATCTCCCGGTTGCGTAACGTACCTTGCGATCCTCGGGACAATCGCAATTTAGGAAGGTGTTTTCCATTTCCTCAAACCAGTGGAGGAGAGCGGTGACACCTTCGGTCCCTTCAAACTTTGGGGGATCGCAAGACTTGAAGTGTTTGTAGGAGCACTTCTTGGAGGAAGGGTTGTCGATGTTTTGATCCTCTTGATTGGGTGGGTTGACAGGATTCACGGTGAGAGCTTGCTGGACTTGAATTACAATATCAGGAAGCACCGCGGCCATTTGTTTTGCAATTTGAATGGCCAAACGTTCGTTTGACCTTCCTGACTTTCGTCCTCTACGTAGCTGCCTAGCCGACATCTACAGGAACATACATAGGAAAGATTGTGATTTTATGGAGTCTTTTAGGTGTCATGTGTCTTAAAGAAAATGAAAATAACATAAATATCAATAATGCAACTACGTCCATAGGATGTCTTGGGTTTGCTCATGTTGAGCCTCAAATGTCCCCCATACCTTCACCTGTATAGTCATGTGGGCCCCCATGACTATTGGCTTGGTAGGATTCACATTAGTATTGACGGTTTAACATTCGCATTACCCGAATGAAAACCATGAAATATGTTTACGAGATGTATGGTCGGAATGTGTCCAGGTGTAGACACAATGACAACTCAAAGTGGGGTTAGCTCACACGACGTTTGGTATAGCATGCTTTGGCCTAATAGGTACTTCGTACTCTCATCGTTAGTCCCCAGGTAGGCAAACTGGTCCTTTATTTTGGACTTATACGAATGCCAGCCTAGACAGGACGTTCCGACTACCGGTACTTGTACCCTTCCAGTTACTACATGCCCGTCATGAGAACTCACTTTGATGTGATTTGAAAATACAAAAATCATTGCAAAAACAATCACGAAAATGATGTGGTGTGTGCTCGCATGGATATGATATGTTATGAGAATATGATTCATGATATGCATTATATAATAATATGTACTTATGAACATGCTTGCATAACATTGAATGTAACATTAAACATAAAACATATAAACATCATGAATTTTGCATGTAACACACAAAATCTTAAAAATTTCTAATTAACTATAGTATAGGCTCTAAGGGTCTAATAACCTATCCTATATCCCTATAGTCATGGTTCTGATACCAATCTGTCACACCCCGACCCGCAGCGGAATAAGAGTCGGGGCATAATTGGGTTATCACCATAGCTCATGATGTTTACTAATATGTTTCATATTTATTAAATTCAAATTACATCTCAAAGTTCCAAGTCAAATTCATACAATACAAGGAAGGAAAAGTTAACTAAAACAATCCAAAATCTAAACTGGTTTATTCTTCTAGGCCGCCCTATGTATTCTTGCTTCAACTTGATCACCTATATCATGTGTAAAAATGGGGAATTTTGGGTCAACAAAAGTTGGCGAGTGAACCTTGTTAAAAACATTTGTTATTGATTCATTCTTGTAATTAATATAGGAAAATTGTGCAATAATCATATATGAACAAATGTATGTAAACATAACGATCACAAACCACCTTGCTTAAGTATATAATAAGAATGACAATGTATATGTTGGCAACGTCCCGTTCACGCTCATAGGTAATGGGGAATGGACGGCCTATGCTAATGTATGTGAGATCAAGGCTCAATCAAACGGAGCCGATCTTATGTTGGCAACGCCTGGTTCACGCTCATAGGTAATGGGGAACAGCTCACGCTCATAGGTAATGGGGAGCGGCGGCCTATGAAATGTATGTACTGAAAATGATAACTTTAATTTAAACATTAACCACACAAATAATAGATATATATAGGTAACACATTTGATCATGAACATGATGGATGCACAAGTGTTTAATTAAAATAAATAAATAGCGACACATGATACACCCCAAAATGTGATTAAAACGGGGAATTGGTAAAGATTCACTCACATTGGGTGCGTTTGCTTGAAGATGTTGAATGCGCACGAGTTTAGAGGATGGATCGACGAGGAATAACTAACCTAATTAATAACGAAAAGGTACGGTAAGTATGTGGATTTTATTAACTATTTTAGTAAGATTTTTGGATATGTTTTTGTGAGTTTAAGGCTATTTTCTAACTTTAAAACGTTATTTTTAAGTATTTTTAATTGATTTTTAAATTAAATAAATAAATAAAAATAATAAAAAAATATTGACTTTTGACCGTTGACCGTTGACCGGTCCGGTCGCTTATATATGTGCGCTGGGTGAGACTCGAACCCGTGACCTCCCGTACGCGTGCACGCAGCTCTATCAACTGAGCTACGTGTCTAACCCGAAATATTTCTGTTTTTAATTATATTTCTATACTATTTAACTTAATCCGAAAATCATTTATTTTTAAAAAGGATTTTAATTGAATTGAACCGGTGCCATTAACCAGTCTCGAACCCGGGACGTGCGAGTTAGTGTTGCACACAGTCCACCGCTGGACTGTGTGTCTAACCTGGTTAATATTCCGGTTTTTATTATACTTAACATCTTACTGAGTTAACCCGATTCGGTTTCTAAAAAAACATTTTCATTACAGAGGTTAAGGTTGTGATAAGAATCGAACTCGCGTCGTGTATGTAATTGTTTGCACACAGTCCACCGCTGGACTGTGTGTCTAACCCGTTCATATTACTAATTTTAATTAAACTTATAACGTAACCAACTTCGTCTTCTTCGCTCAAGAACACAGAAAATGACAGTTCAACTGTTTCAGGTCTAATTCGATTAACAAGCATTGTAAGTAATTGAAAAGTAATGAACGGAGAGAGTTTGGGGAAAGGATGTACCGATCAGTGTCTTTCACAGTACTCCGGCAAAGATTCGTCGGCTCTGTTTGTGAACTTCGGCTGTTAGAATCAATTAACAGTTCTGTTCGATTAGTTATGAAATTGAGGTGCTTAAACAAGAATTAACAGAAGTTTGAAGGGTTATACCAATTCACAGCGTAAGATCAGAAATTTCAGAGGTTTTCCGGCGAGAGCTGAAAATTTCGGCTACGACATCTGGGATTGATTCTGATGGTTG
This sequence comes from Scalesia atractyloides, assembly GCA_947069175.1. Classification (NCBI taxonomy): domain Eukaryota; kingdom Viridiplantae; phylum Streptophyta; class Magnoliopsida; order Asterales; family Asteraceae; genus Scalesia; species Scalesia atractyloides. The sequence continues at coordinate 18,299,601 of CAMTDV010000027.1, forward strand.
GATTGAAGTTAGTAACATTCTAAGAACGGATTGAAACAGAAAGAGTCGAGGTATTTACCGTTCTGAGGTGAGTCTCGGTTTTCTGGCGAAAGTCTGGTGATGGCAGGTTATTTCCGGCGAGTGAAATTTCTTCGAGAAAAGGTGTGATTTTGAGCGAAAAGGCTACCAGAGACTTGTGGGTGTATTTATAGGGAAGAACATCGATGAATTGGGTCTAATTTCCGACTTGATTCATGGGTCAATAATTTTTCCGGCGACTGGACATCGGTTATAACCGATGTAATAGTTATTATACGCGTTAAGTCACAAGAAACCGACAGTGAAGGGCGAAATCCCCGGGATTTCCGACGATTGCGAATTGGGCGCGTCAGATGACTGATTTGAAATCGAGATTTTGATATTTGAATTAATTGTTTTGATACATTACCAAAGAACACAAGTGGCGGAGTGGTTTGGTGAATGAGAGTTAAGTCATAGGCTGACCCGGCTGACCCGGGTTCGAATCCCGGCAGCCTTGTTTTATTTTTAATTTTCTTATTTTTACTTTTTAACAATTTTTTTTAAATCCTAATTTGTTTATTAATTATGTATCGTTTAAAAATAAAATAAGTCATAAATAACAACAAAAATTTAAAACTGATTGTTCGGTTAATAAACGAAGCGGGTTTGGAAAAACCCGTTTTTGACAAATGTTACACACGCGTCTACAAAAACTGAAACGGCAACTGCTGAGTCTTCTCATCAAACTGAGGAATTAACTCAGCAGTCACACACTGAATCTATTAAGCAACCAGCTGAACATACATCTGTTAAAATGTTACCAAAATCTCCATGTCCAAAATCTTTCAATTCAAATCACAAAACTAACAAGTGTGCTGATGGTTGTGCGCAGGACACCGTCAAGACCAAGACCGTGCATCTGCCGTCAGTAAACGCCAGCAAGAAACTGACAGACAAATTGCCCAGAATTTCCCAAGCTGAACGAACTGTTTCCTTCCAGAAGAGGCAGACCTCTTTCAATTGTGGATCTCCCGGGCACATTGCTCGAAATTGTCAAAAGACCTTTACCCCTTTCAAAACTTTGTATTCAAGACATTAGAAGGCCATGCCTAATCGCCCACCTGAGGCTCGATTTGTGGCTGATCAAGACTGGAACTTGGCCAAGAAACAAACTGTTAAACCCTTGAGACCTTCAGTTTACCAGAATCCCTCTAGCACTCTAGGAATGTGCAGAGGTCTGATTCGGTAACCTGGAGGCCTAAGTTAGTGGCCACGAATCAGTCTGCTACCCCCGTGTCTAATAAATCAAAAGCATCATCAACCTCATCCTCAACTAATTTGATCTTTCTTGAGGTTACTTATGTTGATGCTAATGGCAAACCCAAATCTTCCATGGCCTGGGTTCCCGTCTCTAACTAAAACCTGTTGAAATGTGAAGGAACAGCTCTGGCGCGCTCTTGTTTGATTATGGTATATTGATAGCAGCTGTTCCAGGCACATGACAGGAGACATCTCGCAGTTGAATGACATTTAGTTTTTCGATGGCGGGTTTGTTTCCTTCGCAAGTGGAGAAACAGGGAAAATCACTATGAGAGGAACTGTTTGCAATGGAGCCCTGAGTTTTAAAATGTCAATTATGTACCAGAATTGAAGCACAGTCTATTGAGTGTGTCTCAATTCTGTGACAATCATCTGGATGTACTCTTCACAAAGAAAGGATGTGATGTGCTAAAACCAGGTTTAATCATCCCAGATGTTGGATTCTTCTGAAAGCTGCACAAAAAGGAAACACGTACGTAATTGATATGAACCAGGCTCCCTCTGACAAGCTCACTTGCCTTTTCGCTTCGACAACCGAACATGACGCCATGCTATGGCATTGCAGACTGGGTCACATAAACATGAAGAATTTAAATCGTCCTGCAAAAGGTGGTTTAGTCAGAGATCTACCAGTTCGTGACTTCATGCAGATCGAAAAATGTGAATCACGCGCGCGTGGAAAACAACATCGACAGCCGCACAAAACCAAAGCCGTACCCTCCACTTCTCAGGTCTTAGAACTGCTCCATATGGATCTCCTCGGTCCAACAGACATCCGCAGCATTTGAGGGAAGGCCTACTGTCTGGTTATTATTAATGAATACTCTCAATTCACCTGGGTTTTCTTTCTCACACATAAAAGTGAAACCGCTGATCTAGTCAAACAATTTGTCACGCTTATGGAAAACCAGACAGATTCTACGGTGAAGGCTATTTGGTGTGATAATGGGACAGAGTTTAAGAATCATACCTTAAACTCCTTCTGCTCCTCCAAGGGGATTGACCGACAGTTCAGTGCAGCTAGAAGCCACAACAAAATGGGGTTGCAGAACACAAAAATCGAACACTTATTAAGGCTGGACGCACTATGCTGGTTGAATCCGAGTTACCTCTCATCTTCTGGGCAGAAGCAATTAACACTGTATGCTATATTCAGAATCATGCCCTTATCAATAAACGCCACATGAAGACTCCATACGAAATGGTTGAAGGTCGCAAACCTTCGGTCAAGCATTTCTGCAAATTCGAATCTCCTTGTGTTCTCCTGCTCATGAAGACTCCACATGAAGACTCCATACGAAGTGGTTGAAGCACACGGGGATCCTTGCATTTTCGTTGGTTATTCTAAAAATACGACATGTCGCGTTTATAACAAGATCAAGAAGATGGTAGTTGAAACCTACAATGTGGGTTAGCTGGAGGAAAATCCCAAGGACAGACGCATTGGTCCTAACTGGTTGTATGACTACTCCACTTTATTTAATCATTTTGATGTGTCTTCTAATGTGCCTATAGGAAATAGTTTGAATTCTCTCCTTCTAACGGTGCCCATTACCTCTGAAGATGATGCTGATGCTGCCGCGCTAAATGAGACTTTAAAGCAGCTAAGTGTGGATCCTCCTGGATTCAATGACACTGTCTCGCCTTCCTCCACAGTTTCGCATTCTCAAAACCCACCTATCTCTCCGCCTGCTCAGCCGAATCCGCCTGAAGATGTGGTTTCTGATCCAGAGCCTCCTACGACAAATGAAGGACTTCCTCCTGATGTTTTGGGTTCCTCTTTATTTCCTGAGCCTACTCCCCTCGATTGTGCGGTGGATATCTCACCACATACTTCTACTGGTGCCTCTGTTGAGGGGGGAGACATCTGGAGTTGCCTTAGCTAGTGTCACCAACTTGCAAACAGATTTTTTGGTTCCTGCTACACCAATTCCGCAGCGTTTACAGCGTGATCACCCTATTGAGAATATCATTGGTCCTGTCAACGCTGTTGTTCGCACACGCAGCCAATCTGGGGATATCAATACATGTCTCTATTCTTGCTTTATTTCCCTAATTGAACCTAAAAGTATTGATGTTGCCTTGTAGCAACTAGGCTGGGTTGATGCCATGCACGGGGAACTCAATCAATTTGAAAAGCTTGGTGTTTGACAATTGGTAAAGTTGCCTCAGGGAAAGCGTGCTCTTGGAACTCGTTGGGTTTTCCGCAACAAGCAGGATGACACTAGAGTTATCATTCGGAATAAAGCTAGACTGGTGGTTCAGGGGTTTCGACAGATTGAAGGTTTAGATTATGATGAGGTCTATGCACCAGTCGCGCGTTTGGAGGCTATACGTATCTTCTTGGCATACGCATCTTACCTGGATTTTACTGTCTATCAAATGGATGTCAAGACTGCGTTTCTATACGGCAAGGTCAAAGAGAAAATATATGTGGCACAACCACCGGGCTTTACTGATCCTGACAAGCCATATTATGCCTACAAACTAGACAAGGCTTTGTACTGGTTGCATCAAGCGCCTCGCGCATGGTACGCTACTCTTACAGAGCATCTGCTTGCTCAGGACTTCAAGTTCGTCAGAGCCCACAGGATATACTCATTCATCAAGGAAAATACATACACGACGTTCTTGCCAAATTCAAGCTTACAGATTCCAAGCCTATGGCTTCCCCTATTGCAGAACGGCCTCTGCTAAATGAAGATGCTGAAGGAACACCTGTTAATCCTACCATGTATCGCTCAATGATTGGATCACTCATGTATCTCACTGATAGTCGTCCAGATATCATGTTTGCCGTCTGCCAGTGTGCTCGTTATCAGGCTACTCCTAAACTTTCTCATTTACATGTTGTTAAAAGAATTTTTAGGTACCTCAAAGGGGCTCCATCACTGGGCCTCTGGTATACTAAAAATTCTGAATTTGAACTGTTTGCTTTCTCTGACAGTAATCTTGGTGGTACAGATAGGGACATGCGTTCAACTTCGGCTGGTTGCCAATTTCTGAGAGATCGCTTAATTTCGTGGCAATGCAAGAAGCAACAGACGGTTTCGCTTTCCATTGCAGAAGCAGAATATGTTGCCGCCTCTGCTTGCTGCTCCCAGGTTTTATGGATGCAACATCAGCTTGCGGATTACGATTTGACTTATCTAAACACAACAATTTATTGTGATAATGATGTCGCGATTCAAATCATTAAAAACCCTGTTTTCCACTCCAAAGCCAAGCACATAAACATTAAAGTTCATTTTATCCGCGATTGCTATGAAAAGGGTCTCATAAAGCTTGAGAAAATCCACACTGATGCAAATGTGGTGGATTTGTTCACGAAACCCATTAGCAACGCGCGCTTTCAAGTGCTTGTGGATCTTCTCAAAATGATTCGGTTTACTACCTAGGCATCTGCTGTCTTTGTGTTTGTTTAATGTTCTTCTTTTCTTTTCATTGCTTCATAAATTTGTTCATATATCTATGCACAAATTTAGGGGGAGAAATCTTTTAAAAAAAATGGTTTTGCTAGGATAGGGAAATGAAATGAATATTCATGATAAAATGTTTGACTAACACATGTAAGGTATAGAAGCGGAAAAGATTTGGATCGAAAGTGATGTGTCGGTAGGTCTAAAACTCAACCGGATGGGGAAAGTCAAATGATATGAACATAACAAACTATGTACTCAGTGGGTCACTTACTGTAGGCATATGATTTTATGGTCTTAAATCTTGCGTTGATAGATAGCCAACATCTGAGGTTTCGGGTCTTTATGCTGTTGAGTCATCCGGGGATATCTTGATTGCCCTTCTGTTGCATCTAGATTATATGCAGACCTAGGCACAGTCAGGATATCTTTATAAAGAGCCAAAATGGAAAGGCAAAACCTAAGAGAACAAAAGTTTCTTTCTAAGTTCTTACGTACCTCATAAGGTATTTGCCTAACCCTCGTCAGTCACTATTGGTCTCTCTGCTATACGGAAGTACCGACCTGTTCACCAATAGCCTGATGTTGTATAATAAAGGATGACCACGGTATACTCACCTGCTACGATGAACCGTTGTGCTTACCTTGATCGCGGGGGTATGTCATGGTATGGGACACACTAGTATCTTAGTATAATATTACCTTAAGCGTATCATAATGCCTGAACTACAAGGGTTGAGTTTTAGATTTAAGTGGACAAGTATATTGACAATCGCTTAGACCAACTGAACCTGCTCATACTGAAAAATGTTCCTTAGTTAACATTTGAAATGATTTGATCATTAGCAAGACTGTGTTAAATGTTTATGTCTGTTTTAATAAGTTCTCCTTATGAAATATTAAAAGATAGTTGGATGCTTGGTTAGTTTACTTGATGAATTTTGGTGGGATGTTTGATATTGGATTGGCCCAGTGTGCTTTGGGATTTGGGCCAGCCTAATGAAACTAGTTTAAAGTCTAAAAACTAAACAATTATGTTACTGTTCTGAATTGGGCTTCTATGGGCCAAAGAGGGTTACTGTTCCGGATTGGGCTTTTTCGGAAAGGCCCATTTGGATTTTTCCAGACAGGCCCACTGTGTTACTGTTCCGAATTGGGCCTGTCACAAGCCCATTTCGGATTCAAATCCCAGGCCCAAACCCATTTCGGAAATATATATTGGCATCTCTGATTTCATTTCGGATTATCCTAAATCCGAATTAACATTGTCTTCTCTGATTCTCTCTTTCGAATTGTGCATTTCAAACAGCGTATTCCGGATTAGGTACAACTGCAGTTAACATATGTATTGCGGATAAAATTAATGAACATTTAATGCATTTCGGATCGCATTCCGGATTGATCTTCAAGTCCTTAGCATTTCGGATTGCATTCCGGATTGGTATTCATCCGAGATGATGAGCTCGGATATCATTTCGGATTGGATCTTCATCCGGAATGCATATCTATCCGAGATACAATATATAATCCGGATTGCATCTTTGACCTCCTTCAATCCGGATTGATGAAAGGGTTCATTCCGGATTCATTTTGAACTGTCAATAATCTGGATGTGAAGTTTTTGGACCTTTTCAACTGTTGAACCCCTTAATTAATTTGAACTAGTATTATTTTGAACCTTGACTTATGTTTGACCTATCCAGTTAGCTTTTAACTGCTATAATGTTAAACTCAGTTAACTTCCGTTAGTTGGATTTAACTTGGTTGATTTTTGACAGATATGGTGGAAGAAGCTTTTGACGCGATGATGCTGGTTGAGGAACAGTTTTACAACCAGGCCGGGTATCTTTCAGACCCGCCAGCTGAGTTCTTTCAGGAATTTCAGGCGATGATAGTGGGCTCAACACTTGCAAAATTGCTTACGCTCTCCGTGCTAACCCTGTGATATATAGAGATCTTAGTCCATTCATTTTGGAAAAGAGCACGTATTCAGCGGAGGGGTGAAGATGGTAGACCATTTATACGTTCGCAGATTCAAGGGAAGGAGATTGTGGTGAACAAAGCTTGTGTGAGGGAGGTGCTACAGCTGACAGATACTTTCAGTGATCCAACTACTTACGCCAAAGAGAAGGTGCTGCCTGTACTTATGGAGATGAGATATGAGGGTGCTTATCCGCCGCTGTTGAAGAAGATGTTTCCGGCATACTGGAGGTTACTCATACACATGTTCATGTAGTGTGTGTCAGAAAACAAGGCGGACTGGATCAGCCAAATCAGGCCCAGACATCTGCGATAGTTTCATTAGTCATGGACTGGAAGTATAACTATTCTGGTTATATCTTCGATAACATGAATAAAATCTTAGAGCAGTCCAAGAAACGGATGTTCCTGTTATACCCACGTTTTATCCAGCTGATACTTGATGCCCGTTATCCGGATTTGGCGAAGGATGCTACAGACGCTAACCTACTGAATATGAAGCCGATGGGGCCTACTATCTTTGCCACAATGAAGAAGAACCGCTCTACTTCAAAGACGATGTTTGTAGGTCGTTTTCCTCTGAAGAAGTTCGGAAAGTTTTCTGAAGTTGTTGGTTTGCATGCTCCACCACCTCCTCCTCCTTCAGTAAACGCGATAGTGGCTGAAGAACACGACATATCGGTAAAAGAAAAGGAGATAGAAGTAGAGGATTTAGTCACCGATGATGAGGATGATATTGGCCAAGCCTTTCTGGATGATCTGATGCATTCAATGCCACCTTGACTCCTGCTCTACCAGAGTTGTCGTCTAAGAACCTAGCAGCCTTGATCGCTCAATTGAAAGATATACAAGAGAAACAGGGTGATCCCCCACTTGACATTCCGTCTATTGTTGCACCAACCGCTCAGACTGAAGAAGATGACGAAGACGAAGAAGATGAGGTACCGTTAATCAAGAGGCAAAGAACTGGGCCGAGTATTTCATCTAGTACACCTGAAGCTCCCGTTGTTGTTACTGTTACTGCCTCTGATTTGATTACATCTACTGCTGCTGAGATCACTGTTGCTGAGGTTACTGTTGTTGAATCTGTTGTTCATACATCGATGGTTGACACGCCTATTTCATCTGCACAGCAAACCGCTCCTATCATTACACAGTCCACAATTGTATCGATTGCTGCTGACATGGCTCTACGAATGATGGAATTTGGAGGTAGTTCGTCCGATGTTGGTGGTTCAGAAGCGGGTGGTAGTGGAGTCGGTTATACTGATAATGTTGCTGACAATTATGTGCGTAGATCTGAGAAGAGGGCATTCGAGTTTGGGGGATTAGACAGTGATGACGATGATACAGAGGTGGATGTAGTTGATTTGAAGAAACGAGTAGTTGTGTTAGAATAGGAGGTTATGTTAAAGGATGCTCAGATTGCCTCTCTACAGAATCACTTAGATGTTCAAAATCAAATTATCGATCAGCTGCAGGGAGATGTCATGATGCTTATGACTCTTTTGTTTGATTTAAGGGGCAAGCTGGAGAACAAGTTTGGAAGGGAGTTTAGTGATCCTGCCAATGATCCGATGAATGTTGAACTAGACATCGTGCGGCACAACAGCGGATGGCAGAAGAAACTGAAGAACAGAGGTTGGCGGCTGCGCAGTTGGAAGCCGAACGTCAAGCCGGTCTCGATGATTATTTAAGCGATCCACGCAGAAAGTTCACTGCCAGTCAGAAACGTGCTGCAAATCAGAGGAAGAAGAAGCAAATGGTCTTGATGAGAATGTTAACGTGAATCCACTGGACGAGAATTTTCAGCTGAAAGATCCAACCAGTCAGTCCGAGAGATATGTAATGGAGTTGGGATCAAGTTATTATAGTAAGGTGGGAAACAAGTCGAAGGTGCTGAGTTGGATGTATGGTCATGTTAAAAATATGTGGATCATCGTGCGCCAGGATGGAACCAGGGAATACTATTCGAAAGAGTCGCAGTTTGAGACATGGACTAAAGTTGCGTTGACTGACCTTTTGAGAGCTTCATACACTGATGACGACACTACAGAGCGTGGACCGGGTTGGAGATTCTTTAAGAAGCTTGAACGTGAGGTTAGGAGCGGGTTTAAGAGTATGAAGACTGCTGAACCGTACTTGAGAGCAGCTAAGGGAGTTCGCGATGCGCACACGGGCAAGAGGTTTAAATCTGTGATGTGGCCACCAACGGACAAAGAGTTAGTTATCCCGGTTGCTCCTACCTTTCCAAAGGGAATTCTGAAGAACTTCAACTTTTGGTTATACGATCCGAAAGTCGGAAGTGTTGCTATTATGACAAAAGAGAAGGCGTTTAGGGTGAACGATGTGGTGGATCTGGTTAGCTTTCATGATGAAGATTTACAAGTTCTTGCTTCTCATCAAATACGAACTGCAGAGCTATACGAGGTTTGTGCTAAAGATTGGACGGCTGTAGTTGCTGGTATTATTGCTGGACGTTTAGGTGTCGATGCTCAACCGAAGGACAAATGAAGTAAACCTAAGGGGAGAATGTTGGGCTTGGAGCTTTAAAGGTTTATTCATTAGTGGTGTATTTGGGCTTTTGGGGTTAGTGTAGGCTTCCTAGTGCCTAATGGGCCTAGGGTTGTAATTATAGGCTTGATGATGTTTATAAATAGAGGGGCTAGGTCATTTAGTAGGGGTTAGAGAGTTGATTGCAAAAACTTTCGCTATTGATTAGGTTAGTGATACCTGTTTGATCCGTTTACGGGACTTACAATCGTACAGAACAACAAAACTACCGAAAGCGCAACGAACGCGAGGTTCCACGTCATATCTAGGGCTACGACCGGCTTTGAATAGCCTCAGTCAACCCGGCGCTGTTCCAACTGGCGTGCCACGGTCTCGCGCACCAGCATAGAGGCGCAGAGGCGTCCCAAAGTTCGACCGAGGAGGAGAGCGAATGTGTTAGGTCTATCGGTGCTGGATTGTGAGTCTTTGGTGGGTTGCCGTGGCCAGAGTAACGGTGCGGTGGTTGACTCCGGTGACGTGTTGGACATCATGAAAGTTCCAAGGTTTGGATGGAGTGTGACCGGTTGGTTATTCGTGGATAACATAATATATGATTTGTTTATGGGTTTATTAATTTAATAATATGACTAGAATGTTTTTTATATTTTAAATTTTAAACCATAGAATTTTGTGCCATTAGGCATCCCCATTGACTACTAGTTTCATGGCTAACACAAGCGAGGTAAATCATGTTCGAATAGCCGAGTGGTGCCAGGTTTGATTTGATATGTAGACCTTTATAATAGATTATCACCTCCTTAGATTGAAGAGTGTCGCATAGGTAACAAATTTTTATATCACTTGATTCGAAATTTATGTCTCGAACTAAGTCTCTAATTAACTCTCCATTCACCCATGGATCTTATATAAATGTAAGTCTTTGTGTACATGGAATGTTAGGGAGTGAAAATATTGTATGGTATAGAACTTGTCCCATTTGTTTAGGTTATAACATAGAATATACATGAGAATATACATAAAAATATACAAGAATTCTTAGAGAAGAGGTGAACATTTGATGGCTCGTATGTTTAGAAGTAAATAGAGATGAGTACTTTCTACTCGACTCCACCACTTTCACATCCTTATATGTTTCACAAGTTTTAACACTACAATTTCACCCGGTATAACCTCGGGCGAGTGCCCTTATCTGGCTAAACATACTGCTTTGGATGTTGTACCTTAGGATATTGACACGTTGTCTAAGTAGATGGAGAATCTGTTTTAAGGGATCCGTGTTAAACGAGTATCCCCAGCCACTATCATCAACACATGTTCGTTCTTTTTTTTTAGCAAAGGAGTGTACAAGAAGATGCTATTCGAGATCTCACTGAAGACTACACAAATGATCGTATAAGAAGATGTGGGGAGGAATATGTATATAGTATAACCTGTTATGTTTAGATTTTTATTATTTTTATTAATACATTTTCATAAAATTATGACCCATCTCCTACAATCTTCACACATACTTCGTGATATTGTTGTTATAATTTTAAAACCTTATTTATATGGATTTTGAGTTCACGAAATTGTATAAAATAAAAATATCTAAAGATTATACTGATATATGAGGGTGGTGGAGGAATATGTATATAGTACAACCAGTTGTGTTTAGATTTATTGAGATTGTGGTACAATCTTAAATCAATACCGTGATATAAAATAAATAGTTTATGGTTCAACCAAATTTGGTTTCAACATGTGTGTTAACCGGGTTTACTGTTATATACCATACGTTTCTTATAAACATTAAGGTGTTGTTTGTTTTCTAATAGATAAAATGTCTGTAGTTTACAGATCTTATCTGCAGACACCTTTAGAAGAAAAGGTGGACCAAACCTCTAGAGTATTCAAGAAGAAGGTTGTTTGTTTTTAACGTATGTAAACTTCTAAAATAAACTGGTGGTGGTGTACGAGTGGTGATGGTGGGTGCTGGTGGGTAGTGGTGGTGGATGGTGGTGATGGACGATGGTGGTGGTGATAGACGGTGGTGGTGGATGGTGGTGTTTAATCCTTTGAAGACGTTTGAAGATCTTAGAAGTGGTTGAGCCAAGTCTGCACCAAAAAGAGCTCGCGCAGACGTTTTTTAATGAAACTCTTTGGAAAAACAAACAGTCTGCAGATGGCAATGTCTGCGCATGGTCTGCGTGGTGCAGACAGAAGAGCCTGCGCAGATGACAGAAGATCCTGCGTAAATCTTTTTTAAAAACAAATACTACCTAAATTCTCTAGCATGCGCGTTAGACCGGGTTTATTTTTGTAAACAATACATTTTTTTTTGTAAATGTTTCACTTCCTAACATGTGTGTTAGAAATTGTTATATTATATAATTTTTTTGGTTTAAAACGTTTGTCTAAAGTTCTTGTTTCCTGAATGCGTGTTAAAAACAATATATTTTATATAAATCAATAAGCCTTCTAGTGATTTTGTAATCATTTATTTCTAACAAGTGTGTTATAACCGGTTTATTTTATTTAAACATATAAGTTTATAACAATTTTTGTACTCGTTTATTTCTAACGAGCGTGTTAGAACCGATTTATTAATAAACTTTATAACGATTTTTGTAATCACTTATTTCTATCGAGTGTGTTAGAACCGGTTTATAGACTGTCAACTTTAAAAACAATGTTTTGTACTCATTTGTTTTCTAAAATGCGTGTTAGAAACGATTTATAAAAGCCATCAGTTTAAAATGACTTGTAATCGTTTATTTTTTAACGTATTTGTTAGAAACAATTTATTTGTAAGCCATAATAACCTAATAACCAAAAGTGTTTTATGTAAACATTTTAATTTTTTATCGCGTGAATTAAAAAGGATTAGAAATGACTTCATTTATAAACAATATTATTGGAAAAAGTTTTATGTCAACATTTAATTTTACAATGTGCGCATAATGATTTATTTTCTAACATACGTGTTAGACTCCGTTTAGTACATGTATATGAAACCTAAACCATATGAAAATGTTTGAGGTTTTGAATTTCGATATATGATTTCATAAACCGCAATTGATATTATTAATATAACATATTGCAAAAACTAAGGAAGTGTTTTAGAATGAATTTTTAAACCAAGTTTTGCATAGTTTTGATAATTCCTTAGTTTTTAAAATTTGCTACTCTTGGTTTTAAATGTGATACCTGCTTAGTTTGATAGGATTGCCCGGGTTAGGGAATTGCTCATCGGACCTTAGCCAATCTTCATACCGGGGGGGGGGGGGGGTGTTCGGAGGCTCACCACTGTATCCCCTGCCATCTAGATAGTCTTTTTTGCATATATAAAGAGTGTGATGCATTGTTAATTTCATATACGGTTGCTCACCACCGTATCCTCCGTATCCACCCGGATGGTCTTGTTGCACGTAAAAAGAATGTGACGCATTATTACTTTCGTAAGGGTTGCTCGAGTTAAGTGGTTGCTGATCATAAAACGGCTGCTCACCACTGTATCCTCCATATCCAGCTGAATAGTCTTGTTGCACGTAAAAAGATTGGCAACCATATCTGTAATCTGGATACCCTTGTTGTTCTAGATAATAGTTTTATCAGGAGAGAGAAGCGGAGGCTCGTTCAAGTCTAGCAACGGTTTCATTTGATCAACATGAACGTCAGACGCAACCTCCTCTGCCTCATTTGGAACACCAGAATTCTTCTCGATTTCAGGTACGCTCCAGGAGTTGTTGGAATACAGCTCAAAAAAATAGTCCCCATCCCAAACGGGTGACATTTTAGCTTCACAATTGTCTGACAATTTATAAACCAGGGAAGAATCAAAGAGCGAAGAGGGTCGTGAAGGAGCGTCCGCATGCCACTATTTGAAGAAACCAAATTCACATGTAAACGCCTCGTACAACCCTATACTTGGCGTATACCTGTATCACAAGCCCAGACAACATCGAATCAAAGTAAAATCAGTCAGGTAGGTACAGACCTGTACATGGCGTACATAGCTATTGTATAGAAGCAGCGTACAGGCTTATATGTGACGTATATGTGATTGATTTGACACTGTACTAGGTTTTACCCCTGGTCGGAGACATAAACCCTATACGCCTACGTACAGGTCTGTACATAGCGTATATAGGCGTCCATTTGTGGTATCCGGTCAGAGAAATAAACCTTATACGCTAGTACAAACTTGTATGTGATATATATAAGGGTCTCACTTGGGTGTGCAAATAGGCATCAAGATGTGTGAATATGCACACCCAAATAAAAACATGTAGATCGATCACACATTCTATATTTAGATATATTATATAAAATGAATGCTTGTCTTTAAACTAACAAGAAATTAAATAGCATAAATCATCCATAGAACATCAGTTTTAGAACTTAAATACATAAGGTTGCATCAATCCTACAAGGTAGCTTGGGAAGAATGCATAATTAGTTACTTCATTCCTGCAAGATCAAAACCCTACAAAATAGAAAATAGAAAAGCATATCATCATTCACTAATTCGAAGAATCGTTAGAAAAAAATTTGTTAACTTCATAGCTTGTATACGAAGAGACAAACACCATATGTTGTTCAACTTTGATAAAGGTAAGACTTATTAGGGATACTCAACTTTTGTTTCTATTTTCAGTTGGCCATAAAGTTTTCAGAAAACGAGAAACATCCTACTTCTCTGATCAAACAGAAACCATAACATTGTGTAGATTGAAAGATGTTAACAAATAAAGGTAATCTAAGGCATGTTTCAACATAGTAATGGTCAACTATTACTATGAGTCATGAAACAATATATATAAGTAACATAGACAAAGAAATATACTTTTAATCATTAAAACAATTCTGTTTATTTTTTAACCAATAATGCTGAAGAAATCTTACAGTGTTGATGCTCCCAGGGATGGATCCATTTGGTATATGACCAGCCCACTGTTGCAAACATTTAGACAAATAAGAAAAACCCAATGAAGATAAATTATTTTCTTACCTTTTCTTTCATTTATTTCTATAACTTCAACACATAAAAATTGTAAAAAAAAAACGAAAAAAAATTCAATATATATAGTAAGATTCATAACACAACAATAAATTATTATGAGAAAAAACAACATAACACAACAATAAATTACTATGAGAAAAAAAACAAACATAATTTGTTTAATTTTTTATCAATGGTTCTTTTAAATATATATATATATATATTCTTACATACAAATTATTTGTAATTTGTATGTTATATTCTTAAAAATCCATTAAACTAATTATTTATATCTTATTTGTCCATTTACGTATGTTATATTCTTAAAAATCCATTAAACTAGTTATTTATATCTTATTTTTCCATTTACGTTATTGGAATCCAGTGGCGGATCCAGCCCTGTTTTGTGGGTTTACATGAACCCACTTGGATTGGAAAAAAATAGAAAAAATAGTGAGAACCTTGTATAATTTGAAAAAAGTTAGTGAGAATCTACTAAAACGAACCCACTGAAAAAAGTTTCTGGATCCGCCGCTGTTGGAATCTTAATCAACAAGCTAGACAATATATATATGAATGCATACTTACATTTTTCGCTGCGGTGCTGAAAGCTTCTCGATGAGGTATTTGCGGATTCGAAGCCTTGATGCGTTGTATCTCCTCTCTATATTAAAATTTCACAAAAAAAAAGATATAACAAGTTGAATATGGAAATTGTCAAAATTTGATCGTAAACTCACTTCATGAATCGATTATAAGCAGATGGAAGCCTGTGCTTTTTCTCAGGTGCTATATATGTATATGACCAAGAACAAGAACAAATTTTATCATAAAAATTGTAATTAATATTTAATATTTCAAAAGAAATAATCATAATTAATATTTTCTGAGGACGAATTAAAGAAGAACTTATGAGTACGTTTGACAACGAACGGAGCTTTTGGTGAAGTGGGTTCATTTGATGTAGATGATGAAGAAGATGAAGATTGACCCCTTTTGAAGTCATTAGAGAAACCAGCCTGTTTGCAGGTTTAAAACAAAAAAAAAAACATTCTTAGAAAAAAAACCAGTTGTGTACTTGTGTTCCATCTATCATTAATTCCAAGATTATCATAATTATTTTTGGGTTAATTTTATAGTATATTTACCCACAAATATATTTTATAAGAATTATTTATAAGAAAAATACCTGAAAAGGAGGGAGTGAAGGATGATCAGAATGAGAAGCCCTAATGGTGAGAAATGATAAATTACTACAATGCCCACATTTCACAGTCACTGTATCCAAAAGCCTCTTGCATGGAATACCCACCTGTATAAATTAACCCATTTATTATATACACACAATGAAAACATTTTTCAGATTATACACACACACATAGATGACTGATATCTATGGTACCATGTATACATACAAATATTTATCTATATATGTGTCATAATAATCAAATCCTTCTTTTTATCTTATTGAAACACTTATCTTGTTTAGCTAAAATCGCACAAAGATAGTAGCACTCTATTTCTTTTATTTAACATTTTCCGGGCAAAACCCGTTAAGATAAAAGTTCTTATTGAAATAGTTATCTTGTTTAGCTAAAATCACACAAAGATAGTAGCACTCTATTTCATTTATTTAACATTTTCCGGGCAAACCTCAACCACAAATGTGTACCGCTAGAAGGGTATTGCAGAAGTTGCAACGAACGTAACAAAGGTGCTGATCCGAAGGAGTTTGAACCGGCGGATCCATGTTCGCCACCCTCTCGGCTTGCACTTCAAAGTTCATGATCATACAAATGGAAACAGAGTGGTGAATCTGTAGATGATATCACAAATGATAGGTTTTGTATTTATTTAGTGAATGATTATCAATATCAAGAGAGAGATTGCATATGGAAAGGGTCCATTAGGGTTTTGATGGGGAGGGAGATATATAGGAGTAAATGTAGGGTTAGGGAAGCTAGTTTGTGCATGAAAAAAGATATATTTAGGGTTCCTACAACTAATATTGACAGTACATCCCAAATCTAGCTTCCAAACGATTCACTTTTGCTCTCATGAAGTGTTTGAATTGTTATAAATCTGAAAACCTCATGTAATCAATTTTTTTTTCTTGTTATTGTTGTTTTTATTTTTTTGTTATTATAATCAGATTTCAAAAAGCATGTAATTATGGGTTGTATTAGAAGTTAGAACTAAGGTAGAAAGATAACCGTAAAATTATCTAACTTAGTGCTATATTCAATTATTTGTTATCCAACTTTTAATCTTGAATGTTACAACTCATTTAAAAATGATCTATCGTCGAGTTCCCACACCAACAGTCCAACAGTAACTTTGATTTTGTTTTTAGTTATACAGTATCATACAATTATTTCCTTTTATAGATTTATACATAGCATGTGTGTTTTATAAATGGGTCTAAGTGAGCCAAACCTCTTGTAAACTATATGAAATTAACTTGTTAAAAGCTTTAATTCGGCCAAGTTTAATCGAGCTTCATCATAAGAATAAGTTAGTTGACAAATGAACTTATCAACCCAAGATTTACTTATCAAGTTCGAGCTTATTCACAAGCCTAAACGAGCCTATCTATTATTTATATGACTTTTTACTTAATATACTAAATATATATTATAATAACAATGATTATTACATATAAAAAACTAAATAATATATGTTATTTAAATATAGTATATGCTTATAAATATATATAGAAGTTAATTACAAATGTATATGATTTAATTAATAAAGAATACATGTGTCGAGGTCGAGCCAAGCTCAATTTGGAAAACTAATCACAAACTAAGCTCGAGATTTAGTAATTAAACTCGAAACGAACCAAACTTGAGCTTTATATATTAAATGAGTGGAGCTCGAATTAGCTCTACTCATTCACATACCCCTAGTTCTAAACATTACTTATATAACAATTATCAAATGAAAGAAACAACTAAAAAAAGTTATATTATTATAATTGATTTTAAACATATTTTGCTTTTCTTTCGTAACTTTTAAGATACAGTGTTTTATAAAGTTCCGAATGTGTCATTATGACGTTCATAACATTAATATAACAATTACCAAATGAAATAAACAGTAAAAAAAGTTATATTATTATAATTGATTTTAAACATATTTTGCTTTTCTCTCGTAACTTTTTAAGATATGGTGTTTTATAAAGTTACGAGTGTGTTGTTGTGACGTTCATAATATTATCTATGTCTTAATATATTTTTTTTGTCACAATCGAGTTGCAAGTAGTAATGTGCAATTTATTAAAGCATAAATATACAGAAAAAATCAAAGGTAATTGTTACATTTAACAAGTTAGCTATTGGTTTGAATTCTTATAAAATGTTAAAATCTAAAGTTACGTCTATTTTAAAAAAAAAAAAATCTTATTTGACTGTTCACTATATAATATAAAATCAATTTTTATATGGCTAGGGAATTGTAATTATCTTATAAATACTTGTACATTCTGAAAGTCAGGTATAACCGGAGAGAGAAATGAGACAATTATGTGTTGCATAACTTCATTATGTGTCATAATTAATTCAATTTATACAAATGTTTATGTGATATGTACTTCTTTACAAAAATGTCAAAACATGTTCAAAACAATACTTAGTAGGTCCTCATGTATGTATTTATGCTATATATATGCATATACAATATATATTCTATAGTCGAGTAAGTGTTTGTTACGTATTAAATTTTATCATGAATCACCTTTCAGCCGCATATCTTGTGATTCCCACCCATATTTTGACAAATGTAAGTGATACGAAACATGCATACATACAGGTATGATATATATAGTTGTGTATTAGCTCATCTTTATATGCACCTTTTGCTCCCCACTTTCTACCAATTGTTTAAACACAGAGTAATGCTAATGAACATCAAAATAGTGTAAGGAATCTTTTATAACTCCACCATATAATATCGATCACTAAACATATATTTATTATTATACTTGGATAATTCGAGTCGTACAATC
Source organism: Scalesia atractyloides (assembly GCA_947069175.1). Lineage (NCBI taxonomy): Eukaryota > Viridiplantae > Streptophyta > Magnoliopsida > Asterales > Asteraceae > Scalesia > Scalesia atractyloides. The sequence continues at coordinate 18,317,824 of CAMTDV010000027.1, forward strand.
ATAAAATTGGGATATAAAACAATCAGTTCAATTTATTCGAAGGAGGGTGAAGATCACCCATTCAGAACCTCGAGCGTCAAAAGGACTAAAAGGAGGATAGTTTATAAAAGGCAACCCAAAAGGGACATGCAAAATTTTTTTCTACAATTAAACTTTATTAAACACACTTTCGCCCCAAACGGAGGAAAGGCAATTACATACAAGAGTGCCCTAGATCCAAACAGGCAAAAGGCAAGAAATTAGAACATATCCTCCCAACGGAGGGATTTGAATGAAGACCTATTCTTTAACTAAACGGAACTTGTAGATTTGACTTCTCCTAACACCTCTTGCGGACTATGTTTAATACTTTGACAAACCATCTCATTTCTACCTTTTTAAATACACCAACACGTGATAATAATAAAGCCATGTACAATCTTCTTCGCTTTCTTCCCCAAGTGTAGTAATTCATACGCTTTCATAAGATCTTGAACAAAGAAAATGTATAACGAAGGAATACCAAATCAAGCATTAGACTCATCCATACCCAATTCGAGAATATACAAGCCGTAAATAAATGTTCCGTCGTCTCTCATGTTCCTCACAATATACACACAAAAGTGATGGAATATTCATGTTTCTTCTTCTTAAGTTAACCATGGTTGCTAATTTGTCGATGTTCGCCCTCCAAGCCATTAGCTTGATGTTGCATTCAAGAGGCACCCACCTTTGCCAAACAAAGACATTTGACATACCTTCCCCCTATTCTCTTCCTTCATCTGCTTGACCGACTTAGCCAAAAAACCCGGAATCATCCCCCGTCCATTTCCACAAGTCCCTCTTATGTGATAAACACACTTCCGTCATAACACTTTGATATTCTTGCCATTCTCGTAGCTTAGCCGTCGTCTCAGGGATCCTAGTCCTTTGCCAAGTCCCCCCAAACCTATCTTGTTCCGATGTTAACCTTTCTGGCACCTTAAACGTTTTTTTCTATCTCTAAACTAAAAAGGTTAGGCCATCTCTCTTTAAACGCCTTATTGCCCATCATATATCTATCTAGAAGCGGATTGTCACACCCTGACCCGCAGCGGAAATGGTGATCGGGGCATGATTGGGTTTTCATCAAAGCTCATGACATTTACTATAAAGTTTCATATTTATTATTTCCTTTTAAAGGAGAACATTACAATCAACATACAAGTACAACATGTTCTATACATTTATCAAGACTTCATTATTTTTCTTCTAAGGCAATTTCCTACGTGTTCCTTGCTTCAACCTGTCCACCTGTATCATGTGTAAAAATAGGATTTTGGGTCAACAAAAAGTTGGCGAGTGAATCTTATTTAAACATTTGAAAGGATTAGTTAGGTTGGTTATTTGGATAAAATTGTGCATAACCAAATATGAATAAACGTAAATATAAATTTAATCAAAAAACACATAATATCAATAAATGCACAAGCACACACACCAAATGAATGAACAATGAGATCAAGGCTCAATCAAATGGAGCCGATCGAATGAGGCACGCGAGTTCAACTCGTCTCCCACGAGGAACTGATGGGCCTAATGAATGTTTTGCACGCAACTTGACAAAATGTAAACACGTATCACAACAAACAATATTTACATTATAAGTTTAGGTCATATAATGGTAATGGCACAAGTTTGAATAAACGAAATATTTAGAGCGACACATGATACACCCTAAAACATGAATAAAAAGGTGAATTTGTAAGGATTCACTCAAATTGGGTGCGTTCTTTGATGACGTTGGATGCGCACGAGTTTTGGGATTTGATCGACGAGGAAAACTAACCTAAAAATAATAACGAAATGGTTCGGTAAATAAATGGATTTTATTTGAGATTAATACTTTTAATTCATAATCTTAATAGGATTTTTAGATTTATTTTTGTGAGTTTAAGGACATTTTCTAACTTTAAAAATATTATTTTTAAGTATTTTTAAATAATTTTCTGATTAATTAAATAAAAAAAATAAAAAAATAAATTAAAAAAAATGTTGACTTTTTGACCGTTGACCGTTGACTGTTGACCGTTGACCGGTCGGACCGTGTTTATTCTATGCGCTGAGTGAGGTTCGAACTCGTGACCTCTCGTATACGTGCACGCAACTCTACCAACTAAGCTACGTGTCTAACCCAAAACTCGTTTTTAATTATATATATACAAATTAGATTAATTCATTTCTGTTTCTATTTAAAAAGCTTTGATAATTGCCAGAACCGGTTACAGAAGCAGGATTCGAACTCGGGACCTACGGTCGTGTGTCTAACCTGTTAGTTTTCTTGATCTTTATTTTATTTAAACACTTTCTGTGAAGCGATATGACTTGTTCTAAAAACAATGGATTTAATTTCAGTGGATCGGAACACAAACAGACTCGAACCCGGTATCATGTATGTAAAATGCACATAGTCCACCGCTGGACTGTGTGTCTAACCCATTTAAATTACTGATTTTAATTATATTTATGAACGACTCGCTGTTCATCTTCTTCGTTTTATGAAACCAGAGAATCAACCCGACTGTTTAATCAATCATTCTTATTGAATTAGTTGATTGATTATTACTGATAACGAAAATAATTTAAACAGAAAAGGATTTAAGGATGTTGTACCGAACAGCGGGTTTGCTACGGTTTTCCGGCAAGTGTCGTCGGCTCCGATTTGCGATGTCCGGCTGTATGAACTGTTTAGCAGTTATGATTACTGACTTGAACGATTAAAGTATGAATTAAGAGATAGCAGAGAAGTTTTAGATAGATATACCGGTTGAGGAATGAATACGGTTTTCTGATCTAGGATTTCTGGCGATGTTCCGGCCGGAAATCTCCGATGACGAGCTTCTGAGAACTTCAACTCCGAAAAAGTGTGCGGTCTTGAGCGAAAGGATTCCCGGAAGGTTGAGGGGGGTATTTATAGGGTAGAACAGGATGTATTGTGTCTGAATTTGGTCTTGAATTCGCAGTCAAAGTTTTTCGGCGGTTACGACTGAATTTGAGGGTTAGACATCGGTTATAACCGATGTCGAATTTAGTTCACGCGTTTCAGTCAAAGAAAACGGTCGTGATTTGCGAAATCGTCAGTTTTTCCGGCGACTGTGGATTGGGCGCGCTGATTTCCGGATTTTGATTTTTCTAGTTTTTGTATATATGTTATTTGTTTCCTTGTGTATCACAAAATCGTGTGTGGCGGAGTGGTGTGTTGTGCGTTTTTTCATCCGGGTGACCCGGGTTCGAAACCCGGCGTCTCCTTTTATTTTTTTATTCATTATTTATTATTAATTTTCAATTATAGATTTTAAATTCTAATATATTTATTAATTATGTATTGTTTAAAATTAATCTGAACCAAAAATACGCAACGAACTTTATAACTGAATATTTGACTGATAAACGAAGCGGGTTTTGGAAACCCGTTTTTCGACGGATGTTACACGGATATCCCCTTTGTTGCCCACCTTACCTCTAATGAAACTTTGTAAGGATTTACCGTTTATTTCATTTCCTTTTTAGCAATATTATTCCAACAACCTGATAGTGCAAGCAGTAAAAATCTCAAGTTTCTTCTATTGTAATGACGCGCCTCCACCACTCTCCTCCATGGGCTTTAGTTTTCAGCTCTAAATCTCCACACCCATTTGCCAATAAAGCTTCGTTCACATCTTTTAAGTTACTAATCTCCAACTCCCATTCTTATTAGGAAGCGTTACCCACTCCCACACTACCCAATAAATTTTATTTATTTCCCTTGACCCGACGTGTAGGAATTTCCTCATTTTAGATTCTAAGATATTAATAATACCAATCGGAGCTTTATATAAAGAGAAAAAGTAAATCGGTAAACCTTCCAAAACTAATCATATCAATGTGAGTCTCTCCCCAATCGAAAGAGATTTGGCTTTCCAAGAGGATAACTGTTTTCGGATATCTCAACAATTGGTTTCCAATTGTTAAGCCTATTCATACTAGCCCCAACCGTAACCTCCAAATAAGTCACAGGAATTTCTTCCTATTACATCCCGGAACATCTGCCATGGAGTTAGATTCCACATGTTCCATCTAATCCCATATAATTTTGACTTGAATAAATTAATTTTAAGACCCGATCAGACATAAAAAAATGCAAGAAGTCTAGTAACACTCACAACATTGTCTTTTGGTCATTCTCCAAGGATAAGGGCGTCGTTCGCATACAAGAGATGTGAAAGAACCGGACCATTGTTTGGTGTTTGAATGCCTTTGAATAAGTTTGTCTCCTACACTCTAGTGAACATACATGATATGAGGAAGAGGAAGGGAGACAATGGGTTTCCTTGCCTAATCCCTTTGGTGCAATTAAATTCAAAAGTAGGCGCCCCATTTACCAAAACCGTCGATCTTGCCATACCAAAATCCCTTTAATCCATTTACACCAAGTTGGGGGAAATCCAATTTGGACCATGGTTTCGATGAGGAAGCCCCAACTAACATTATCATAAGCATTTTCAAAATCATACCACCTATAACACCTAATGAGGAAACGATGGACTAATCTTAATTTTGGGAAACATAACACCAAAGATCCAATTGGTGAAAAGTGTAGAATACTTTTACTTTTGTGGAGACCCTCATGAGGATACACGTTTTTATCATATTGCATACCGAGGATTCTACATGTACACAAAGGAACTTTAAGGTTTACTACTATAAGAGAATAGATACATTGATTTGTGGGCTGTAAGTTTTTAAACATATAGAATGATTAGCATTGAATGAATAATATATGTGATTTTTTTTGTTAACTTTAAATTTTCCGAACACATGCCATAACAAAAACGTAGGTTAAAGGATACTAATGTATTTGTCAATATGTTTCTAGATACGTTAGCTTTAGATGAAACAATAAATGTAGATTTGGAGAATGATGAAGTTGCGAAGCTATGAAACAATAAATGTAGATTTGGAGAATGATGAAGTTGCTAAGCTTTACTAACATTTTATCCTTCATGAATTTTACGACTTGCATTATGCACCAAAAATAGTAGGTTCTTACAATGATTCTACATTTAAGTATGTATGAAATTGTTTGTTAATTGGAGTATTTTATAAATGAGTCAACAAGTTAAAGTTTAAAAAAAACATATTGGTCACACATACTTGATTACAAGGCAGATTACACAATCCTGATTACAAGAATATAATATCTATAAACTATATCAACTTATAGTATTCTACAAACTTGATCACAAAAATAACTCATGATCCATCAATGAAAATACTGTTGAACAACGTTTATTATATTAAGTTTGTCACCTGCAACCTTAATGACATAAATATAATAATGATCAACAACTAGTACATTGAAAATGATGTTTCAACATTGATATTAAAAGCAACTTATTGCACCTTGTGATTCCACCATATATATCCTTTAAACAACATAACGTTAAACATTTATTTGGTCAAACAACAATTCACAATGATGCTAAGAAGGTATTTAGAAAGATATGTTGGTTAGATTTAAAGCATATATGTGTTAACTTTTGATAGATCAATAACATGCAACTATGGCGGCAATTATCACTAGTAAAGGGAGGTCACCTGGTTTATAACCAACAAAATTTAGGCAATACAACCCTCCCAATAAATATCAATCACGCTATATTATGTAATCCTATAGCTCCACGAAGTAAGCAACCTTCATCCAAAATCTACATAGTATCCATCTTCAACAAGTCCACTAACATATATTACAAACCTTGAGATTATTGGAACATGAATAACATATCTCAAATCCATATGTGGCATGTAGAAAGAATTTATATGTCTGCTACAACAACAACCTCTGTTCGCAAATGCATTACAACAACAAAGCATCTACTAACGGGGGGATAGGTAACAAAATAAGACATATCACCACTGGCATGAGCAATGCATCCGGGCATAACAAACCTACCACAATTTGGTGTTCCAAGTAACATGTGAAGTTACATAAGTAGCTTTAATGTAGAATATTGTATAATTGAGAGTTGTGATAAAACTCCTCAAGAACATTAAGATTTCTTTATATAGGCTTTGAATAATATCAGTTTAAATGTTAAAATGTGATACTATAAGTTTATTCACATATTTATAGCAAAATAAACTTTTATGTCACTAAAGAAATAATAGGCAACTAGAAAAGTGATACATGGCTTTTTCGCATACACATGTAAAGTATTTTCATACCATCAAGAGGACAAGAATCGGAAGACACACAACTGAATTTGATAAGTGACGAGATATAAAATGCATCTCTTAGTAGTAAAATAGGTATAAACAAGTAATACACAAGGAAAAGAACATGCGAGACTATGTTGTCGCGTAACTTGTGACTATAGCAGTGATTTATTCCTTACATGACTTTGGGATGTATGACGTCCCAAAATATGATCATTTTCCTGATTTCTTTGTATATAATATAAATATAAATACAAGTCTACCACAGAAAATGAAAAGACATAAAGGTAAACAAAAAGCTTTATTTCATATATATAATAATTTTATACAACTTTCATCTATATTCATTTTAATTGGCATGTTTTAAGTTAGCCGTATACAATGTACTTTAACCAATGGAATGGTGATTCATTGACAAAGACAAAATCTTTAAAACACCTAAGTCAAGAAGGGAAGGCATTGGCAAAGAATTACCCGGTTAAAAAAATGTATTTAAATATTCTCTCATTACAAACCTCAAAGAAATAAATGATTTAAGGTCAAAATACAAAGCAGTTTTATCTATAGATAAGGTTATTGGTGTTGAGTCTATATTATTTGCATCTAAGATTAGACTTTTTTCTGAACAAGTAAGATCAAACTCCACCCACAAAAAGAGAATATAGCTTTAAAGGGGGAGAATAGAAATTACAAAGGAGAACTAAATGTAAGGAAGACGTCTCTTCACATACATAATTCTCACGGTGATTATTTAAAAATAAATAATTTATTTGATTTAATATTGATGTAGCTACTTTTATTTTTATTTATATTAATAATAACGTATATGACTGAATTTAACACACTATAACAAAATGTGTCAATTATATATTATTGTGTTTCATTTATCATATAAGAAATAAAATATGCTTATATATTGTGAGATGCTTTTAATTAAATTACGTACCTAGCTAGGATGGTTTACTAGGGAGGAGCACTAGTAAGTTTTTAAGTGTTTTGACTCATTATTATTAATGTTAAATAAACAATAGGTTTGTTAACTTTTATTATTATTATTTTTGCTTACATCATCTACACCGTTGAGTTATTACAACAAATTAACATGTGAGATTGTAATGCGCTGAGCAATCAACCCTCGTGTTTTGATCAACTATCAGTTCAAGAATACATATATACTAGACGTTCAATTTCTGACGGGGAAATAAAATGCTATTCTGCATGATGGGATATTTTTACAATACTCTTAAACTAACTCAATGCTAACTTATTTTTCTGATATCAGCTATCATATCACAAAATCAGTGTCACGTCATAAAAAAGTCATGTCAGACATCATGTTAGCTGTCACGTCATCAAAAAAGACAAATCATATGCCACATCATCACACAAGTGTCACATCTGCAAAAAAAAAAACTAACTGAGTTAACTTTGTTTGGTAAACTTATATGTAACATTAATCTATTGGGATAAGTCAAGATGCAATATTAAAGTAAGGGATGATCATTTGAGGAAAAAAAATAATTTAGAAGAAAAGAAAAAGAAATGATACAATTGTAAAACATTAAATAGTTTTTATTTTATCTCATTTTTTTATTATTTTTAATAATTAACTAGTCATAAATACTATAACCTTTCACATTAATTTTTTGTCTACATACATTAAAATTTATTCTACATATTTTAAAATTTTTGAAAAAAAAATATATTTTTAAAAAATGAGTTACGAATTTAATGTATTTAGCTATTAAGAAAAAAGACTACAAATTAATAATCAATATAAGTTTACTAATATACCCTTACAATAATATTAAATGAAACATTTTTATTGATTGTTTTTTTATTTTTTTTTCTTGTTATAAAGAATTTCTGCTCATTTAAACCATTCAATATTAAATTAACCACCCTAACTATTAAATTTAGCAAGCATGTGCTCAACCAATAAGTGTTGAAAATTTAAAGGAAATTGAGTTTTTTACTAAATATTTTGAGCATCTATAATAATATTATACATGTCTTGTATAAATAATTACTTGTGGGTTTGTGTTTTACATTGTGAGATCATCATAACGAACCAAACTATGTTCAAAATGGAGCAAAGATGAATGATATAACGATACTTGAAGTTATGTGGTTAGAACTACCAAAGATGAGAAAAATGAATTAAGCTTTCAACTTGTTCCACACAGGTAGGATGACAAAACTTGAAGTGGTATATAAGGAGGAGCACTCCTTGTAAATTGTTTCATTAAAGATAAACACTAGTAGGGACCATAAAGGGTGCATTGTGGCACTTTGATGACGCACTTTACACTTCACTCATCGCAAGCCGTCTTTGTATTTATGAAAGTGGTTCAGACGGCGTGGTTCAGGTTTGACTGACCCATGGTTTGAGTTTAGGTGCCTGTGCCCAACAGGCTGGGTTCGGAATAACTAGTGACGTCAGACATCACCAGCATTAACTTGGGGGTTCTAGCTAAACCGTTGTTTTGAACCAACAGTTGTGCACTAGTCAATCTAGCATTTGGTTGGGCTGTTATTTCAAGCAACAACATTTGTTGACTGATCAATTGTTTAGACCTGGTCAAACTAGCTAATTTTGATTGTTTCAACTCGTGTCTTTAATGTAAAATATAGTTTTGTTTTGATAACCACTTAAAATCCTTTAATTTAGATATCAAACTTTGTTTTATTACAAAATTAATTATATTGTTAATTAAACATTTAATTGGGTTGAATGAGTTTTCTACTTATGTTTAACTATAAGAAGGAACTTATTGGTTTATTCTAGTCTGGTGGAGAAAAAAAAATCTATTCTAAAGACTTTAGAAGAGAACTACTTTCTAAATTTTTTTCACAACTTTATCCTTTTTCCTACATTTTATAAACACCATCATACCTTGTGTAATTTTGGGCTTGAGAGCTATCTCCCACAGTATAACTACTGCTTGATTGTTATATCCTGGATACAGACGCATTGATCTTGAGAAAAGATACAAAATCTGTTTTAAGGGTCTTGTATCTAACAGCATTCTCAACCAAACCCATTTAACTTTTAGTATGCTAATTGATACACTCAAAAAGCATGATTGAAGACTCAACAGAGTGAATGCGCAAGTCAAAGACACTAGAAGAATGCTGGTTGACCTCCCTATGGAAGACACGTTTTGAATCTAGCTTAGTACATAGAAATTGTGTTTTTATATTAATTTTTCTGTAGATTCGTAACTTGTATTGTACTATTATATTTTCTACGAATAACGAGAGTAACGTTATTATATATTTTGATTATTAATCCAATAAAAGTGAACTCACTTTCTAAAAAGTAGGTTAAAAGTGTAACATTTGTCGAAAAACGGGTTTTCGAAACCCGCTTCGTTTAATGACCGAACAATCAGTTTTAAATTTTTGTTGTTCATTTGCGGCTTATTTTAATTTTAAACGATTCATAACTGATCAATAAATCAAAAGATATAAATTAAAAGTTTAAAAATATAAAAATGAGTTAATTAAAAAGGAAAACCGGCTGCCGGGAGTCGAACCCGGGTCAGCCGGATATTTCCTCAAGGTCTTAACCCTCACTCAATAAACCACTCCGCCACTTTGATTTTCTGTGAAGATAATAGATTTATTAAATCAAATAATGATGTTCGGAATTCAAACTCAATCAACTCGCGCTCAAACAGCTGTCGTCGGAAATTCCGACGACTTCGCCCATAAATTACGCAATCACTCAATTTAGCCAATTAGTTGACTCCAGCGACAGCTAGCCAACGACTGGAAACCGCGTCATCATCCCTAATCGCCGGAGAATGGTTGACTTCGAATTAAGACCGAATTCAGACCCCATTCATCTCGATGCTACCCTATAAATTCACCCACAATTCACCAGAAAACCATTCACTCTCAAATCGCACCTTTTCTCGACGGAATTTAACTCGCCGGAAAACATCTGCAAGTCACCGGAAAACCGAGACTTCCTCCTGCACGGTAAATACTTCGATTTTTCTGGCTCATTCCTTTATTAGACAAATTCTAATATAAATCCCTCACCCAGAATCCTTTGTAGTCGACGCTGCCGGATTATCTGATTCGCCGGAGAAATTTCTGAAATTTCAGGGGAACTGCTGATTATCGGTATGATTCTTCTGTTTCACTGATTAGTCATTACCCAGTAGTCCTACCACACATCTAATCCTTCCAAATTGTTGGTAGATTCTATCAACCGCAACTCACCAAGACGGAGCCGACGACCTTGCCGGACGTCTGAAGAAAAGCGAGCAGTCGGTACAATCAACTCTCCAATCTCTTTCCATTCATTTTCTTTTCGATGTCTCATAACCTTCATTGAACAATCTAAGCAAATAACAGTCCTTTAATCGATGATGATGTTTTGAATGAAGAAGACGAAGTGCGGTATAATATAAGAATAATTAAAATCGGTTTAATAAACGGGTTAGACACACAGTCCAGCGGTGGACTGTGTGCAACAAACATACACGAGACGCAAGTTCGAAACCTGTCCCAGCTTTACCCGTTTGAAATAAAAATCCGCCTTTTTAACTGAACCAGGTCGACGTACAGTATATGTTAAGTATAATAAAAACCGAGTTAATAACCAAGTGACACACACAGTCCAGCGGTGGACTGTGTGTACGCTAACCCACAGGTCCCGGGTTCGAGACCTGTGGTCAGCACCGGTCCGATGAGTTTAAAAGCTTTTTAAAAAATAAATAATTTTCGGTTTAAAGTAAATAGTGTATAAGAATAATTAAAAACAGAATTATTTCGGGTTAGACACGTAGCTCAGTTGGTAGAGCTGCGTGCACGCGTACGGGAGGTCTCGGGTTCGAGCCTCACTCAGCGCATAATTTCACACAATTAAACCGGTCAACAGTAACGGTCAACGGTCAACGCTCTCGGTCAACGGTCAAAGTCAACTTTTTTTTATTTATTTATTTTATTTATCTTAATCAATTATTTAAATTAAAAATCAATTAAAAATACTTAAAAATAACGTTTTCAAGGTTAGAAAGTAGCCTTAGACTCGCAAATTTATACCCAAAAATCTTATTAAAATAGTTAATAAAATCCACACACTTACTCTACCTTTCGTTATTTTTTTTGGTTAGTTATCTCTCGTCGATCTATCCCTTAAACTCGTGCGCATTCAGCGATCCTCAAGCAAACGCACCCAATGTGAGTGAATCTCTACAAATTCCCCGTTTTAATCACATTTTGGGGTGTATCATGTGTCGTACTTATTTATTATAATTAATCATTGTGCATCCATCATGTTTATGATCAATGTGAATTCAAGGTGTATCAATTGACTGTATGGTTAAAGTCTAGATTAATGTTGTCATTTCAGTACATGCATTTCATAGGCCGCCGCTCCCCATTACCTATGAGCGTGAGCTGTTCCCCATTACCTATGAGCGTGAACCAGGCGTTGCCAACATAAGATCGGCTCCGTTTGATTGAGCCTTGATCTCACATACATTAGCATAGGCCGTCCGTTCCCCATTACCTATGAGCGTGAACGGGACGTTGCCAACACATACATTGTTACTTCTATATCATGTTTAAGCAAGGTGGTTTGTGATTGTTATGTTTACATACATTTGTTCATATATGATTATTGCACAGTTTTTCCTAAATTAAATTACAATAATTAATCAAAAACAAATGTTTTAAACAAGGTTCACTCGCCAACTTTTGTTGACCCAAAATTTCCCATTTTTACACATGATACAGGTGATCAAGTTGAAGCAAGAAACATTTAGGGCGGCCTAGAAGAATAAACCAGTTTAGATTATGAATTTGTTTAGTTAATCTTTCTTTTCCTTGTATTGTATGAATTTGAACTTTGAAATGTAATTTGGATTTAATAAATGTGAAACATATTAGTAAACATCATGAGCTTTGGTGATAACCCAATTATGCCCCTACTCTTATTTCCGCTGCGGGTCGGGGTGTGACAGATTGGTATCAGAGCCATGACTATAGGGATATAGGATAGGTTATTAGACCCTTAGAGCCTATACTATAGTTGCTTAGAAAATTTAAATTCTGGTGTTACATGCAAAATTCATGATGTTTGTATGCTTTATGTTTATTGTTACATTCAATATTATGCAAGCATATTCATAAGTATATACTATCATATATTGCTTATCATGAACCATACTCTTATAACATATCACATCCATGAAAGCACACACCACATCATGATTGCTTTTACAATGATTTTCGTGTTTTCAAATCTCATCAAAGTGAGTTCTCATGACGGGCATGTAGTAACTGGAAGGGTACCAGTACCGGTAGTCGGAACGTCCTGTCTAGGCTTGGCATTCGTATAAATCCAAATTAAAGGACCAGTTTGCCTACCTGGGGACTAACGATGAGAGTACGAAGTACCTATTAGGCCAAAGCATGCTATACCAAACGTCGCAGGAACTAACCCCACTTTGAGTTGTCATTGTGTCTACACCTGGACACATTCCGACCATACATCTTGTAAACATATTTTGTGGTTTTCATTCGGGTCATGTGAGTGTAAATCGCCAATACTAATGTGAATCCTACCAAGCCAATAGTCATGGGGGCCCACATGACTATACAGGTGAAGTATGGGGGACATTTGAGGCCCAACATGAGCTAACCCAAGACATCCAATGGATGTGATTGCATCATTGATATTTATGTTAATTTCATTTTTTTTGACACATGACCCCTAAACATTCCATAAACTCACCATCTTCCTATGTATATTCCTATAGATGTCGGGTAGGCAGCTACGTGGAGGACGGAAGTCAGGAAGGTCAAACGAACGCTTGGCCGCTCAGATAGCAAAACAAATGGCCACAGTACTTCCTGATATTGTAGTTCAAGTTCAGCAAGCTCTCACCGCAAATTCAGTCAATCCACCAAACCAAGAGGATCAAAACATCGACAACCCCTCCTCCAAGAAGTGCTCCTACAAGCACTTCAAGTCTTGCGATCCCCCGAAGTTCGAAGGGACCGAAGGTGTCACCGCTCTCCTCCACTGGTTTGAGGAGATGGAAAACACTTTCCTAAATTGCGATTGTCCCGAGGATCGCAAGGTACGTTACGCGACGGGGAGATTATTCGGGGTAGCCCTGACCTGGTGGAACACCGAGAAGGGTAAGAGAGGAGTGGAAGACGCGATGGCCTTAACTTGGGAAGAGTTAAGGGAAGTAATGACAAAACGCTTCTGCCCAAGAAGCGAACTCAAGAAGTTAGAGGACGAATTCCACTCACTGAAGCAGAAGGAAGGGGATCACACTTCCTACAACAAAAGATTTCTTGAGCTGAACCAGATGGTTCCAAACTTGTTCACCCCCGTGTACCGATTGGTGGAACACTATATTCGAGGCCTTCCCACGAAGATTCAGGACTCAGTCCTCAGCGCTTCGCCTGCAACTCTCGAAGCCGCCATGGAGTTAGCCACCGAACTTACCGAGAACCGCATCAGAAACGGTAAGTTCAAAGAGGAGAAAAAGAAAGCCCCCGTTGAGGGCCCAACTTCCAACCACCCCACCTCATCCTCAAATTTTCAAACAAGAGAAAGCGAAATACCAGAAATTTTGCCGTTACTCGAACAAATTTCCCCACCTCTGTTGCTCCCATCACACAAGTTACTCCTTCACCCGCACCACACAAACGGCAATACTCTGGCCCTTACCCAAAGTGCACCCGTTGCCAATACCATCACTTCCCCGATTACCCCTGTCAATACTGCACCGGCTGTGGCCGTGCAGGGCACACCATTCAAGCCTGCCGCACACTGCAACGAATGAACCACAACCAACCCACAACTCAAACCCACCATCAAATGATGGGTCCAACCCAACAACCTTTTCAACCACCGCCTACACAACATACAACCCAAACCTACCATCAACCCAACTACCCCATGATGCAACCCATGCGGGCTTGCTATAATTGTGGTGACCCAAACCATTTTAGAAACACGTGTCCACGCTTGGTAAACATCATACATGCTCAAGCTCAAGCGAATCCAGTGAACCAAGCTAACCAAGCTCCTCCACCTGCTAGAAGGAGAGCATTTAATATCAACGCCAACCAAGCTAGGGCCGACAACAACGTGGTTAACGGTACGTTTCTCGTTAATGGTAGTTATGCATCTGTGTTATTTGATACTGGCGCGGATAAGAGTTTTGTGTCCTTAGAATTCGAACCCCTCCTCAATCAAACTCGTGTCGAGCTTATGAAATCCATAACGGTAGAAATTGCTGACGGAAAGCCGGTCTCATTAAACTCCATTATCCAGAACTGCACCTTTACTCTAAACGATCATGATTTCTCTGTTGACCTCATTCCTATGAAGTTGGGAAGTTTTGACATTATAATCGGCATGGACTGGCTCAGCCAGCATCAGGCTGAAGTAGTATGCCGTGAGAAGTTCATTCGCATCCCCCTTGCAGACGGTCAAACCCTACGAATCTTTGGAGAAACCCCTTCGAAAGGACTCAAGCTGATGTCCTGTCTTCAAGCCCGAAGGTATCTCCGCAAAAATTATGTAGCATTTCTAACCCACGTTGTCAAGAAAGGAGGCAAAGGGAAGAGACTCGAAGATATACCCGTAGTGAAGGAATTCCCGCAAGTTTTTCCCGACGATATCGCCGGACTTCCTCCCAAGAGAGAAGTCGAATTCCGTATCGACCTTATACCTGGCGCTACACCTGTCGCGAAATCCCCTTATAGGTTAGCCCCATCCGAGATGCAAGAGCTGGCCAGTCAATTGCAAGAACTGACCGACAAGGGATTCATACGTCCTAGCTCATCGCCTTGGGGTGCACCTGTTCTGTTCGTAAAGAAGAAAGATGGGACTTTTCGCATGTGTATTGATTACAGGGAACTCAACAAATTAACGGTCAAAAATCGCTATCCGCTACCTCGTATCGATGATCTTCTAGACCAACTCCAGGGTGCTTCTTGTTTTTCAAAGATCGACCTTCGTTCCGGCTATCACCAACTCAGAGTACATGAAGAAGACGTTCCAAAGACCGCCTTCCGAACGCGATATGGTCACTATGAATTTATGGTTATGCCATTTGGTCTCACCAACGCTCCTGCCGTCTTCATGGACTTAATGAACAGAGTTTGTAAACCCTATCTTGATCGTTTTGTTATAGTCTTCATAGACGATATTCTCATTTACTCAAAGTCTAAGACTGATCATGAACGACACCTTCGGCTCATCCTCTCACTTTTGAAGACCGAAAAGCTTTATGCTAAATTCTCCAAATGCGAATTTTGGTTAGAAGAAGTACAGTTCCTTGGTCATGTCGTAAATGACAAAGGAATTCATGTCGACCCCGCAAAGATCAAGGCAGTACAAGAATGGCAAGCGCCACGTACCCCAACCGAGGTACGATCTTTCCTTGGGTTGGCTGGTTACTACCGTCGGTTCATATCGAATTTCTCTCGTATCGCTGTACCACTCACGGCTTTGACACATAAAGGAAAACCCTTCGCATGGGGACCTAAACAAGAAGAAGCCTTCCAAACTCTTAAGCAAAAGCTTTGTGACGCTCCTATCCTCACACTCCCCGAAGGTTGCGAAGACTTTGTAGTATATTGCGACGCATCAGGACAGGGATTAGGCTGTGTCTTAATGCAAAGGGGAAAAGTGATAGCCTATGCTTCTAGGCAGCTCAAAACTCATGAGAAGAACTACACTACTCACGACCTAGAACTTGGCGCCGTTGTATTCGCTCTTAAGATATGGAGACATTACCTCTATGGTACCAAGTGTGAGATTTACACTGACCACAAGAGCCTCCAACATATCTTTAACCAAAAGGAGTTGAATATGAGGCAACGAAGATGGGTCGAACTTCTTAATGATTATGACTGCGAAATTCGGTATCATCCTGGCAAGGCAAATGTGGTGGCTGATGCACTCAGTCGAAAAGGTTATGCGAACTCCATTCGTCTTCTATGTTCGCAAATCATGACCAACATCAAAGACCAGATCCGAGAAGCTCAACATGTTTCCATAACAGAATACGACATACGCAATGAGTTATCTTGTGGAGCAGAACTTAAACTCGAAACAAAATCTGACGGCATTTTGTATTATCTCGATCGCCTATGGATTCCTGATCACAACAATCTTCGCGATACCCTTATGAAAGAGGCACACAAGACACGATACTCTGTACATCCAGGAGCCGACAAGATGTATCAAGACCTTCGATACACCTACTGGTGGCCTGGCATGAAGAAGGATATTGCTGTTTTTGTTTCCAAGTGCCTTACCTGTTCAAAAGTGAAAGCTGAACACCAAAGACCCTCAGGACTTCTGGTCCAACCTGAAATACCCGTATGGAAGTGGGAAAATATAACCATGGACTTCATCACCGGGTTACCTCGCACTCCTGGTGGGTATGACACAATATGGGTAATCATTGATCGCCTTACAAAATCAGCTCACTTCATTCCAATTCGCGAGGATTTCAAAAATGAGAAGCTAGCCCGCATCTACATCAGTGAAATCGTAAGCCGTCATGGTGTACCTTTAAGCATTATATCAGATCGCGATGGTCGTTTCACTTCACGAACCTGGCAAGCTGTACAAGCCGCTTTGGGTACGCGATTGGATCTCAGCACTGCCTATCACCCCCAAACTGATGGTCAATCTGAACGCACCATTCAAACTCTTGAAGACATGCTCCGGGCATGTGTCATAGACTTCAAGGGGAATTGGGACTCTCACTTACCATTAGTCGAATTTTCGTACAACAACAGCTTTCATTCTAGTATCGGCATGGCACCATTCGAAGCTTTATATGGTCGTAAGTGCCGATCACCGATATGTTGGCACGAAATTGGAGAAGCTCAGATCACCGGTCCAGAATTAATACAAGAGACAACTGACAAGATTCATCAAATCCGAAACAACCTATTAGCGGCACAAAGTCGTCAAAAGAGCTATGCTGACAAGCGACGAAAGCCCTTGGAGTTTAACGTTGGCGATCAAGTACTTTTAAAGGTATCGCCGTGGAAGGGAGTAGTTCGTTTCGGCCAGAAAGGCAAGCTAGCACCACGCTACGTAGGTCCTTTCAAAATACTCGAGAGGGTAGGACCTGTAGCCTACAAGCTTGACTTACCGGAGGAACTCAATAGAATTCATCCCACATTCCACGTATCGAACTTGAAGAAGTGCCTCGCCGATGAAAATCTCCATATTCCTCTAGAAGACATTCAAGTTGATGAATCTATGCATTTTACTGAAAAACCAGTAGAAATTATGGACTTCGGAGAAAAACGTTTAAGAAGAAGCCGCATCCCAATTGTCAGGGTACGCTGGGAGTCGAAACGAGGACCTGAGTTTACTTGGGAACGAGAAGACTCAATGCGCGAAAAATACCCACACCTTTTCCCTGTATCTACTACTACTTAAATTTCGGGACGAAATTCCTAAAAGTAGGGGATACTGTAACATTTGTCGAAAAACGGGTTTTCGAAACCCGCTTCGTTTAATGACCGAACAATCAGTTTTAAATTTTTGTTGTTCATTTGCGGCTTATTTTAATTTTAAACGATTCATAACTGATCAATAAATCAAAAGATATAAATTAAAAGTTTAAAAATATAAAAATGAGTTAATTAAAAAGGAAAACCGGCTGCCGGGAGTCGAACCCGGGTCAGCCGGATATTTCCTCAAGGTCTTAACCCTCACTCAATAAACCACTCCGCCACTTTGATTTTCTGTGAAGATAATAGATTTATTAAATCAAATAATGATGTTCGGAATTCAAACTCAATCAACTCGCGCTCAAACAGCTGTCGTCGGAAATTCCGACGACTTCGCCCATAAATTACGCAATCACTCAATTTAGCCAATTAGTTGACTCCAGCGACAGCTAGCCAACGACTGGAAACCGCGTCATCATCCCTAATCGCCGGAGAATGGTTGACTTCGAATTAAGACCGAATTCAGACCCCATTCATCTCGATGCTACCCTATAAATTCACCCACAATTCACCAGAAAACCATTCACTCTCAAATCGCACCTTTTCTCGACGGAATTTAACTCGCCGGAAAACATCTGCAAGTCACCGGAAAACCGAGACTTCCTCCTGCACGGTAAATACTTCGATTTTTCTGGCTCATTCCTTTATTAGACAAATTCTAATATAAATCCCTCACCCAGAATCCTTTGTAGTCGACGCTGCCGGATTATCTGATTCGCCGGAGAAATTTCTGAAATTTCAGGGGAACTGCTGATTATCGGTATGATTCTTCTGTTTCACTGATTAGTCATTACCCAGTAGTCCTACCACACATCTAATCCTTCCAAATTGTTGGTAGATTCTATCAACCGCAACTCACCAAGACGGAGCCGACGACCTTGCCGGACGTCTGAAGAAAAGCGAGCAGTCGGTACAATCAACTCTCCAATCTCTTTCCATTCATTTTCTTTTCGATGTCTCATAACCTTCATTGAACAATCTAAGCAAATAACAGTCCTTTAATCGATGATGATGTTTTGAATGAAGAAGACGAAGTGCGGTATAATATAAGAATAATTAAAATCGGTTTAATAAACGGGTTAGACACACAGTCCAGCGGTGGACTGTGTGCAACAAACATACACGAGACGCAAGTTCGAAACCTGTCCCAGCTTTACCCGTTTGAAATAAAAATCCGCCTTTTTAACTGAACCAGGTCGACGTACAGTATATGTTAAGTATAATAAAAACCGAGTTAATAACCAAGTGACACACACAGTCCAGCGGTGGACTGTGTGTACGCTAACCCACAGGTCCCGGGTTCGAGACCTGTGGCCAGCACCGGTCCGATGAGTTTAAAAGCTTTTTAAAAAATAAATAATTTTCGGTTTAAAGTAAATAGTGTATAAGAATAATTAAAAACAGAATTATTTCGGGTTAGACACGTAGCTCAGTTGGTAGAGCTGCGTGCACGCGTACGGGAGGTCTCGGGTTCGAGCCTCACTCAGCGCACAATTTCACACAATTAAACCGGTCAACAGTAACGGTCAACGGTCAACGCTCTCGGTCAACGGTCAAAGTCAACTTTTTTTTATTTATTTATTTTATTTATCTTAATCAATTATTTAAATTAAAAATCAATTAAAAATACTTAAAAATAACGTTTTCAAGGTTAGAAAGTAGCCTTAGACTCGCAAATTTATACCCAAAAATCTTATTAAAATAGTTAATAAAATCCACACACTTACTCTACCTTTCGTTATTTTTTTTGGTTAGTTATCTCTCGTCGATCTATCCCTTAAACTCGTGCGCATTCAGCGATCCTCAAGCAAACGCACCCAATGTGAGTGAATCTCTACAAATTCCCCGTTTTAATCACATTTTGGGGTGTATCATGTGTCGTACTTATTTATTATAATTAATCATTGTGCATCCATCATGTTTATGATCAATGTGAATTCAAGGTGTATCAATTGACTGTATGGTTAAAGTCTAGATTAATGTTGTCATTTCAGTACATGCATTTCATAGGCCGCCGCTCCCCATTACCTATGAGCGTGAGCTGTTCCCCATTACCTATGAGCGTGAACCAGGCGTTGCCAACATAAGATCGGCTCCGTTTGATTGAGCCTTGATCTCACATACATTAGCATAGGCCGTCCGTTCCCCATTACCTATGAGCGTGAACGGGACGTTGCCAACACATACATTGTTACTTCTATATCATGTTTAAGCAAGGTGGTTTGTGATTGTTATGTTTACATACATTTGTTCATATATGATTATTGCACAGTTTTTCCTAAATTAAATTACAATAATTAATCAAAAACAAATGTTTTAAACAAGGTTCACTCGCCAACTTTTGTTGACCCAAAATTTCCCATTTTTACACATGATACAGGTGATCAAGTTGAAGCAAGAAACATTTAGGGCGGCCTAGAAGAATAAACCAGTTTAGATTATGAATTTGTTTAGTTAATCTTTCTTTTCCTTGTATTGTATGAATTTGAACTTTGAAATGTAATTTGGATTTAATAAATGTGAAACATATTAGTAAACATCATGAGCTTTGGTGATAACCCAATTATGCCCCTACTCTTATTTCCGCTGCGGGTCGGGGTGTGACAAAAAGGATAAGATGTATTTCTCTGTATATAATTTATAAAGACGGTAGCTTTAGATGAAGACACAATAAAGGTACAAGTAGAAACTGAACAAGCTACTAAGAGTTACTAATGTCTTATCGCTCATGAGTCATATAGCTTGTGTTATGCATATAGAATCGTTTGTTACAATTGCAATATTTTGTAAATTAATAGACAAGTTAAAGTTAAAAAAAAATGATTACACAAACTTAATTACAATAGATTATACAAGCTTGATTACAACAACAAACACTACATACTATATCTAATCACAGGATTTTACAAACTTCGTTACAAAAATATAACATTCATCAATAAGAAGATACTCATGATAATTCCTATATATCAACCATTACATACGTTGACTCTGTACTAGGCATGTTTTTAAGTTACACCAAAACAATGTGCTTTAAATATGATCTTATATGTTACAAACCTCAAAGATATAGATCATAATAGGAACTAAAAATCAAAGTTTGAGGTAATTATATCTATAGTTAAGGTTACCGCTGTTAAGTCCAATCTATATAATATTAAGTGCATTTTAGATTAGATATTTTTATGAACAAGTCATGTCAAACTCATGTAAAGAAAGAACATAACTTAAAAAATGGGAAGCATATACTGATTACAAAGGGAAACCATAAAGAAGATGTATATAATAATTCTAGGACTAGGAGTCCAACATCTACTAAATGTGATGAAATCTATAAAGTTATTTAAAAATACACAATTTATTTGATTGTTTAATTACTATTTATATAGTAGCATACATGGCTGAATTTAACGTACTTAGGTAAGCAAATAACTCAACTATATTATCGTGTTTCGTTTATTTATCATAATATATCTTTCTAAATGAAAAAAAAAAAAAAACCGTTCCCCAAATTTTAGCCTTTTCATGTAATTTCAGTACAACTTTATTTTTGATCTTTTGAATTACTTTTACCACTCTTTGTCCATATATATAACGTTAAGTGGGTGAGATTACTAAGCATCTATTTTAATCAGAAATTTCATGTTCGAATTCATCTATTCATTTTTAACTTTTTCTGTCTTTACCCTTTACCCTGAAAGGTTGCATACCTATCATAAGTTAAAATATTTTATTTCAGTTTTTATTAAAATGTCAGTCAACGTACAATATTCCTTAACGTATATTGGGAACAAGATGAAATTATGCACATTATAAACACACAAAACCCTAATAACGCATGTGGAAAAAACATAAATCGTACATGTTTAAAAAAACATAATCATGCATAGTTATGATTTTCAACATGCGTAATTATGTTTTCCAGTGATTATGGTTTCTCAACATGCGGGATCTCTTTATTTAGTATCTACTATAAATATTTTGTATATAAAATTCATTTTGTATTTAATCATATGATAAAGTAAATATATTTTTTTTAAATTATTAACTATACTACATAAACGAGGTAGCAGAAAAGTTTGAACTGTAGTGTCCCTTCATCGACAAGACTCTTCTTGGCTTAGTGTAGTGTGTCTTCATAGATAAGACTCTTCCTGGCTTTCCTTTTATGGTAATTACACTACTACCCCTGTCTGCTCCCTACTCATTTCCCTGTTCGTATAACAACTTTGCCATACAAAATAATCTACTTCACTCAACGGTAACTATTATAATAATATCGTTTTATAAGACATAAACCACATGTTTTATTGATAAAGTGACAGTTTAGAAATAGTATTAGGATACGCTTCAGTTATTTAAGTTATACACGATTACTATATGATCAAATCAATCACGACACTATGAAAGACTACTTTTATCATAATTGTCGGTTACTCGATTTTTTATATCTGTGTTTAACTAAAGATTATAACATAAAAGGTTAATATGAAATCAACGTGTCATGTATGAGATAAGATAATTAAGGTTAAATGTTTTGGTTTTGCTTTAACATATCACCTAACTAATATCATATATATACACCTTGCCTATGTTCTCCACTTGTATAATTCAAGATGAAATTGCATATTTGTTATGCAAGTGTGTGTATATGATAAGGTTTGAATAAATTTAAGAGCTATTTTCTAAAACAAGAAAAGCCACGTTGTGACTTTTTTTTAGTAATGAAGTGAAACATCAGGTGTGGTTTAATTGTTGAAGGACAAAGAAAAATGATGATGTGACAATATAATAAATAATAGAAAGTGTATGTAGCACTGAATACACCATATGATTTATAAATTTTATACGCCTGATAATATTGTAAAGAAGTGAAATAATATTAACATACTGTATGTATCAATAATTCACACCACATTTCTTATCGATAATACTTTAATGTATACACTATACGCATTGGATTTACACTATATTTGTTAATGATAATACTTTATGTATACATTGATGCATACATTGTAATTTGTATTACCGATGATTTTATGTATGTATTGGTGAATACAATACTTCTAAATTCTAAGAATAAAGTGTTGGTTCAAACATTATTTTGAAAATAAATGCAACTTTCCACAATTTATATAAACTTTTTTTTGACACATTCACTTGATATATCATTGTAGAAATTTTTTTACCGGCTCATTAATTTTTTTGTTGTCAAGTGTTGGTTCACATGTGACATGTCAACCGACTAGCACTATCATTTCAGCTTAGTCTTTTTTGTAACATTTATATGTGTTGAAACTTAATGTAAACTAATATCTAAAATATCATTTGTTTTATTTTAATAAATGTTGATTCGCATTTAACTTTATTGGTTAATGTTAGTTCACATGTGAATAATTAATTATTAAGTCGCATACAAACACGCAAACAGCCTTCGAAACACTTAATATACCTCTGTTGAACTAATTCAAAACGCAGTCACTATTTTTATAAAATAAAATAAATTTTATCCTCTTATTTAAGTATATAAAATTAAGAATTACAGTATCTCTAATTCAATTATAGTATTATTATGTATTTTCTATGTAAAAGAAGAAACTGAATTAAAGAAAACGTTGATACAATAGTACGTAAAACTAAGTGTACATTGTCATACACATAAGAGTATATAATTAACATATATGAATACATACATTTATGTTAAGTAATTATAAACACGTTTGGTATGTAGGAATAAAAGGTGAAATGGAATGTACTATTGTAAAAAAATGAAGAAAAGACTGTTTGGTTGGTCAATGGAATGGAATCGCCTATTCCAAAATGCATTTCATTCCCTCAAAATCATTTCATCTATCCCGTATTTTTTTCATTCCATTCCCTCTTCACCCTTCATTAACAACACCACAACCCACCATCGTTGCCATCACCCACCACCGCCGTCAACCGCCACCGTTACCCACCTCCGCCGCCACCACCCACCTCTATCCCTGCCACCACCGTCACCGTTGCCACCTCTGACCTCCGCCACCACCCACCTCTGAACACCACCACCACCTCCCTTCGATCACCGCCGCCATCGCCACCAACCTCCACCACCGCTATCAACCGTCACCACCCACCACCACCGCCGCTACGACCTCCAACCACCATCACCACCCACCACCGCGGTCACCCACCACCACCGCTGTCACCATCTCCGCCCACCACCACCAACCGTCGCCGCCACTGGAACTGCCACCTATCACCACCCACCATCACCGCCCATCATTGACCACCGCCATCCGATTTTATTCCTTCGTCTTTTCTCGCATACCAAACAACAAAAAGTAATTCTTCATTCCATTCTCAGATGGCAACCAAACAAGATATGGAATAGTAATGATCAATTCCATTACCTCATTCATTTCATTAGCTCGTCCATTCTATTACTCTGTTCATTTCATTACCCCATATCAAACAGACCCTAAATGTATAGGAACGGTGAAAACCATATATAATCCTTGTCAAATTACACATATCACATGACAATGAATTTGGTGAAAACACTTTGTGCAATGTATATGTTATTAAATTCTTGAAATAAATTAAGAAGCCGTATGCATGCATGAGTATTTGTACAAAACAGAAGCGCACAAAAACACACAGAAATTTAGATGTGAAATTGGTTTGATGATTAACGGAATTGGGTGTAATGATTGGTTGGATGCTTACTCTTTTCTAGTACACATTTGTGGTAAGTGGAATTGGACTCATCATATCCAACCAGAGGCCAATGGCCATGCATGCATTCTTTTTCTCTGCTGGCTGGCTGCTGTTTGAACGCATTCAGGTTGGTTTATTTTGTCTCTCCATTTTCAATTGAAAGATGATAGAATCTCGTCTTGTCACCCACAACCACCCTACCTTGTAGGCAACTTACTTTCATGCAAACTTTACTCGTTCTCTCTCTCTCTCCATGTCTAAATTTTAAATTCAGAGAAATTAGTTATATTATATACCAAGAGTATGTTTTGATCACATAGAAAATGAAGTATATATGTTTTAAAACATACTATATTACTTTGTAACAACACTAAAAATAAATTAATAATCTCGTTTCTGAAGTGAAATATGAGATATAGAAAGTGTGTTTAATAATCTCGTTTCTGAAGTGAAATATGAGATATAGAAAGTGTGTTTTACAGTCATCAATGTTATGAAGGTTCATTTAAAAAGAAAATTAAATTAAGAAAAAAAAAAGAACAAAGAGTACGATTCTAAAACATTAAATAATTTTTCTCTCATCTCATTTATTATTATTATCTTTAATTAATTAGTTATAAAAACTATCATCTTCCACACTAAATTTTTTTGCCTACACACGTCAAAATTTATCCTACACGTTATGAAATTTATCCTACACACCTCGTAATTTATCATACATTTTAAATTAATTTTTTTCTTTTTGAAAAAATATATTTTTTGAAAATAAGTTACAAATTTAACGTAGTTAGCTATTAAAAAGAAAAACTGTCAATTAATGATCTATCTAAGTTTACCAATATACCCTTACACTAATACTACATACAAAAATTAAATTAAGTAAAAGGAAGGATTCTTATTGATTGAAATTCCTTCTTTTTTATTCTTACAAAAAAAATCTTCTAATTTAAACTCTCCACTATATATAAAAAAAAGAAATTTCAATCAATAAGAATCCTTCATTTTACTTAATTTAATTTTTGTATGTAACATTAAAAATAAATTAATGATCTCGTTTTTGAAGTGAAATATGAGATATAGGAAGTGTGTCTTTCATTCATCAATATTAATATATAGAAAAGTTAATTTGAAAAGAAAATTAAATTGAGAAAAAAAAAACAAAGAGTACAATTGTAAAACATTAATAGTTTTTCTCTTATCTCATTTATTATTATTTTTGATTGATTAATTAGTTATAAAAACTATCATCTTTCACACTAAACTTTTTTGCCTACACGTTATGAAATTTATCCTACACATATTTAAATTTATCCTACACAGCTCGTAATTCATCTTACACACCTCGTAATTTATCATACATTCTAAATTAAATTTTTTTCTTCTTGAAAAGATATATTTTTTGAAAATAAGTTACAAATTTAACGTAGTTAACTATTAAAAAGAAAGAATGCCAAAAAATGAATCTATCTGAGTTTACCAATATACCCTTACATTAATATTACATACAAAAATTAAATTAAGTAAAATGAAGAATTCTTATTGATTGAAATTTCTTCTTTTTTATTCTTACAAAAAAAATTCTTCTCATTTGAACTCTCCACGATATATATACAGGGGAAGTTTTATGCAGAATACTAAATATTGCGATGAATCACCCATTTTTTCAATCCTAAAAACTTAAAAAGTAAATAAAAAATGTTAAAAATGTAAGATCTATTGTTTCTTACACTAGAATATAAAACAATAGATGAAAATTTTTCATTTTTTGTATAACCTACACATATGTAGGTTATGTGTAGGTTAAATTACCAACAAGTATGTAGGTTATGTGTAAGTAAAAATATATGGTTTTTATGTATATATGATACACATTATGAATGTAAGAAACATAAAATTTAAAAAATATAAAAAATCCCAAAATTTGGTGTTTTAGAATTGTTCTTTTTGTTCTCGCAGTAGTTAGGAGGTGTTTGTTTTTTTATGAAAAGTACTTCATGACCTCTTATGTCTGCCCCATGCAGACCACACGCAGACATTTGAGTCTGCAGTGTGTTTGTTTTTTTAGAAGTGATTTCATTAAAAAAGGTCTTCTAGACCTCTTTCTCGCGCAAATCTGGACTCACATCTTCAAGGCTCTTTAGGGCTCTGCTCTTTCAAAACACAATCTCAAAACCCTAGCATCCTTCTCCCAGCTAACACCTCAACCACCTCCACCTCCTTCGTCACCACAACCTCCACCACCTCCACCTTCCCCGTCACCTCCACCTTTTCCGCCACCTGCTGCCATTGTCGTCGACCCCTACTGCCATCGTCGTCGACCCCTGCTACCATCGTCAACCCCTGCTCATCGTCGACCCCTGCTCATCTTCGGCCGCTGCTCTCATCGACGGCCGCTGCTATCATCGTCGGCCCCTGGTGTTCATCATCGGCCCCTGCTTCCTCCAAGCTGCAGGTATGTTCATTCTTTAATTATTTTTAAAGGACTGTTATTTTTATTGTTTAATTTTTGTTTCAGTTCTGGCTTTATGTTAAATTCTTATTATATTGTTTGTTTGAATTCTAATTTTTGTTGTAAATATGATTCACAGATCTGAGATTGTGAATAATGAGATTGATTTGAGATTAGATATTGTTGTTCTCTGACCCTAAAACTTCTATAAGATGAATGAAATAAGACGAATCTGAAGCATTTGATTTCATTGATCGGTAAAGTAACCGTGTTAGATCGTTTCTAGATTTTGTTTAGGTTATTTATGATTGGTGAATTATTACTGAAAGTACCAAAGTTTAGAAGATATTAGGGCTTGTGCTACAGATGTCTATTTCAGCAGTAAAAAAACAAACAGTCTTCTTCTTGCAGAGTGTAGAGGTTTGATCCAGCTCTTCTGCTATAGATATCTACAGATGTGGTCCGCAGACTGCAAACGGTTTACTTTGAAAAAACAAACAACACCTTAGTGTTCTGTAATGATCCTTATCATATATATATAGTGGAGAGTTCAAATGAGAAGAAAAAATTTTTGTAAGAATAAAAAGAATAACTTTTAAACTAATAGAAATTCTCCATTTACTTCATTTAATGTGTGTATTTAATGTTATGAAAAAGGGCATATAAGTAAATCTATAATTGTCATTAATTAGCTAATTAATTAAACTTGTAACTTATTTTTTTCATATACTCTTTCAAGATAAAATAATTTATGGTGTAGGACAATTTTCGACATGTGTAGGATAAATTTTGAAATGTGCAGCGTAAATTTACATGTGTGTAGGGTAAATTCCGGTAAATGTAAGACTTATGTAGGATAAATTTTGAAATGTGTAGGATAAAATGTTTGTGCTTTATTAATGAGAGATAACATAATTAATGAGAGGAGTTATAAACTATTAATGTTTTACCATTATACCATTTTTTTTTCTTCTCATATAAAATTTCTTCTCAAATGAACCTTCCCATATATATATATATATATATATATATATATTATATAGGGAAAGAGTAAAATGAGAACCACCATAAATTGTGAGAACCATGAAAATTAGGCCTTCCAAAAGGTTTTTTTTAAAAAAATTCTCAAAAATCTTTAAAAAAATCATTTGTTCCAGTAAAAAAAATCAGGTGTAAAAAAATTTCATCGTTGTAACAAAATTTAGATTAGGCTCTCAACTCTATGTATAAACCTCAAACTCTCTGTATATAAATCTCAAACTCGAATCATGAGTGAAATTTCATATCGAGCTCATGAACCTAGTTAACTACGTTTTATGAATCTCAAGGCCAAGCTAGTTTTCTAAATGAGCTCGAATGTAGGGTTAGGCTCGAATGCTTTTAAATGCGCTAATCTTAAGCAGCTGACAAACACCTCCGGCCTAGATCCAATTCACAAAAGGAATGGACTAAGATATCGTATTCGTTAGCAACACCATCATATCTCGTGTTTCCCAAAAAATTGAACACGGGCGACGATATCATTATTACTTTGAATGTTGTACCCAAGAAACAAAACAAACGTGAATGGTTACAAATTCCATTTTATAGAATCTTGTTCATCATGTGGCCTCCGCTAAATATGATTCTTGTTGTTTTGTTTGATTCTTGCATTTATAGATACTATATTTTGAATCACGTTACATATGCATTGTATATATTTTATCATAAGTTGTTTCGTACCAACATGATTGTCATGTTTCTTTCATAATTTAAAGATTATATAAACTATTGTAACCAATTACATAAAACCTAGAACAAAATTTCTAATCTTATATAGGAACTGATTACAATCATGTCACTTTCTATCGAAAAGCCTTCTTTTAATACCTCATCAACGTCACATAAAGATTCCTTGAAATCAACTTGTAACTTCCTTGAAATAGCTCTAGACACACAAGGAACTACTTCGTGGATAATAACTTTTGTAGGAACTAGGTTCACTTTTTATAAAATATAATTACAAAATATATGATAACGAAAGACTCTCGTTATTCATAGGAAATATCATAGTACAATATCGGTTTGCAATAACTAAATAAACAGAATATAAAATATAATTATATATACCAATCTTGATTCAAGTCGCATCTCTGGTGGGTCATTCACCGGCACTTGATAGCATCCTAGACTGCAACAAAGAGCACACTAAAACGTTGATGATTTTGGTTGAGGCACGTGTTCAACACGCTTCCCTTTAAACAGATTTCACGCCTCTACTAAAGACGGCGCGACTGTTTCCTAGGGTACAACAGCCGAAGCAGTATGTACTGCCGAAGATGGCTCACGCGCCCGAGGTTACACTGGTAATTGTAGTGTTTGAAATTATGGAACAAATAAGGATGTGATGGTGGTGGTAAACAAGTAGAGAGTACTCCTCTCTCTAGTTGGTCTTCAAGTGTTCATCATCCTTCTAGTATTCTTTGTGTACTAAGCAATACCATATTCTTATATACACAAAAAGAAGCACATAGCCTACTAATTGTATAAGAGTTAAGGATTAGTGAAAGATTTCACTTAATTAGTCACTCAAATAGAGATTTAAAAACTCTAATAAAACTATTAAATGTCATAAGAAGCTCTACTCAAGAGTTTCTCTTTTATTCATCACATGAAGATTCGAATTAATATTTATAATTTCATTAAATTATAAATATATTAAATATCCATTCACCAAATTTCCAACAATCCCTCACATGAATGGAGATCATTCAAAACACATAAAATTTCCAATGGAACCTCGACAGTTGAGTTTTGCATACGATAGGTAGGTGTTACCCTTTGAACATTCGCTCATGAAATGCACTTAGCCCAGTAGCTCTGAGTAGACATCGATGTCTTTGAACTCGTCTGCCATTTGTGTAGACGACAATACACTTCACACAAGACTCGCCTTAGCCGGGTCATCTTCTCATAGTCGTGTCCAATAATGGTCGTGGAACACTTTCCTGGTTCTGCGAGAGCTCTAGAAATTGTGCCCTCAATTCCATTCGAAGTGACCCCACTTCTCTCTAACATAGGTGATTCTCCTTAGATCATTAAAAGCATTGTAGTTATTGTGATTTATCCAAATCATTTACCACATATTATGCTTAGCCTCACTCTTTGTCACGGAATATCATAGGAATAGACTAGGACGTATTTAAACACCCTTTTATACTTTGGGGGTATGTATAACCATATATACTAGCTTATGTATATCATTTATGCCCCCACAGTGACCACCCTAAGGCATATGAGTTAGTTGTCCTATTGAACTTAGATCTTAGGAACTCCAGTCAACTAAGTTAGGTTTCCTTCACATACCCTTTTTCATGGGCTTTAGTCTCATTCCACAACTTGATCTCTAATAAACCCTCAGGTTGTTGGATCCAAAACATTATCTTTGACTTTGTCTAGTCACTACAAATAACTTTACTTATTTTAGATCAGTTGTCATGATGTGTTCTTAACTCGTAAGTTAATTTGCCTATTGTCAACTTCTAATACTATAACTTCAGGGGCCATCTGAATCTGGTTATAATACATGTCTTTCTAAGATAAACGTATCTTTTAACGCAAACACATCTCCATTATGCACTATGACCTTTGTGTCCTCCACTTAGTCGTTTGTTTGCAATGTTAGATTGGATTACAAAATCCATATTGCCAAACTTTTATGATACAAATGCAAGACACCCTCACATTTAAGTGTTATAGGAAATCATCCAGATGGGGTAATGAAAACCATTTCTACATACCCTAATAAGGTTGTTTCTAAATGGATCCTCCCCCACATTTCTTTCCATTTGATCAACATTTCTGTAACTTCACTTATGACGACATTTATACACAATGATTGAACAAGATCAACCTCATTGTATCAGTGAATTCAACTCATATTGCATTAGCTTACATAAGCTTTCGAGTTGACCAAAGCAACACATGCCATTGTCATAAGTTTGTCACCAACTTAGAATAATTCTAATTTAACATCTAGAATAAGCCTAGATAATGAGTTCTCGTCATTAGCTTTGCGAACAAACTCTTCAAAAGTTACATGTCTTTTCCTTATAATGAATGAAAATTCTCCCTCACATTTGTCTGTACACAAATTCTTTTTGTGTTCATAAACATTTGAATGTTTTGAGTTAATTAATCTCCATCAAGACCCATAATTAACCAAGTACTAGTCTAGCATGCTTTAGACTACAATACTTTAGCATGTGAACAGAAGATGAATCATTCTGATTCTTCACAGCCCTAAGGATATCATAACATCACTTTGTAACATTCATCCCTTGTTAAGAGAAAATAATGAGACTTATTGATAATCCTAAAACATTAATATTTAGGAAGGTCTCACAAATTATTGTATATAGCACATAGCTATTTTTATCATTCAAATAATGAACATAACTTGTTTACCTTTGATCTCCAACGCTTTACCATTGACTCCTAAGGACTTAAACATAAGTCTTAAGCCAAGTCACTTGGCGAGCACATTCATCACTGAGAAGATGAATTTTCCTCGTCTACAATCACTATTATGTGTGAGATAGGGTCAACTAAATCGACACTCAACAACATGGCATTCATAATTTTGCCAGAAGTGATTTGTACACATCTATTGTTATTCATTAGGAGATCTACATATATTTAGGATGCTCTCCCAAACGAATATAAAATCTCCATATAGTTCTAACAATAATCCAAGTGGTAGACGTATCTACATATAGATCACTCAAAACAAATCTCGCAAGATTTATCAAATGTATACAATAACATATAGTACTTTTTCTTTCATATGTTAGAATTCACACTTGTGAATTTTCCAATCACTTCTAGCGAAGCATGTCGACATGGATCTCGTTTGTGTACTTCATCTCAATACACTGAGCACATTCTTTCATTATTCTCTCATGATGTGGTTATACATTTGATGTTTCGTCTTTGACTTTCAGTCAACGCAACAACTCTCAAGATGTTTATGTCCAAATATATTCAAGTATATCCGTTTAAAACCATATTCTTCTAAACAATGTATAGTCGACGTTATAATTACTTTCCACAAAAATAATTTATACGTCACAAACATTAGTGATTTATTTCTTTTTAAAAAATTGCATGTGTTATCCGAAGATATTGAACACAAAATAATAAAATACATGGGAAACAAATCATAGTGCCAAACACTTTTGAAATTTAAAAACGGAAGCATAGACGATATGTAGACATCAAATATCGAAGTGCTTATATCTTCAACACTTTATAATCTGACCAAAATCTTCTCAAAGATATCGTCCCATGGCATGTCTTGAGGTACTCCCTCAATAAGACTCCATGCGCTTGTAAGTACAAGTTCCCCATTTCATCATGAAACTTTAAACTTGGAAAATTTTGCTCAAAACAACACTAAGTTGTTACAAAAGCTACATTTAAGTAGTAAACTTGAACAATTAAATTTGTTCACAACAACACCAAGTTGTTTTCCACCAAATAATATCCACGAGATTGTTACTTTGTTCAATAAATGCTACTTCTAGCAAGAGTAGCAAACCATTTGAATTTTTAAAACTATGCAAAACTTTGTTATAAAAATCATTTTAAAATATTTCATTAGTTTGACAACGTACAATATTACTAATATCAATTAGAGTTTATGATAACATAAATCAAAACCCAAAATATCAAACGGTTTTATATTGTTTAGTCTTACTACGCATGTACTAACCGTTTTCTAACACGCATGTTAAAAAATGTTATAACGGGCACATTACAGAAACGAACGCTTACATAAAATGTTTTCCAAGGATAAAGTTTATAAAATAAACCATTTCTCATCATTTTTAATCACACATAGGCAATTAAATGTTTACATAAAACATTTCCATTCATTATGGCTTATACAATGTACAATCTCTAACATTGTATTTGTGGTACACATTTTCTAACACACGTGTTAGAAAATTGAAGTCATTTTTTATATAAAACATGACAATTTGAATTTAGAAATCACAAATTGAAGTTGGTGATAAATCTCACACAACTACACCATCACTTTATGGTGATTTAATTCTTGTATTTTTACTCTTGTAGTTTTCCAATCTCATCAAGTTTGGCACATAGCCTACTTTTAATACAAGAGACATGGGGTGAAAAGAGTCTAACTTAATTAGAGATTTTATTAGAGACATAAACTCTAATAAAAACTAATAAATTGACATAAAACTCTACTTAAGAGTTTATCTTCCATATGAAAAGTCTAGTAAATAATTATAATTTCACTAAAATTTATATAAATAACAAAACTAGCACTTTATGGTGACTTAATTCTTGATGTCAATCAAAAATGAACTTCAATGTATAAACTTTTATTTCTAAACCATACAAAGCATAATATAAATGTTTATATTATTAAAATCAATGTTATAACAAATTACTTATATAAATGTTTACATAAAACATTTCAAAGCATTTGTATTTTAACCATTTTTAACAATCATGTTAAAATGAAAAAAAAAATTCTAACACGCACGTTAAAAATATTAACATTTCCACAAAATGTTAATTCGACTTACTATAAACACATATATGGTTCAAATAAATAAGTCATTTCCGATACAGACGTTAGAAATGAACAATTAAAAAATTGCTTCCAAATTAATGCTTTTCATAAACGTTTCTAACACACATGCTAGAAATAAATGATTACAAAAATCATTATAAGGCTTGTTAGTTTATATAAAACATACTTATTTTTAACACTCAATTTTTTTTGAACCATATTATATAAATAATATGATCATTTCTAACAAGCATGTTAGAACATGAAACGTTTACAAAAACGTATAACTTACACGAATAAACTCGATCTAACACAAAAGTTAGAAAAGATTAACGATTCGAAAATCGTTTCAAAACCAAACGATTGAACCAAAACTATTCGTTTTGTACCACGATATAGGATTTAAGATTGTATCTCAATCTCAAGAAATCCAAACACAACAAGTTGTACTACATACATATTTCTCAAAAAAAATTTTATAAGATCATGATATCTAAAAATAATTTATTTATTTATTATAAATCTTTTCATGAACCCAAAATCCTTATAAATAAGGTTTTAAGATTGTAGCAACAATCTCTCGAAATCTGTTTTAAGTTTGTAGGAACTAGGTTCACTTTTTATAAAATATAATTACAAAATATTTAATAACGAGAGACTCTCGTTATTCATAGGAAATATCATAGTACAATATCGGTTGCAATAACTAAACAAACAGAATATAAAATATAATTATATATACCAATCTTGATTCAAGTCGCATCTCTGGTGGGTCCTTCACCCGCACTTGATAGCATCCTAGATTGCAACAAAGAGCACACTAAAACGTTGATGATTTTGGTTGAGGCACGTGTTCAACATGCTTCCCTTAAAACAGATTTCACGCCTCTACTAAAGACGGCGCGACTGTTTCCCAAGGTACAACAGCCGAAGCAGTATGTACTGCCGAAGATGGCTCACGCGCCCGAGGTTACACCGGTAATTGTAGTGTTTGAACTTATAGAACAAATAAGGATGTTATGGTGGTGGAAAACAAGTAGAGAGTACTCCTCTCTCTAGTTGGTCTTCAAGTGTTCATCATCCTTCTAGTATTCTTTGTGTATAAGCAATATCATATTCTTATATACACAAAAAGAAGCACATAGCCTACTAATTGTACAAGAGTTAAAGATTAGTGAAAGGTTTCACTTAATTAGTCACTCAATTAGAGAGTTTCTCTTTTATTCATCAGATGAAGATTCTAATTAATATTTATAATTTCATTAAATTATAAATATATTAAATATCCATTCACCAAATTTCCAACAACTTTGAGGTCGAGAGCAAGGTTGCGAGTAGCAACTTGTATTCAACACTAACTTGAAACGAATCATAGCCCAATAGTAACTTGATCTTGGTAACAACTTTGACTATTTGCAACTCCTTTATAGTAATTAACCTTCGGTTCCACCGCATCAGTAACTTTACCTCGGTTGTACAAGTTGCCATTAGTAGCAACTTGTTATATCAACATTAAGGTGGTGTTTGTTTTTCTAAAAAAGATCTGCGCAGGGTCTTCTGTCTGCACCGCACAAACATTGTCATCTGCAGATTGTTTGTTTCTCTGAAGACGTTTCATTAAAAAGCGTTTGCACGAGCTCTTCTTGGTGCAGACTTGGCCCAACCACTTTTAAGTTCTTCTAAGGTCCGCAAAGGGTTAAACACCACCACCAGTTTATTTTAGAATTCTACATATGTTAAAAAAACAAGCAACCTTCTTATTGCAGACTGCAGAGGTTTGATGCACCTCTTCTTTTACAGATATCTGCAGATATGGTTCACAGACTGCAGACATTTTACATCTTAAAAACAAATTTCACCTAAGTCACAAAGGTAGGAGCCATTTGACACACCTCAGTGGTAACCTTTTTAAGATCAATGTTAGTAAGCTCCTTGGGTGCTAAGTGCTAATAAGTAATTTATTCAACAACAGCTTTGAGATTGATAAACTCGGCAGAAACTTTCTATATCATTAAAAGTTGCTAAATATTTGGATTGGCTTAGTATAATAGCACACATATTCTATCTCCAAAGACCAAAATCATCTGACATAAATTTTAAGCATTATATTTAAATGGTGTCATCTTGAAGCTTAACCACAACAAGAGACACGATACCAATTGTTGTGGGAAGAGCACTTTCAAGTCGTAAAAATAAATAAGACGATCATTCAATGAAAAAAGACAAGAATTTATGTGGTACAAATAGAATCAGAGATATTTTCACTAGCAAATATGGCGTCTTTTTGGATATTGTATCACTCAATATGTAGGCTCTGAGAAACACCCTTAAAATATTTAAACTGTCACAAGAATTTTTTTAGTTTCACTTAAGCTAACATGAATACAATTTTATATAACACACGCATTCTTTTTTTTTTCTCTTTGCAAGTCACTACAAGAAATGTGTCTCATATTAAACACTCTTTGTGTTTAATGTTTTCCTGATTTGGACATGGATGTGAACTTGTAGACATTTAGATGTGAAATAAAGATACATTTGGCCCACCTTTGTTGAAAATTAGCTCATCAAACAAACAAATGATATTGAAATCATTATCACATATTCACATTACTCTTTTCTAATCACACCTTTATAGTTAAATCAATTTTCTAAATATTTACAAAACTCTGTGTTAGCAATGATAAATCTTGATGAATTTAGTGAAAATTTAATTAACTATTTCAAACTCTTGTAATATATATATATTTCGTAAAAGAGAAATGGGTACGTATTGCAGGGGAAAACAATAAAGAACACAAACTACAGTGGTCAAAAGACATTGCTTGTTTGCGCCAGTATGTTTTGTAACTTTTAAGTTTCGACCACTGTAGTTAGTGTTCTTTATTGTTTTCCACTGCAATACGTACCCATTTCTCTTTTACGAAAAACTCACATACACAAAGATCTTCACTAGATTAGTGAGTCGGCGAGAGAAAGAGATTAAGCGACAACACCACGGTGAACTAATAAGGCACGTGAGTCGTTCCAATCAAGAACTTAGGTGTTGGTCAAAGAATTTTCAATGTCTCAAGAGCATAAAATTAGTTATGTCAATTTTTTATAACTAATGAGTGGATTTCATAAAATAAATCACAACTCTAATATCTCTTTGAAGTTCTAACCCAATGTCTGGATTTCTAACACAATACGAATCTAACACAAAATTTAAACGTTTGTGTTTAGTGTAAGCCAGTTCGGGTCAGTTTCCTGTCAAACCACTAACACAACTCATCGGGTTCACAGACGGACTCATTTAACTCATTTAATTACTTATTTTTAGAATTTTTAAAATATCTTTATGCAACCACTTATTTATGCAAAAACTTAGTCTATTTAGATGCTCTAACAATTAAAGGAACATACTTTAAACATAATTGCTACTAAAAATAACATATATTGGAGTCAACCGATGAATATTAAAAATAACATGACATCTAGGTCCATATAAAATTTTCGGGTCCGGGTCAACCCGTAACACTCTCCAGCCCAATATCTAACTTTCATAGTACAGAACTTAAGACTCACCAGTGACCATCATTACCGTGTTCTAGAACACAATGAATCAACAGGTGCAGAAGAACACACTCTACGTCGGTAAGAAACCCTAACCCCCAAATCTCAACTCCACACAAAATTCACTCACATAGACGCAGTATCATACTAATTTCACCACAATCTGTATCCAGAACTTCACATTCTAATCATATCTGTCATCAATTAATCAGGTGGATTAGCAGAGGAAGTGAACGAAACGATACTGCATTCAGCGTTCATACCGTTCGGAGATATTAAGGACGTGAAGACGCCGTTAGATCAGGCGACGCAGAAGCACCGGTCGTTTGGATTTGTGACGTTTCTAGAGAGAGAAGATGCGGCGGCTGCGATGGATAATATGGACGGTGCTGAGCTGTATGGGCGTGTGCTTACGGTGAATTATGCTTTGCCGGAGAAGATTAAGGGTGGTGAACAGGGATGGGCGGCTCAACCGAGTATGTGTTTGTTTGTTTGTTTTTCTTGAAAGTTTTGAGCTTAAACCCTAACCCTAGGTTCTGTTTGTTTGTTGTGTTTGGTTTATTGTTTGAGATTGTGCAATTGTGTTGGTAGATTAGGGCTAGGTTTAGGTTTAGTCAGATGTTATGGTTTTATATTGCAAGTGAAGTGAAGTGATTGTGTGAGTTTGATGTAGTTGAATAGTTTATTAACTGATGAATGTGTGTCAGAGAGTTGAGTTTTTAAATTAGATCTAGGTTTGAGCTATTAAAAAGATTACCGATGAATGCGTATCAGCTGCTCTAGTTTGGTTGTATTTTAAGATTAGTGTTCTCGAACTGTTTATGGATTGGCTATTTGGGTCGCCAATCGCCAACCCCACCAAGCTTGACAAAACGGGAGGGTTGGGTTGGTAAAGGGTCAAAATGAGCCATTTTAAATCAGTATCAATTTGGTTTCGGGTTGAAAGTTGTTGTTTTAGGGCTAGGTTTAGATGTTATGATTCCACATTGCAATCCAACTGAAGAGGCAATTGTGTGAGTTTTATGTAGTTGAATTGTTAGTTAACTGATGCAGAGACTTGGATCTCCAATTAGACCTAGGGTCTAGCTATTAGAAAGATCGCTGATGAATGTGTTTATCATCTGGTCTAGTTTGGTTGCTTTTTAAGATTAGTCTTGTAGAACTGTTTGCAAATTGCTAATTTGGGTTGCCATCACCACTAAGCCTGGCACGATGGGCAGGTCAGGTTGGGTTGGGTAAGGGGTGCAAACGAGTTCGGGTTAATTTGAGCGCAGCTCAAAGCAAGCCATTTTATAAGAAGTGTCAATTTGGTTTTGGTTCAAAAAAAATGTCGTTTTGTATTAAAATGGTTCACCCAATATCCTTTATTTGTCGGTTAGTCACTAGTGGCACCGGTGGAGATGACGGTGATGGTGTCTATGCTGTTATAGCGGTCCAAAATCATATAGTGGTCAAGGTCCACTATATGATATATAGGTTATAGCGGTGCTATAGCGGAGGTATAGCGGTAATTTTTATATCATGCATTACTTATGTATTCATATATATATATATATATATATATATATATACACATATATATTTGAAAATACTAATAGTAATATCAAAATTCATAGTAATATCATGCAAAATTATAGTAGAAACCACCAACGAATTAGGATTTAGGAAGTGGAAGTCCAGCGATTTCTAGATTTAGGTTTAGTTTTGTTGACTGATGAAGAACCGGTGTCCAGCGAATGAAGACTTTAGGCCTCGATATAGGTTTAATTTTCGGTTTGGGCCTTTAGTTTTGGGTTTTATTTCAAACAAAAAGTTGATTAATATGGTTTTTTTGGGCTGAAATAAAAAATATCGCTAAAAGCAGTGCTATGACTGCTATACGGGTTTAGAATAGCGGTTAAATAGTGGCCTTTAGCACCGCTACTAGCGGAACCGCTATATGAACCGCTATGAGGTCATATATCGCTGAGCGCTATAGCGGTGCTATAGCACGCTATTGACTGCATACGATGGTGTTAGTGTTGGTGTTGCCCATTTGGGCCCTTTTTAAGTTAGCAAGTTTTACAAGAGTCACCAGTTTTGACCAAATTTTTATAATTTGACTAGACAAAATTGATTTGTTGTA
The DNA here is from genome assembly GCA_947069175.1 of Scalesia atractyloides. Classification (NCBI taxonomy): domain Eukaryota; kingdom Viridiplantae; phylum Streptophyta; class Magnoliopsida; order Asterales; family Asteraceae; genus Scalesia; species Scalesia atractyloides. The sequence goes on from CAMTDV010000027.1 coordinate 18,356,980, forward strand.
CAGTTTAGAGTTGTTGATGCATTCTTGGTTTTAGCTATCAGAAAGATCACTGGTGAATATGTTTATCATATGCTCTAGTTTGATTGCTTTTTTAAGATTAGTGTTCTAGAACTGTTTGCAAATTGGTTATTTGGGTCACCATTCACCACTAAGCCGGGCAAAACGGGTGGGTCAGATTGGGAGTGGGTCAACATTAGCCATTTTATAAAAATGTCAATTTGGTTTTGGGTCAAAATGGATTTTAACCAAAATGGGCTCGGGTTGAAAATTGTTGTTTTAGGGCTAGATTCAGATGTTATGATTCCACATTGCAATTTAACTGAAGTAGTAATTGTTGAGTTTCATATAAGCTGAATGGCTGATTAACTGATGCAGAGGCATGAATCTTCGGTTAGTCTAGGTTTTAGCTCTCAGAAAGATCACTGCTGAATGTGTTTATCTTCTGCTCTAGTTTGATTGCTTTTTTTAAAAATTAGTGTTCTGCAACTGTTGGCAAATTGATCATTCTGGTCGGCATCCCCACTAAGCCGAGCAAAACGGGCGAGCCAGGTTGAGTAACGGGTTAAACGAGCCATTTAGATAATGTAATATCATTTTGGTTTCGGGTTGAAATGGATATTAACCAAAATGGCTTGGGTTGAAAATTGCTGTGTTAGAAAGAGAAGTATTAGAATGGTTCACCCGCGATATTTATTTATGTCGGCTAGTGGTAACGGTGGCGGTGATGGTAGTGATGTCGGCAACAATTGGTAGGTGCCTAGGTGGTAATGATGTACAATGGTTATTTGTGGTGTTATCCCATTTGGACCTGTTTTAAGTTAGCAAGTTTTATAAGCGTGACCTATATTGACCTATTCCATAATTTGACTAGACTCAAATTGATCCGTCATACGGTTTGATCTGTGAATCACTTTTAACTGTGTACTCCTGAAGATTTAAACACCAATCCCTGCTTAAATCATTGAACTTTAATATGTGTTGTTAATATATATATATATATATATATAGGATTAGGGTCATTTGTGAACATCTTCTTGAAAATGAACTTAGTGAACTAATCTTGATCATTGATTATTTTTTAGATTAAAAGGGTAAGATTGACATTAGCCCTCTCTCTCTCTTAATTAAATCCCTTAGTTTTCTCATCTATTAATTCTCTCTCTCTCTCTCTCTCACACACACATTTTTAATTACTTCTCTTTTATTTTAAACTCGTGTAGAATCAGTTGCTAATAACGTATATGAAACTCCTAACGGAACTAGGTACCGGACACCAATTGTCCCTCCCGGATCCAAACTGTATATGAAACTCCTAATGGAACTAGGTTGTGGACTACAAAATACACAGATGTATCAAAAGTCTGTACACATCTGTATAAACTAACACTGTGTATCTTGTATAAACTGATAGTTAGCGAGACTGTACACATGTGTATAAACTAACAGCGGTGTATCTTGTATAAATTTATAGTTAGCGAGACTGTACACATGTGTATAAACTAACATATGTGTATCTTGTATAAACTGATACTATCAAGACCGTACACATGTGTATACACTAAAAATTGTGTATCTTGTATATACGGAAATTAGCAAGATTTTAGGAATTTTGATTATATTGTTTAATAAATGCAATTTACAAAAGACGCAAATACCCTTCTGTCAATTAATTTAAAGGGAAGTTACAACATTATAATTACAATCTTGCCATTGTTTAAAAATCTTTAGATGATATAATCCAATGGCTCAGATTAGTTCACACAGTTCACTCTCAACCTAGTGTTCACTCTAGAACCCTACCCTATATATATATATATATATCGAACTTCATGTATGATTTTTGAATTACAGTCTGGGCCGATGCGGACACGTGGTTTGAAAGACAGCAACAAGAAGAAGAAATGCAACGAATTCAAAAGGAAAACCAAGCTGCAATGCAGGTTGCAGAGGAATTGCATAGAAAACAACTAACCGAAGAACGTGAAGGCGAGAAGGATGACCCTGACCCAAAGATGATCCAATGGCTATGGCTGAAGCAGAATCATTGAAGCAGAGTAATAGTTAGTTTGTCATGTTCTCTTGATAATATTCATCAAACTTTCTATAGACTCTTGTTGTGTTTTACAAAAGCAAATTGTTAGAAAACTCGTACGTTTACTTGAACTTTATTTCATAACCATGAGAATCCACTACCTATAAACTTACGGGATCCCATATAACTAACGGGATCAGGTAAAACGCCGTTTGTGCCAAGCAAGTGCCCTGTAAGGTAGCAACTTGTGAAAGCAGGATTTGAACAAGCAGCTTCTCAAATTAGATGCTTGTGAAGTTAACCAACACAAAATCTTGAACAATGCTTAAAATATGAGAATATTTTGTTAACAAAATTACAATCAAAAGTTGGCCAAAACTTGAACAGAAAAAAGATGTAAAAACGAAAAATCCATGAAAAACTAAGATCTCCGAACTCTAAACAAAAAAAGATGTAAAAACGAAAAATCCATGAAATACTAAGGTTAGTGTTCATTTCATAGAATGAAGTGGAATCTGGATGGAATTGGAATTTAGATTCCATTCCTTATGTCGTTCGTTTCAACAAAGAAAGGAATTGGAATCTCAATTCCATTCTTGATCGTGTTCGGTTAGCAAAGGAATTGAAATTGGAAATGAATTCCTTCGTATTCGAATTCCTTAAACCAAAGGAATTCAAAATCTCACCTAGACCTCTTTCTTGACGGCCCGATCAACAAAGATGCATGCGACATTCCTAAGCTCTTTCGCACAATCCCACTATTTTATGGATTTTTCATCTTTACATCTTTTTTTGTTTAGAGTTCGGAAAACTTAGTTTTTTATGGATTTTTCGTTTTTACATCTTTTTTTCTTTTTTCTGTTCAAGTTTTGGCCAACTTTTGATTGTAATTTTGCCTAACAAAGAATTCTCATATTTAAGTATTGTTCAAGATTTTGTGTTGGTTAACTTCACAGGCATCTAATTTCTTCAGTCTTCTTTGAAAAACCGATCCCAGGGTCAAGAATGATCCTCCACGCAGGCACGCCACATAACTCCGCGGTTATTACACATTCATACAACTCATCGCTAACGTCTCTAGATCGATTATGTCTGCCCCTTCAGCTATCATGGCACGAACACGTGATATAGAGGACTCCACAGAGTTGAACTTCCCTCCTCACTAAAACTATTGGTGTCAAATTCAAGATACTCATAATGACAGTTTTCGTTGACCAATCCCATAAACGGTCATTGACCAGCAAAACTCTTCTTACCCATCTTTTCGTATCAAAGATTTACCACCTAATTCGTCCCAAGATTCGAGAAGTCCTTTTTTCGAGAAAGAATGCCAGCAGAGAGAACCGTATCGTTGTCAATATCCGACCCCAATAAGTCAACTAACGGTCGTTTCCGAGTTGATTCTGTCTCTACCATAAAACAGTATATCTATGTCAATGGGCCGTGGTCCGTACCTAATCCCTTTGGTTCGGCTCATTTCTTTTTCGATTTTTATGAGGACCGATAGTAGCTCGTGTGGGCCAAGCTTTGTAACGGCTCTGATGGCAGAGTTCAGAAAATGAGGCTGATCGGTCACATATGCAGGTTCGGTTTCATATAGACAAGCATGTCTTGTTACTTTTATGCCTAATTTCTTCATTTGCCTCAAGGCTTCATTAAAGTTATTAAGCTTGTCACCCAAATTGCTACCTAAAGCAAATGCAACTTCTTGTTCTTGATAATGAACTTGTAATGAAGCATCTGAGGATGAATGAAAAAGAAGCTGGATGAAAAAGATATAGAAAAAATCAATTATTTTCCACATATTCAAGATAATATACAATAAATGTTATGTTTAATGCAGTCCTGTATAGGTTACCAAGTGACTTATATTGAACTTTTAATGGTTTTAACTTTATATGGAGATACATGAGAAATTAGGGGTGAATCGTGCCGGGTTGAAGAGTTAAACTGGAACACAAACCATATAATTATCCGTGTCAAAGACAACAAGCCTAACGACGACACATTTTAGATTTTGTAACCCGAACATGACCCATTGACCTAAACGAGTCAAACAGGTTTGACGGATTGTAAATGGGTTGTAAATTTGTAATCGGTATGTAAACGAGATAAAAGGGTTAGTTGTTTGCTATAAATGAGTTAAACGGACGATAAAAGGGTTGACTGGTCGACATGTTTTATTAAACGGGATGGCGGTCTACCTGTTTAATGAAATGGATTAAACAAGGTAACTTGAGCACAACCCATTCATTAAACGGTCAGATATAATCATCCAAAACCTGATTATTTTCGTGTTGTGCTTATTGTCTTTGTCAGAAGTGACCACCCCTATGAGGAGTTCTACCTTTACAAGAGGCGCATGCACGAGTGTGGGCTAATCTTGATGATAGTAGTTGCTTGAGAATGTTCATTTTTATCAGATATGAACCTTCATCAACAAGCCTTCAAATTAAGTAGTTAAAGGGAAATCTTCAAAACTAACAAAGCCCAAAACAACAAATCTCAAACTTTAACATCAACATAAACTTTGTTTCAATAAAATACCTCCACAATATCCATGATGATTACATATAAACAAGGGGATTACAAACCTAATAGCCCATATGCTATCAGGTCATAGATTTAAGAAATTAAGCAAACTATGAAACTCTCAAATCATGACATAATAATTAAAAGGAATAATGGATTTTAATAATCCTAACTATTAGCCGTTGGCCGGCAACGGTCCCAACTTAAAAAATAACCAGTGGTGATCTCATCTTTTCATATATAATGGACCTTTACTAAACCGAAAAGGATAAAGGGGACTAAAAAAAATTAAGGTTTTGTTAGTAAAGGTCCATTAGTTTACAATATGTGAAAAGGTGGGACCATTAGATTATTAAAATCCATTATTCCTAATTAAAAAAGAAAAAAGAATAATGTATCGGCTTGTAACTCCGTGTTTTGTTGCAGCAAACGTTTGGGAATGAGTATAGGTTTGAAAGAGGAGAAATGAGAAAATGTGTGATTGTTTAAATATTATGTTTACTTATTATAAATAAGTATTGCTTGGTGTGGTTCCTAGTCAATTTCACAAATCACTTAGCTACTTTGTTGTTAAAATAAGACTAACTGCATACCAACCCTGTTTGCAAATGAAGTGGGGAGCAACAACATTAAGAAAACAGATTGCCTGCAACTAATAAATCTACAACAATGGCCTTGAAGTAGCTGACGTTTACTGTATTTTGATTTGAATAAGATAATGAGTGAGATGATTGCAGCAGGAGACTAATTGAAAACACAATCAAAGTTTAATTGTTTGTCAAAAGTCTTTGGAAAAAAGTGGTCAAAAGATAATTTAGTAAAGATTAGAAATTGACCATTTGAGGTCAACCAATGAAAGTGGTGAGAAGAAATTATTAGTTGTTGTTTTGGACGCGTTTGTGCCGTTACGAAGGCGAGCCGGTAGACTAATAGACCACGAGCCACACAAACATATGAAAGGTGCATTGTGGGTCCGGAGAAGCTTGGGAGGTTGTGCGTCCTTGTATCTGGCTAGATTTGGGAGCAATGCCACGGTTATGGGTTTATGGGCAAAGTGGGGATGATGACATTGGAGAAAAGTTGTATTGATTGAATGAAAGGTGAGTGCAAACTTGATCTGTTCGGATCGATCTGAATCGGACCAGTGCTGGTGAAAAGGAGCAAAAGTCTGGTTTAAGAACGACATATGTCAATCCGTGCAGAGGATGCAGGAAAGCGGAAATTTTCGTTTTTATTTGAAAAGAAGGTTGACTTAGATAAGGTACAATGATCCAAGATTTAATTACTTTGAATTAAAACTCCTTAGAACATTAAGTAATACACTTATACACTAGAGATTTCTTTTATGTTGGTTAGTAATAGGCAAAACAGACAGGGCAAGATGATCGGGTTTTTATTAAAATAGATTCAGGTTAGAGACGGATACATTTTTTGTATGGCCAGTCTCGAGACTACGAAAAAATGATAATATTTTTTGGATAAAATTAGTTTGATTGTGTTGACCCGTAAACACTTCCATTATAAGTTAACACACACTTAAGTGTGATTTTGCACGATTTGAAGCCCTTTGACTCATGACTCATCCTTTTATATATTTTCTAAGTTGTACTTTTTTTTAAACACTTCCATTATAAGTTAACACACACTTAAGTGTGATTTTGCACAATTTGAAGCCCTTTGACTCATGACTAGTCCTTTTATATATTTTCTAAGTTGTACATTTTTTTTCTTCTGAATGGCCAACGAAATAAAAGTACAACTACCCGGTTGGGATTTGCAAAGTCATGTTTTTCTTACCTGAAATTTCATAATTGGTTATTGTTTTATACATGCTTATAAAATTATATTGTTATAATGGTAATCCAATTTTTAAAATAACATTGACTATGCTATTAACCATGGGGTCACAGAGCAATAGCCGCAGGCTCAAACACGTGGCTACCCTACAACCCCTTACTAATATCTCATTACATAAAAACTATACTTTTTTGTGTATGTATTTTAATCATATTATGTATGTTTGTATGATACGAAATATATTATTTTCTAAGATTCATATGATCACCAAATTTGCATACTTTAGATATTTTAAAATATTTTATGTGATTTATGGTATTTTAGTTTTGTGTTATTAAAAATATAAATATAAAAATTAGAATGTAAATAAGAATCTACTTGAAAATCCCAACACTTATTTTAAAAAAACTAAACTAAACTCAATAGGTGGTGAGCCAAGTACGGTATATGATTTTAGAATCGAGTATGCGTCTCGGACTAAATAAGTACCAAATCGTCGCATTGTCATCCCTACCACCAAACATAATATAAACTAATTCTTTTTGTCTCTTATATCAAGGTGTGGTCTTAAAACTTAATGTCAACAGGCTTGAAAGATTCTCATTTCTTGTATACAAGGATATGTGTGAACACGGTTTTTGCTTGATTGTGTTATATAGAGGTCCGTCTATATCATCGACCTTGGAACTTCTTTTACCAATTTACCAAGTCAATGTAACGGGTCGAACATGGGTCGACTGTGCCATATTTCTTGGTTGATGATCTCCATGGAATCGATAATTCGAGTATCCTTTTATGTGACTTAATAATGTTTTGTGAACATAAGAAGAATCATATGTTAGTGTTTTTTAGTACATGGGTCGACTGTCCAATATTTCTGGTTGATTATCTCTATGGAATTGATAATTTGAGTATCATAAATGACTGAATAATGTTTTGTGAACATAAGAAGAATCAAACGTTTGTATTTTTTAGTACATACTCATAGCTTATTGTCATCAAAACCAAAAAGTTAATTTTACAGGGTGTTACCACATAACATATTGAAAATTAGAGGGTATACTCGTTAATTTGTTAAAAGTTACCAATTGGGATTTTTAAATACATTTATTACTTACTATTATAATTATAGTATAATTTTTATTTATATAACAACTACCATATATTACCATGGGCTAAGTTATTCTACAAATACTCTTAAAAATAAGAAGTATACAAAGACACAACGGATCGCATAAGATGACACAATGTCAAGCAAAATATAACACAAGTCCGAAAAATATAACACTGTGTCAATGAAAAAAAGATACAATGGGTCGCAAAAAATACACAATGACGCAAATATAAAAAAGACACAATAATAAATAGAAGACACAATGATAATAAACAAAAATTCTAAAATCTACAACCTATAAATCCAAAAGTGAAAACCTAAAATCTCACATCGTAGATTTCAGTGAGACGGTTCTAACGCCACTTGAATGGGGTCAATCGGAGTTTGTTTGTTTGAATGGGGTCAAATTCCGTAATGCATTACCAATAGTAGACAATTGCACTTTCATTTACTCTACTATCCGTAGTACACTATTTTTTGTAAATGAAAGTGCAATTGTCTAATATTGGTAATGTATTACGAAATTTGTCAAAGAAATGATACATATGCACATATACATCGATAATTATTACTCGAATTTTTTTTTGTGATGAAATACAACGATTTTAAAAAAAAAATTAAAAGTTTTGTGTTTTTTAGATTTTTTGGGTATTTTTTGTTGTGTTCACATTGGTTCTTGCAATAAAGGGTGGTTCCTAATGGATCCTTCTCCTATATATATATAACACAATGTCGAGCAAAAGTCATAATTGATATGTGAAAAGGTCACAAAATACTATAATGTCAACCATGTGTGTGTGTGTGTATAGGGTTGTATTCGACTCGGGTTTATGATTTGGTTTACCCGAATTCACTTACTCGGATATACTATAAATTAATACACATCAATTATTGATATTATAATCTCATTCCATATCTACACAACATCTCTTCTTCTTCTTCTTCTCTCTCTCTCTCTCTCGCTCTCTCTCTCTCACCTGACTTCTTCTGCTTCTTAAACAAGATTAAAAATATTTCAAGATCGAAGGTAGTTGTTGCTCCATTAATTTCTTTGTGTATGTCATCGTTTTGATCGTGTAAATTATTAGTTTTTAAAAACGTTGATTCGAATCCTGTTAACAATATTCTTCTTTTACTATCTTTCAGATCCGATCCGATCAAAAAAATAAAGGTATATGATATATTTGTGTTGTTTATGTATTGATTTTTTGTTAATCGAAATTGTTGATGTTTGATTGTATATTTTTTGTTATTTAAATCAACATCGACATATTCGGCGTGTGGATTTGAGACATTTTCTATACTTATGCTAGGTAAATAAACTTGTATGCTCACTGACATTATTTGTTGACGGATATTTTATATACATGTTGAAGGAAATATATTACGACGATACCTCAAGAAATCTATTTATGTTGTACTAGAAACTCGCCAAGTTTTATTTATGCATTTTTTATGTTCTATATGTGAAATATGCAAAATGTTGTACTTTCCTTTTGAAACAATGTAACGTGTGAACCGATGAATGAAATGAAATTCTGAATTATAATATATTGTCACAATTTTAGCGTCATGTTGTCTTTGAGCAGTCTCGTCGTCTCACTCTGATGTTTCTGTCATCGGTTGGGGTGTGACACATTAACAAGGGTTATAGGTCCTCGTTTATTGTTTTGATCGCTAAAATTAAAGACCCAATAAGTCTTAATGATTATTGGTGTATAACCCTGGTAGGCGTGATCAATAAAGCAATCTCCAAAGTCCTAGCCAACAAATTGAAAAAGACTTTAGGATTTGTGATTTCGGACAATCCTCGGCCTTCCTCAAGGGTAAATTTATCTTAGACGCTTCTCTTATTGTCAACGAGGTGATGTCGTAGGTAAAAAATCTAAAAGGAAAGCACTATTGTTCAAAATTGATTTTGAGAAAGCCTATGACAACGTGAACTGGAACTTTCTAATGTATATCACGTCGCGAATGGGTTTCCCTCCTTGATGGTGCTCGTGGATCTTCGCTATTTTATCATCCGGCTCGGCCTTCTATCCTTTTCAACGGTTCTCCTACGTACGAGTTCCAATGTCACAAAGGTATGAGACAAAGGGATCCTACATCCCTTTTCCTCTTTATTATTGTTATGAAGGATTTCTCAGAGATGCTCAAGATAACTAGTAATGTTGGTGCTTTCATTGGCCTTCAATTGCCGAATGAGTGGCCTTTGCTTTCCTGCTAAGACCGGATCCGTGTTTCGACAAAAGATTGGATAAAGATAATACTAATTCAGTAGAAATTTCAGTAGCATAACGTTTAAGTGAACTTGATTTTATTAGCTTTCAAATTATACCGAAATAGTATACATCATTAAACTTTGGGAGATGAACATGCAGTTCATCTCCTCTCAAATCTTGAAACTATGAAACTTATGAGCTAGAGCGCATGACACTAATATTTATATGACATGCTCCTGCGCTTCTACGCCTGTAGGAATCCTACGTGCATAGGACTCCTGCGCAGGTTCATGTCATGCGCTCGTATCACTCTTAAACACATGTACATCTATACAATATTAAACACACGCTCTAGCCTATTCGTACAGTAACAAACACACAAAATACACCAATAGATTCCCATCTTTTTTACACAGATGATGCTACCATTATAGGTTAGTGGTCGAGGTTCATTATAAAAAATGTGGTTCAGATCTTAAGCAAGCTTAAAGACGTTAATTAACAATGCGCTCTTAATCAAATGGATGTGGAGATTTCATAGTCATCGTTCGAACCTTTGGGCAAAAGTTATCGATGCTATTCATCATAACAAAAGAAATTGGGAAGCTCTGCCTATAAACTTTACGGTTACAGAAAAATTGTCAATATTTGTTTCAAGAAACTTATAAATGGGGCAGCAGCGATTGAGTTTTTGAAATGCAAAGTAGGCGTGGTAAGGCCATCAGATTCTGGTCGGATCCCTAGCTCTATAATATCCCGTTAAAAGAAGTATATCCTAATTTATTCAGGCTTGAGACCAGAAAGAGATGCTTGGTTTTCGAAAGATATAATAGTGAAGTAAAGAATTTTTTGGGAAATCGGTGCTGGAGTCGCAATACGAGGTCGGGAGAAGAGTTGGGAGAGTGGGACATATGCATCACCCTGCTCTACGATGTTCAGTTATCGAGCAGCCGAAACAGTGTTCGTGATATTCTGGAACTTTATTAGCATACAGGGGCGAACAAGACTCGAAAGGATATTTTTCATGGTATAGTTTTGATCTCGTGTTGGTGCATGTGGAAAGGAAGGAATGAGAAGCACTTCAATGGTAAACCGGTTAAAGTCACATAAATTATTTCCAATATTAAGTTTCTAGAAATCTTGTTGCTTAGTAATAGACCAAAGTATAGGTCGATTAGCTGGTCAGATTGGTGTAAATTTAATATTATGTAAGTGTGTGTAGTTGTCCTGTATGTTTTTCGGGCGTCCCTTTTTTTAGTGGGCGTGCCGTGCAAATGAAATTTGCCTTTCAAAAAACAAAATTCATACTATAATTCTAGTGACCGCCACCAAAGTGTTGATTACAATCACCGTGCACATATACCACCATGCCACATCCAATGTCTAAAAATCCACCTGATCAAGGGTCACTTTGTTACTCAGCTATATATTTACGCATTCTTTATGTATTTCTATTAATCAGTTCGAGTCTCACAGTGGATAAAATGTGTCAATATAGGAGCATGATTAGTTAATGGATGTGGTAGTCGTTCTGAAAAAATGTTAGAAGATGACGATACATTATGGGGTTCATTTCATGTTCTAATACTGTTTATAAAATTTTATATTTCAGATAGAGAAAGTAGATAATAGAAATGTTGGGGTGGGTGGTTGAGTCCAAATAACAAAGTCATTAGAGTTAACATGTTGCTTCTTGTAAGGTTAAGGGTTCAAGCCCTGACAAAGATAGATTAGTGTAAAAATTTGCTATTCAAAAAAATATAGAAATTTTTTTTTTTTTGCTTAGTTATATCACATGGTAATAATAGACATATTAACTATAATACAATTAGTATTAGTAATTTGTGTGAACATTGTTTCGAGGTTTTTTTTTCTGTGTCACTTTTGTGTTTTATATACTTTACTCTTATCTTTCGGTATTAACACTTACAATCCTTTAACTTTTTAAAGACTTTGTAATCGAGTTTTACATATTTATGTTTATGTATGAGTTGGTATATTTTTCCTGAACATGTTGATATAGTATGTTGATTTACGCTTCAATGTATTTTTTTCCCGAAAATGAATTGAGTCAAATATAATATTTTCTTATGCTTATTATTGTGTATATTTTCTGTAACATTCGTCGTAAAACGGGTTTCAAAACCCGCTTCGTTTAATAATCAAATATTCGGTTAAAAGTTCGTTGCGTATTTATTGTGCCGGTTATTTTAAATAATACATAATTAATAAATATTTTAGAATTTAAAAACCATAATTAATAAATAATAATAAAATTAAATAAAAGAACAGAACAGGGTACCCGGGTCTCGAACCCGGGTCTCCCGCGTGGACACACACACATCACACCACTCCGCCACACACATATTTGTGTTCAAATACTTAAACAAATAACATTTATGGTAAAGTCAAAACTCGTAAATCAGCAAACCCATAACTTGAAATCGCCGGCAAAGACTGAGACTCCGCAATTGTTGCTACTTTCCCCATGATTGAAACGCGTAAACTGATTTCGACATCAGTTATAACCGTTGCTTAACACACAATTGAGTCAAAACCGTTTCTTTTGAGAATTGAAATCATTGACCGTGATTTTGGCCTCTAAATCGAAACCGAGCAGCATGTCCAACTTATAAATACCCACCCAATTCCTTGTAAACTTTTCGCTCAGAACCGCACTCTCTTCCTAGAGCTTTATTCCTTTCAAAGCACGTCGCCGGAGATTTCGCACTCGCCGGAATATCGCCGGAATTTCTAACCAGAAAACCGTAGTTCTCCAAACCGGTATAATCATCTAAACCTCCTTGCTATCTTTTGACTAGTAAATTATTGGCTCAAAACAGTAATCAAAACTGTTTAATCAATTTATTCAGTCGGAATCATTGTCGGATTTTCGAATGGTGAAGAAGATGAAGTTAAGTTAGTGTTTTAATATAAATAAAAACGAGTATTTAACCGGGTTAGACAAACAGTCCAGCGGTGGACTGTGTGCAATTACAAAGCACACGTCCCGAGTTCGAGTCGCACATGTTTCCGATTTTCTGAAATAAAGCCAACACTTTTAAAACTTATTCAGATCAATTCACAGTATATATATAAAATGAATATAATCCAGTGTTTATGCAGATTAGACACACAGCCCAACTGGTTGAGCTGTGTGCACTCGAACCATAGATCCCGAGTTCGAGTCCGGGTTCTGTAACCAGTTTCGGTCATATTAAATCCTTTTTAATAAAAACTAAATAAGGTTAAAGCTAGTTAGTATATATAATTAAAACAGAGAATATTTTGGGTTAGACACGTTGCTCAGTTGGTAGAGCTGCGAGCACGTATACGAGAGGTCACGGGTTCGAACCTCACTCGCCGCCTGAAATTCATGCTATCCGACCGGTCAGACCTGACAAGGTCAACACATTTTTTTTAAAATTTTGTTTTCTTATTTTCACTTATTAAATTGAAAATTATTAAAAAATATATATACTTAAAAATAAGATTCCTAAGGTTAAAAATTTGCAATAAACTCATAAAAATAAATCTAAAAATCTCATTAAGAGCACTAATTAAAAATATTAATCTCAAATAAAATTTTTTATTTATCGAATTATTTCGTTATTATTTAGGTTAGTTTTCCCTCGTCGGTTGAATCATAAATTCGTGCGCATTCATCATTATCAAGGAACGCACCCACTGTGAGTGAACCTCTACCAATTCCCCGTTTTAATCATGTTTTGGGGTGTATCATGTGTCGTACTATTCTTTTATTTTATTTAAACACTTGTGCATACATCATATCCGTGATCAAATGTGTATTGATTGTTGTGTGAATTATATGTAGATTGAATTTATCATTTCAGTGCACGCATTTCATTAGGCCCATCAGTTCCCCGTGGGATACGGGTTGAGCATCAGGAGCCTCATTAGATCGGCTCCGTTTGATTGAGCATTGATCTCAAATACATCATCATTCATGTCATATACTTATCCAAAGTGGTTTGTGATTGTTTACATATATATGTTTGCTCACATGTGATTAATGCACGAATTTTCTTTATAAATAAAACAAGAAATTAGTTAAAATGTTTTATCAAGGTTCACTCGCCAACTTTTGTTGACCCAAAATCTCCCCTGTTTTACACATGATACAGGTGATCCAGCTGAGACAGGAAACACTTAGGATGGCCTATAAGAATAAACAAGTTAATGCTTTGGAATAAATATATAGTTTCATTTTCTTTTGTAATTGTATGAATTTTGTTTTTGGATATTTAAGTTTGTAATTTGAATTTAATAAATATGAAACATCTTAGTAAATATCATGAGCTTTGGTGATAACCCAATTATGCCCCGACTTTTATTCCGCTGCGGGTCGGGGTGTGACATTTTCAGTTGGTCTATGTTTTGAAGTAATTTTTTTCCATAAATGAGCCGGTTCAAATACAATAAGCTGTTTTCTTATTTTTATGTATGTTTTCAACGTAAATTTTGTTCAGAAACGACTCGGATCAAATATAATACGTTTTCATTAAACGGTATAAATTCGAGTCATTTTACATTTCAACACTATCGCAACGCGCCGTACCATTTTTAACTTAAAAAACAATACTTTTTTACATGCTTATTTTTATGGACGTATCAGTATAAATTCATGTTGGTTTACGTTTAGACGTAAATTTTCATTTAAGTTATATTAAAGATAACATTTAAGTTTCCATTTACAATGAATTTAAAATCAGCTCGTACCATTGTCCAATTAATATTTTTATGGTTTTCAGTAAATGTAAACATGTGTAGATATTATTTTGAGCATATTTCTTTCGGCTGCTATACTGCTATACTGAATCAAAATAGAAATTGACCGAAATCCCGCAGCGTAGCGCGGGTAAACTTACTAGTCGATGACACATTGACACACAATAACTCGAGCATTAACTAGCTCACTAATCATGATACTAATTTAAATTTAGGTGTCAATAACTCGAGCATTAACTAGCTCACTAATCGTGATACTAATTTCAATTTAGTTAGGTATGTTTTCATATGATGTGTCCTAATATAAAAAAAAATAATACATACACCATTAACGTTCTTACTTAAACAAGAGAACTGTTATAAATGGTATTTATTAGCTATCATGGTACATAATTTTTTTTTGTAATATATCTATAGAAAAAAATCAAATACTAATAACTTTAATATACAATACGTATGAACGGAAGATTTTGCTGAAAAAACGTGGTGCCATTTTCGTAAATATTTGCTCGTAGGGTAATTATTAAAATTCCTCAACAAATGATCTTGTAGAGTAATTTTGAAAAATGTTCTTATAGGGTAATTTTGATCTTGTAGAGTATCATAATTACTCTACAAATAATCTTGTATGATAATTTTGAACTTGTAAGATAATTTTGTAGAGTATCATAATTACTCCACAAATGATTTTGTTGAGCAATTTTGAATTGTATGTTGTTTGATAAACTTGCAAAATAATTTTGATACACTTGTAGAGTAATTTTGATACAGGGTAATTTTGATAATTACCCTATAAGATCTAAATTACTTTACAAGATCATTTGTAGAGTAATTTTGATAATTACCCTACAAGCAAATAATTACGAAAATGACACCGCGTTTTTTAGTTTTGTTCTTCCGTAACTTACAAGCCCATTAATTAAATACTTTAACGCCATTATGAACAATTAAAATGATAGTGGCCTGAGTTATGAGTTATAAAAGTGAAAATTAATTCATGAAGGTGATGTGAATATCAATTTCGCCTACATTCAATTCAAGAACGTAAGGGTGTAAGGGTGGTGACCTCTTTAAGACAGGTAAACTCTTTGTTCACGCAATCACCTGTTATCATGTCAATTTCTCTTTTTAAGTCTCTCTTACGCTAAAACATAATGGGTGGTTAGAAAGAGGTAAACTGTTTTTTTAAATATAAAAAAACAAAAGAAAAATTTGTAATTGGTTGAGAAGTGTTGATATAATCAAATTTCAAGTATCATAGTCCATGTTACAGGTATTCTCCAAATGATAAATTTTGAAAAAAAAAATCAACACTGCTGAGTTAAACTTGTAATCAGACTTGTATTAGATTGTAATTGTGTAATTAGGGTTACATAAGGTGGGTGTTTATATAGAACACCATATTACATATCTAGTCCCTATACTATAACACTTTGTCTAATATGTTGCAATATGTCTTTACGTACCAATCTAACACAGGCCTACAGATAATTTAGAAAGAATTTTAATGAAAATTTTTGTCTTCACAGTTGTCAACTTGACTTTGGTTGATCTTCCTAGCCTTACAAAAGTTGCAGTTGGTTAAGACGTTAAGTGACATGAAATGAGCTACTTGTAATTTAAAATCTTGAAAAAATATAGATGGTCAATCTGAAGGGATTGTGCAGAGTATATGGTGCGTACCTGCTCTCAAGAATTTACACTTTGACAAGCAATTATCAATGGAAAATATCAAGACACTGATCACCCAAGTTGATGGATATCAACCACATCTTATTGCTCCTGAATAAGGAAATCATCACATTACTGAATCTTCATTGGTTTCCATTAAAGCGCCCGCTGAGGCCTCTGTGAATGCGGTAACTCAAAAAACAAATCTTTTATGTTGAAGTTGCATGATTCTTAGTACAGATTTATATTAACTATTATATCCCACACATTAGAATTCACTTTGAATATGTGTAACTTTTAAAAATTCTCTTTAAACATAAAAAAAGAGAACATAAAAATTTAGCTTCAGTATATTTTTGTGACTAAAGTTTCGATTTTAGGTTGTAACGAGTCACTTATAAGCAAGTTAAAATGGACTTGCTAAAACCTCAAACCGAGTCGGACTTAAATTAATTCGAGTCTAGACTGAAGCTCACTCTAGGTTTTGTTTTCTCTTATACAAAATTTTCTTTGAGTAGCGCTTCTTTCTATCTATATTTTTTTTTAAATTAAAATTCATCTTTTTTTTCCCGCCGCAAAGCGCTGGTTCTCCCACTAGTCACTAAGAAAGAAAAAACACGCTACTCCAAACGGAACAAAAGCCCCTAGCATGTTGACGAAAGTAAAATCATACATTTATTGAACGTAAATAAACTAAATGACTCTTGTCGGTTAGACGATGGAATTTGATGTCCGTTATTGGATAAAATAATCAATCTGCATAACGTAGATATCTTTAGAAATGACCTATCCCCTTTTAAACATTCTTATCGGTGTTATAATCAACTTCGTTGTCAACTCTGGAACGCACTTCCGTTATCATCGTATAACTGTTGAATTCAGCATGGTAACTGTTAGATATAACGTGTAGCTGAGTCAAAAAAAGACTTGAATCTCTGTCAAAATGATGAATTTATTCTTCTCCGAGAGTGGTAGATGGCACATGGGTGGTCATAATGTGTATAGAACTTTCAGTTAGTTGGTGCTGATATTGCATTAACATGCATGCTGAATATACATGTGGTGTAATTGAGGTTATTTACTTCCCTATAGGTTAGCCAGCCCCATTACTACTACTACTACTACTAATATATATATATATACAAGTAGAAATTAGTTCCAACACCAAGTTGATGTTATGTTCTTTTCTTTGAGATTTTAAGATTTTCTTTTTAACATTTCTGGATGAAGCAGACTTTTGTTCTTGGGTTTTTGTTGGTATTGTTCTTTTCTGGGAGTTTTTGTAGTTGGATTTGGAGAATGTGCTGATTGCAAGGAGAATAACATCAAGACAAGCCAAGCATTATCAGGTAGTAATATTTACTTTGTTACTTATGGTAATTTGTAAATATATCTATAGCTCAATGCAAGTACATTGCGATCCATAGCATCATGTGTCTTGACTATGGTCGATCTTAATTTGCAGGGTTAAAAGTGACCATTGACTGCAAGCTTGAAGCTGGTGAATTCCAAACAAGAGGTGTGGGAAAGCTGGATGAGGAAGGACAATTCAAGTTAAATCTTCCTCAAGAAATCTTGAAAGATGGAACGTTGAGTGAGGAGTGCTATGTACAACTCCACAACGCAGCAAATGCACCTTGTGCATTTCATAATGGGTTAGAAGCCTCTAAGATCACTTTCATGTCCAAGTCAAATGAAAAACACACCTTTGGACCCACCGGACAACTCAAATTCTCGTCGGCAGTTTGCACTTCGGCCACCCTTTGGCCGTCGTTTCCTAAGTCCCACCCTGGGTGTAAGAAATTTCACCATCATTTCCATAAATCCACCAGTTGTTGTTAAGCCGGTGCCAAAGCCCAAGCCGGAACCGGAGCCAAAACCAAAGCCAGAGCCCAAACCGGAGTCGAAACCAAAGCCAAAGCCAGAACCTAAGTCCCAGCCTGGATGTAAGAAATTTCACCATCATTTCCATAATCCACCGGTTGTTGTTAAGCCAGACCCAACGCCAAAACCAGAGCCCAAACCGGAGTCGAAACCAAAGCCAAAGCCCGAACAAAAGCCAGAGCCCAAGCCAAAGCCAGGCCCATTTTATAAAAAACCATGCCCACCATTTTCACTCCCCAAACTTCCTCCACTGCCCACCCTTCCTCCAAAAGGGAAACATCAACCCCTCATACCTGGTCCACCGCACCTTTAAATTTTCCCTCCAAAGCATTTAATTTTCCTGAGTCGGGCGTGTGTAGGCATATTCAAATACCAGTTAATCTTTCAAGAACGTAATAAAGATTTGCAAGAAGATGATGTACGTATATGGATTGATGTATCATGATTCGCCAATGACGAGAGGTCCCGTTCCATTGCGTATGATTTCAGGATTTGATGTGTGAATTTGATAGGGGTTTGCAGATGTTCAAGGCTTGATTTGTTCTTCGTTATAACACTAAATTATATTATCAGAAAAAGCAACATAATTATAATCAAGAACACATGATAATCATATATTCAGCACATGTAGGTCCCTAAAACACCTATATGGATCGATCACTTAAAGTCACACACATGTATAAAGTGCGGAATCCAAAACATAAACGTTTAAACGTAACGTAAAACAACACACACGCAAATAACTTGCTTTTCTATTACTTGAAAATGAGAATACAATGATTATAGAAATCACACACTTCGCACAACTCTTTCAAAAACTATATACAAAATAACCCAAGTACAAATAAGTATAGGGCCCGACTAAGTGTGCCATTATCACCATCTGCACCAACTTGCATTGGCACATTTGATAGCAACTATGCCATCATGTCCACCTGCGCCAGATTGCTCTTGTTAAGTTGTTCATAACTACGCTAGCACTTAGAAACATGAGTTGGTTACGTTTTTCGTCCCTGTGGTTTGTCAAATAGCACCATTTCGGTCCATTAGTTTAAAAATTACGAAAACAATCCCTGTGGCTTCTTTCCTAACTATTTTAGTCCAATCACTTAACATCGTCTAATTATTTTGTTAAGTTTTTATGAAATGACTAAATTGCCCCGGTTGACCCAGCTGGCTATACACAAATTTTTATAAAAAAAAACGTTCGTCACAAGGTCTCACAAGGTCTGAAAGGTAACCATTTAACCATTGAGTCATGTTTTCAGGTTGTAACTGAGCATATACTGTTTTCTTTTTAACATCCACAGAACACTTCTACCCCAACTTAGAAACATTCATCATCTTCAAGACCCCAACCCAGAAACATTCATCATCTTCAAGATCCCAACCCATAAACACTTCAGCCCTCTTATTCCTAATCGCCGCCTTGAAAACATGGCCTAAACTCCCTTACGATGAAAGGCACCACCAGCGAAGACCCAAACACCGACCCCCATTTAGAGACGGGCATAAAAACCGGTTCCGAACCCGAACCGGTAGAACCGAACTGGAACCGGTTCCAGTTCCTACCCGACATTAAGTAGAACCGGTTCCGGGTTCAAAATACCCGTTGGTTCCAACCCGGTTCCACAATTTTACCATTTGAATCGGGTCGTACCCGGTTCCTACCCGTACCCGGTTCTACCAGTACCCGGAAATTCAGTTCTAGAAGGAACCGGTTATACCCGTTAAAATGTTACCGTTGGAACCGGTTATACCCGTTATAATGTTACCGTTGGAACCGGTTATAGCCGTTAAAATGTTACCGTTGGAACCGGTTCCTGACCGTTGGAACCGATTCTATATATATTGTTTAGAAATCTATTGTTTAGCACACAATTTCTCATATCTATTCTTCTTGTTACATTTCTTTCTTGTTCTTTTTCACATTCTAATCAACAAATGGCCTCAAAGAGTTCAAAAAACGCAAATTCCCAATCCGTTAACAATATTCCTCAAGATCAATCGGTTCCATATGTGGTTGAAACATTGTCTCATAATCGCAGTAAGGAAGTTTGGAGCAATTGGGAGTTGGTCGAGATGAGTGACGGCTCGCAAAAAGCTCAATGTAAACATTGTGGATCGTTATTAGCCAAGGAATCAAACTCAACGTTAACGAAGCATATTAATAAGTATTGCAAAGTTTTAAAGGAAATGACATCCGGTCAAGTTCCACTATCCAAAGATGGTACCATTTTTCGTTATGAGCAAAAATTAGCTCGCGATCGGATGACGAAGTTGGTGATACAAAAAGCGTTGCCGTTTGGACACTTCGACGACCCCGATCTTACAAATCTTATTCGGGAGACGCTACAACCTCGCTATAAACATGTAAGTCGTCGCACTTTAAAACGTCTTTGTTTAAGTTTATGGGAAAATGCAAAAAAAGATTTAATTGTTTTTTTTAAGAATTCAAAAACTAGTGTAAACCTAACTAGTGATGTGTTGGTCGGCTCCACATGGTTTACCGGAATCGTACATATGTGTCACCGCTCATTGGGTTGATCCAGATACATGGCAAATGATGAAGCGTACGATTGCGTTTGACGAGTTTCCTTCTCCTCATACGGGAGAAAATATTTATAAAATTATAAATGGCACAATAATTAAATATGGTTTAGAAGATAAAATTTTTTCAATATCCTTTGATAACGCTTCAAACAACACAACGGAGATTGAAAAATTAAAGTTGAAGTACAAACCAATACTTGATGGTGTTTTTTTTCACACACGATGTGTTGCACATATTATTAACTTAGTAGTGCAAACCGGTTTAAAAGATCAATTTGTATCGGATTTTATTATAGCATTTAGAGCTATGATCCAAGATGTTTTCAAAAGTGGAAAAGAAATATATCAAGAATATAAAAAACTTTGTAAAGATGTTAACCAAAAAATTATTGGACCGAATTGGGATATACCGACTCGTTGGAATTCAACTTGTCATATGTTTGAAATGGCTATAAAGCAAATGGGCACTTTAAAATCTTTTCATACAACTTTAAGTGATGAGTACCTTGTCGTCCCCTTTCCCGACACGGCTTGGGAAAATATTAATAACCTAAGTACTTTTTTACAAGTTTTTAAAACTACAACGACTTTGATTTCCGGTGTTTATTATCCTACTAGTTCTAAAGTTGTGGACCAATTGTATTTGATAACAACTAATTTTAAAAAGTTTGAAAATTCTAGTGACATGTTAAGGAATATGACGAGACCAATGATTCAAAAATTTTAAAAATATTTTTTAGAATTACCACCCGTTTTTCTATGTGCCGCTGCTTTAAATCCAGCTTTAAACGTACCGGGTGTTGAAGCTTTAATTGATGAAATTTATGACAAGTTGGATATGCATGAGGAGGATCCAACTTTAAAAGCAAAAACAAAAAAAATATTCAATGAGTGTATGGCCAAACTTTATGATCATTATTTTAAAAAATATGGTGAAAAAAATCATACAAATTTGTTTGAGTCTCGGTCCACGGCCTCTAACGATGAAACAAGCGGGGATCCACTTATAACCATGTTGAATGTCGTTAGAGACGAGACCGCTAGACAACAAAGGGGTAGTGAACCAACAAGTGAACTTGGGAGATATAAAAAAATCAGCATTCGCTTACTATGACCACCGAGGAGTATAGGAAATTTGATGTTTTGGCATGGTGGAAATCGAAAGAATCCGAATACCCGATTCTAGCCACCATGGCTCGTGATATACTAACGGTCCAAGCTTCCACGGTAGCTTCGGAAAGTGTGTTTTCTCTTAGTGGTAGGGTTTTGTCAATTAGAAGAACAAGACTAACTCCGGAATCGCTAGAGATGGCAATATGCTTAAAGGACCATTTGGATGCCGTTGATCGTGTTCAACATAAAACTAGTCTAGAAGATGAAGTTGAGTTAGAGCATAAAATTGTTGACGAAGAGGAGGACGAAGAAGTGAAGACTAACGATTCGGACGACGATTGTACCGAGGTACCCGCACCTAAGAGAAACTCATCGGAAAGTGTTGCACCTGCCGCTAGTAAACGATCAAAGAAATAAAATCTTACTAGAACCGGTTCTGAGTAATTTTTTATTTTTTTTTGTAACCGGTTAATTTTTTTTATATATTGTAACCGATTAATTTGTTTTTTAATTTTAACCGATTATTGTTACTATTTTTATTTATCAATGTAACTAATAATAAAAATCAAACATAACAAACACTATAGAAAGAAACATTACACAAACTTTATTAAAACACCAACGGTTACATTTATCAGGAACCGGTAAGTAGGAAGGGGTTTATATAAAAAAAATGATTTTTTAATCAAGAACCTGTTCTAACGGTAACATTTTATCAGGAACCGGTTCTGAACAGTAAAAGTCAGGTTTTGACTGTCTGGAACCGGTTCTGAACAGTAAAAGTCAGGTTTTGACTGCCAGGAACCGGTTCTGAACAGTAAAAGTCAGGTTTTGACTGCCAGGAACCGGTTCCCACACTATCAGGAACCGGTTCCGCACCATACCCGGTTCCATAATACCTGTACCCGGTTCTACACGGTTCCATATTCTTGGGTGTGAACCCGGTTCCACACCATACCCGGTTCCAATGACATCCAAGCAGAACCGGGTCCGGGTTGGAACCAGTTCCGGGTAATAATAAAACCCGACTATGCCCATCTCTACCCCCTTTCTTTCTAAAAAGCCTCACAATGAAAGGCACCGTCGAGGTTGACCCAAACACCAATCCCCATTTATTCATATTAAAATTAATTAACCTCTTATAATTACCTAACCAATTTATAATCATAAACTAAATAATTTTTTAATTGTTGAGTTTTAATGGTTTACTAAACTAAATAATTCTTTAAAGTTTTTTATGATAATTTGTACTGATGTTACATACACATAGACGCATCACTTAGGTGTTTGTTTTTTTTTCCTTAAAAGCTCTGTGCGGGCTCTTCTTTCTACGTCACGCAAACCAGATGCAGATTGTTTGTTTTTTAAAAAACATTTCACTAAAAACGTTTGCGCGACCTCTTTTTGGTGCAGACTTGGCCCAGCCACTTATAAAATCTTCAAAGGTCTGCAGAGAGTTAAACACCACCACCCACCACCACCACCAATTTATTTTAGAACTCTACATACGTTAAAAAAAACAATCTTCTTATTGCAAACTGCAGAGGTTTAGTCCACCTCATATTATACAGATGTCTGCAGATCTGATACACAGACCATAGACATTTTATCTCTTAAAAAACACATAGCACTTTACTCTTATCAATGTTTAATACAAAGTTTTTCTATTTTTCTTTGAGTAAAATGCCTTGATGGTTCCTGTGGTTTAACCAAATTTCACCTTTAGTCCCCAACTTTTTGAAATTACAATCTTGCTCCTGTGGTTTGCTCAATTGTTACTCGGATAGTCCCCAAACCGAATAGAGGTTAGTTAGCCGAGTTAAGTCCATATCAAATGACAAAACTACCCTTAACTTTAAAAAATAGAATAACAAAATAGTTAAAAGAATATAATTGATATTTATAAATTTAAGTGGGGCCCACCACAAACCTCATCTTCTCCGCTCTAATCCATCCATCAACATCTTCACCTTTCACCACCATAAGGTATCAACAATAAGGCCCTAAAATCAACAATCAGTGTGTATATCAATGGCCACATAAATGAACATCCAAACGATTATTACACACACAAAAAAAACCTATCCAACAATTACACAATGATATAGATGATAAAACTCTAATAATCACTAAGCAACCAAAAAGTCATTACTGAAAGAATCCATAGCAGATCCAGAACCAGTCATAGAGCCATATGACAATTCAGAATAAAACAATCTAACAACCATTAGCTTCTTCCGGGACACTGTGGACCGTAAAATCTTGGCGAGAAACACGGAGACTCGCCGTCTGCGACGGAGATAGCACCGACGACGTCCTGTTGCTGACCAGAGCCAGCAATGTTAGCAGATCTAGTCGGAGAAACAACAGAAGACGAAGGAGAAGCTCGCGATAACGAGATCCCGTAATCGGATTATCTTTAGTGACTTCTGACGTTGATTTTTATGTCGTGAAGTTGAGCAAGGGTACCTGGCTTTGTGTGGTAGATGGCGGTGATATGGTGGGTGGGTAGATGATGGTGGTGATGTTACGATAGAAATGGTGGTGAGTGATTTAGAGTGAGGGTAGATGAAGTGGATGTTGGGCCCACTTAAATTCATAAATATCAATTTTAATTTTTTAACTACTTTGTTATTCTATTTGTTAATGTTAAAGGGTAATTTTGTCATTTCACATGAATTTAACTGGGCTAACTAACCTTCATCAAGTCAAGTCAGGACTATCAGAGTAACAATCAAGCAAACCACATGGAGCAAAAGTGTAATTTCAAAAAGTTATGTACTAATTCACTACATAAACTATCTGAACATTTTACTCATTTTTCTTTATATGCTTTTCAATGTTTAAAACCGGACCCGCAACAGTCAGGACCTACTACTAGTTATATTAAAATGTAGTGCATAGCTACAATTCATATAGATTGCTGAGGCACATTTTCTTTTTCACATGTTCATTATATTGTACCAAGTTCATTGGAAACATAGTCATGTGTCACTCGACTGCCACCGTCGATTAAAATTCTCCAACAATCACATTGTTGAGTAGTTTAGGTGGCAGCGTTTTAAAACCCCTAGTGTGGGTGTGCTTGTGATATCTATAATTCATTATATACCACAAGAAGGAATTTATAATGACCAAAGCAATCTAATATTCATACGGTCTGATTTCAATAAAAGAATCCAGGTTCGAAAGATGAGTTTCATTGCAGACCTCGATAATGACAAGCCGCAGCATGATTAACAAAACCACAACCTATGCTTCCAAGTTCCTTCTTCCTTCCAAATCTTGCAAAAAGCTCCCAAGCAGCCTTTGATCCATCACCATATTCGGTATCTGTATCGTTTGCATTTACAATATGATATAGTAATACAATATAATACTTTTTTTGGTATTTACTTAACATATATAAATCGAAATAATACATTAAATGAACTTCATATATGAAATTGAACCTTTATCTATTAATAAGTTAACTGGATTTTCTCTGATGTATAATCATTATTAATAATTTACTTGCAAAAGTCGAGTGTTGTTTTATTATTAATCTTGGTCTGCCCATGTCAGCCATGTAAAAAGGACAACAAGGTTTTGGGTGATCCTGAACTGACCAGTTTTGACTAGCACCAAATCTTACCTGTTTGACCCAAACCCGTTTTGACCTCTTACCAACCCACCAATGTTGCCATCATGTGGGCCATTTTGTCATTTTGTCATTTACAATCAAACCGCCCAATTATGCATATGACGTGATAACATAACACAAAGGCTGGATGCTATGTATAAGAGACTAAAAGAGGGGGAATAATAACCTTGTTTCCGAAGAACATTTTGGTGTTGTTAGAAATCGCCTCGATAAATTTAAGCTCCAGAAACTGAGGTGTAAGCTTCAACTTATTTGCTTCAGCCTCTTTCATGGTCCTGGATTCGATAAGAAAAAATACCGCTAACTCAAAACACTTTTCAGCAATTAGTATTCAGAAATAAACAAGAAAAGAACATAAACTCACTGGTAATATTTGGCATCAGCCAAGCTCTTTTCTCGAGCGATATACATTGCATTAGAAATTTCCTCTTGCTTTCTTAAACTATCTTTTTCCATCAACTTCTGTTCCATTACAATTTTGCTGACGTAAGCATTCTTCTCGGCTTCTGTGATAGCTATCTTCTTTTGCGTCTCCGCCTCTTTCTCAGCAACTCTCTGCCTTTCTACTGATACCAATACCTATATATGAGCCGGTCCTAACTCATGAAATTTACAAATCTTGTTATTTTAAGGGTATATTAGACAATTGACAAGTGGTCAAAATCAAACCTTGGTGCGTTCTAAAAGTGTTTATGGTATGAATTGTGAATGAATGTTATTGATCAACAAAGGCTCCTTATATAGAGCAAATACATAACAACCCTAGCTGTATTTTAGGAAAAGATAAACACAATTCTATACAATATTTATCTAATAATAATACACATAATTATCTTCATAATTATCGGCTAAGACACCCTCGCAGTTTGAACGGGCGTAGGACAGACGTTCAAACTGGTACGAAAAGACTGGAACAACTGCTTGGAGATGCCTTTGGTAAAAATGTCTGCATACTGTAGAGATGAAGGAACGTGCAAAACTCTAATATGTCCAACTCAAACCTTTTCACGAACAAAATGGATGTCAATCTCAATGTGCTTAGTTCGCTGATGTTGGACCGGGTTGTCAGAGAGATACACAGCTGAAACATTATCACAGTAAACGATAGTAGCCTTCTGCAACGGTGTACGCAGCTCAAGTAACAAGTTCCGAATCCATGTAGCTTCAGCAACAGCATTTGCAACGCCCCGATATTCTGCTTCAGCACTCGAAGGAGAGATGGCGGGTTGTCGTTTCGAAGACCATGAGATAAGATTATCACCGAGAAAAACGCAATACCCACTTGTAGACCTGTGCGAATCAGGGCAACCACCCCAGTCAGCATCAGAATAAGCAATCAATGAATCTGTACCAGACTTCATTATACGCAATCCATAGGCCAGAGTCCCCTGAAGATAACGAATAATACGCTTCAAGAATGCAAAATGTGGGTCACGAGGATCATGCATAAACAAACATATCTGTTGGACCGCATAAGAGATATCTGGGCGTGTAAATGTCAGATACTGTAAAGCACCGGCTAAACTCCGATACAAAGTCGGGTCGGAAAAGGGTGCACCATCTGTGGCACTAAGTTTAGCTGATAAGTCAACCGGAGTAGTGCACGGCTTACAATTGGACATAGACGCCCGAGAGATGATGTCTTTAGCATATTGTTCTTGGGACAAAAATAAACCATTGGGCTGTCGTGTAACTTTGATGCCCAAAAAATGATGCAAATGGCCCAAATCTGTCATAGCAAATTCTCGAGACAGAGTATGGATGATCTCCTGTAACAAAGTGGTAGTAGAGGCCACAACAATATCATCAACATACAACAATAAATAAGCAGTCTCTGACCCACGATGATAGATAAACAATTAATTATCACAAGCACTGCTACGAAATCCATGAGCAAGGATATAATTAGCAAAACGGGTGTACCATGCCCGTGGTGCTTGTTTAAGACCATACAATGATTTCTTCAGACGACACACAAATTCTGGATGCCGTTTGTCAACAAAACCCGTAGGTTGATGCATGAAAACAACCTCATTTAGAGTACCATGCAAAAAAGCATTCTTAACGTCCAATTGGTGGATAGGCCAGTCTCGTGAGATAGCTAAAGAGAGCACTGTCCTGATAGTGGCCGGTTTAACAACCGGGCTAAAAGTTTCATCACAATCCACCCCAACTGTCTGAGATTTACCATTAACAACCAATCTAGCCTTATAACGTTCCAACGAACCATCTGACTTAAACTTGTGTCGAAAGAGCCGCATGCACCTGATAATAGGCCTGTCAGAAGGACGAGGCATCAATTCCCATGTGTCATTCTCCTGTAAAGCAGTAAACTCAGATTGCATAGCATGTACCCAATTTGGATCGGCAAAAGCTTTAGTGTAGGAGGTAGGGACAGGGGAAATAGTGGTCGAAACAAGGCTGTGAAGGGCTGGTGGAAGTGAACCAGATTTAGACCTGGTGGTCATCGGGTGAAGGTTAGAAGGGGCAGGCGGCGGAGTAGCAGCGGACTGAGCTGGCTGTTGTTGGGCAGCAGGTGGGTGGTCTGTGGATGGTACAGAAGTGCCTTGAACAGCTAATGTTGGACGGTTCCGGCGAGTGTATGTAAGCGGGAAGGGTATGGTGGCCGGGTGAGGCTGTTTAGGCAATGAGGTGCTGGGCTGATGAAACTGATAGAGGTGGCAGAGGTTCGTCAAGAAAATGATATGAGGTGGGTGGGGTAGGGATCGTGTAAGGAAATGTATGTTCGTCAAAGGTGACGTGTCGGGAGATATGGACTCGACCGGTGGTGGGATCAAAACAACGATACCCGCGAAAATCTGGAGGGTAACCAAGAAAGATACACCTCACAGAACGGCTATGAAGCTTATGAGGTTGAGTGGCACATCCAAAAACACGTAGATGATCATACGTGGGATGGCGTAAATAAAGGGCATAGGTGGGAGTGAAATAGTTGAGGTGTTTTGTGGGGAGAATGTTGTGTAGATAGGCTGCGGTATGAAGAGCTTCCACCCAAAAATCAGGAGGAAGTGAGGCATGAATGAACAAAGAACGAATGATATCATTCAGACGCCGAATCATCCGTTCCGCCCGCCCGGCCGTTTTGAGATGAGGTTTGGGGACACGCAAAACGGAAAAGGAGTCCGTGTTGGTGAGCAAAGGTTTTGAAGGCAGTGTTATCAAATTCACCCCCTAAGTCACATTGAAAGGTTTTAATGGGACGATTAAACTGTGTGGCAATTAAACGGTGAAATTTGACAAAGGTTGGGAAAGTTTCAGATTTATATTTTAAGGGATAAACCCATATGAAATGTGAGAAGTTATCAATGAGTACCATGTAATATTTATAGCCAGTTTTACTAAGCACAGGGGATGTCCTCAAATCACAGTAATAATATCAAATGGGGCAAAAGTAAAAGAATTAGAAGTGTAAAAAGGCAATCGTTTACTATTAAAAAACTGACAAGAATGACAAAAAGTAGACTTTGTCTTCTTACATTGAAATTTGAAATTACGACTAAGAATATCTAATACTTGAACACCAGGATGGCCAAGACGATCATGCCAAGGGTGAGAGGCGGAAGCAAGAAAGCAGGCTTGTGGAGGAAGTTGAGGAGCAGTGAGCGGGTAAAGGTCTCCTATGCTATTGTGGCGCGAAAGAATTTGTCCAGTTGGAAGGTCCTTCAAAGTAAAACCAAAAGGGTCAAATTCAATAGATAAATTATCATCGCGAGTAAAACGGCGTACAGAAATTAAATTTTTGATAACTTTTGGCTATAAAGGATATTGGGTAGGATATAGGTTCGGTTGTTTATGGTTTTAAAACCTGTGCCAGATCCAAGGATGGGTAAACATTCACCATTGCCAACCAGTAATTTACTACAAACAGGAGAAGATGATGGGATAGAAATCATACCTTGGTCAAAGGAGACATGTCTTTCTGCCCCGGTGTCCATATTAAGAGTTGGGCCAGGATGCTGAAGTTGCATCGAGGTGAAGGCTGCCTGAAGATCAGAGGGGCACAAGGCATTGTAGCCAAGTGGCTGCGGTGGTCCAGCAGAGGGAGCCATAGGCTGGTAACCTGTGAAGTGGGCCTGAGAGGACTGATCAGTGGGCTGTTGTTGATGGGCCGAAGCTGCACTGTTGGGCCAGTTTATGGGCCAAGGAGATTGGGTTGGGTAGGGACAAGGTGGAGTGTTCCACCAGGCCCATTGTGGGTAGCCCGTACTGGTAAAGGGCCAGGGAGTTGGAGGCTGTGGAGACTGATTTGAAGAGGTCCATTGTTGTTGTGCTGCTGCTGTCGAGAACTACCACGGCCTCGGCCACCTCCACGACCACGAGCATTCTGTCCGACCCCCACGACCACGTCCTCGGTACCCGGTTTGCTGCTGGGAAGACTGACTGTATTCGGGCTGCTGAGAAGAGTGGTTGGGCTGCTGGGTTGTAACCAGAACAGAGGAGGCGGACTGCTGATGCGCTTCAAGGCGAATCTGTTCGTCATGCAACATGATTCTAGCCAAGTCCCAATTGGCGTCTTGGCTGTTAATGAGGGCAGCAGTGGTGTCAAACTCAGCAGGTAACCCACGGACCAACTGGAGAACAAGTCGAGACTCTGTCCACGTCTCCCAATTGATTCGCCAATTCCTTAAGACGCTGGCAATAATCATCAAGAGACGAACAGGCGGCAAGAGTAAGGTTGCAGAACCTGGTTTCTAAGGCTGCTGCACGTGCCCGTTTATTACTGAGATAGAACTTTTCAATCTTTAACCATGCTGCTCGTGCAGTAGTTTCCGTGTCAATAATTTTGCCAAGAAGATCGTCTGATATCGTGCCGTATATCCATTGCAGAACGAGGGCATCGATTTCTTTCCAGGCAGGGTACTCAGGAGCCGTATCAGGCGGTGGTGGGGTGTTATCTATATGATCAAGAACCTTGTAAGCGACTGCATGAAGCTTAAAAAGCTTTGTCCAGGACGAATAGGGAACCTTCGTGCCATCGAGTGTACGAATTTTCTGTTGGATATTCGTAACCGAGTAGGCAGGGTGAAGGGGATCACGGCTTTTTGTGAAGATTCAGGGGAATCGGAATCGGCTGTTTTTGTCATCGCAGCGGCTGGAACAGAACCGAAGCTCTGATACCATAAAAGTGTTTATGGTATGAATTGTGAATGAATGTTATTGATCAACAAAGGCTTCTTATATAGAGCAGATACATAACAACCCTAGTTGTATTTTAGGAAAAGATAAACACAATTCTATACAATATTTATCTATAATAATACACATAATTATCTTCATAATTATCGACTAAGACGTATAATCTTCCATCTGTTCAAAATTTCTCCTTACGCTTTCTGGGATGCTAGGCTTTGTGACACGGACACTGATAATTTCAATGCCTGGTGCATAACGTGTACAGTCAGCTTCAAGAGCATCTTTCATTGTTTCATCGATCTGAAATTTTACATTCCGCCCTTTTATAAAAGCAAAGAAAGTACATATATGTTAAATATAGATATGCCTCTTCAGATGAGCATTCCTGAATAAGTAGGCCTGTAAATGAACCAACGTTCATGAACTTGTTCGGGGGAAGTTCGTTTAAGTTCGAATAAACGAACATGAACACAATTTTTTGTTCATTTAATTAAACGAACGAACATGAACACACGTTTTGTTCGTTCATTTATGTTCGTTTATTTACATTTGTTTATGTCCGTTTCAATTTAAATATATAAGTAGTTATTTTTATACGAATATTAAACATAAAAGGAACTTTCTAACTACTTGTATAAATACAACTAATTGGTAGATGTGCTTCCTAGTAATAAAAAGGGTTTTGCAAACGAATTTATCGTAATTAATCACTAATTTATATAAAAATTACTTTATGTTCATTTATGTTTTGTCAATTATGTTCATTTGTGTTCATTTATGTTTGTTCAATTATGTTCATTTGTGTTCATTTATGTTTGTTCAATTATGTTCATTTGTGTTGTTTATTGTTTGTTAAATTATGTCCGTTTATGTTGTTTGTTTATGTTCGTTTACGTTAATGAACCGTTTGTTTAAGTTTGTTTGTTTACGTTCATGAACTGTTCGTTACGGTTTCAAGTGAAAGAACATACACGAACATGAACATGTCAATTATCTTAATAAACGAACATGAACAAAAAAATGTGTTCGATTATATGTTCATGTTCGGTTAAAGTTAAATAACAGAACATGAATATGCCTCTGTTCCTATTCGATCGGTTCATTTATAGTATGAGTTAACTTTAAACATTTAGTTTGTAAGAATTAAAAATAAACATGTTTTACTTGATACCTGATCAAACATGTCGATATAAACATCTTGAAGGGAGTGAACACTACAGAATTGATTGATCTCGTGATGGATCTTATCATATATCCAAGTATGGTCATACTCTACGCCATAGTTGAGAAGGTTTCATACACAGATTCCTTTTTTAGGCGGTTAACAACCTGTAGGAAGAAAAAAGACATATATCGGACTATGAATCTATAATGATAATAATAAAGCATTTGTATAATTGTATCGGGTACTATTGTATATAAATATGTTTACCTCTATTCTGTCAAAGTAGATCATAACACCCCCTTTGGTCCCACAAGGGATATCCCTCACCTGTACATTATCATCATCATTATCATTATAGACAAAATTCATCTACATGAAAAGGGACATATTTTACTGTTCTTCAGCATATATAAGAACTACTTACCGTATCTGTTTGAAGGGTCACCTGAACAGGCTCGTAATGGGTTATTAGAGGTAATTTCAGATGAAAACCTAAAATAGTAAAATCCAATATGTTGAGAAAAAGAAGTGTGTGGTTGCTTCATAATACGAACAACATCATGTATAAGTACTATTAACAGACCTGGAGTTGTAGTTGTCTTCTGGAGGGCACCCCCCATCCAGTAAACCCCAACATGACCTTCAGGAACTTGATGCAGTATCATTAAGCTGTTCTTCAGGGTTGGTGATGAAGATGGAATCAGAACCTATCAATATAAGAGCCAAAAAGACACAAGATAAATAGGTTAATATGTAAACATATGAGAGAGACACAACTTCTGTTTGTAAATAAAGCTTGTTTGGTTGTACATAGATGCACGCCTCGCAGATCAGCTTTTGGAACCTAAATCACTAAATGCCTCGGAGCGCCTCCAGCTTTTTAAAACCAAGTTATAAATGATGAATTTGTAATTTCTCTGCAGTCACACCGCCTGAAAGGTGAACATAGTTCAAGTCTACTACAGCAAGCCTCTTTGTTGATGTTTCCTCTAGATGAGAAGATACATTTTACGAACTCACTAGACCACACTCTTCCTCAAGTACCAACTTAGAATACATTCAGCTTCAAGAAATGTCTTTGCAAAATCCTAATACATAAAACATCTACTAATGTATCTGGCTATTGTATTCAATACCTACAACTCAAAAATGAGTATAATATATCTGATTCTGATACCTAAATTGAGTACAATATCATTCTATTCAGAAGTTAATAAATTAACTCGGATGACATATTGACATCCAAACCCTAGGATCTCCAAGAATGAGTTCCAACTTCCAAATGGAACATTACACATTGCATCCCAGTCTCAGAAATAAAAAGCAGAACAATATCATGAAAAATCTGATCCTACATCAATGATCAAATACAACTAGGTATCAAATTACTCAAACATACACCGACTGCGAAACATCTACAACGATTTGTAAATACAAACAAGCACTAGCAGTAATAAAGCCGTAAGAATTTACGATCCGTTAAGTAAAAAAAAATCCTTCACTAAATAAAAAAATTAATACACAGATGTAATCGTTAACAGAAGACATGAATAAACATACTGTAGCGGTTGTGTGTGAATATAAACCATATAGGCATTAATTTGCTCAAACGTACACCGATTGCGAAACGTCTACAATGATATTCAAATCCAAAAATGCACCAACAGTAGTAAAGCCCTGTGAATTAACGAATCACTGAACCAAACAAATTCTTCACTGAATCAAAAATACAACAGCAAGCCTGAAAGGTGAACATATGTCAAGAATACAACAGCTAGCCTCTTAACGCCAAACTACGATAAACTTATGTTTGACCATCTTTGTTGGTATTTCCTCTAGCTGAGAAGATACAATTAACAAACCCACTGGACCACACCCTTCCTCAAGAACGACCTTAGAATACACTCAACTTCAGGAAGTACGTTTGCAAAATCCTAATACTTAAAAACAATACTACTGTATCTGGCTATTGTATTTAGTATTTACAACCTATGGAGCTATCATACAACTCAAAAACTAGTATGAATTCATCTGACTCTAAATACCTAAAATGATTACTGTGTCATTATATTCAGAAGTTAAATTAACTTGCAAGACACATTAACATCCAAACCCTAGGATCTCAAGAATAAGTTTGCAAAATAGAACATCACACATCGCCTCTCAATCTGATCCTACACATCGAATGATCGAGTACAACTAGGCATCAATTTACTCAAACATACAGTGACCGCGAAACGTGTACAGCGATATTCAATCCAAACAAGCACAAACAATAGCAAAACCCTAAGTATTAACGATCCGTGAACCAAACAAATCCTTCACTAAATCAAAAACTAACACACAGATACAACCGTTAACAGAAGACATGAACAAACCTAACGCAGCGATTGTGTGTGGATATGAACCATCAATTTCAACACGTGTAAACGAAGACAACTACGCATCAATTTACTCACCGTCTACACCGATTTTCAAATTCAAACAAGCACCAACAGTAGTAAAACCCTAAGAATTAACGAATTAAATCAAAAATTAACATACAGATGTGATCGTTAATATAAGATATGAATAAACATACTGTAGCGGTTGTGTATGCATATGAAGTTATGAAGTATCAATTTCAACGTATGTGTGAGTGCGTTTACCATTGAAACGATAACAATGAAGCCAAATAGGACGGTGAGAATGGCGGTGAAATCTCCATTTCCTTGTGGTGGTTCCACCGGTGGTCGCCGCTGCAGCAGCGGTTGCGTTCCGCCGTCCATTGCGTGTACTCCGGGATTCGAATGGGGAACAATGTAATGGTATGATGCGAACTAGTATTAAACCCCGGGTGCTCCGGCAAGACATAAAACCACGCCAAGTAGCACTAATGGTATACCATTGTCAGCAATCATTAAAATTAGAATTTCGACGTGTTAGTTGAAATTGTTAAACCGAAACATAAAAGAAAATAACCAAGTCTATTGTAAAAGAAACTTTTGTAAGAAGTTAAAAACGTTTTATATTATGTTAACCTTTTCTTATCAATCTACTTTGTTATTTCGTTTAAAAGAAACATTTTAAAATTTTATTTTATGTATACAATTAAAAGTAGTTATGCAACCTTAAAACTCGTATAGATTTGTATAAGTTGTCACTTTAAATAAATGTAGCAAACAATCTATGCTCCAAATAATTTTGTTTTCTTCTTTATCACATATATCACATAATAACTTTAAATACGTTTGGGTATTTGGTTATAAATTTTATTCTATACATCGTGTAAACTCAAATAAGTAAAAGAGAGTAAATAATAAAAGAAATAAAAAGAAAAATAATTGTGAGGAAATATGGATTTTAGGTGACAGCTAGTATGGGATATAATAAATTACTTAAATTACGAAACTACCCAGAATCGCTGTTCCACAAACTATTATGAATTCATACATGTATACAATGTCAAGTTAAATGAGCCAGTCTGAGCCCAAGCCCGACTAGGCTCGAGCTCAGCTCGTTAAGATTTATGAAGCTTGAGCTCGGCTCGCATGTAAAACCCAAAGCTCGAGCTATTTTGAGAACAAAATCAAACAAGCTAAAACCTCGATTCGAGCTCGCTTCAATATTGCTTAAACGAGCCAAAGTTTGGCTCGCCAATGTTATCATCATTCTTATTATATTATATATAAAAATTAAAATTTTGTTTGGGCTCGTTTAGGCTCGCGAGCCTAAACAAGCTTTATATTTCAGGCTCGGGCTCATTAAAGCTCGGCTCGTTCGAGCTTTTAACTGAGCCGATAACAAGTAGCTCTCGAGCCTCTGCGTTGTTTACACCCTTAATTTGTGTTATGTATAAAAGCGTTACGATTAGATTTCAATTTTGAAGTAGAGAATGAAAGAAACTTTAATTGATTATGACTATACAGTGTGGGAGGGGCGTTAAGCGTCATGTGGCAGTCACGTAAGCAGGGGGCATGGTAAAAAAAACACGGGTTGGAACTGGAAGAGGCTTGAAATAATAATAAACAATGAACCAATCAAAACAAACCCAAAATCCATCCACCAATGAAATGCCGTCACGTCACCAATCACCACCCATTTGCCCTCCACTCCGGTGATGAAACCCCCGCCCTCACCAGCGCGCCACCCTCGGCCCGGCGTGGTTGAGGCCTCCAAGCCAAAAGCCACGCTCGACACCGTATGGTGTAAGGCAATTGTTACGTATACTAGACTTGTGAAAATTTTGAAATCCCAAACATGTTGATTAAAAAATTTATGATGAGTAGCTGCATTCTATTCTAACTAAGTATTGTGAGTCGTGACGTAGTGACTTATCGTGTCCAAATTATAGCTCTTGATCTCATATGTAAATTGCTACACATAGTAGTGAAAGTAGACCTCCAATAACGCATTCACCTGCTATGTTTCTATGTTCTTCAAGTTTGTCCTCGTCATCTTGAGTAACCCATCCAATAATGTCGTGTGAACTAAGGATATTAGACCGCTCGCTATCATGTGTGTACTATGTAATACTTAGCACATGCTTGAAGAACTTAAAAAAAAAGTTCTACTAGCATGACGATATTTCTACATCCCTCCGAGTTTGGAGAACATATGAAATTCGTAGTCACTCCTGTCCTTCATGTGTACCCTTGGCGTCGATAATGGTTTCTAAAAGTCGGATAGGTTGACACTCCTCGCATATCTTAGAAAAACGATTAATTTGAATAATGAACATAGACGCATTGTGTCGGTTACAATCGCTTCGAACTTAACTTATATAAAAAAACTCACAGCAATGTTTAGTGTCTTGATCATGATTCACATATTAAGAAAAATAGCAACTTGATGTGCATTGATAGCGTATGACTTTTGAAGGAAGTGGTAAGATTGTGTGTAAATTATAATAAAACGCATGTGGGTAACTCAAACGGCGTTGTTCCTAGATCATGTGTTATGGCACGCCAAATGATTTTAAATGATCGCACACAAAGAACACTCAAATCATGATATAGGTTAATACACTATTTTAAATTTTGGATCCTACATGTGGGATGGACCGGTTTAACGGGGAACTAAACTTAGCATCGGTTCGGTTCGGTTCGGTTCGGTTCGGTTGGCATGAATTCAGATAAGTTTCTCATTTGTTGTATTATTATTGTGGATTGTGTTTCAAAAAAAAATCAATCTAACATTAGGTGTTGATAATCTTTTTATCTTTTTTTTAATGACAAATTAACCTATTTCTATAACTGCACAACTGTACTTTGCAGAATTCAAACCCTCCACCTATAAAACGTAATTTGCATAATTCGAACCGTCCACCTATAAAACATATGGGACACCTCGCAGTTGTTTTTTTCTCTACCTATAGCCGAGTTCGTATTCTTTCCATGAGTCGATATGAAGTCTAACAATTTTTATATAATTTTAAAGAAAATCATAAAAACCTTCTCTGATTACAAAGTATACTACATATTACTTTTAACTTTCTTACAACATATTTTCTTTTTTGTTGTTAGTTCCTAACTTTTGAAAATCAACGATTAGTAAATTACTGGGTTATAATCAAATATAAAGTCTCTAAAAAATAAGAAGTTGTAAGAAGGTTATCAAACGGACTCCGATTGATCTCATTCAAGCGCCATTGAAACCGTCTCATCGAACTCTACGATGTGAGATTTAGGTTTTTGTTTTTAGATGTTTAGCTTGTAGATTTTAGACTTTTTGTTTATATCACTGTGTCTTTTTATTTGTCATTGTATTTTTCTATATTTGCGTCATTGTGTTTTTTTTAACTCATTATGTCTTTTTTATTCGACGTCGTGTTATATTTTTTCGGCATTGTATTATATTTTGCTGGACATTGTGTTATATTTTACGATCCATCGTATCTTTATACACTTCTTATTTTTAGGAACCTTTGTTGAAATAACTTTACCCGAACTTATATATCTATCGTTATACGTTGCTATACAATGTATTGTTATTGATTGTTGGTATCATATATTTTTATTATGTAAAGAACCTTTCGTAAAACATAAAAGATTTGGTATCCTCAAAATTAATATCTTACCAGTTATTCAATATCTACCAACTCTTGAGAGGTAGATATGGAAATTTGTTTGCTCGCTGCCTCGCTCCATGTGTTTGAATTTCATATATGATATAGTACGAATCGAAATAAACTTTATGTGTTTGGTATCAACGTGTTCATGTCAGTTTTCCATTAAACATATCTAGCTAGATGGGATGTTCCAGGTCAGGTTATCGGTTTACGGGTTGATCTGTTTGTTAAAAATTTGTGTTTGTATGTTGTAAGTTTATAGGAAAATCATATCACAATTTAAAAGTCAAAAGAGATAAAGATTTGTGTTTTTTTTTGTTTTGAATTAGTAATTTTTATAGGAAAATAATATCAAAACTTAAAAGTCAAAAGAGATACAGATTTGTGTTTTTATGTTTTGAATTAGTAATTTTAGAGTATTAATATAAAAATATTTTGGATTAAACGAGACTTGTTTGTGTCAACTGATGAATACGTATCAGGCATGACATGTTCGAATTTATGTGTCTAACATGATTTGGGGTTCGTGTCAGTTTGACCCATAAACTCACGAACAAGACCCATTAACCCCACTAAATAATAATAATAATAATAATAATAATAATAATAATAATAATAATAATAGCAACAACAATATATGATGTGTTTATGCGCTTTATATGAGGTTGTGTCCGAGACTTTGTCGCATTATAGCTTTAAGGATGTGGGAAGTGATGGCAAAATGGTTAGATGTTAAGTTTCCTACGAATGAATTTATTTTGGTCATTATGAAATGGATTGACTCGAGTGATTAGAGAAAGGATAAAAAGACGTTAGTCGAGGGTATTATCATGACAACATGGTGGATGCTTTGAAAATTACACAATGACAGTTTTGTAGACATCTCAAGGAAACCATCTTTTATTCGTTAGTTAATAATTATTTTTTTTTGTTTTTAATAGGGATCACAAGGTAAAGTTAATTGGGTGCTTTGGTTATAAAATCCAGTTTTGGTCATGTAATTTTGGTTTTCTACATCCCATATAATGTTTT
The DNA here is from genome assembly GCA_947069175.1 of Scalesia atractyloides. Taxonomy (NCBI): domain Eukaryota; kingdom Viridiplantae; phylum Streptophyta; class Magnoliopsida; order Asterales; family Asteraceae; genus Scalesia; species Scalesia atractyloides. Next base: position 18,395,690 of record CAMTDV010000027.1, read on the forward strand.
GCTAGTCGGTGATTAATAATATATCCGTTGTTAAATAAAACGTTTGACTAACTTTGCTATCCAAGCAAAAGTATGTTGATGATTTTGAAGCTCACAATGGTAAATTAATATTGTAACATATGCCGTAGTTTTAAACGTGAGAAGGTAGCAACACTAAAAAATCGACAAGTCTCGTGGGAAAATCATGTCTTTCAAATATTGCAAGAAGTATGGTCACGGTATCACAGTTACTCCATAGAGGTGACCGAAGAGACATGACTTGAATTTGGCCCGTTACACCCGTTTTGTTAGAATAATCCAAACCCAATCTACTCCTAACTTTGTTATGCCTACGTGGTACCAATAATACAAGCATGACAAAAGGAATGTTAATCTTCACCAATAGAAGAAGAGATGTCACTATCACAAACGCTTAAGCCTTTGTAGCGGGCCCACACCACATAAAGTGACATCAACCATAATTTCCCCCATAAATCTAAAAAATAAAGTCATAATAATATGCACATACATTACATTGCAATAGTTAATTACCCATTTGATGTCATCATGTAACCAAAAGATAAAACCTGAAATGGAAACTATTGAAAACCAAACTGAATTACATATTTGGTTTTGGTTCGATTTAAAGGGGACTGAATTAGATATCCGCTTTTCGGTTTAGAAAGCTCAATTGGGTTAAAAACCGAGGAACGCGAATTACATGTTTTGGACTATGGGTTTTTTTTATTTGCATAGCTTATTAAACATTTTGCCTATTACAAAATCGATGAACCTTAAGGACCTAAAATCCAAACCAATGAACACCTATCTTGTGTAAAATTCGGGTTTTTCAATTTGAAACCAAAACCGAACCAAATTAAAATTTGGTTTTCGGTTTGACTTTGTAAACTTTGAATTCAGTTTGGTTTTCATGTTCCACACAATATATATATATATATATATTCAAAATTAGAAAACCAGAACAAAGAAACCTTAACTCAAACCAATGAAAACCTAGGTTTAATAAAATTTTATTCATTCGAAAAAAATATAAACATTTTGCAACAACAAAACATCAAGATGCTGGTGAAGAATGCTTTAGCTAATAAAGAATGTTATAATTACAACAATAGATTCATTTATGTTGCAGCATTATTATGTTTTGCAGGTGACACCAATCATATTAGAATTTACAACATATTGAGTACATAACTTCAATTGTAAATGCTCAGGCACGTTTCCTTTTCATGTAACCATTTTATCGTACAATTTTACTAGAAACACATGTACATGTTTCATTAACCTATTTAACTATGGTTATTTGGATTATTCGAATTTAAATATCGTAAAACCAAATGCAAATTCAAACTGAACTCAAATTTCAATTAAAAAAACCGATTTGAATTTAGAAGGTTGAATTTGGATTGGTCCCTAAAACCAAATTATATGGGTACACGCAAACACACACACCGGCGGAACCACGTGAGGGTCTAGTAACCCTATGTTCGGCCAAAATTTTTCTATGTTCTTAAGAGGGATACTTCACGGAGTCTTGTTTAAAAGAAGACTCTACAAATTACATAATGTAGAAAAGTTAATGTGAAAGAGAGACCATTGAAATTCCATAAGATGACCGAGATCTAAATAAGGGTGGACAAGGTGTTCGCGGGTACCCTTGTCCGGGTACCACTACCCGAACGGGGTACACCACGATGAGTAGCGGAATTGGGTATGAATTGAGGGGACTTGTTACTAAAGAACGGTGTTAATGAGGTGACAATGTATGATTTGTGTAATCTAACTTTATATAGAAATAATTCATTTGAGTTTTTCTAATGATTAACCTACTATATATTATATACTATGTTAGAAAACTTGTGTATTATACGAAATTTGTTAAATGAATATTAAATAATTATTACTTGGTGACAAAAAATAATGAAAATATTCAGGAAAAGAAAGATAAAAGAAAAGAAATATTCATAAAGTAAATATTAAGTAATTAAATATAATAATTAATTAAGAAATAATAAGTAGAAAAAATTCAACAAGTTACTTATTTATTAGGTATAATTCGGGATTCACATAAAGAAAAGCTCATACAAAATTATTTTTACATGTACAAATATAAAATTGTTTTCTATCAAATTTTTATAAGATATTTTTTTTTCATATAAACATATGTAGAAGCCGTTTTAATAAATCAAAATTTAAGTTTTAAAAAGTAATTATTATTACAAATACTATTATTTTTATTTGAACGGTTTTACATATGTTTATATGAAAAAGTTCTTAAAAATTGTGTAAAGATGACTTTTATTTCTTTGTAAAATCGATTTTTAATGAGTTTTTTTACATATAAACTAGTAGTTCCTCACTTTCTTGAGGTTCCACGATAAACCTTCACACACACACATATATATATATATTGCCAACTTATATCTATTTATAAATAATAAAAATTATTTTATAATACAAATATTAACATTACAATTACTATTGAATATAAATACATTCATATAATATTTCAATAGAAAACACATACGGAATTATTCACACACATTATTTTATAAAAAGAAAAATATTTCTACACATGATATTTTAATATAAATTATAATTATAATCCTTGTGTAAACATGGTTGAACAAAGGGCCAACAGATGTTTACATGAAATAAAGCGGCCAAGATTTTTGTCGTATGATCAATACAAGCCAAACATATTAAAATTGTGAAACATATATACCACATATCACTTAAACATATTTTTAATAATTATTAACGATACATGCCAAACATGTTGAGGTTAACAAGTTTTGAAGAAACTAAACCACAAAACAAAAGTATACATCTGACAGACAATAATGTAAGAGCATCTACAATTGAAAGGTTAAACATGTGGTCAAGCCAACCTATCTGAGCTTTGCATCTCTCATAGCTAGAAACGGGTTCAAAAGGGCCTAAAATCGCACCCCTTTGGCATTTTTGAGACCCCCTTAAAAAAAACGTGTTTCTCCTCCCACAGATCCTGTGAGGGTGTTCAAAAAAGCATTGAATTCGCTCGAACCGAGCTAAATTAGCCGGTTAGGATTAGGTGTAGATAGGTTCGATTCACCTTTTGGAACCGGCCACCACAACCAAAGCGGCCATAACATATTTTTTTTAAAACCGATACAATTTTAGGTTTTTAAAAAACTGTCATTATTGGTCAAGCCCAATTTTTTTTGTCAAAACCAACGAAACCAAATCATGAAAACCAAGGTTGTAAGAATCACTAGGCGCTAGTTGGTCAGTGAGGTACCGACCAACGATTAAACGGGATTAATCGGATTGGGATTTAATATGTAATTTTCAGTTTTATATGTGTATATATATAGATATACACACACATTTTTATGTATTTTTTTACGTAGAAAAATTTTAACACCTTATTCGACCCATAATTTCAAGTATATAGGATTAATTATCAGAATTTACTCGGTAAAAAAGTCTGGCTAGAATCGCTAGGCTACCACCCATTTTGGTCACTTAGGACTAGATTTGACCACTCTTAACTGTCTACCAATTAAATAAAAATTATTCGATGAAGCTGAAACTATCGATTAATCAACAACTACTATTCGAAATTTATATGAGCATAATGAACACCCACGAAAATGTAAACTAAAAAAGGCCCATAGATTGAGACGGTCTCTATTTATATATACACTTTGTTGGCAACAACCGGAAATACACACTTATATGTGAGGTGGCTCCTACTATTGACGTAGAACATGATTTTCGATCATGTCAAAGTACTTCTGATGTCGTCTGTCATTATTTAACAAACTGCGTGCAGTGCAGTGAACCACCTTCCATCCATAACTCTTGTCTCCCCCCCACCGTTTCCTTAAACTAAACTATGTTCACCATTCCGGTTTCTTTCTCACCACCTACGCGTATGCTAAAGCTAAACACCCCAAATTGGCGTGCGCCGCCGTCATTTCGAGTGTTCGGAAGGTCGGCGGAGGTTTTCCCGCCGTTTCTGCCGAAAGAGGTGCAGAAGATTAGAGACCCGTTTGCCCGAAAACTAGCTTCCAGGATTCAGAGGCTGCCCGTTGAGGTAAATGTAGAACCCGTTTCTCATTTTCATCGAATGGTCCCATTAATGTTGTCAACCTAACTTACTTGATTTGTGTGCTTTGTTTTTGACTGTTTGGGAAAAAAGCAAATGCACTTTTTTACTTTAGGGACTGAATTAGTAATGTGCCTTTTGGAATTTGGATATTCGGGTCTGTTGTTTGATGGGGCAAGTATTTTTTTTTAATTCTTGGGTTTATGATGTTTTGTTATAAAAATATATATGGTTTGTAATTGATTAATGTATGTCTGGAAAATTGTTTTGCCTATGTTAGATGCATGGTTTGGTACTGGGTCATATCATATGGAATGTCCCAACTCGGATAGCACCAACGCCTGTTGGACGTATTGGTTGCGGATGAAAGGAAAACTCTATCGTCTTTGGTTTTAAAAAGTGTGGGGCGCACCAAGGAAATAGGGTGTAAAACCGACGCGCAAAGGCAAAAGTCCTCGACCTTTCGTAGATGAGACTGCGCCTCATGCCAATTTTCTTTGTATGTACACCCCTCACTTTTTTTGGTTTGAAGCGCAAGCCTATGTGCCTTGGGTCACCTTGCGCCTAGGCGTGCCTCAAGACTGTCTACGGTTTAGCGAGCTTCTGTGGTAATAGTTCCGGATGGGTGACCTCCTCGGGTAACTAAAACCAAAGTTGTGACTTTCTTGCGGACAAAGCAGACAATTAGTGGCGGATCTTGAACTTTTAAATGGGGGGTGGTGTTTAAAGAAAAATATAGGGGGGTCTGGAGTCTGGACTCAATACATATAAAATTTCACTACAAAAAGAAAACAGGGTGCTCCCCGGACCCAGACTACGCTCTGCCCTTGCCGGGACAATATCGGTTGGTATCAGGGCCGGATGTTACAACTGCAACAGCTTTGATCATTTGTTGTGCTATTTTGTATTTTGTCTATACCAATCTTGACCCGAACCGAAGTGTCTGTCTCCTGTTTACGGGTCTTTAGATAACTGAAGAAATTTAAAAATTTTAGTCTTCTTAAAATTCAATCTACGAGCCTAGATTATGCATAACATTCAAGGGAGTATTTTTTTTACGGCGAATGTTGCTATTTTTCTACTCCTAAATTACATAAAATTAATGATAATATACCCCATTCCAGGAATTTAACCATGCTCTTCTTCCCAAGAGGCAAAAGCCTCTACCACCCAACCAAAGCTGGAATGACATTTGTGAACGTACTAATTGGCGTTATCAATCACTTTGGGATATGCCCTCTTCCACACTCTTCATCACAAGCCCCTCATTCGAAGTGATCGTACACTTCTTTTTTACTTCTGAGTCTCACCCCTAAAGTTTAAAAAAAAGATTCTTGTTTCCTGAACACGCCACAAAGAATTGCAGGTTGATACGAACACAAACCGTTTCACCCAATATTTTTATTTTTTTCTGGTATATTCTGTCAAAAGTACTGTCATCTAGTAGAAGGCTGTCTGTGACTCTGTGAAGTTGTTCATTATTTTTTGAATAAAACGTTGGTTATTTTTGTCCCAAACTTTGGTATGGGTCAAAAATGGGTGGATCAGAGGGTTTCACTCACTATATTTGTTTTTATGACGACGACAAAAAGGGTGGTGGGGTAGGTAGACAGTGGCGGTGGATGGTGCTGGCCCATTTCGACCCGTTCTGACTCAACAAGTTTCATAAGAATGACTCATTTTGACCCGTCATATAATTTCGGTATATCTAAACGAACCCATCAAGCAAACAAATAAAGTACCCTAATCAACCCATTTCTGGAAGAATGGGTCATGATTCTCACGTGTAATGATGATTAAGCGTCATAATCACCAGCAAAACTGGGAGAAACCGTTGGAATCGAAAGAAGAAGGTGGTGTTGAATGGAGTCTTTTAACACGGTTCTTCTCGCCAGGTGCATTTTGGGGTGTAGTTATCAAAGGGATTTACTTCTTGAACTTTAACTTCATGGAAGTAATTGAAGAAAAAACCATTTAGACACAGTAACAAGTAATTGTATGGTAGATTCATGTGTTCTACACTTCTATGTAAATCCGTTATGCGTCTCATTCATGTGTATATAGTGTTTCGTCCAATTCGATTTACTAAAGTGAGAAAATGCACATCATCTCTTGTTCACAGCTTACCGTCTCAAACAATTGTATTATGAGTAGCTGCGTGAAGCCAACGATACAAAAAACAGCCAATCCACTTGTTCTACTACATGGGTTTGACAGGTACACACCCATTGACCCTAATTATGTTCATTTTGACTTATCAACAATGTAAAAGTCTTACTAAAAGCATGCTGTCCGACTGTCCCATTAAATTTGCAACAAATCCCATTTCAAAATCTGTAATGATAGTAAAAAAGCTCCCCTTTTAGCAAAATATTCATGCTAAACCACATGTTGAATCACTGTTGTCTATATAGATCATAATGCCTCAGAGCGCCTCACACTTTTTTAAACCAATATCGTTTGTCATTTTAAGCACTTTATTTAAACTGTTAATTAACGTTTATTCTTCAGCTCTTGTCTAGAATGGAGATATACACATCCGCTTCTTGAGCAGGCTGGCTTTGAGACGTGGGCGATTGATATACTAGGATGGGGTTTCTCTAATTTGGGTTGTTTTTCGAATCTTTTTCCATCTTCATATATTGGATATTCGGATTATAATATCCATTGTTGCTTAATCCTTTTTTTCTTTTTGTTTATTTCATCAGAAAAGCTTCCACTATGTAACGTAAAATCTAAGCGGGGTCACCTTTATCAGGTAAAATCATGTAGCAACTATCAGCCGTTGTTTACTACTCATGATTCTTCCCCAATAAAAATGTGTTTTTCGGTTGAGAGAAAATCATCATTTTCATGCTGTGGGGTGGGTCCCATTTACATGGTATGCAAAGCAATAAGAAGTGGATTATTGTCGAATGCCGAAGTGAATGGAGATTAGGGTCTCCAACTGATGGTTCCATTCGATTAATAGGTTTTATTTTATATTATTTTTTTGTTATTTAGTTCTGGAAGTCCTACATTGGGAGGCCTATGGTGCTAGTTGGGCCAAGTCTTGGAGCAGCAGTTGCAATTGACTTTGCTTTCAACTATCCAGAAGCAGTAAGTGCAGACTAATTGTTATGGTTACGGGTAACACGTAAATTCTTGTTGCTGCTCAAAATGGGTTGCGTTGACCCGAAACACTTTTTGTCCATTTTCCCTTTATTTCGTTCATAAATAATTGATGTGTCAAGTACCGTTATAATGGTATATAAATCGTATCATTTCAACAATAGTCTAATTTGTTAAATAAAAATATTTGTGAGTTTTGCATTAAAAATGCACTTTGGAGTTTGGACAACACTCAGCCAGTTTGACGCTGTTAGAGATAGAACATGCAAATCAACTCATTCCTAAATCAACGGGCCCGAAATTGGTCTCTATAAAGTGACACTGTTCTTGACTCCATTTTTTATTGTCGGAGCTGTTGTGTTCAAGGTCTTATTTTGTTCTGTTTTGATGTTTTTCCAGGTTGATAAGCTGATACTGATTGATGCAAGTGTTTATGCAGAAGGCACCGGAAGCCTCTCTCGGTTACCAAAACTTGTAGCTTATGCTAGTGTGAGTATATCAATACGCGATGCAGTTTCCCTATATATAATCGACCCTTTTGTTTCTCTTGATCGTCAAAAGATTTCGGTACGATTTAGGGTCGAATTCTTATTAAACTATATAATTCGAACTTCTCGTTACAAATATAAATGTAGGGGTGGCAACTTTTGACCCGCCAGAAAAATTATCGGGTTTTGGTTGTCATGTTTAACCCGTTTAATTAAAACCTTGTGTTAATGATCTGTTTAACCAGTTCAACTAAACAAGTTGATCGTCAACCCATTAAAAAGTGAATTTTATAAGGTCAACCCGCCAACTCGTTTAAAACTTGATCGCAAATTCGCAAGTTTACAACCTGCTTACAAGTTTTCATGCTTTATGTGATCAACTTATGATATGACCATTTTTTGTTTTACAACTTCTTTTATCAGGTATCTGTGTTAAAGAGCTTCCCGTTGCGCCTTTTTGCTAGTTCTCTGCAATATAATTCCCTATCATTGAATACGTGCTTAGATTGGACACGTGTAAGTTCCTTTTGCCTCTGAACATTTCGATGTTTAGTACCTCAATCTCACATGACATACATGTTTTCTATCCTGTTTGTAACTGTTCTAGATAGGATGCTTACATTGTATATTAGATTGGTGGGAGGAAGCAACGGTTGACTTTATGAACAGCGGGGGATACAATGTTACTGCTCAGATACGTCAGGTTCGTTTTATTGGTTCTGCAGATGTTAGTTCCAAAAGAACCCAAATCAACCCGTAAACATAAACAGTGATACCTGTTTTATTATAATGCCGTACCAGATTCTGAAGAAAACACTCGTAATATGGGGCGAAGATGATCAAATAATCGACAGCAAGCTAGCAGTGGTTAGTGCCTTTATATCATACCAACTTTTAAATGTTGGCTAACATCTAAAATTAATCATGTGTAATATTATGATGCAGCGATTACATTGTGAACTTCCGAATGCTATAATTCGACAAATACCAGAATGTGGTCATTACCCGCACATTGAGAAACCAGATACTGTCACGAAACTGATCAAGGATTTTATGAAGACCAACGACACACCTGTTCCGTTGTTTTCAAAGCCGGAAGAGAAGGTATTGGTTCGTCAACTTGAATAGTTAAAGCGTGTGTGAAGATCATCGTGTGTAAGTTGAACCTTTAAATGAGTGTGTTAAAAAGTGTCTTGTAGAGATTTGGGATTATGTAAATAATTAATGTATGATCTTATTGTTCTTCCAATCTTATAAGGGGGGACGGGGTGCCCCGTTATCAACCATCCACCATGCGTGGATGTGCGTGATACACCACCGCCACCTGATTCGATAACGCATGAACTTCACAACGCGTGAAGATTGTTGGGTTGTGAGGGAAATTGTTGTGTGTGGTTAGTGATTGGAATTTCCACTAAAATCCATCACTAGTGATGGAATAAAGCTCGATGACGTGGCGAAACTTGATTGGATGTTGTGAGTGATAGAATTCCATCACTAGTGGAGCGCTCCTACCCCTAAGTTGTAGCACCAAGGTTTATTTTATTTAGTAATGGATTCCATATATTCATTTAAACACTTGAAGCGTCGACCTGGTTGTCCAAACCGATGATCCAAGAAACTGTTGTGGGTGGAGTCTGATTTGTTAGGGTGCTAAACGGGTTGTGTTTATGGTTGGCAGGCAACAACTCCAGCCCGGCGCAAACACAAAATACTTACTCGTTCATGAACACAACATAAGCCTAAAAATTGTGTTAGACAAATGAACCCGAAAGCGAGACATGTATTTGCGGTTTGACACTATCATGACCTGTTTGACCGAAAAAAAATTCTAGAATTTATTGGCGTACAAGAACTCCAAATTACGATAAAAGTACAAATGTGCATAAAACTAAACCATTGTGTTTAAATCGCAAAACTTGTTGCTGGTTTCTCTTTTTCACTTTTAAATTTTGGTACAACGTAAGTTTCATTGATTGTAATGGAATTGGAATGGGAATTCGTACATAAATTGAAATTTGATTCGTAATTTAGGTGTGTTTGTTTTGCAAAATGGAATAAAACTTGGATGTAATTGGAATGTAGAATTCGTTTCTTATGTTGTCATTTCCCATTCATTTTCTGTTGAAACCAACAAGATAAGGAGTGAAATCAACATTCCAATTCTATTTCATTCAGTGAACGAACACTACTTAAGTGTTTTGGTTTATAAGATGAGAAAACAAAATTTAGTATATAAAAAGGAGAGACAATTCTTTGTATTGAGAAAATTGTGTATTGTTTGTATTGAGAAAATTGTGTATTGTATAATCAAATGTCAATTTTTATTGGTTAAATGAAATTCCTAAGGGTTGTTTGGCAACTACTGAATGGTTAAGTATTAAACCAGTAAGAGATCTGAATCATAAAAAGCTAGTATAATGTTTAACCATTCAGAGGCAAATATCTGAATCATTCAGACATCTGCTCACAAAACAAATAGTCTGAACCATTAAGTGCTGAACTAGTCAAGAGACCCGAAGCTAAACAAGTGAAAATGATATTGGGCCAAAAAGCAATAGTATAATATGTGATCCAACACATTATAAGCCCAATATCCTCACAACAACAAAACCCATTTGGTAAATCCGGATCCAAAGCCGAATCCCTAGCTACCCGATCAAAACGTAGCCAAAAGATCTTTAACGGCTCATTTTGAATTTGATTCATCTTTGAATCGTTAAATTGCTCTTCAATCCTTGTGGTTCGTAATCAAATCCGTAATAATTTGTGAAATTTGAAGATGAATAACGGTATTAATAAGAAAACCGGAGGTAAAGAAGAAGAACAAGATGGATTATCGGTTCATTCTCCTTGCAAAGCTCCCAATTCGTCTGTTTCTTCTCTTCGAAAGGTTATTTCTCTCTGTTCTACGTGTCATTTGGATGATTTTAGGGTTATTACGTGTGTTATGATTGTTCATCTTAAAATTTATTTTTCCTTCAGCTAGTTACTGATAGGGTTATTTTGTTATATCATTATGTGGTGTAGTTTAGTTGAATTTGGCAGTTTGTGGGTTTTGGTTGATGTTCAGTTTATCGTTAGGGTGTTTGTGAACAGTTAAGTGACTTAAACCGGCCGAACCGTCTCGACTGATGCAAGTCGGGTGGTCCAGAACCGACGGTATGAAACTTGTAACTCGTCATTTAGAGTGCTTTGTTCACTTTAATCCAAAACAAAAATCTTTTGAATCTGGTCTCGTGGTTTCAATTTTATTATCATTTTCATCCAAAATCAAAATCTTGTCAAATTTTTCGGTTAACATCCAGTTTTTTTTGTCATTTTTCTCTCTTAACGAAGGGCAAAATAGTCTTTCAATGTTTTATTATAAAAGAAATAAAAAATTCTGACCATTTTGCCCTTCATTAAAAGAGAGGAAAAAAATAAAAAACTGGATGTTAACTGAAAAATCTAACAAGATTTTACTTTTGGATGAAAATAGCAACAAAATTGAAACCATAGAGACCTAGATTCAAAAAGTTTGAGTTTTGGACTAAAGTGACCAAACTTCAAAGAAACCATTTTAGCAGTATACTTGGTCATTTAAATGTATATGCGTTATGTGTATGGATTATATTCATGAAACGTCCTTTATCATTTTAAAAATTATAATGCAAATGAGTGGCTTGGAAATAATATTAAAAAATTGGTTTATATTTAATAGGTTTTTAGCATCTACACCTAAAAGTTAGTTATAAATAATCTTTATATATGATTTATTGTATAAATTGCTTCATGTACAACCTAAAATGTAGCAGGCGGGGCCATAAAAAATTTTCATGGGTGGGAATTTATAGAAGTAGTTTGTCTATCGCTATATGATAATTTTTTGTCAGGTCAGATCATATAAAGAAAGATAATCGAACTAGATTTTATATAATCAATAAAAGTATGTCAAACATCATTACAAATGCATAAGTGCATAACGAAAATTTAGAATCTAATCTATGTAAACTCGTCTACTCATACAAACAATGTTTTAAATATAAAGTTCATAAGTTGTATAGATTTTTCAAACCCTAGTCTCTGTTCACTAATCAAATAAATTTTAACACTAAAACCAACCATCAATTGAGTGATTTTGATGCAGTTTCGCGTACAATCAAATGGCTCAAGAAACTAATGATAATCAAAGACGATAAATCAAACCAAAAGGTTCAAGAACAATGTTCTTTTCTATAATAATCAAATCAAAAACTGAAAAGCAATAAACCCTAGATGCCCTACTTATACTAAACAAGTAAAAAGATCAAATAGGAAATTATAATTCAAATAAAGATTTCGTCTCGATCTGTTCCAAATAAATAGCCACATTCCATTAGCTTCCATGCGGGTCGAGTTCAGTTCGGTTCACTTGTTGGGTTGGGTGCTCCTGCATCAGATTCACTTAATCAGTTAACTAACGTCAGAATTCTTGCTGGAAATCCAGTCGGGAAAGGATCTGGCTGCGACGAAGGATGATTGACAGTGGGTCTTGTCACTGTCTGTCGCTACTCGCTGTTCTTTTTCTATATTATATTATAATAAGGTTTAAACCTTATAAATCATGGGCTAAGACCCGAGGGTATAGGGCCTAAGCTTATGGTCATTGGATTAATAAGGTTTAAACCAATTTGGGCTTAACTTACAATGGTTCTAACATTTGGATATTGATAATTATATAAGGTATATTGATAATTAGTGGTTATATTAAAATTATGTTTGAAAATTAAAAAAAAAATCTAATTTGGTTTTTCTTAGGTGTCGGTTTCTAAATTTCATGAGGGTCAGTTTCTAAAGTTTAAGGACGGAGATTGTAAAATTTTATCAGGGGTGTTCGGGATTTTCGCACTCGTTTTGGAATGTTTTGGAATATACAGTTATGTGTATGAGTTTTTGTTATGTTTAAGTTTTTAATGTAAACTAACCTTTTGGGGAAAAGTATTAATTAAAAAACTGGTTTAGACTGCAAACCCGACCGGTTTGGATTGTAGTTTCTCGGAACTGTGGTTAGCCGGCCGGTTTTGGTTCAGAATTTTTGTCTAAACCGGCCGAAACAAAACGTGAACACCCCTACTTACAATGTTTTAGCTTTTCTTAATGTTTGGTGTTTTAGGAGCAATCACAAGTTGATTTGGAGCTTAAACTACTAGAGAAGCTCTTGAAATCTATCCCCCTGTAAAATTACAAGGTAAATTTATCAGTTTGGCTACTCCCTTTGACCATAGTCAACTTTCAGTATCTATTGCTATGAGATAGTCTGTGTTATACAAACTTAAAGTGAAGCTCTAAGAATAATCATTTTGTTTATGTAATTAACGAAACATTGTTCAATGTTTGGAGACCCATTGTTTGCTTTTTTAATAAATTGCAACACTGACTCGATTTTTTATTACAATATGAAGCACCATTGTTTACTGCATATAATGTCGGCTCGGTTTCTTGTTAAGCTTGTGGCCTTTATACTGTATCATTTATTATTTTGCTTCAGGAATACACCGCCACTTTGTTCTTTACGGTCTAACAGAATACATGTGGAGAAGGTTCACCTCTCCCCCTCTATTAACATATATGGCAGTTGGCACTTTTGTCGAATTTACATATGAGTGGGTCTTTGGTTATGTTTTATTTCTAATCGGTTAAGCGGGTCGGAAGTCTATCAAAGTGTGTTGTTCGTGCATACAACTTACTATATCTAAAAAGTAGATTCTAATAGTAGCCATAAATTGTTTATCATCTATCTACATGTTTTGAGTCAACCCAGTTCGACTCCGACCTGCACATTTTGCCACCTCTAATATTAGTTGTATATTATATGAAACTATTAGTAACATCTCGAAGAGCACAAATTAGTTTATTTACGTATTGCCACCTCAGCTTCAATAGGCAGTTCTCTGCTTCGGATGTCCTGCAGATGCTGGATCGTTTCTACAACTTGGAAATGCTGGTATTTATTTCACATGAATAACATCGAGTTTGCATCGACTCTTAAAGTCAAAGTGTATCTCTAATGCATGTTCCTTTCTTGAATACAGAAACCGGGTGATGAGGAATCCAGAATCCTGAATCAAGTGGAGGAATTCAGCTTGCCACCAAGTTATTTTACAAAGGAAGAATCTTGAAACACATCATAGCTTATGTAAATAGACATTTTGTCTTCTTGGCCCAAGGTGAAGATCAAAACTTTGGTGGGGTGGTGCTTTTTATATCGAATTTTAAGAAATATAATGTTATCTTTATTTAAAAAGACAACATCGAGTACTCTTTTAAGACAAAATGAGACGCAGAATGTATAACAAAACCATACATTGTTTTTTTTCATATGAAAAGTAGGGCTCTGTTTTGTAGGTTGCCAACAAATGTGGAGTAGCATCTGGCACGACCTATACTTTTATTCATGTCAAATTCATCAACTCTAACTCGCACTTAAAATGGTGTTCCCGAACATCAAATGTCTAAAATGTTTATTTAAACGTGTCAAAAGGGTTGGATACGACAGTTGGCCACCCAAAGACTCATTACATTCATGTTCTGATAGAAATTCCGACCTCTGAACACAGTGGTTATTGAATAGTCGGTGTCACTTTAGTTTTACACAAATTTTATGCACTATATAATTGTAATTGTAAGTAACTACATTTTAAAGTAATTTTGGCTCAATAATTTCTTGCACATTAAGTTTCATGCTTATGAGCTTACATTCATATTGGTTTTGTGGAATGTATTGGCTGCAATTTTCATTCTTTTTCTTCATGCATGTTTTCTACTAATTTAGTTGCATGTTACTTTCATCTAAATTCCATTTGAAAACCAATAGTATGTGTTAAGAGCTGTGAGAACCAAATAATACACTTGTATCTACTGTATAAAAGATAACTAAAGTAGTGGGAGAGAAGTTGAAGTTATGTAACATATTTTTGGTTCTAAAATAAATATTGCTCTTCTATATCTTGTTTGGTTTGAAATATAGAAACTAATAGTTTCGTTACGAACAACTTACACATATGTAACTCTTTGAATCTATACAGATGTTATATCAGCCTACACATACATTGAGTTTCAACCTACACATATGAAAACGTAAAAAGAACCCGAACAAACACATGTTCGCGTGATCACATTTGACTCCTACTCGATCCTTAAACACGCCTTCGGTCATCTTCACACCGAGGAGCGGATCCATCATCCACGGGGCAGTTCAATACATGTTCACAGATCCAAATCTTAGAACTTTTTTCACATTTTTTTAATTTAAGAAAATATAATATGTTAATTTGTAACGTTTAACACCTCCATATATTATCCACGCCTCTATGTGCATTTGTCAGCATAGTCTTTAGTTGTGGAAGTTTCGGTTGTCTTGTGGCCCGATGTATCCGTTTTCGTTGTGGTGGTTTTGGCGGTCTGGTTGCCAGACGTGTCGGTTTTCGTGGTTGTGGTGGTGGTGGTGTGAGTGGTTTCATATTTATGAAGATAATCAGCTGCTTGGTCCATATACATCCCCAACCCTTGCTTATCATCAAGCTTTCCATAATTAGCCGCGGTGTCAAGAACATCGGCCGCAGCACCTGCTATCTTACCCGGGTCGGTCTCCTTGCCGGCGAGACATCACCTTGGCGCTTGCCATAAGCTCGGAATTGGATGGTATTGGCTGGTCATTGCTGGAGTCCATGGTTTGTTTTAAGGTTGTGGGTTGTGAAACTTTTTGATCAAAATAAGAGGATGAATATATAGGTTGTGTATTTCCATATTTGACTGCGTAAGTTGAGGTTTGATGGACACGTGTTGATGGATGGTGTGAAGGTATAATGGGTATTTATTTCTATTAAAAAATGAATGCTAAAAATCGGTCATAGTACCAAAAATAGAATAAAAATTTTTTATGTCTCAAGTGCATCAAGAGGGGATATTAAGCATTATGTGCCAGCTACGTAAGCAAAGGAATGTAGTAAATAAACATGGTATGGTGTTGGTCATGAAAGTGACACTTTTACTAAAAAAAATAGCACATCAACCAATTAAACCAATCCAAGTAGCACCCACCACCTCACACCCCACAATCCCTCCATACTTGTGGAAAATCTCCCACCCCTCCTCTACGCCGCACTCCACACCACCCACGGGCCGAGAAGCTTCCACGCCCACTCCTTGTGGTCTTAAAATCACAGGGCATTAAAAGTGAAGCTAGGGTTTGAATACTAACATTTTATTTTTTATTTTAAAATCGTAATAACTATTTTTAGTATTGACATTACTAAAAACACTTTTATGGACATTTCAGTGGCTGGTTGATCAGTCTATAATCCTTAAAGATATATAACACGAAACCAAATAATTTCATTTTTTAAATTTTTATTGGTGACTCGCTAGCAAAACTCAGACACAAGTCTATATAACTTTATAATTCACATATTAGTGTATGCATTTTAATTGTGCATATTTCAACTTATAAAGGAATCCCCACAAAAAGATACGTACTAGGTGTTGTTTTTAACAGAATTATATCCTGTTTTTCATAAGTGGATGGTTTTGTTATATGTTTAATGAATGAATATATATATATATATATATATATATATATATATATATATATATATATTTATGCACGTGTAAGTTTTTTAATATCTTGAAAGAGAAAACGTCTCTTTCAAAACCAAGTTCATAGAAATAATATATTCCAGTGCTATTTGAAAAAGGAGATTTGCATGTATAATTACTAGATATTTAAATGTTAAATCTTTACTTTTGAATAACTTATTTTTTAACTTTCACCAACAATCCGCCCCTGCATGCGTGGTTGGAACCACGCCTTCCCCCACGCACCACTGGCGTGGTGTTCACGCCCCATCCATGCCCCGGACCTGCAAAAGTGACCCCTCGTCGAAGCCAGCTCGGACACCCCCCCCCCCCCCCCCCCCCCCCATTTTACTTATGGTCTAAGAGTTATCCAATTTAAAACTTGATATAATTATCATTCTGTAAACAATGATCATATGTTGGCCAGCATACGCAAAAGTTGCCTCGACCCTCGACTAGTCTAAATGTTTAAACTACACCAACTTATAGGTTCTACACCAACAAAAGTTGCCATCCAACCGTCGTTCGATATGAAGATACGAAACTGTCAAAACATTTCAATAAAGCTGAAGAGGAGCTTGAAGAACATGCCTGACTATTAATGTGGATACAAACTCAAAATCCCAACACATAAACTTGATTTCTTTAACTCAAAATCCCAACACATCAATTTGAGTTCTCTTTCTTGGAGGCATTTGATCAAAACACCTGAAGGACACTTTATAGGGTACATGAATACATTCCAAAACAACTTCACTTGATTAGCAACTTCACCATCACCAATGCCTACAATTCCAATTTTTCACATGAACCCTATAAACCCAACAAGCTTGCACAACACGTCTCGTCCAAAAGCTTCAACTTGATCATCAATTTACGTGAGTTCACGCTGATTGGACCGCAACAGAACTACCAGGACCGCATCTTTGCCTTCGAGGTCGTCTCGTTGTTTTTACCCCACCCTGTCAAGCTTCTTTCACCCAATCCCACCACCTCAATGTTGTTAACCTGCTTCGATGACAGTGGCGCTGGCGACGGTGGTGGTGGTGAGGTGGCGGCCAGAGTTGTCTCCACTGCCTTCACCTTCCGCTTACCCCACGCTCCTAACCGTTTCCCGTTCCTCCTTGTTGATCCTAAATTCCAAGAATGACCTGTAGCTTTCATCAACCCGCCAAATATTTGAAGATCTTCGGTTATCTCATGCCTTGATAAAGACGTCATACCCGGAAGGATATCCCTTTGGAAATCCCTGCGGGGCCTACCTCTCCTCGCTTGTCCTCTTCGGGGCCTACTACTCGTTAAAGCGGGCCCCACTTCATCAGGTTCCTGAAAATCAGGAACTAATGGCATAGGCATGTAATCTTCTTCTTTAGTCTCCTCTAATTGTAAAGTCAACATCTCATACTCATCCGTTTCATGGCTTGCGGAATCAATCACCTCGACGAACCATAAAAGTGGATCGTTGTCATCGTCGTTGTCATTGGCTGGTTTTGATATGGGCCCCACATGATCTTGCTGACAAGACATTGCAGTGATTACTTCAGCTGCAATCTTTTCAAGCTCCGTGCTTTCGAATCGATCAGTTTCTTTGCGTTCATCGTCTTCCGCAGTCTCTGAAACTGCGGGTGCTTCTAAATCTATCTCCATTGTTCTCTTCTTTGAGCTTTTAACAGACTCCGTTACCAACAAATCATCATCCTCAGTCACACAAGAATTCAAGTCGAAATGATTCTTGAAATTCTTGATTTCCGCTTCATCTGTTTTAGCGTCAATCTGCTTTTCCGTATCACCATCCCACGTCACGTTAATGTCAATTCCTCTGCGTTCGATTGATGCAGAGGTCGAAACAGCAGACGTATCGTCGGTTTTTACAACACAAAAGTTCCCGAAAATCGGAAATCCTAATAGCTTTTTATTAGTACCCGAAGAATCATCGTTTTTCTTTTCCAAATCACCCGAACGATCACCATTTGTACACATACCCGGCTTAGCTCTAAGCCATGGCAATGCTGTTTGGTCACGTTTTATTGAATTATCGTCTTCGTTAGACAAATTTTGAACGGTATTCAAGTCCATATCTTTGGTGGTACCTGTTAAATCAACAAAGTTCGACCCGTTAAAGATCTTTTGAGACCCATAGGCAAGGTTATTGCAGTTCCGATAACCAAAACCGACCGAATGCGATCGTGCATGAAGTTCTTTCGACCCAGACGATGACCCGTTGTAAAACCCGTTGCTCTTAGGAGATGACAAAAACGATGCGTGTTTTTGAAATGGGGTTAACTTGTGAGTCAAGTTATTGGCTGACTTCATCCAAGATGAAGACAATGAATTCCCCTTATCTGGGGTGCTAGCAAACGGGTATGCGCTAGGAGCGTTAAATAGCAAAGGGGTTTGATTAAAACGAGACCGATCTTGAACTTCCGAAGAAAATTCTGGATAAACTCCTTGATGTCGAAATTCTTTATTGTGCAAATGTTGCATTGTGTCTGAAGGTGTAACCATCTTACTGGTTTCGAAATATCGGGATGTGTAGTTCGTATTGCCTCCACCATTCCCTGTTCAAAATGAAGGTATGCCGTTTAGCTCAACACGGGCATATACGAATGTGCATATTAGAGGTACCAAATGGATGGTCGGCTAACGTGTCAAACACGTAACTTTTACGGGTTGAAGAGACTTTTTTTTGTATAAATAATAATTTTCTAAAATGTGATGGCAAAAATAATCTAACGTTTTTTAATAAAGCGATTTAAAGGGCTTTTATGCATTTTAATACTCTTCATGTCACTTTCAACCCATTGACACGTTTCCTTTTGGGTAACTCCGTTCATTGAATCCATTTGACCCGTTAGAGATTAACATAAACCACATCGACCCATTTTTTGTAAATGCGTCAAAACTGTTACCTCTAATGAATATTATCCTTCGTAAAGATTTACGCTAATTCAGTTTAAACATCAAGATTTTTAGTTGAAAACTAAAATTTTGGCATCGAGTAGTTCAACTTCTTCGCTTTAGCAATCCTTATACTTATTTTTTTATTTATATCTTAAGATTTTGCGATTATTTAGCGTTTATATCAAAGTACCTAAAAAATATTTTAAGAGATGGAAATCTTGAATCACCTGGTTCGCGCAGACAAGAAAACGTGTGTCGTCCATTGCTGTTACCCTCAAACGGTAAATTACCATATCCATCTGTTTTAGCATGCGGGCCAAGAAAGTCAACATCTTGACCATGAACGGGTTCATTAAGATCCGCCAATCCGTTATACCGCATAACGTGTTTACCAGATGCAGTATTCGCATTCCCGTCTTTCTTCCCTCCATCATCAAGAAATGATTTTACTCCATTTTTAGTTACAAATCCATTTCCTTTAGCAGGGTAGCTTGAGATTTCTGATGTCTGGTTATCTACAATATGTTCACCGTCTTCCGGGTCAACGTACTCATGACCCGGAAGTTGAAGATCAAATAACTTTTTCCTAACTTTTGAAGGTCTACATTCCACTATCTCACAATCCTTTGAACCGTTTCCTTTTGAACTTAACGGAGAATTAGTTATCTCTGCTCCAAAAATGAACGCTCGAGACGTAGTGTTATTGTTACCCAACGGGAAGCTAGGACTCTGCCACCTGTTAGCGTCTTCATAAGGTTTTTGAACCGGCATGTGGCTCGAGGACGATGATGTGTCGATAGAGATCGGATATTTATTAAACTCTCTCCGTTTAACTTCTTCCATTATGTCTCGTTGTCTTCTATAAAGACGGTGGAGTTCATGAACCTGGTATGGCAAACACAAATCAAATAAGAGTGTGTTTGGGCTGAGTTTTATGCAAATTGTATAAGGCCCAAACTAGATCCATATTGGGCCGGGCTGTCTAGCCCAATTGGTAGGCCCAGTGGTCGGTCTTCTTTCGGGATCTTGTCTAGTCTCAGGGGGCATGTCGCCAGAAGAGATAGTATCCTAAAGTTTAGTATTGTGTCATTCTTTTTAGAGTAAAATGCCATTTTCGTCTCTGATGTTTGGCTAGTTTTGCGACTTTCGTCCAAAGGTTTGTTTTTCCATATTTGGATTCAAAAGGTTTAAAATCTTGCCATTTTCGTCCGGCTCGTTAACTCCACCCATTTTTCTCTGCTAAGTCAGGGTATCTCGGTTTTTTTTTTTTTTTTGCTAACTCAAAGGGCAATTTTGGTCCTTTTCACTTTATGAAAAAGACCGAAATTGCCTTTAAGTTAACAAAAAAAGGAGATACCCCTGACTCAACGGAGAAAAATGGATGGAGCAAACGAACCAGATGAAAATGGCAAAGATTTTAAACCTTTTGGATCCGGATGCGAAAAACAAACCTTTGGACAAAAGTCGCAAAACTGGCCAAACCTCAAGGACGAAAATGGCATTTTACTCTTTTTTTTATTAATGAAGTTTGTCAGGGTACCGTCCCCTTTACCCAAAAAAAATCAAATAAGGGGGTGTTTGGCATTGTCTTTTCGAAGTGACAATGGAATAATCAGAATCGGTTTTACTATACCCAAACACTATTAACCAACATAGGAACATTCAACCGAGTAGAAAGGTAAGAAGAAAGTGTAGAAAGTACCTGGTCCTTGAAGACGGCTTCGTGTTGAAGCATTTTGTGCTTCAGCTCATCTTTATCATGACTGGAGTAAGCATCGGTGACCATTCTTGGCGTAAAACCATCGTAGTAATGCCCGTTTGTCAAGGTGTTAAAGAGATGCCAGCTGCTACTATTGGAATCTTCATTAACATTCCTCATGGAGTGATACCCTGGGAACAAGTTCTTAGAGTGCACTTCTGTTCCCATTCCTGTTAATCCGTAAATAAATCATTCGAAAAGAAAATGCTAATGATGCTAAGAAGCTTAATTAACGACATTCGATCATGTTCTGTAATTAAAGCATCCTCAAGATATGAAAATGCACACGATATGAGACGTATTAGAATCGACTACGCCATGCACTCAGCAATTGTCAACAGTCCACATTAAAAGTCAAGACAAATTACATAATCCCTTATCAAAAATAGCAAAAACTATGCATTAGGTACCGACTGATCGTGTTATAAATCATAAATGTGATATGAAGCTTCAAGTAACACAAAGCGGCAGTTGTGATATACCACTATAGTCTTGTCAGATATTACTAACCGATAAATCCAGAAATTACGCAATACCATGGTCGCGTATCTACTTTTAACTCGCGTATCCCACTTTATTACATCAAACGCTCACAAAAATCATGTTGTACTCCATAAAAAAATGTAAGTTTTGCTAATGAAATCATTGCATCACAAGTTTGATTCAAGTATCTTCTCTCTTCACATTATATATGAGTTCAAACAATCAATAACTAGACAACACATGTTTTAGCATATTAATCACCATAACCATATATATTAAATAAAGTTGTAAAATTATCCCCCTTTGGCAGTAATTAATTAAAATCTAAAATCTAAACTAGATTCAATGATTAATAAATAAACAGACTAACAAAGAGAGAGCAGATCCCACAAAGATATAAAAATCCCAAATCAAGAAACTTATCAGAAATCAAGAACCCTAAAAAATAAAATGCTACTTCTCAATATATAATTAAAGTCAATTTAATATTTTTATAAATAATTAAATAAATTAAGTAACTTTTGTAAATTACCAACAATCTTTCCATACCCAAATCAATTATTTTCCAATTCAGAATATTAAAACAAAATATAAACAAAGTTACAAACATAATAAATGAAAAAAATTGAAAGTAAATTATACCTTAGAACCACATCCTTTTGAGCTCTGTTCTTGATGAAGCTGAAACTGATTGAATCATTGAACTACTTTTCTGCACTACCCATGAACTCAAGAAATCTTGAAATTTCAGCAAATTTATAAAGAAAAAATATTATTATTATTTTCAATAATAATAATAATAATAATAATAATAATAATAATAATAATAATAATAATAATAATAATGATAATAGAGTGGTGATGAAGTGATGGTTAATTGAGAGTAACAATGGTGGGAAGATATAGCAGCAATGAAGGATGTTGGATGATCAGTTAATGGTTACGAGAGAAAAACAAGAAGATTTTCGATCTGCTGAAAAGGAAGGAAGATGGGTTTTTTTAGAGAGAGAAGAATGTGTGTGGGTTTTAGAGAGAGAAAGTTGAGTTGTGTTTATGAAAGAGAGATCCCAGGTAAAGAAATTTTCACACAATTATATCATGTCAGGACCAATGTTGAGTAATTTATGTGTATTTATTCATATATGTTTTTTTTATTTTTCTTTTACTTTTATAATTAATACTTTTTAATTCATTCATATTCATATGTTTTAATGAAAAAAGTATCTTTTTATTAAATTTACACACATACTAAAAGATTTTATATATGTTATATGTGTGAGATCGTAGCTTCCCGGCGTGAAAGAGCTCATCGTAAGAGTTATGGACGTGAGACGTGAAGTCTTGGTTGACCCATGCAAGAGTCAATCAACAATTTCCATATGGGAGGGGGCGTGAAACTCATCAAACCATAACATATAACTTATACGCAAAGTTTAACGAATTTAATGAGATATATAATTAAGATTTTGCTATATAACTGTGACTAATTTGGATATTCTGTAGAGGTTAATGTGTCTGCCTAGATGCTATTTACTGATAAATTAAAAGTTATAAATGAACAGTATAAAATAAAAAGTTAACTAAACTTTTCCCTTTCTCTTTGTATATGATTTTTTTGGTGAATAAATATATATGGGAAATTCAGTGAACTAAAAGAAATGGCTTTGTTTGTAGATGCTATATCATGCTTGCTTTTGGTGCTTAATTTATTTTTTATAAAATATTGTTATTAGACATTAATCAACTTTTTACATGACATGTTTGTATATACTAGAGCGGTGTTCACGTGATGCGGTAGGTGAAAATATTACCATTAATTACATAACATATTATATTTTAAAATAAATAAACAAATCTGTAGAAGTATCATATATTCATATTCATATTAAAAGGAAAAGAATACTCTTTTTCTGTTGTGTAACTTTTTTTAGACATATAATTATAATTAATTAAATTCGGCTTTTATATACATATGAGCCAAAACATGTTACAACATCAAATATAACTTGTGATGTTGGACACACTTTTGTAATGGGTTAGACAAACTGGTATATATATGCACCTCAAAACTAATTACAACTTGTAAGTTATCATAAGAAGTCACACGCAATAGTGGAATAGTTAGCCACACGTTGTAATACGTTAAACATGACATTATATACATGTGCATCAAAATAGGTGCAACTTTGAATCTAACATAAGAAGTTATATGCGTTGTTGCATTTGGTTAGATGGACCTTAATATACATATGCATAAACCTAATTACAGCTCTGAATCAAACGTAAGAAGTTAACACATTATCATACTTGGTCAGACACATTGTTATATACATTTGCATCGATAGTGTTTACAATGAACTAGAGCTCATAAGTCGGGCGCACTATTAAAGACACGTGTGCGTCAAAACCCATAACAATAGTGAACAAAACCTACCAAATATTTTCCATAACCTACATACATGTGTATTGCAAATTGTATTTGGTTTTGGAGCGCAATCCCATTGATACTTGCTTTTTAATGCGCCTTTATAAGTTGTAAATGGTTAGGCCCCTCGGTATACTATCACATATGGGGCGTTAAAGATGATTTGGGGGTTTAACAGGAGTTACAAACCATTCCTTTTGTAGCGTTAAGGGTGTTAATTAACATGATTGAAAGAAGATTAAGTTCCAACGGTTCTTTTGGTTTTTTTTTCCTTTCTTAAACCAAAAACCACTACTTTATACAATACATCATCTTAGTATTTTTCAAATCAAAACAATCTCCTCTATATTTTTTAAACAATGCCTTCTTCATCATCAACATTCGGGTTCGACGTTGCGGAGGAGATTTTTTTCCAAAGTATTGTAGCCGCAACCCAAGCATTATTACGAACCACAAGCACTACCATGGATCCGAAAACCTGCAGTCAACCGCAACCGACTACGCGCTCATACACCAACCGAGACTCAAGTTCCAAAAAATGACTGGAATCCCAAACACCCTAGGAATCGACACCAACCAGGACTAGTAAAAAAGAAAACATAAAAGAATGCAATGGTTGAAGGTTCTTCGTCTATTGGTAAAAAGAAACAAGGAAATGGACTCAAGAAGAACAAGTTACTTTAGCCAAAGCGTGGATCTCGGTATTGGGTGATTTAATTATTGCTAAAAATAACCTATTTTATTTGTTTATTTATCTTTCTATATAATAATATTAAAACAAAATTGCATAAAACAACCTTTATGTTTCATCTAAACCGCAGACTGTTGTTACTTTCACTTTAAAATTCGCCAAAACCAACCATTAAGTTCATGTTTTGCTATGGGGATCAACCTTTTCACAAACTCTATAAAATTTCTTGGTTAAGTTACCTCACATTATGCAAAGCACCTCCGACACCATCACTACTACCTAAACTTCACCACCTCCAACACCAGATTTATTTCTTTTCGGTATCTTTTCTTTTCAAAACCCTAATTTTGCTTACTGAATATTTGATTCAAATGTTGTTGTTTATCTTGCTTCATTTGATGTGATTTCATATTACGTGACTGTGTATCCATTCAACCTTAAGATTTGATGCCAAATATATTATCATTCGTGTTTTGGTGATTTATTTTTGTTTCAATCTTTTGAGTATGTTACGTGTAGTGTATGTAAATGATTAGATTATATGATTAAAACTCATGAAATTTTTAAAATTTTGTAAGTTAGTAGGACATCTAGGTGGATGTTTGCTGGAGCACTAATGGTGTTGTGATTTTGGTTTTAGGGTTTGGAATAGGTGGTTACTTGCCATTATTGTTAGAATTTTTTTTCATGATTAGGTTAAAAGGAGGAGTCAAATGGCCAAAAAGCCCTCAGATGCTTTGTATGTAAGGGGTGTTAATCAAGAAATTTAATAGAGTTTGTACAAAATGTTGATCATTGTAGCAAAACATAAATTTAAAGATTGGTTTTGACGAATTTTGAAGTGAAATGTACAATCTGCAGTTTAGATAAAATATGAATGTTGTTTTGCGCAATTTTGACTAATATTAACTCTATTTATATATTTGTAGAATTGTAGGAAATGCTCAAACGAATAATAGTATTAAAGCATTCCATCTACTTCCAATGAGGTAGTGGTGGAGTGATTGACAAAAAACTTGGTGTTCCTTGTGACCCAGGTTCGACTCCCACTCTTCCCATTATTTTCTGCGACATCCAGGTTGTCACACCCCGCCCCGCAGCGGAATAAGAGTCGGGGCATAATTGGGAGCTCATGATGTTTACTAAAATGTTTCATATTTATTAAATTCAAATTACAACTTAAATGTTCAAACCAAACTCATACAATACAAGGAAATGAAAACTAAATAAACAATCCAAAGCCTAAACTGATTTATTCTTCTAGGCCGTCCTATGTGTTTCTTGCTTCAACTGGATCACCTGTATCATGTGTAAAAATGGGGAAATTTTGGGTCAACAAAAGTTGGCGAGTGAACCTTGTTTAAAAACATTGTTATTGATTTCATGTTGAATTTAATATTGAAAAATTGTGCAATAATCATATGTGAGCAAACGTATATAAACAAACAATCACAAACCAACTTGAATGAGTATATGACATGAATGATAATGTATTGTGAGATCCAGGCTCAATCAAACGGAGCTGGCCTCGTATGTTGGCAACGTCACGTTCCGCTCATAGGTAATGGGGAACAGACGAGCCTATGATGATGTATGTGAGATCAAGGCTCAATCAAACGGAGCGATCGAAGGCACCTGTACTCAACCCGTCTCCCACGGGGAGCTGTTGGGCCTAATGAAATGTATGTACTGAAAATGATAAATTTAATCTAAACATTTACCACACAAACAATTGATACATATTGGATACACATTTGATCGTGGATATGATGGATGCACAAGTGTTTAAATATAATAAATAATTAAGCGACACATGATACACCCCAAAATGTGATTAAAACGGGGAATTGGTAGAGATTCACTCACATTGGATGCGTTCTTTTGATGTTGTTGGATGCGCACGAGTTTTGGAATTTGATCGACGAGGAAAACTAACCTAAAAATAATAACGAAATAGTTTGGTAAATAAATGGATTCTTAGATTTATTTTTGTGAGTTTAAGTACTTTTTCTAACTTTAAAAATATTATTTTTAAGTATTTTTAATTGATTTTTAAATTAAATAAATAAATAAAAAGAAAATAAAAAAATTTGACTTTTGTTGGCCGTTGACCGGACCGTTGACCGGTCGGACTGTGGTTGAGTGTGCACTGAGTGAGGTTCGAACCCGGGACCTCTCGTACGCGTGCACGCAGCTCTACCAACTGAGCTACGTGTCTAACCCGAAATATTCTATGTTTTAATTATATATATATATACTAATTAAATATTAATTTATTTGGTTTATATTAAAAGGATTTAAAATGGTTGAACCGGTTGCAGGGACCCGGATCGAACTCGGGTCCTTCGGTTTGTAAGCGCACAGCCCAACCAGTTGGGCTGTGTGTCTTATCTGTTTAACTTACGGTTTATATTAATCTTATAAACATACTGGGACCCGTTCTGATTCAGTTTAAAAAAAATTGGTTTTAATTCGGAAAGTCGGTGCGTTTGTAAGGTTCGAACTCGTGACGTGCGCTATGTGTTTGCACACAGTCCACCACTGGACTGTGTGTCTAACCCGGTTTAATATCATGTTTTAATTATACTTATACAAAATGTCCGACTTCGTCTTCTTCATTCATGAAGACACAGACAAAGATGTTCGACTGTTCTTGTTTAAATCATTCGTCGAACATTTTATTGATTGAAATGTAATGGATAAAGAGGGTTTCGGAAACAAATGTACCGAATCGAATGTTTTTCTCAGAATTCCGGCAATGGTCGTCGGCTCTGATTTGTGAATTCCGTCTGATTGAATCAATTAACAATTTTGATCGATGAGTTGTGAAATTAAATGACTAAACAAGAGATATCAGGAGGTTTAGATGATTGTACCGATTTACAGTGTGATTTCGGAAATTTCCAGAGATTTTCCGGCGAGTGCAGAATATCCGGTAACGTAGTCTGGGACCGATTCTGGTTGAAGGATTGAAGTTAGTATATGTCTAACAATGGATTGAAAACGAAAGAATCGAGAAATTTACCGATTTGATGTATGTCTCGGTTTTCCGGTGAAAGTCCTGCGATAGCAGATAGTGACTCCGACGAACAGAAGTTCGAGTGAAAACTAAAATTGAGGGTGTTGCAAGTGTTTCCGAGATGTGAGGCGATGATATTATCAGTGTAAATCAGGAGTAATATCCTTTCGGTTTTCAATCTCGAAAATCATATGAATCGAGTTCATTGAAGACAGAATTGATTAAGAACGTGGGTTATAATTGGCATTGAATCATCGGTTACACTCAGAACTCGCGACCACACCAAAGGTTTTCTGGTTATTTGAAAGCCGTTGAGCGGTTTCAGTTCTTGGCGCAAACAGATGAATTCACGGGTGCAACTTAAGTTTTATTTGATTCATTGATTACACAAACGAGTCAAGTGGCGGAGTGGTGAAACGCTTGTTTGTTGAATGAACCGGCTGACCCGGGTTCGAAACCCGGCAGCGGTATTTATTTTTTTTATTCACTATTTCTTTGTTTTTATTAATTATGTTTTAAAACTCTAACAATGTTTATTAGTTATGTATCGTTTAAAATTAATATGAACATTAAATACGAAACGAAAATTTATAACTGAAATATTCGATTAATAAACGAAGCGGGTTTTGAAAATCCATTTTTCGACGGATGTTACACAGGTGAAGGGCAAATACGGGTGGGGCCGATTCGTTTTGAATGGGAGGCGAGGTTTTACCGATTATTCCATTGTCGTGCCTTTGGACGGGTGGAGGTTGTAACATCCGCAAAGAAGGGTACCCGTTTTGAAAAAAAATTGAATCCGAACCATTTGTAAACTAGTTCGAGCTGTTATAAATAAAATATATTATTTTTGACTCTACTCCGATTCTTATGAAACTTAGGTCATATCACAAAGAAAAATACGCTCGTTCCAACGGTATGTTCGAATTTTTATAAAATGTTATACATTTCAAATTATACGAGAAAAACAATTTAAACAGCTGAATTAATTCTTTATGTATATAAAAATATTATATAATAAAAAAATTAAAAGTAAGATCGCATAAAATTAAAATGAATATAACTTTTTTTCAATCAGTTTTAAATGGAAAGATTTTATATTCTTAATTAAAGATTAATGTCATGTTTTGAAAAAATAAATCATAACCTTATTTCTTTTGTTATTCAAATATCTTTATCTTCTCTTTAAAAAAGAAAAAAAAAACCCTAGCCACCACCATCTCTCTCTCTCAAAGAAACCTTCCACCATTGAAGCCTTGTAAGTTTTTCTAAACCACCAAGAAGGAGGAGCAATAATCCAACATCGCCCTCATCTCTATCTATTTACCATCCTTCTTCATAGGAGTTAGTTTTAATGTTATTCACTTCTTTATATTTCTTTATTCCTTATTGTTTCACGTTCATACTTTATTTTACTTGCAATTTATATTTGTATAGTACCTGAGGTTTAGGATAGTTTGAGTTTTGGTAGTAGTTATAAATGTGTTTTGATTTAAAATAGAAATTTTGTTGGCAAAATATTATAATTCTAAATTAATGTCATAAACATATTAAAATTTCATAATTTTTGCTACTAATAAAATTAGTTTCATAATCATGCTTTAAAGTTGGTTTCATTTTGATCAAATGATGGTAGTGTTTGATGTCACATGAGTTTTGACTCCCAAATGTTTATATCATATTATTTATTTCTAAGAGTTCATATAAAAAAATCAGATTTTTATAAAAATATATGTATATTTGTCTTGCATACAAATATGTACAAATCAAATGGTTATATTATAATCTCTTATCACCTATTAAATAGATATAGATAGAATATGCAATATATATATATATATATATATATATATATATTAAGGTAATTTTATAAAATTTGATAAATATATATTATTAGTGGGACTAATTTGTCACGTAAACATTAGATATATTTACATATGACATTTAGTTACATAGTAATATTTATTTTAGGAAGAAAACCCCAAGTATTCGGTTGTAATATTTTTATATATTTTTCATTGTGTTATTTTATTTAAGTATTTTGGTGTGGTTAATATTTAGGGTGATTGTGTCTTTTGGTGTTATCTTTCTTTCGTTACTCGTGTGGATTAGCGGGTTTTAACGGAACGCAAAACTGTGAGTAGATCTTACTTTTCCCCTTTTTGTCACTTTAACTTTTTGGGGTGTTTCATGTTTCATATGATTCGTATACTTTTTCAATAACATGCCAAGTTAAGTGTCATATGTGCTCCTATTTGTTTTGTATGTTGCATTACTTGTTTCAGTCTTACGCTATACGTGTTTACTGCTTTGTGTCCTGGATTTCATAGTTTCGCTTTTCGCCTTTTGGGGGCTTGAATCGCATCATTGTTTCATAGTATCGCTTTTCGCCTTTTGGGGCTTGAATTGCATCATTGTTTCATTTCTTATGTTTCGTCATGTCATGTTATATTATTTACTTATGGATTGGTTGTTTTTCGGATTAATTGATTTATGTCACCTATTACATTTAATATTGCATGTTAAATAATTTTTATTAAATAAAATCAACTAAACTTTTAAAGTTAAATAAAAACAAATAAAGAACTATTCGCCAACTATTGTTGACCCAAATTTCTTTTACATATGAAACAGGTACACAAGGTTGATAGCTACTTGAGAAGACACATATAATTGCACCTTAGAATAATTAAATCAAGACTTATATTATCGTTTGTATTTTGAATGTTGCATGGTTTTATTTGAAACAATTATTTGGTCATGTGAGACAAATTAATATTGATGATAATAAATATTCAAACTTTAAATAAATGTTAAAAGCTATGAAACAATCATATCATACCCTGTGCCATATCCGCTGCGGGTTGGGAGGACAGAGATCCGGTTTCCGCGCATCTGGGAGAGCCAAGGGGCTGCGGCGGTCGAGTAGTCGACCTTGGTCACAGCTGTCACACCCCGACCCACAGCGGAATAAGAGTCGGGGCATAATTGGGTTATCACCAAAGCTCATGATGTTTACTAAAATGTTTCATATTTATTAGATTCAAATTATAACTTCAATATTTCAAACAAGTCCATACAATTACAAGGAAAAAGTAACTAAATAAACAATCCAAAGGCTAAACTGTTTTATTCTTCTAGGCCGTCCTATATGTTTCTTGCTGCAACTGGATCACCTGTATCACGTGTAAAAATGGGGGTTTTTGGGTCAACAAAAGTTGGCGAGTGAACCTTGTTAGAAAACATTTATTATTGATTTCTTGTTGTATTTAATATGGAAAAATTGTGCAATAATCATATGTGGGCAAACGTAAATAAACATACAATAACAAACCACCTTGCATGAGTATATAACATGAATGATAATGTATATGTTGGCAACGTCACGTTCCGCTCATAGGTAATGGGGAACGGACGGCCTATGATGATGTATGTGCGATCAAGGCTCAATCAAACGGAGCCGATCGTATGTTGGCAACGCCACGTTCCGCTCATAGGTAATAGGGAACAGACGAGCCTATGATGATATATGTACTGAAAATGATAAAATTTAATCTAAACATTAACCACACAAACAATTGATACATATTGGATACACATTTGATCATGGATATGATGGATGCACAAGTGTTTAAATGTAATAAAAATAAGACACATGATACACCCCCAAAAGTGATTAAAACGGAGAATTTGTAGAGATTCACTCACATTGGGTGCGTTCGTTTGATGATGTTGAATGCGCACGAGTTTAGAGGGTTGATCGACGAGGAATAACTAACCTAAATAATAACGAAAAGGTACGATAAATAAGTGGATTTTATTAACAATTTTAATAGGATTTTTAGATTTATTTTTGTGAGTTTAAGGTCATTTTCTAACTTTAAAAATATTATTTTTAAGTATTTTTAATTGATTTTCAAATTAAATAAATAAATAAAAATATAAAAAAATGTTGACTTTATGGGTTGACCGTTGACCGTTGACTTTGACTGTTGACCGGTTCGGACTTTGTGTATGTATGCGCTGAGTGAGGTTCGAACCCGAGACCCCTCGTACGCGTGCACGCAGCTCTACCAACTGAGCTACGTGTCTAACACGAAATATTCTATGTTTTAATTATATATATATACTAATTAAATGTTTAATTTATTCGGTTTATATTAAAAGAATTTAAATGGTTGAACCGGTGTCAGGAAGCCGGATCGAACTCGGGTTCTTTGGTTTGTAAGCGCACAGCCCAACCAGTTGGGCTGTGTGTTTCATCTGTTAAACTTATAGTTTATATTATCCTGGGACCTACTCTGATTCAGTAAAAAAAATTGGTTTTTATTTCGGAAAGCCGGTGCGTTTGTAAGATTCGAACTCGTGACGTGCGCTATGTGTTTGCACACAGTCCACCGCTGGACTGTGTGTCTAACCCGGTTTAATATCTTGTTTTAATTAAACTTATACATTAGGTTCGACTTCATCTTCTTCGTTCAAAGACACAGACAACCAATGTTCGACAGTTCTTGTTTAATTCGATTAAAGAAAATTATAAATGATTGAAATGTAATGGATAGAGAAGGTTTTGGAAATGAATGTACCGGAAAGATGATTTTCTCAGAACTCCGGCAAAGTCGTCGGCTCTGTTTTATGAATTCCGTCTGAGCGGACCAATTAACAGTTTTGATTAACTAATTATGAAATTAAATGACTAAACAAGAATTATCAGAGAGTTTAGATGTTTGTACCGATTCACAGCGCGATTTCGGATTTTCAGAGATTTTCCGGCGGGTGCAGATTATCCGACAACGTCGTCTGGGACCGATTCTGATTGAAGGATTTGAGTTAGTAAAAGTCTAACAATGGATAGAAGATGAAAGAATTGAGAAATTTACCGATTCGATGAATGTCACAGTTTTCCGGCGAAAGTCCGGCGATATCAGAAAACGTTTCCGACGAACAGAAATTTGAGCGAAAGTGAAATTGAAGGTTCTGTGAGTGTTTCCGCATTATGAGACGATAATATTGTTAGTGAAAATTGGAAGTAAATGATTTCGGTTATCAAACTCGAAAATCATATGAATCGAGTTCAATTGAAGACTGAATTGATTAAAACGTGGGTTGTAATGGATTTATCGGTTATAATCAGTAACTCATGATCACTCAATCGTCTGGATAGTTGAAAGCCGATTATCGGTTTCAGTTTTGGCGCAAACAGATGAGTTCACGGGTAGAGTTAAGTTTTATTTGTTTCCTTGATTACACAAAAGCACCAAGTGGCGGAGTGGTTAAGTGTTTGTTGATTGTGTCTTTCGGCTGACCCGGGTTCGAAACCCGGCAGCCTATTTTCTTTTTTATTTACCTTATTTTTACTTTTTAACAATTTTAGTTTCCATATTCTAAAATGTTTATTAATTATGTATTGTTTAAAATTAAAATGAGCATTAAATAAGCAACGAAAATTTGAAACTGACTATTCGATTAATAAACGAAACGGGTTTTGAAAACCCGTTTTTCGACGGATGTTACAACAGCGCCCGGTGTCATGATGGTTGATACGTCGTTCCTTGCCGTTCAAAAAAAACATTCCGTCTACTTAAACATTATGTTTAGTTGCAAAATGTAAAAAAAATCGTATATTTACTCTAGTTGAGTAATTATGTATTTACTCTATTAGTGTAAATACACAAGAAAAAAATAATTATACGACTAAAATAGAAAAAAATCCCTCATTCACTTCTCATATCAAACCTCTTTTGTTATTACTAAATATGCTATTACTAAATATGTTATTACTTACTAAGACTTATCTGTATCGTAACCTTACTTTAATTAAAATCTATCAATAACCTAAATATGTTATTACTTACTAATATATATATTTAAAAAGGAAATTTAACGTTCACATCTGCCCATCTTATGTATTTATCCATTATCAACTTTTTTGACTTTCTAACAAGTTATCATCATATTTTATAAAAATATTGTTAAAAGTAAGATTTGCTGTTAAAAAAATAAACAGTAACATTTACTATCCATTAATCTAAAAATTTAAAGGTATATTTTAACTCCTTTGTTTGTTATTAATTTATTTAATTAATATTTATCTAACAAAAATAAGTTTGTAAACCAAATATTAATTAAATACTTTATAGGTAATAAGTAGATTCAAACAAATAAAGAAAATCTTCTATAAATCTGATTTTCTTCTTATTAACGAACCATCGTTATTTCAACCTAAAATAAACTAGAATAATACACATGTTTTTAATCTGGCTAGAATAATATAAAAAGATAAATTGTGATACTATAAAATAAATCTAAATAAAATAAACTATACAATATACAATTTAGGGATAAGATCAGTGATTGTACCGTACCGTTATTTAGCTAAAACAAAAACCAAATATCCTACCGTATATATTTGGTCGGTAGTAGTATAGTACGATACAATTATAATTTCGAATTGGTATTGTACCATATGATACCAATATCGTACCGCATGATACCAATGCTAAAATTAAACTAAGTTCTAAACCAAATTCCATAATAGAATTAGTTGATACGAGTATTCGCTACGTAGTTCGCATCCTTAACGGTTGGAGATGGTGTGAGGTGGTTGCTTATTGAGTTATTGGCTAATATGTGGTTCCCATTGTTCGAGAGATGGTAGAGAAAATACAAAACAGGCTCCAAGTTTTTGATATTTAGGTTAGGGGCTGTGGTATATCGTCTCTGGCCAAATCAGCGAAATTAGCGCCCTATAGCGCCCCTTAGCCACCTCCTCGGCGCCAAGGGGGGGCATCATTGCGCCAGCACAGTAACGAGCGCTATTAAAAATGCCTGTGGGACCTATCCTTTTCCACCAATCAGATTTCCCTCTTTTTTATTTCCTTTTTCTTTTTTTATATTGTTTAAAAGGGCTTTAAACCATTGTAAGGACGTTAAAGGAGGGGCTTTAAAGCCCCCCATGTGAGTTGGCGACTAGGTGGCGCTGATGTGGTGTGATAAAGCCCCTAGGGACTTTATACCACAACCACACCCACCAACCTTACAAGAATGGCATATTTGTACTCGTGTTGTTTTGATTGGTTGATAGATTTGATTATCTGTTACAAATGAAGTCCATAAATTTGATGTGTGAAGGGCGTATTGGGATCTCGGAAATTGTCTAACACGTGTCAACTATTTTATAAATAATAAATATAAATAAATATATATCATTTAAATAAGATTTAAGTATTTAACTTACCTTAGATAATTTAAAAAAAATAATTTGGTAGAATGTAACGTTACTAACAGTCATGACCTTTGACCTAATTGGAATTGATCCGGACTCTTTGAGGTGCTCATAAGTCACACCTGAACCCCAAAGGCTGTGTTGGTTGATGAACCATACTTCCGCCTAACTAAAACCCGAAACATTGTATAACTAAGAGCATTCAATAGGGATGAGCTTGGTAGCGGTATTGGTATCGAAAACACCGGTAGCGAAATTCGCCAAATATGGGTCTCGGTACTGAAAAATGTTCGGCACAGTATGGTATCGAGACGATGCCAGTATTTGAAGGTAAAATACGGTACCGTACCGAAGTAGTGCCGAACAAAAAGTACCGGTACCGAAAACGCCAAAAAGTATGGACTAATTTGGTACCGAAAAATACAATAGCGATACCAAGTACCAAATGCTCATCCCTATCATTCACAATCCTTCCACAAAATTTTGTGAGGGATATTTTTATATTATAAAAAGTGGTTATCAGTGAAGAAGTAAGAAAATATTACAGTTTATCTGTATATTTGAGAGATATTGTTCACCCTCTATAATGATTTAATATATTTTAAAACTGACTGTTAGTGGAGGGGGGGGGGGGAATGTAATAATAAAAGTATAACGAATATTATAGTATTTTTAATGTAATTATAGAGTATAAATGATGGAATATATGTGAATGCTCTACTTCTAGCCTTTGTCACCTCTATGGGTTTTGATTAATGGGTGTAAAGAAGCCGAGATGAATATGAACTTAAGAGATCAAGCTTAAACTTCACTCTCAGGAAAATTTTAGACTAGACCACGACTAGGATTCCACTTGTGTATCATTTACTAAGCTTTTTGTTATTTTATTTATATGCGTATATAACAATAGGGATAAGTTTAATGAGGGAACCTTAAAAAGTGGGACATATTAAGTACAAAGTACAATTTAACATGTAAAAACAAAAATAATTTTAAGAGATTTTGCGTATAAACATAGGATTAGGATCTAATACAAAAGACAAAATATAAATAAGAAGCAAAGATGGATTCTAGCTCATTGATATTAGATTTGGATAATTGAGATTATTTATAAAGAAGAAAGCGCATAAAGGAAATCTTACATTTATTGTTTTTCTCTTTCCACATAGCAAATGTCAATTCCTCAGTCAATTTAAAACGTCCATAATTTTTCATATGACTTTTTTTTAATTACCATAATAACGAGAGTTTTTTATATTTAATATAAATATGATATTGTTATATAAATAAAATAAAATAATTTATTTTTATTGGGTTATCTTTGGATTGTGTTAAGGGTTCTGGACTTTTTGTCTTTCAACTGAGTTCTGGTCATTATATTTTTACTAGGTCTCTATATATTTTGTTGTGTCCATTGCGTTTTTATCAAAACCTCTAAAACAATGAAGATGGTGTTATATTTATGTTTTCTATACATTGTGTTATTGGTTCTTATCATTGTTATTAGTCTATAGGCTCTAAACTCATTAAAGCTCAAAAGATTCTGCTCATTTGTATCACTAGTTCTCATATAGCTCATGAGGGTTCAGTTTCTCTAGGCGTGTATGTGTAATGGCGTGTCAATGCATTGGATTGCACCTAACTAGAACCAAATGTCTCACACTCTCACTTAACCAAGCCCTCATACATGGACCAACTCAAAACAACTTATTCTCTCACCTAACCAGGCACCATTTTGAAGACTCAAATATCAAGTTGGTATAAAACCATACTATAAAGTATATTTAACTGATATTTTTATTCAGGGTTAAGTTTCAAAGTTACCAAATCGATATACCAATAAAACTTAGGGTGAAGGGGGTGCAAGCGGCAAACCAAGCGGGGAGGTGAGCTCTCCCAATATTGTCGCACGGTGAAGGTGCCGCCGTCCAATATTGCCGCACGGTGAAAGAGGTGTGCGGGGAAGAGTTGCCGCATGCGGGGTTAATGAGGGAGAGGGGGTAGTGGTAGGGCCCAATCATGTTTTTTTAATGGTTTAAGTGAAAACGCCCCCTATGTTTTTAGGCAAGAGTGGTGTATGAGAAGGGGAATGGACATGACACATCATGATTGGGTGAGTGAAAATTTCTCCTCATCTCATGAGGGGTGCACCCTCTTCACCCTTATTATCTAAAGCGTCCAATTTGGTAGCACCACTACCCTAAAGCATTGACACCACCATTTTACTCCACTTCATCTCTCCCTACATTATACTCTCTCTATCTCTCTCCTACCCTCACACAAACACACACTCTCTCTCTCTCTCGGTAAACACCGCCCGCAACCCATAATCACCCAATCCTACCCGCGTGACCGGCAACATTATTATAACTCAACTAAATAAATACATTGCATTTACAGTGTAAATTAGTCAAGCCGTTCACTATTGATTTAGATCGGCTAACTAAAAGATTATTCGAGCTGAACTTAAACCTACAATAATACATACACGTGAGGGTTGAATATAAGTCAATTAAGATGTAGCATCCCTTGAAGTCGAGCCTTAAAAAGACAGATTATAAGTCATTCTAACCCTTTAATAAAATGCTTGGTAGAGTCACAAGTTTCCTTAATGAAATGCTTTGTTTTTTAGGTTAGTAAAAAAATGAATAATAACAGCAGTTGGGATGATGATACACTACTACTATATTTAGCCATTTAGGACTGTAGTACTAAATTATTATGTGGTCCCAGAAAATGTACCTAGAGTCCCTATCATGGGGAAATGTGTAACCCTTTAAGATTTGGTTAAATTGATGTTTATTAGGGACCTACATGCAAATTGATTGCTCACCAAAGAAATTAAATTACAATTTATCATTCTTTATTTTAATTTAATTTAAGATGAGGATGACAACGAAGTCATATTTTATGGAGTTGTGTTTCATCTCGTGATACAGAAGATACAAACGATATATTTTACTAGTTATCTTTTTAATAATCAAACTATAATTGTTATATATAGAAAAATAAATAGCATATAGTTGAGGAGAGAAAAATAATTGAAAATATGATCACCATTTCCTTCTTAGATGTATGAGAGACAAGAAAGTGAGAAACTCATTTGTTTTCATAAATTTAAAAACAACATATAGGAGTTACATAAGAGAAAAAGAAGAAAAGAGGAAGGGATGGAAGAGAGAAGTGGTTGCCCTTGTTTTCAGGCATTGTGAGTTCCCCTCATTGGGAATGGTCTAACATTATATATAAACATGTGTGTAAACATACATACTACATGTAGTTACATGTTCGATATATGTTGTTAAGCTTCTTAGTAGAGGGCGCTATTGACGTGTTTAGAGACTAACAAATATATTGCATAAAGACATACCAGTTTTAAGGTAAAGACACAAATACTATCTATACATGTTCTAGGCAAACGCACCTATCAGATTATAGTATAGCTAAAGTAAGTACCGAAGTATCAATCTGTGGACACAAACTCTATTAGTAATGAACCTATTACCTAATATGCAGTCTAATGAATAACCGTAATCAAAACTTAAGATCTACTAACTCGAATTACTACCAAGTGTTAAGAGAATATAAGCATCCTATACTTGAATCAACAAAAACTGTTAAGATTGATGACAGACAGACTTATTGAGCCAACCCAAGAGTAATCTTATCAAACTAGGGTTAAGGTTATAGACACGCCTTTATCCATATTTCAATAAAGCTAAGAGAGTACGGAATCTTATGACTTAAGATTTCTAGCCTAGTGCCAAGGTGATCAACGAACCAAGCGATATACGACTATCAAGGTAAGACATTTAGAAAACCCTAGTTAGTTTCTACATTTTTATAAGCAAATCCTTCCCATAAGCAGAACATATGTTTAGCAAACTACGACGATCAATTGTCTATTATCGATTACAAGCCCTAGGCTAATGGACGTCAATGTACCCTAGATATAGAAACACCAAATCTAAATATAGAAAGACCAATATCACCACATATCACAACCAACGTCAACATACACACATATGCATCATAAGAACTAGTCATACTCATACAAATAAGAAATCCACCATCAGCCATAAACATATTAACGTATCATCTTATCTGGATAGTTATATAAAAGTTTAGCCAAACATGACAAACAAATTCAAAACAAAAGTCAAATTCATCATCATATCAGAAGTTTAAAGATTGAAAACTATAAAGATTAACCACTGGAATCAGTATTGCTTTCGTCGTGATTTTGATCTTCAAGTCTCGTCTCCTTTTCTCTTCCGTATTGTCTTCACTCTTGTCTACAACCCTTTTTCGTGATTTCTCGAACTCCATTTATTGTTTAGGGTTTCTATCGCATACCTTTTATATCACGGACCAGACCCTTGTTTTATCTTCCATACGGGTCGTACCCATGGGCCGGCCTACGACTCATAATCTTCTGATTGAACCCACTCGGACGACCCAATTCTGTGTAGGTCCATACTTGTTCAAATGACGACGGTTACGATTCGTAACCAATGGGTCGGATACGGGTCGTACTCGACACGTTCCTCCTCTCATGTCCTTAGTATTTTACCCACTGTTTCATTTACACCCTTTCACATTCAATTTACCCTCTTTTCAGTATTTAGCTGCAAAACTTAATAAAACATCAATTACCATCTATTCTTACCAGATTTGCAACAATTTCCCTTTAAAACATGTATTTTAACACTAGAATATTACGTATCATACGGTTACATCAGCTATTGCCAAGCTACCTCAGCCAAATTTGATCAATGAAGCCCCCAACCGTCCCTTTCGTGCTATAGGGGCGTTATTGAATGGTCCCCATTGCAATAACGGACGATAAAATATCTATTTGGTGGGCCATGCTTTTTTGACCGTAGTCAAATGACTATTTTTTAAAAAAGAGTTTTTTTTATAATTAACTCTCTCTCTCTCTCTCTTTCTCTCTCTCTCTCTCTATATATATATATATATCAACTCACTCATATTTTTTACACACAACTCTCATTACCTAATTTCACACAAATATCATCTCTCACAACAAATCATCTCCATCATGTTTCCGTTCAACAATGATCAAACGTATTTGATCTGTACCACCCGCGTTACATAAGCACTTAAGAAAACTATGGACCGTCAAGACTAATACCAACTAAACTGAATACCAACCACTACTGACCTAAAATTTACCAAGATGGGACACACAATCCCCCATTACCTCAACAACCACCCCCACCCATTCAAATGTAGGGTTTTACATGTTTCCTCCCTATTTGGCCAATACATGTCTCAACCTTTGTCTCATATGTCTCCTATATCTCCACCCGAAACCCAACCCTTTCCCGAAACGCAACCCGATACCTGCCAAACGTCATCCATGCGTAGACATTATAAAAAGCAACATGAAGAACCACGAGCTCCAAAGACACACGAAAAGTGGACGATCAAAGAGGAGTTAGCCTTCAGTCGAGAATGGGTCAACATATCCAAAGACCCCATTGTTGATAATATTTTTAAAAATTGTTTATTTGTTTAGTTAAGAATATTTAAATGTTAATTCTATACTTTAAATATTTTAGTTTTTAAAATACGCTTTTAAATAAAATATTGTAACACCCCAAAAATATCAAAATGCATATATATATATACACACACAAAAAAATATGATTGCTTGAATTCTTTAACATCCTTAATTTGGAAACTTTTAAAAAGAAAAGAGAAGAAACAAAACTTGAGGGACTAAAGTAGTAAAAAGGGGGAAGACTAGTTTTTATTAAAAACACAAAAAAAAAACACTGCACATGCGTATGTGTGTGTGAGGGTATGCGACTAGGGAAGGGAAGAACACCCCAAACCCTTGTTGATCCAAATTGAACAAATTGAAGGGCTATTTAGGTCGAAAGTTCGTGTTTGAGTCAAGAATATCAACCATCCTTACTTGTCTAACACAAGGTAAGTTGTAATTTCAATTTTTGTGATACTTGAATCTTGGGTGAATATTGAGGATTTAAGTTCATGAACAATTTGATACATATTATGACCTAAGGAAGGTGTAATCTAAGTGCAGAATCATAATCCTAACTGAAAATAATTATGAAAATTATGTGTTGAATTAATTATGATTTGTATGAAGAAATGGGTTTTGATGCTAGTATGGAAAGCCTCATGTTTATGTGTGAATAAAGAGTGTAACGACATGAGTTCGTTGAAATTGCATGTTAATGTGAGTTATGATGAGTAATTGAACTTCTTGAATTGAGGTTTTTGAGTTAACCATAGTCTAAGTGAATTAAAATGGTTAGCTAAATTAGATGCATACAAGATGTTCGACAAAATGCCTAAATGAATTGCCAATTTTAAATAATGAAGAGAAAATCTTTAATGAGAACACGACGTAGTGTGTTAGGCAATTTATATGCCTTAATCATGTGCCAAGAGGCTCTAACGACACTTGGCTTGTACACCTTAGGCAACGTAAGTGAAACTTCGAGAAGTCAAGCCGGGGCAAACGCACGATTGAAGGATAAGTTATAAGGTACGTGGCTTTATGCTCCATAAGATTTCATTAATGAGTCTTGTTTTGATAAGTGTTGAATAATGACAAGATACTAGAGAAACTTAGTTCTTTTATAAGTGATGGATTTCACACGAATGAAACGAGTGGATAAATAGCGAATACAGATATGTTTGGTTTTTTGAAAGTTATGGTTTTCACATAAACAACCAAACGGGTCAAAAATAAGGAATAAGAGTAAGCTTGGTTGTTCGTAAGTGATGGATATCATATGAATAACCAAGCGGATTAAATAGCGTAAACCGGATAACGGGAACACGGGTTATAACATGGCGAAACCAAGGAATGAGTTAAAATATAGAGGATGTGAGATCCTCGAGGTAAATTAAAGTAAATTACAAGTTTGGCTAAAAGTTAGCCAAACGGGTCAAACAAGTGCTAACGCAAACCGGAAAACGGAAGC
This sequence comes from Scalesia atractyloides, assembly GCA_947069175.1. Taxonomy (NCBI): domain Eukaryota; kingdom Viridiplantae; phylum Streptophyta; class Magnoliopsida; order Asterales; family Asteraceae; genus Scalesia; species Scalesia atractyloides. The sequence goes on from CAMTDV010000027.1 coordinate 18,437,460, forward strand.
GTGAAAAACGCAAGTTTAATAAACTTGGATATTGGGTCAAGTTGTAGGGATTCAATCCTTACTGAAAAGATGTAAATAATATAGGTTGAATGCTTATTAAGGTGAACAAACCGGGTAATGGTGGTGTAAATTACAAAAGTTATTGAGTCTGGATTAAAGAGATTGACTTAAATATGTAGGTAAACATTTTACGGTCATTTAGGAACAAGTTTGAGCTAAAACGGACGAATAACGAAAAAGATACGAAGTTTTTCATAAAAACGGCAAAGTTGTAAAATCTGCATCATAAGCCTACCGTAAGCTACGGCTGACAGCCGTAACTTACGGGTGCTGCCAGCTTTTGGTTGGAACAGTTGCCACCTACCGTAAGCTACAGTGGCAAGCCGTAGCTTACGATGGGTTATACACAAATTGTTTTTTTTAATGTTTTGGCACATGGGTTCGTTTATATAGGTTATAACTCCGTTATACTAATGTTTTTAACGATTTTGGAATATAGGTGATTGTTAAGGTTACTCGGATGATGATCAAGTACCAAGAAGAACTGAACACAAAAAAAAAATCTAAGATTCCGCGTTATGTTTAATCTTTTTGTAAAGTCTTTACCTAGTTTGTATATAGTGATGTTTTTAAATACTTTTAAAGTTTTAACTAACTTGAAACCTTTGGATGATTATGTATCTGCATTATACTATATTAATGTAAATCTTTTAGATAAAGTAGGACAATAAGGGAAATATAATATGGGTCTTACAAATATGTAATTGTTAAAATAGGCAATGATCAAGAAGCACCAGTTTTTATGGGGCGGATTCACGAAATTTTTTTGACGCTATGAAGCGTGGACCGTACCGTACAAATGATTCGTTCTCGGGTAAGTGGTTATCCATGAGAACGAAGTGCAACAACATTGTGAACCACCATATAAACAATTGAAACAGAGTTAGCGGTTCAAGTGGCACAGACGTCATGTCGGCTGCCCACAATGAGTTTAATACAACATACGGCTTCCTAGTTACCATGGCAAAAGCTTGGGAAGTGCTTAAAAATTTTCCAAATTGGTATCTTGTGCCACCAGTCAAGCCCGGCCAATCATCAAAACGTTCCAAGGCTTTTTCAGGCACGCCTGAGTCGCGCTCGTCCGCTGGTAGATCAAATGCTCATTCTTATTTAGACATATACAACTTCAACAGCGAGCTAGAGTTTGAGGAATCACAAAAATTGCAATACCCACTAAGTAGAGATAAAAGCAGGGTAGCTGGTGCTATAGCCAAAAAAAGGCAAATCGACTTCTATAATGACAACAATATCGAGGGTGGATCGGGTGGCTTCTCCAAATTAGACGAGAAACTTGCTCGAATTCTCTCGCTAAAGGAACAAGAGGTCCAATTGGCAATGAGTAGGCAAAAGGCGATCGACATGAAGTTCCTCAAAAAACGCATTCCCTCTCATCTATCCGAGTAGGACCGTATGATCATAAAACTTGTGAAAGAAACTATTCGAGCAAAATATCTCAAACAATTAGAAGTTCTTTATGTATTGGAATGTTATGTTTTTTTTAAATGTGATGTTTTTTTATTTCATTGTAATGTTTTTTTTTAATTTAAATGTTATGTTTATTTTAAATATTATGTTTTTTTTATTTAAATGTTATGTTTATTTTAAATATTATGTTTTTTAATTTAAATGTTATGTTTATTTTAAATATTATGTCTTTTTTTATATATTTGTTAGTTTGAATGTTATAAATATAATAAAAAACATAAAAAATAAACACCATAGGCTTTATTAGCGTGGGTGAATAAAGCCTCATTTTTGACGTGACGCCGAGGTGGCACAATAAGGCCGGTAGGGGTCATATTCTATACCACGTAGCCTTAGAGCTAACAATCCAAACCCATTCTAACCCAAATCCATCCTGACCGTTACCCCGCACGACCTGGTCCGTGCGTCTTGCAAGGTATAATGATTATCATGTTTTTTTAATTCACTCTTTTCAAATCGTATTAAAAGTGCAAATCTTGTGCCTACATATATAGAGGATTTCGATGTGGATCAAGATTGAAAAGATACAACATGAGGGATGGTACTTTTTGTCGTTGAGTGTGAGATCAAGTATGGCTATATAGATGGTGCCAGGAGGATAAAGTTGGAAGAACTAAATGTTGGTATAATATTCCCTTGAATGTCATAAAGTAGAGAAAAGAGACATTTTAAGCCCAAGATGAGACTCATTGTCAAAACTTACTCCCAATCACACTACGCCTTGCATAGCAAGTCAAGTCAAGTGCAGCAAGGCGTAGTGTGCGTTTGGGACTCTCCTTTGCAACTTTATAACCCCTTCCCCACCAGCTTCAGTTGTTGTTGCTGCCAACGCGAGTATGAAGACCAAGGTTTTGTACATCTCTTTCCATCGGGACTTTACAAAATACGGCAACTCTCTATTTTGTGGGTTCCATGAAACCCCTTTAAAATCAGGAAACACATTTAAGATGTGTGTACGGAATGAGATTGATTTCAAGGTGTTTGTTAAGGAGACGATGATTTAGAGTATGGAAATGGATAATTTTATTTTTTCGTCTTTAAACAGCTAGCCTAGTCTTCTTCTTCATCAGTGAAGAGTGACCAAAATACGGTAATAAACCTAGTACACAACAAAACATAACCACTCACTGTTTTTAGTTCTATTTCCAATATTTAATTTATTAAAGATGTATCATAGTCAGTTTTAGTGTTTTATTTTTTATTATCAGCATATTTTTTTCTTTATGTTGAATTAAAGGGTTTTGATATTCTTATGGAACTTTGTAGCTTGCCCCACTTATGAGTTATGGTCTAACAAGAGTGATTGTGTTGCCTAGTGAGGGTTTAGGCTAATGCCTATATCCCTTCTTGTTTCTTACTTCTAACTTATTGTTTATAAATATCTAGGATTACTTAAAATTGTGTTGTATTGTTTCTTCAATTATAATTTACAACTAGAAAGAGTAATTACTTGAATTAGAAGAATAAATTCATTCTTTGCATAAAGAATAGTTCAAAAGTTCATTAAAATGACTTGTTATTGAATTATAAACAGCTAGTGTAATCGACACAACATGTTTATTATATTTTTCATGTTATTTTGCGGTTGTTTACTTGATCCATTTTGTCTCGTTATGTTTTATCCAACACCTAGGCACCTCCAAAAGTTTTTGTTTTGTTTTTGTTTTTTACTTTTTTTTTATAATATAATAAAAGCTATAATGAGAGAACTAACTATACTATCTTTTTTTAAAAGATGATGTGAAAGAAAAGTGACATGGTTCAAACATATTCTTTTATCTTGTTACAGGAAAGTTATATTGAGATAATCCGGATAAAGTTATAATATTAAAAGAAACAAAAATAAAATAGGTTATCACCATCAACAGAGTCAAGACTCAAGAAGGTCGATTTCATTACAGAATAATATTTTTTAAAAGTGATCCGGTATTAAAATTATTTATGTTTGATCAAATGCAAAACTATTTAAACTACGGCGCCTGAATGTATACCATGAACTTGACTTTTAGGACAAAGTAGAATCTTATTTGTTTTTTAAATTATGATCATAAATTCACATGTTCAAATCTTAATTTTTTAATTATCACAAAAAATGATTATTTTGATCAAGTTTATGTTTGTAAGTGAACGAAGTAGCTTCTGAGATTGGCTTGCTAAAAGTTTAAACGGAGTTAAACATAAACGAGTCTTAGCCCAAATTCGAGTTTAAACTGAAGCTCATTTAATATATAAGATTGATATGTGACCTACCGAGTTAGAATAGATTTGTAACTTATAAACATAAACAAGTCTATATAAGTATAATAACTTTTAATTTATATAATAGAAACATAAGCAAATACATATTTTATATTAATAAACAACAACAATAATAATAATAATAATAATTGTGTGTATCTGATGTAATACATAGTAAAGTAGATGATTAGATTCGAGCATAAACTTTTTTAACTTAAACAAACTGAATTCAAACTTTATTAAATTAAACAAACTGTACTCGATTTTTTTAAGTTAGATGAGTTAGAGCTTAGTATTTATTAGACTAAACGAGTATAGCTTTAACTTACTCTTACAAAAAGAGTTGCATTAACTATGGTTTCTTAAACATACGCTTTCAACTTTGTAGGACAGTTTCTATTAATTTTTTTCTTTTTCACATTATTAATAATTTTCTTTTTTCACATTAATATTTTTCTTGCGTCCTTAACAAAAAAAAAAGAGTAAATTGCACAAAACATCCTTTATGTTTTCTCAAACTTGCAGGTTCCAGCCTTAATGTTTAAAAGTTGCTAAAAACAACCTTTAAGTTTATTTTTGTTGCGGGTTCAATCCTTTACAGCTAACCACGTTATTTTCTTCAGTTAAGTTCCCTCACATGCATAACATGTGAGGATATATTCGTCATTTTGGTTGATCTTCCGCCCACTTCAATTATAAAAAAAAGAATATTTAAGTTTTAACCTAGTTTAAACAAAGTTTGGTAAAACGTACGCGACTACAGAGAAGCACGATTACCGTTTGATAGTGTTTAAGTCTAACTTGCGGCATCCTAAGCATCACCAGTTGCTGGATCTGACTACTGAACACGGTGTTACGAAGTTCTCTGATTTGACGGCATCAAAGTTCCGTGAGAGGTATCTAGGGTTGAAGAGTCGTTTGTCGTTTCCGTCTGATGCGAATAAGGCGCCGATTCTTCCAACTGATGATAATCCTGAAGAGTTTGATTGGCATGATCAAAATCTGTGTTAATCTTTACAGCTTAGTGGGCTAGCTTAACAAGATTCCTATCTTAATTCCGGGTTCGCCGGAATCCGGCGAAGTCGCCAGAGAAGAAGACCGGAAAAGAGGGTGTTTGGTTTTTAAAAGTTTGGTTTTATTGCACATTAGTCCCTACGGTTAGAATTTTTAAAAAATAGGTTAAATCTTAAATATTCTTTTTTCTTATAATTGACGTGGGTGGAAGATCAACCAAAATGACGAATATACCCTCACATGTTATGCATGTGAGGGAACTTAACTGAAGAAAATAACGTGGTTAGCTGTAAAGGATTGAACCCGCAACAAAAATAAACTTAAAGGCTGTTTTTAGCAACTTTTAAACATTAAGGCTAGAACCTGCAAGTTTGAGGAAACATAAAGAATGTTTTGTGCAATTTACTAAAAAAAAGACTATGGTTAGGTTGATTGCCTTTATAAGACAGTAACAATTTCAAAGATGCCAGTTTTTTAGGCCCAAACCTTGTTATTTGTGCTTTATTCTATTTTAGGATATTAGAGTCAAAGGTTCTTTAAAGATTTCCCGTTAAGAATCATTCCTTCATACTTTTTATAGTCCAATGTACAACTTGTTATGCAGATAGTACTACCAGCAAAAAATTGCTTTGGATTCCCTGATCATACTTTTTGTCTCATCAAAATTAGAACCATTTCTTTTTGTTAATAAAACTGCAATATGTCCTTAGACATAACATATGTATGTTTTGGTTATGGTCAAAGATTATTTATTTGTTACATCATTATGTATTTATTTCTTATAAGATTATTTGTTTCTTTATAGATATTAATAGGATCCTATTTTGACGGTAACCTTGGGCTCCGATTAACTACACGTGACATCAAAAGGGCTTGTAGCTTATTGATATCAACGTATATATATATTGGTGTCCCTCTCTGTGAGGCTGAGGGTTCGAGTCTCATGTTCATCAATGATGATAGTATATCTAAGATTAGAATCGTTGGACATGTGTGCTTGCCGTTCTATAAATAAAATTTCATACGGTAACTAATTATAAAATTTTAACTTGAAATCTCATTATATATCTCAAGTCGTGAGGTTAAACATAGCCAGGTTATTATTTTAGTTAATATAGTTATATTTGATACAAACTATTTAGAAAATCTGAAACGTGGGTAAAAAGTACTAGTTCAATTCAATGTGACTAAACATGTTTTGTGTCTTTGACGAGCATTAAAAAAACTATCGTCCCATATCTAGGTTGAAATGATCCAACCATGGGTTAGGTTTAGCCTAAAAATTACCAAACACGTACACTTAAATGAACATATTTTTTCGTTTGTATTCTCTCAATAAAAAAATATAGTTGTTCGCATTTGTTCATTCAGTAGATAAACAACTAGGGAAAAAAAAGGTAAATGCACGGTACCCCTGACTGCGGGAGGGTTCTCCCTCCCCAAGCTAGCTTAGCCCTATAGCTGTCTGGCGGTTACTACCCAGTAGGATTATTCGGGCCGAGCTGGACTCGAACCCGCGTCCTCCCTTTTGGAATGGGTGAGGCTGACCACTGGGCTGACACCCCGTGGTTATAGATAAACAACTATAACCAAACATAATTGAAACAAGTATAAGTTATTTAGAAAAAGAGCCTATGATAAAATATATTAAAGCTACAATACACATAGTACCCATTTTTATTAATATTGAGATTATGGGTAAATTTATCCTATAAAGCCTTTAAAAATGAGAAGTGAACAAAGACACAATAGATTACAAACTATAACACAATGTCGAGAAAAAAAAAAGCATAATGACGCTAAGACCATGTGTTGTTGTGAGTGAAGATAATGCCCCACCCTTGGGCATAAAGCGAAACGTGGCGGTCCAGTCAACAATTGGGCATTTGTTTAAAATGAGTGTAGTGGTATAATGCCCCATCTAATGATTACCCTATTATTTTTTCTTGTTTTTCTTTAAAAATTAAAACTAATAGTATTTCATTAAATAAAAAAATTACATTGCTAAAAAACCAAAAAATGCTAAAAGAACATAAAATCTAAAGTCCTTATTTGTCGTGGATTTGTTGCTGACGTATTTCCGCTAGGATTAACGCGTCTCCTACGAGGTGATAGATCGGTTTAGACAAAAATTCTTTGACTTTCTCCATTTGCCTTAATTCTTGTAGCGCAACATTTTTTTGTTTTCGCCGTTTCTTTCTTGCATTGTCTCTAAACGCCTATGACCGAGGTCTCGTATGTCTTGTAGGCGTCGGTTCATCTGTTCGAAACCTTGCTTGATTTTGAAGTTTGCCGAAGACGACTTCGCCTTTCCCCCTTTTTCCCACTTCTTCTACTGGGGTTTGGGCCAACTCCATTTCCTCATCATAGTCGTCCAAATTAGTGTTTAAATCGACGTTTCGAGCATCGGAAGTGGGTGTTTCCGGATCAACCAAGGATGATGTTTTGGATCGTTTGCTTTACGTCTACCAGTAGTTATCATGCTCGGTATGTTAGACCATCTAGGACTTCCGCATAGAAGCGCCCAACAATTCAAGTATGTGAAAACGTCTCTCGTTGGTTGTACTCCTCCAATGCTCTTGTTAACATATTCGCGTCATTTTGTCCGCTACCCAATTATCCTTCATGCATTGGAAAACTTCTAGGAACTGATGACATTTATGGTTTATATCGGTCCATTTGCTTGATATCGAATCTTTGTCCCGATACTCACCTTTATCCCTAGCATTCAAAAAAGTATCGTGAATTTTATTCCAAAAAGGGTTAGAGTTTGATAGTTTGCTAAAAAAGATAAAACAAATATATTGTTATATTCTTAAAAATAAAAAATAAAAACTATTACCAAACTATTTAAAAAGGTAAATAACGCTTACCAACTTCGGGGTCCTCAGATGTGTCGAGCCACGCCCGTGCTAACGCGTACTCCTAATCTTTCGACCAAGCTAGGTAGGTTCGATTCCGACGTGAGCGTTTGGCTCTTTTTGTATGAGACCGTTTACCACGTTGAGACGCCTTGGTTACGGGCTTGGGTTGTGTCTCCGGTATCGTTTCAATGTCGGGCTCAGTTTCTTCTTGGGACGCATGTGAACCGCCCATGGTTGCAAAGTCGTGTGGATCGTGAAAAAATTGTGGGGACATGCCTAATATTTGCACGTACGCCATCATACTCGGGTCATTCTCTTGGAAATTGAAGGACGATTGCGGTTGGGTGGTGTTCGGGCGATATAAAGTTTGGTTGCCGGGTCTAAACGGAACACCGAAATGGGGTCGAAAGGGATTCATGATATATATTTTTTTATAAAATATGAAGATGTATTGAATAGAAGAGGGTAAAATTTATAAAAAAGGAATGGAAAGTGGGGTTTTTAAGTAAAAAAAGTGGATTTAAAATAAAGATTTTTTTTACGTTGGACACAACGGTCCAATCTTGATCTTTGTGCGAATTTGGCGTTTTAAATAAAACACGTTGGCCAAAAAATTGAAAAAACGCTAAGGGGGTGGTCGACGTGGCGTTTAGGGGCGTTTTTTTTGGGAAAAACGCCAAAAGACCCACCACTACGGATTGTCTAATATAAAAAAGACACAATGTTAAATAAAAAGACAAAATGATTAAAACAAAAAATCTAAAGTCTACAAGCTAAAAATTCAAAAACGAAAACCTAAAATATCATATCGTAGATCGAAGAGAGCTCTAATGCTACTTAAATGAGTTCAATATTGGAATCTATTTGATATCTTTCCTACAACTTCCGAATTTTAGGAGACTACGTATTTAGTCCTAACCCTAGAAATTATATTGACACATGCACACATACATAAACGGACCATTTATGAATAATTTTCAACACAAATGATAAAACAATAAGCTTGTAAATGTTCGTTTACTTGATTAAAGTATATATGATCTTTGTTCAAATTTTTCTTTAATGGAATTCTTGTCAAACGTTAATTGAGCGTTTAGTAAGTTTACAAGCATATATATATCAGGATCCATTTTAACATGCTATTCAATTTGTGCCTTCATTAGTTTTATCAGCTTTAAGCCTTTAAATAGTGTATTCCCATTAACAGGAAAATAAACTAAAAATAATTATTTAGAAAAAAACATTCAACTATCTACATTTTCATAATTATGCCTTTACTTTCAGAAACCAAATATCATCGTACATAATAACAAAATCAATATTTTATCTCCTGGCATGCATCCCTCTAATGTTTAGATAACTAAATAGAATAATGATTAAAGATGAGAATCATTACAGAATTAATATTTATTGTGAGAACAATTCTAAATCATTAAATTTTAAGATTTAAGGTTCATATTTTTAAAATTTTTATATTTCTTACATTCATATGTGTATTATAAATTCATAAAAAAATTATATATTTTTACCTCCACATAGGTTACATACATATAGATAATTTAATCTATACATAACTTACATATGTGCAACCTATATAAAAACTTAAAAATTTTCATATTTTGTTTTAATTATAGTGTGAGAAACAATAAATCTTGCATTTATAATATTTTCATTTACTTTTTAGGTTTTCAAGATTGAAAAAATGAGTAATTTATTTTGTTCTGCTTGTTCCCGCAGTATTAGTGTTCTGCATAGAATTTTCCCCGTATGATTAGTACTTATTACGGTTATATAATAATATTATAATTACACATAATATAAATATATTTTGTAAATAGGAAGAAAAGTTTTAACTTTTTTAAAGAAACATATTCCATTCGTAAGCTCCATATTTAATGGAAAAGGCAAAGGTCTAAAAGGGGGAGTCATAAAAGTTGTCATATATTAGTCCTTACGTTTTATGGTACCATATGCATCGGTGCTTGTACCTTGTACAAGAAGCAATATCAAATGCATTTACATAAAAATAAATAAATTAATCACCAACAAATAATTAGTTGTGCATAAACCATATCACCAACAATAAATGATTCAACGAAGAAGACGTGTAATGGATGGATACATAGCTTTTATATATATATATATATATATATATATATATATATATATATATATATTATAAAAAATATCATTATATTTTATTATGTAGGTTTCTATGTCTTCTATATGTAAATAACAACTTATAGCGTCAATAGTATTTCGATTGCCATAATAAAATTAACGGTGTTGTTTAAGTCTTGATTGTGGTATCATATTATTATAATCAATGGCATTAATACAGTTTAAATCATGATTCATACCATTTGGTGAGCCCATGGCGGGTTTAAGGTAGCATTAAGAACATATAGTTTAAGAAGTTTTTGGAGCATTATTATGTGCTTAAGGGTGCTAAAACGTTAAGCTGGCTTAAAGAATATTTTTGAATGTTTTTACATGGATCCGTATCTGGATCTAAACTGAGTTCAACCTAATGCATTCACAGCAGGGCCGTTCCAAAGCGAAATGAAATTTTGGAGTCTTTTTTCCTTCTTTGATTATTATCCGTGTTTGGAACCGAGCAAAATTCTAACACAACTATAGCTCAAAGTGGTTTGCTTGTCTAAAGAATCCAACAAATCTAAAACAAAAGTTTGCGCTATTTTTATAGTTAGCATACTAATTTTCTTTCAAGTGGAAACCCTATTGTTTTGAGTCCCTAGGCCAAAGCCTAGGTTACTTTTACTATAGGTCCGGACGTGATTCACATATCGATATCATCTTAGTATTTAGCATTTCTTATTAAGTTCTTGTGTGTATTAACTCCGGTAAAAGTTGACGAAAGAAAAAGAAAAAACTTCATGGGATTTTAAAGAAAAAAAATACATTTTGAGACCAATGTAGAATTGTAGTTTTAACATGACTCGTGTCATACGTTATGATGTTTATAGGTGGTTTAGTACGATGCAAGAATGTCACATTGTCTAGTCATTTTGAGACTAATGTAGAATTGTACTCTTTATGATTTATAATTATAACATTCTGAATATGAATATATCATATTGGTGATGTAGGGCTAGCAATCAAGAACCATTCTTGAAAAGTAGTAGCGGACTTCAGGTGAGTCCCTATGATTTTCCCAAACCCTCATAAAATACAACTTATTATGCAAATGAGTTATGATTATACGAAGCAAACCATGTTTCCATCTTGTTAGTTATTGTTACTAGTGCTTATAACTATGTTGCACCAGTGGCGAAGCTTGAGATTTTCGTTCTAGGGGTCGAAAACGTATATACCAAAAAAATTATATAAAACTCGGGGGTGAAAAACGTATATACCCAAAGATTTCTATATGAAAACTAAATACTCTCCACTACTGAGTGAAAAGTTCGAGAGGTCGGCCGCCCCCACTATGCTGCGCCCCTGTGTTGCACATTGCAGGAATGTTGATCATAAATCCAAAACTATTCTTATACTTACTTCGATGATAGACGTGTCTTGTATATTGGTGTCATATCTAAACATAGTATGAAGATGCTTATTACTACGCAATGCTAAGATAATAGTTGTTTCTAGGGTATTAGTGCTACATCTCGATATGAACGAGATGGTCAATAGTTGTTGGAGTTAATTAATGCTTATATGTTCGTATTTGACAATTGGTTTTGATATTTATTCATATTGTTTATTACCTACAATATTGAATTTAAAACTCGTGTTACTCACAAGGATCTATAATTGACGACAATGTTCCTTAAAAGTAAGAAATTTATATATTCAATATGGCTTTTGAAATTTTAAGAAAATGTAGAAACAAAGAAATTAGTGTAATTCTTATAGTAAACTGGCCATGATGTGGTGACCCATTAGACTAGGTTGGTTCGAATAATGTAAACATTTGCAGACCCAAGTCCAAATAAAAGTTCTATTAAAAAGAAAGGTTTAGATTCATAAGGACATAACCAAGATATAAGGCATAGAAGAAGGTGACATTCATATATCAAAGAATGAATTTCTTTCTTTTTTTTCTTTTTTTTCGTTAATATGGTTTGACCATCTTAATTCAACCTATAAAACTGAAACATTTATAAACACCATATAATACGAGTCGTGTTATCATAGTAATTTACATAAATAGCCTTTCTGGTGTAAAATGACCGAATTACCTTTCTACTTAATAGAAAAAATCTATCAATGCGCGTAATTGATATGGTCACAAAAGATTCATATTTGGACTGGAAAGGTTAAAAAATAAATCATAATGACTCCAAGAATTAAAGATTTCAATTTTGAACCGAATTAGTAAGACTGATCAAACCATTGGGGTGAAAAGAGAACTTTACTCTATATTAAAACTATTTAATATGTTTGTTTATATTTAATTCGAACAAAACTATCAATGATGAACATACAATTAGTTTAAAAAAATAAATGAATAAATCAAATTTATGTGTCCGAGGTATTTGATGTCAAAGACTTAAAATTATGGTATTATGTTATTTTACAATGTAGTAAACGAAATAATAAAAACAATATCAAAATAGACGAACATGTAACCAAAATCAAGATGTACCTTGTACGTATGAAGAAAATATTACCCTTACTTTAATTCCTTGTAGATTTACCGTTGATATTTACTTCTTTGAAATGATGCACTCATTTTCATATCATCACATCATATATTTATTATATTACACTTGTATAGTTATAATCGAAAGTGATCTTTAATATTTGAAAACTATTATATATCAAAAAGTATGTATTAAATTCAATCGTATTAACGTACCAAACAAAAGACCAACAATGATATAATTTTTTTTCTTACAACAACTAACTCGGATACTCGTTCCCCATGCAACTATAACCCTCAAACTCATGAGAAGGGACATATTTTCAATAGTTTGTTGCTACTATGTTACTATGCTACAAGTCTTTTGGTACAGAAAGTTTCTAACACAGAAGAACGATTTTGTATATAACGAATTTCCTTAAAAGATACTGTTTATAGGCTATTACCTCCTGACCTTTTTATTTGTAACGTTTTAAATTGACATATATAGTTAAAAGCTACATGAAATGATCAAGGTTATGTAATATATAATGGATTCAAACACATGTATCATATATATAAAAAGGCCAGGCGGTTGTTTTTATAACAGAATTATTTAATCACATCATCAGCTTACGTCAAAACCTATAATACTCATCAATCATGTCACGATATCAATTATCACATAAAAGTCAAACGTATTTAAAAAGATTCCTACGAGACAGCTTAGTTGGCATTTTGCAAACTGTACTTCTACCGGTTGCTCTTCGGAAAGAAAAACAATATATTAGTTTGGATTCCACTTGGTTATAAACAACTAAACGTTCTCGGAACAATTTGAAATTTCGTTTGTACTCATTCGTTTATTAAACAAACAAGTACGGACAAGAATTTAGTTCGTTTACTTAAATGAACGATCATGAACAAAGGTCACGTTCGTTCATTTATGTTTGTGAACGTTCAGTAACGTGTTTGCTTGTGTTTGTTAGTTCATTAGTGTTTTAAGGTTTCATACTTTTTTAAATACTTTAACATTGCGACAAATAAAATATTTAATAAGTGTCAGTGTGTAATATATTTTGTTCACGAACGCTTGTTTGTGTTCGTTTGTTTTCATTTGTGTTCATAAACATTAGTTTATGCTCATTTGTGTTCATCAACATTCGTTTTTGTTTGTTGCCTGAAATTAACACAGAAACGCAAACGAATACGAACAAGTTCATTTACTTAACAAACGAACACGAACATAAAATCTCATTCGGTAATTGTTCACGTTAACACGTATATTTTTAACAAACGAACACGAACGAGCCCCTTTCTGTGTTCGTTTGGTTCGTTTGCAACCCTAGATCCTGCACTACGCACATGAATTCAGCTTAGTTTGATATTGGTTTGGTTTATTATGATACTGATACGATACCGGTATTTGATATGTTTCAATAAAATTTATATCGGGATATAGTTGCGAATTCCATTTTTCAAAAAGTTAATAGAGAAAAATCTAATTAAATAAAAATTATGTGTTAAAGATGTATGAAATCGGTTTGGTTCGTTATAGTACGACACTCGGTGCAACAATCAAAAGAGAAAACAAAAAAATAAAGTTGTGATATGTCCAAAACGATACTAACACGTGGTTCTACATCAATAGAAAACCATAAAATTTAATAACGGTATCACTTTTGATAATATCGATGCTAGTACTGTCGATATCGGTTCGGTTCATCATATTAATGGTGTGGGATCGGCAATTGATACAACGTACGATACCAAAAATACTCTATCTTGAATAAAATTTATAACAGAATGTTAAAAAAATTAATCACATTCGTATTTAGCTTTTTACAAAAAAAATATAAATAACAAACACAAAGAGTTAAAACCAGAAGTTAGAAAAGATACATATGTATTAAATTTACTTTTTATAGGCCATCGTTTTTTACTTTACTATATTATATATTGTAAAACCCTTAGGTAATGTTCTTAAAGGACTTTTTGGCAACATGGTAGATTCCTTAGGGCGCAATCTGAACATGTAGGAAACTATGGGGTCTCCACATGTGGTACGAAAGCGAACATAAAAAAAGACTTCGATCCGCATGTCTAATTCCTCGGTCCACAAATCTCGGATGTGTAGTTTTACAGATAAACCCTTCATTTTGTTGGGAAATTACAAAAATGGCAATTTAGGTTTTAAAGTACAGTATACAACAATAAGTGGGCCCAGAGGCATGCATCATCGCACTGTCTTTTGCGTATCATCTGATCTTGCACGTCTGACCGACCGGCATATTTTCAGGAGTATTTTATTTATTAAATAAACATTAAAAAGTTAGGTATTTTCATAGTAAATTGTTTATATTTTATTTTATAATTAATTGAAAACATAAGAGTTTACCAATCTCATGTATTGTGATAAATGTTGAATCTACAGACTTAATGTAATTTAAAAAAAATAAAGTAGATATGTAAAAAATAATAAATATATAAAAAAGTCCATGGTCGGCAAAAACTTTACTTAAGAATCTTGGGTATTCACGAAGTGACGGATTTAGGAATTTTTTTCAGTAGATTCATTTTCATTCATTTTTTTTTCAAATCATACAAGGTTTTCATTAACTTTTTTTATTTTTTTTCAAACCGAGTGAGTTCATATAAATCCATAAAATAGGGCAGAATACACCAGTGTATTCACGATTGGAAATAGAAAAATAAAGATATATGTTAATGTAGAGCTAGCCAACTTAGTAGAGTCTTATCTATACTATTTTATAATGCATATGTGATGGGTATTTTAAGTTACCTAAAAAATAAGAACTTTTCATTCCTTAATTTATAGATAGACCCCTAGAATGAGGGTAATTTGATCTTTTAAACATTATTTATTTTTTAGCCCTTAAATTTATTACACTTAAATATCTGAGTTTTAACAAAATTATAAATATTAGTTACACTTTTTCCTTTCCATAACAAACTTATAACTTTTTTACGTATTCTTGTCATATCTTATAAACTATAATGTTTAAAAAAATCAAAGATGACATGACGACCTACACATTTTTGTCGACGTTTCGCTAGTTGTCTTGTTCAATTTCGACGTGCGGATTATAAGGTACAAGTAGATGATTCCTTAGTGTACAAGTGGATAAAGCCCAACATACTTAGTTATTATCTCAGAATGTTTAATAGCTACAAAATGTCAAGCGATTAAACCCCTCATCTTTAACAAAATTATAGATAATTAGTTAATAGTTGCACTTTATCCCCTTATAAAAATTACCCCCCCTTATTTTTAAACAATCACAACTTTTTGGTACGTTAATACTTTTTTTTTTAAATTAAATGAATCAAACAAAAAGTCGTCAATCTAATTGAATAAGCCAAACCAATTAACTAAAAATGGATTGGTTAATAAAATAAACTAATCGATGACCTCAATTTCGGTTGAGGATAATAATCTAACCAACCGAACAATGCACACTGTGGCAATGTCTATGTTTCCCACCGCATCGCACGCGTACCTAGGTGAGCAATAACTAAATCGTTAACCTAAACCAAATCGTAAACAGAGGAAACTGAACCGAAATCAACCAAAAAATGAATTAACTGAAAAACTATAAAACTGAATTAGCCAAAAAGTGGTTTTCAAATTTTTTGTACTCTTGTTTAACCAAAATTAGCTAAACCGAACCGAATCATTTATATTTTCATATATTTATAGCTTTTGTACCTTCAATTCATATATTTCATATTTTATGTCTCCATTTAATATATTTATACTTTTATTTCATGTATTTATATTCTAAATTTCATATATTTATAAGTAAAAGCTTTAGCCCATGTTTGGTTTTTGCTCCTGACTGAAATTAAATGAACAAATCCGAAAACCGTCAATTAAACCAAGTAAACCGAAGTGAATAACCGAACACCTATTGTTTAATAAAATAGACTAACCGATGATTTTGATTTCGGCATCGGAGGAGGACAACAATCGAACGGACTGAACCATGTACAACACAATGAAATGGATTATCCGATTACTTCGCTTTTGATTTATATCTACCACAATAATAATACAATAAATATTATATGAATAAGAAAACTACAAAAGACGAGTATCGCAATGCGATGTGTCGCTCCCGCTGCATCGCACGGACACCCTGTTAGTATTTCTTAAATGAGAGATCTGTAGATTCATACTTACGCAAATGTGTAATTTAGATTTATTGGTGTAGTTTATAACACAAGTAACATTTGTTATTAAAAAAAGAATAATAAAGATATACATCTAATTCAACGTTCAAGTTCCATATATAGCATATTAAATCGTTAAATATTGTCTTGAAAACTCTAAGTCACACTATATAAACCCCAAACCAGCATATATGCTTCATTTTGATGGTTTAGTATGTTAGGGTGGAAGGGGTGTTCTCTAAATGGAGAGCGGTTAAATTTTTTAATCAACAATATCATGCTATCTCAACTTTTCCATTTACCCTTCAATTTGTACCCAAACACTAGGGTACACTCAAACATATGAAGAGTGGTAAACATTAAAAAAATTGTGATTGGTTGAAAAAGGGTGGGGCCCACCATTAACCCTCTCTCTGTCTCCTCTATCTCTTCTCTTCTCTTTTCGGTGAGTATTCACCGATTTCAATCCCTTCATCTTGGTCACCGGTTATCGAAAAAGAGGTGGCAACCCCTTGCCGCACGGTGAATGAGGGCTACCGAAGAGGTCATCGAAGATGTCCCTTCCAGCCTTATAGAGATTTATGAACACCTTTGATGTAGATGTAAAAATAGATGTTTTGTTTTTATAAATGCATGTTGTTATTGCACACATGGCCAACTATTATAGTTGTAACTCTTATGATAAAATTTAGAATATGTGGCGGAAATGTTACTTGATATCGAAATTTGTTAAAATTGGGTACCAGTATGACACCGAAATTTGTCAAAATTGTGTATCGGTATCGAAATATTCGGTATGGTTCGGGGCCGGTATGATACCGGTATTTGAAGGTAAAATGCGGTATTTTACCGATACCGAAAATGACAAAAAGTGGATACCGGTACAAAAAAAATCGATATGGGAAATTCGTTACCGGTACCGGTACGAAACCGATACATAACCAAATGTTCTTCCCTACTTTGATGTCGTAAACATAAAGCAATACGAAAACAACAAAGAGATCATTAAATCATCAAACAAGAAGGTCCACGGTAGACACCATGGTTGGGCCGTGTATGTAACGTGAATCGATGTTAATGTTTCTCTTTCACACATTAAGATATTGCATAAATTAAGACTTACTATTGATTTTATGGCCTAAGTGTGGTACACGTTAACGGCCAAACAAAGTTATGGGAACCAAAGAAATAGAGTAGCCTAACGTAGGGTTGTAAACGAACTAAACGTTTAGTGAACAATACGACAGGAAGTTCGTTTATGTTCGTTCGTTTAATAAACAAATGGACATGAACAGAGATTGCGTTCATTCCTTTATGTTTGTGAACGTTCAGTGATGTGTTCATTTATGTTTGCTCAGTTTTTAAAAATTTGAAACAATCGTTATACTTTATGCCTCCCCAACATCACTTATTTGACCATTTCAATTTCGCTTTATTTTGGAGTTTGACAAACTTTGAAATTGTATGTTAATCATGCTTCTGCTAATGATGTCAACTGTGTTTGGATAATTATGTTAAGTGTTCATTTTTAGTGGATTCTTCGTAATCTTTGTGATGAAAAAGGAAAATATTATTCTAAATTGAATGTATGTCTGTATGTATTTATTTGTGTTCATAAACTTTATTTGGGTTCATTTATGTTTATGAACATTTGCTTGAGTTCATTTACGTTTGATAAGTGTTCATGAACAATTTATGAACATGTTCATTTTCTTTATGAACGAACACGAATAAAAAATCTCGTTCAATAAGCGTTCATGAACAGTCATAAACATGTTCATTTCTTAACGAACGAACACAAACAAAGCTTCGTTCGTGTTGGTTTCCGGGACCCACGACTACCTTCCACTAAACTTATTTCTCACAGCTATTTGACCTTAACATCCGCACAGTCAAGGTTATTATCAACAAAGCCAAGATCAATAAAAAAAATTAAATAAGCGAGAAAGTGGATGCTCGATTAATCCAAATTTCATCAAAATAATATGTTTAAGAAACAAAGTTTTACAAACCAATATAAAGTTATATGAAACAAAATAACTATAAAAATATGGTTAAGTCTTTGAAGATTTTTATTAAATAAATGTTTATACAACAAAGCCATGCCTTTGATTTTGAATATCTCATTTTAGAATTAAGTCAAAGTTTCTATAGAAAGTGGGATCCTATATAAAAACCAGTAAAGAAAATTCTGAAATGAATGTTCTTAAAGAAGAAAAAAGTTCAAATATAAACCAAAGTCATAATGATATGTTTGACCAAATAGGGAAGTTGTCACCTGTTTTGGAAGGAAACACTGTCTCTTTTCATTGCTATAAGAAAATATGCCTTTGAAAC
Organism: Scalesia atractyloides; assembly: GCA_947069175.1. Classification (NCBI taxonomy): domain Eukaryota; kingdom Viridiplantae; phylum Streptophyta; class Magnoliopsida; order Asterales; family Asteraceae; genus Scalesia; species Scalesia atractyloides. The sequence continues at coordinate 18,456,240 of CAMTDV010000027.1, forward strand.
AAATTTGTGCTTATAACTTTAAAACAGTTAATAATTTTTTTGGTATTTCAAATTTGTGCTATAACTTAAAAACAAATATTAACATATCACAAAGAATACAATTGTGAGAGAATTGTGATGCGCTCTTACCATCAGAGGCGTGTATGGGTCAGTCTGAATCGGTTTAAACCTAAAATTATAACCATAACTGAGATGTCGGTTAATGAAACAATAACCATAACCGATTGGTTAGGTAGTTTCGGTTAATTGGTTTTGAAGTTTATAATTATAGCGAGTCATTTATGAGTCGGTTAACCATGAATTTGGGTCTAGTTAAAATAGTTTAAAATAATATAATTGTGTATAGTTTGGGCCTGAAAGTTTCAGCTTAATTTTTTTGACAATGGAATAAATTGGTATTATAAATTTCTATTCTGTATATTAGTATATTACATAACATAAAAAATACATATAATCTATAACATTAATACCGATTATCATTAAATATTCAAACAAAACGAAATGATATAATCCATAAATTCAAACACACTTTCAACCAAACGATATGATATAACCAGTGTTGTAGAGATCCCTAGGCGCTAGTCGGACAGTAGAGTACTGATTAGGGAGTAATCGGGATTAATCAGATCGGAATTTTATATATAATCTTTAAATTTATATATATACACATACATTATTATCAATATAATACTTAAAAATAGTTCAAAATTCAAACAACTAAGTTTAAAACATAGTAAATCAAGTACTTAAACATTCAATACACACATTAATATCAATATAATACTTAAAAATAGTTTAAAATTCAAACAACGAAGTTTAAAACATAGCAATTTAAGTATTTAAACATTCAAACATTAACATATTAGTCATGGTCTTATTAATATGTTTTAATGGGTTAGAAGTATGTTCTTTTGGGCCATATTTAAACTAAAAAAAGAGTGGGCCGACTAGAAACGATTTGGCAGACTTGGGCCGATTTGGGCCGCCTTGCACCGACCAGCTCAAAATTAATTAGCCAACGCCCGACTAGCGGCTAGGTGCCGCCTGGGCACTAATTAATACCGATTTTTACAACACTGGATATAACCCATAAGTTCAAAAAAACGTTCCACCAAAAACTTCAAATATTAAAAAATGGTGAAAAGTCCAATATCCGGCAAAGACTTTGCATCATGTCGGTTCAGTTCGACTATGACGGGTATGGAAACATTGATAATCATAACCAACCCGCGATTTTCAGTTTTAGAGAAACAATTAACCGAACCACTCTTTTTAATTTGGTTTGACTTTATCGATTAATTTGATTACAGATCGGTTAATTTGATTTTCTGTAAACCCCTAATGAGCATAACATCGACCATAACTCTTTGATTATTATTTTAGAAATCCAAAACCATAAAGAATAATCTCTTAAGTGGATATTATATTCTCCATTTATTTAAGAGATCAATAGTTCAAAGAGAAAGAGTGTTGGTGCTACCAATTGTAACATTCATCATCGAACATTCTTGTATGTGTTTGTAAGTTTTGTTCACTTACTTAATTAGCGAGGAAAGTCAATACTTAGTGAGAAGATAAATAGAAGATCACTTTTACCATTCGCTTATCTGAAAATGAGAGTATTGTGGTGATCGTTTTCGCCTTTAATTACAAAAAAAAAAAAAAAAGAAAGTTGTGATAGTCTCTACTATATTGAAGAGAAGTTTGTACATGGTTATCTCTACCAGTCTTGAGAGACGACTGGTGAAAAGTAACTCTTAGTAAAAGATAAATGAATGACTATAAGGTAAGTTAGTTCATACCAACCGGAGTCACTATAAACCTTAATTGTTATTGCTATAGATATAAACTCATACGACATTAACTGTTAAGTATAAATATTTTTTATTACTCTCGCATTTTCATTTTTCCAAAATTATTCTCAAATTTCTGTGATAAAAAAGGAAATTTATATCCTTCTAAACAATTTTAGGAGGTCCAGTCCAGCTTGAGCTCAACAGAAGTAAGATCCAATGATTATTCTGATCCAGATGCTTTTGGCCCAATGTTAACATCACAAGTTCACAAGTCACAGCCCAAACCGTGAAAAAGCCCAATGTTCGATGTCTATCAAAATTCGACATATTTCTTCTTCTTTCTTTTTAATCATAAGTTCATAGCATAGAAAAACTTTTGTGTTTCAAATAAATCAAAATCTAACAATGGAAGGTTGTAATTCCGTCTAATGTATGGATATATATACTGGGCTATGAAGAGGCATGCCACTGAACCCAAATACGTCACTGTTAAGAAAAAAACTAAAACTATAACTCATCATTCTTCTTCTTTTATGTTTTTTTGAATCATAACATAGAAATGTTATGTTTCAAATAATACAAAAACTAACTTTTCATAAACTATGACTTATTGACCCTGCATTTTGATATTTGGTTTTCAATTCTACAAGAAAAACACAACTTTTCTACAAATTACCTCGTATTCAATATAGACAGGTTTATGATACTTATATTATATCTTTCTAAACATTTATAACTGTATCTTCAAGTTACAACTGTGATTGTCGAATCCTTTTTCTCGTCCCGTTTTGAGGTATTTCAGTCGAATACGAAAGGGTGAACTAAGAGAAACGCCAAAAAGAATATTGAGCTCACGTATTTATGACGCGTGACGCAACTGGTTACCTGTTTATTAGGTATAGAATAGACATGACATAGAAATAACGAAAAAAGAATATTGGCTCACGTAATTATGACGTGTGACGCAACTAGTTACCTATTTATTAAGTATAGAATAGATATGACAGTAGAAATATATAAAGTAAACAGAGTTATAAACCAATACATAAATAATGATGTAAGGCATATACAACAATTAGATAATCTACATCAACATAATAATAATAATAATAATAATAATAATAATAATAATAATAATAATAATAATAATAATAATAATAATAATAATAATAATAATAATAATAATAATTATAATAATAATTATAATAAAAATATTAATAATAATAATAATAATACTATTAATAATAATAATAATAATAATAATAATAATAATAATAATAATAATAATAATAATAATAATAATAATAATAATAATAATAATAATAATAATAATAATATATTACTAATATTTCATTGAGATTCTTCAGAAAAAAAAAGTTAATTCTAACGAGTGAGGAATTTCATTCGAATGAATTCCAAAATCATTTACGAACCAAACACGCTTTTTAATTGAAAAAAATAACAAATCTAATTAGGGCTCTAAACGAACCGAAAGAACATAACGAGGTCATGTTTGTGTTCGTTTGTCAAGAAATTGTAGATGTTCGTGAACAGTTCGCGAATACATGTTGAACAAAAGTTTATGTTCATGTTCGTTTGTTAAGAAACTTTAGTTGTTCGCAAACAGTTCGTGAACACTGGTCACGAACACAAACACAAATGAATACAAACGAACATTAAAATAGAAGTAAAAAAACACCATTAACCTTAAACATCCGGCACAAGTAGTCAAATACAACCATTAAATGATGATAAATCAAGAATTTAAGATACAAGACGTCTACTACCAATACCGTACAATAAATCATGTTCAGCTAACTTAAGAAATAATTATCTAAAGTTACTTAGACATATCCTAAAAATGTCTTTATTGTCCAACTTTTTCAAATGTTTATGAGTAAATCTCAATTTTCGTCCCTGTGGGTTGCTGATTTTAACACTTTAAGTCCATTAGTTTGCTGATAAATCAAGTTCAACTAACTTAAAAACAATTATATAAGAGTTTACATTTTACTATTTTTTTAATATAATTATTAACTAATAATGTTTAGGGGGGAAAGTAAAAAAAAAATGGTGGAAAGTAAAACTTAAGAGGGAAAATGAAATATTAAAAAACATAAAAAACTTTTAACAAAATTAAACATAAACAAATGAACACGAATGGACGTAAACGAATGAACATGAACGAACGTAAACGAACATAATACTGAACGTTCACGAACGCAAACAAACAAAGAAGACCTTTGTTCGTGTTCGTTCGTTTAGTTAATCGAACAGAATATCTTGTTAGTGTTCGTTCATTAACTAATCGAACGGACATTAACGAACTTCTCGCTAAACGGTTCACGAACTATTCGTTGAACATTCGATTCGTTTACAGCCGTAAATCAAATTTTAGAAATTCTGCAAACCAAACGGCCCTAAGTCACCTAAGCATAAAACTTGTTTAGAACAATTAGAAGAGTAATGTTCTCCATTTAGTCTGTAAAATCTTCATAAGAATTAGAACACCTAAAAATATTTTTATAAAATATTTCAATACTTCCCAGGTGATTATTTGACAAAAAATATAAAAACAACTACTTATAATATATATAAAACTCACACAATATAAAATACCAAGTTCCATTGGTTCCATTACTTCCAGTTTCTAAACATCTAACAGTCCACAGACCACATATAAAATCTCAGAATCACATTAATTTACACAATCAAGTGTACAAACTTGCAGCAAACTCTTGCAGGAGGGTAACATGTTTTGTGCCTTTAAGATGATCATCCATTATACTGGCACTCGAGCACGACGAGTTACAAAGCTCACATAAAAACGGGGTGCTAACGTTTTGACCCCGTTTTTTCAGCTGCAGTACATTGCCTTTGTGCTTTATAGTATTCGAATGTTGCTTTAGTTGATTCACGCTATTGAATGTCATCTGACAAATCTTGCAAACGAGCCCGATGGAACGCCTTTCTAGTGATGTGCTACTTGAGCATGGCTCTTTTCTCTTTAATGTTGCATGGCTTGCGGGATGCACCTAGATGTATATTTTCAGTTATGGGTCGTTAAAAACTATATTTAATAGTATGATGCAAAAAGAAAATAATGAAATAACGTAACTCTGTAGAAGTGTTCATAGACCGTTGAAACTGACCTAATTGTCCAAATTGAAGCAGGTTGGCCGGTTTGACGGTTTGAGACATATACGATTTCGCTCACATTTCGGTATTGACGGATTTGCTATTTAAGGGTCTGGACGACCGTTTGGAATTGGCCACGTAAACCCACACAGTTGTTTAACCTCTTTATTTTATTTTTTTATTTCATCTTTGGAATCTGAATTATATTCGTGAACCACCATTATCTTTTTTATACATTTTAATACAAATTAACGACTTAAACAAAAAAAAATAGTTCAAACAGTCAAACCACTATAACCGGTGGTCTGGCTCAACGGTAGTTAGCAGTTTGGCCTCAAATTTCGTAAAACAGCTGACCGGGTCCGTGAGCACCCCTAGAAAACAATCATACGATTTGCTAATGAAACACGTTTTCGTTGTAGCTGCACAATTCGATCCATCTACTTACAAATGGGTTGATTTAGGTTATGCAGTATTTCTATGGGGTCAAATTGGTATAAAATTATTGAGTTTAGCTTAAAGGGAAATGGTAACGCGATAGTGTGTATTGTTTATGCATAAAACATCATAAATTGGATTACTATTGAAATTATATAACTTTTGTAATAAGAGATTACAATTAACTGTTTTTTTTCAAACTTATGCAAAAATGTTTTCCAGGTTAACCCAAACTGCCAACCTGGCAGACCCACCCATGTTGTCACCTCTAGCATCAAGCAAACCGACTCATATGAGTACTTAACTCAAACGGTTCAAGATTAATTAAAGTTCATACAAAATTCTAAACTGGGCTCACCTGAGAAGGTACCAATGGATTTAAGTTGATAAGACTCCGGTTCTTCAAGATCTCTATTTTAGCCCGGTATTCCATTTCCCTTTTTATAGCAAGCTCGACCGGCATTACATTACGCAGTGCAATCATCTCTTCCTCCATCTTCACTATGCGATCTATAGCATCATACATATTATTTTATCAGAATACAGGTTAATGCAGTTGACAAATATGATAAAGATGGTTCTTAACTTCTTTCAATTGCTTTATTTCACATTTGTTAGGCATCAAACATATTAATTTGATGATTCTATGTTACAATTCACAGATTAAAAAGGATGAAGCCGAGTTCATCTTGGTGTATACATTTTATAGGTTCTTTCGAGCTATGTAGTTAATATCCCGATACATCAGTGATATATCGGTTATTGGTCCCCTACCGAGATAACAATACAAAATATGGGTCAGAATAGCGGTACCGACTACATCGGCGATATTGACCGATATATAACCAATATATCACCGATTTTCCCGATATCAGTACCTTTCTTCTTATTTCTATCATTCGTCTTTCTTCTTATTGTTGTTATTAGTGTAGTCTTAATTGTTAGCTGTTACTGTTAAATGTGGTGTTTTAAGTCTTAGTCAGTTCCTACTTGCGACAATTGTTAGTATTTTGCAAGTTGCAAAAGGTTAATTTGATAATGGTAGGAGAGTATACTGAAATTGCTATATATATAAATTTAGCATGATATTAAAATTACGCTATCCCACCACTATCCCACGGCGATAACCGATATCTCAAATATCGGTCCTAGACCGATATCCAATATTTTACCGCATTAACTACTTAGCTTTCGAGGGAATCTGTGCTACGTTATTCACGTCTATCTACTCTTTTATCTGTTACCACTATAGCTCTCTCACAATTTTGTGTTATCCGTAGTCTACTGCTATCATTTTTAGTACTTGTTTCGTTAATGTTTTGATACCTTATGCCATACCGTATGTTATCTAGGTACTATACTTTACACATCAAGATAATATTTTTCGAGCTATGTACGTCTGATTGTTTTTGTAAACCGTCTTCATCTAAAACGCATTAAATTTGTCGGTGATTCGGTTGCAAGATCAAGATGCTAACAAAGCATTTCTAGCATTAACATTTAACAATCAAATTGGGAATTTTGTTCTTAAATTCACAAATCGATTTCACTAATCTCCTTTGTTGGGTACCTAAAATCAAGATTTTCTAAAATCAAGATTATACACATCCCCTTTATTTAATTCTTACCCAAATCAAACAAGCACAAACTATATAAGTGTAATTAACTAATTATAACAAACAGAGTATCGAAGCAAAGAAATTATAGAAACAATGAATATCCAAGAAATTAAATTGATAAAACTTCAATGAAATGAAATTAGGGTTTTTATTAATTGTTTACCTGATGGATTGTTAGCAGAGTTTTGCAAGTGGGTACGTCGATGACCTCGAGATCTTCAAGGGTTTTTGGTATAAAGCTCAAATTGAGAAGTGATTTTGAAGGTGGTTGTAGTGTTAGCAGAGGTAAAAGTGGTGTCCAAAGGACAACAATAACATATGAACAATGTTTTCTTATGTATGTTTGTAAGTTGGTTGTATATAACATTATTAATAATTTGACAAAGATTTATAATTTGATGTATGTTTTGGTGTAGATTTGGAATTTTAACCTATATCTATATCTATATATCTATATTATTTAATAAAAAACATATTAAAGGGCTACATGACACTAGTTTAGACTTCAATTTTTGTGTTTTCCCGCTCAAATGTAATTTCTCTTTAGTATTGGATCATGCGGACCCGTTTATTTTTGTTATTTGGGTCAAGAAAATGCTTGGGTATAGAAAAGTTATAAATCGGTTGAACACAATTTCATTCTCCTCCACCTAGGGTTGAGTGAACACAATTTCTTCGCCATTCAAATTGAGACGCCGCAGTGCATCCGAACAATCTAGGGTTTCCAAGATTTTACACGCGTGATTCTCTTCCTATCCCTAATCGTCGCCTGAAAATCTTCAACATCAAGGTTAGATTACGACTTCTTTCTGTTAATCATGTTGATTCTCTGAGCCTTCAACATTCAATCTTGATTTTTATTTTTTGCTTTTTTATTTTTTGGATTTATATTCGTTAGTAACTACGGTTTCTTCATCTTCAATCGATTATCTTTTTTGATAACTGAATATCGTCATCACCAAGGTATGAATCCCTTATTTACCTATTACTAGATTATTGCTCGCGTGACACGCGGTTTCACATATGTAAATAATTTTAATTTCTTGAAATTTAAAATCGTTACAAATACATTGGAAGAAACACATATAAACTAATTCTAAGTCCAGTAATCCTTGTAGACCACATTGGTTGTCTTATTTGTAACATTTTCGCCTTTATCCAGTATAAGTAACTTGACACGAGCTCTACTTTTTACTTTAGATAATGCAACATATAGTTGACCATGTGAGAAACGAGATATTTAAGATACAATTCAACCTTTGATAGAGACTGTCCCTGACAGTTTGATACATTGATCTTTTTGTCAAGCTCTGATATTATTTCTTAATTATTAGATATGTTTGTAATTCCATAAACTTAATAATGATTTGTTAAAGTTATTTCATTAACAAAGTTATTTCATCAATATCATTGTGATGAAGAGCCTACTGAGAGAGCTATTGTTGATAAACACGATTGGATCAGAAACAACCAATCAATCCTTTCAATAATATTTCTTTCAATGAACTTTAATATAAAATAATTTAATAACATTATAAAGGAGCAAAAAGTAAAAAGGTTTACTGGGATCAAAAGTATTCGCATTACCTTATTCATCGAAAAATACATATACTTCGTATCAATATAATAAATGATATTTGAGTACAATAAAGAATAAATTGTTATTTTGATTCCTATGCTTTATAGCACATTGCTATATTTTACAAAAATAAAAAGTATTGTAAATAACACACCAACGTTTTATTTTATTTCGATTTCAGTCCATCAGGTAACTCCATCCACATTGATGCTAAATCTAGGTCACATGCCAAATATATGATGGATATTTTTGTAATTAACCATCACTATTAAAGAAAACAAAAAAACACCCCTAACTTCAACAAAAACTGATTTTGCACCCCTCAAAAATGATCCCTATTCACATATACATTCGGTGGAAAATTACCTCTTTTGAATTCTGATGGGTGTAAAAACCATCATCTTTAAGCCACATGCCCACATTCTTATCCCTATTAACTCGCGCACGCTTCTAATGGAAACTCAAATAATACTGTAAACACTTCCACCCATAAAAATATTCATCACCAACTTCCCATACCATGATACCCAATGAGTTCCATTTCATTCGTAGTTATGTATATAATTCAATTCTTACAAAACAATCTTGTATTACGATTAAGTTATATGAAAGGTTAGTTTATCATTTGCGATCTAGAGATCAAAAATCAATTCTGGGCAACAATTGGTATCAAAGCATCAGGCTCTAGGCATCGCAGGGAATTCGCGATCAGGTTCTATTTTTCAATTCGCAAGTTCAATTCAGTTTTTTTATTTTCGGTTCAAGGTTATCGAACCAAGGGTTAGAAGTCAAGGGTTTTGATTTCGGGGTTTAGTGCGAATTAGATTGTTTGGTTATTATGCGTTTCGGGATACTCGCGGGTCAGGAATAAGTTTGGTTTATTACAAGTTTGTCAAAAGTGAAAAATTGTTCGGTCAGAAAGTATGTCAGGAACGACAGGAAGTTCGAATCAACAAATTGTAATCCAAAAGGAAGGAAGTTCTCTTTCCCATTTTCAGTGTCCAATTTTGAAATCTACAAATTACACTGTTTGGGCAATTCGCATCAAAACGATTTTAGAAGCGAATGGTTTATGGGAAACGATTGAACCGGCAGAAAATACACAAACAGATGTTAAGAAAGATAAGTCGGCAATTGTTTATCTGTTCCAAGCAATACCGGAAGATGTTGTATTGCAAGTTGCAAGACTACTAAGGAGATTTGGGAAAATCTGAAGACAAGACAGATCGGGTACAAAAGGCTCGTTGGCATACACTAATTTCAGAATTCGAGTTATTGCTAATGAGGGAAGACGACACTATAGACTCTTTCACTGCAAAGATAAATAGTGTTGTTACCCGGGCAAGTGAATTAGGGACAACACTGAGTCAACCGACTCTGGTACTCAAACTCCTAAATGCCGTGCCAGATAAATTTACTCAGATTGTCGCCTCCATGGAACAGTATTCCGATCTAGACACAATGACGCTAGAAGAAGCAGTCGGAAGGTTAAAAACATACGAAGAAAGACTTAGACAGAAGAAAGGAAGCCCAAGGGATAGTCAAGACAAGTTGATGTTAACACATCAAGACAACAGTTATGCCAAAGGAAGGCAATTTGGAAACCGCGGGCGTGGCAAGTTCAACCAACCGCGTGGAAATTTGTGAGACAATAGAGATAGGTAAAACACTAAGAGTGAAGGATCTTCATACAGACCTAAAGGTGGAAATTCTAGGAATTGGAGGAAGTTTGTAAAGAGCCAAACAGACCTAAGTAAGATCCAGTGTTACAAGTGTCATAAGTTTGGACACTTTAAGAAAGATTGTTTCGAGAAAGAAGCCGTACAAGAACAATCAAACTCATCGAGGAAGACGGAGCACCAGTATTACTAATGGAGATTGAAGAAGAACACGTTGTTCAAGAAAGGGTTCTTCTATATGAAGAACGCATAGAACCAGCCACAAAAGATGAAAGTCTATGGTACTTAGACAACGGTGCAAGCAACCACATGACAGGTGTGCGAAGTCACTTTAGAGAGTTAAACGAAAAAGGTGACAGGAAAAGTACGTTTTGGTGACGGGTCGCACGTAGAGATTAAAGGCATGGGTTCAATATTGCTGGAATGTCAGAACAAAGATCAGAGGATTATCTCTCAAGTCTACTACATTCCAAGTCTGAAAAGCAACAAATTGAGCCTCGGACAACTAACAGAAATCGGTTGCAAAGTAAATATGGACAGAGATTTGCTAACACTCCACGACAGAAACAGAAAGTTACTAATGCGAGTTAGGAGAATAAAGAACATGCTGTACAAGGTTAAACTAAAGATTGGGAAGCCAATCTGCCTGCTCTCATATACGGACGATTTAGCATGGTTATGGCACGCGAGGTTAGGCCATTTACACTTCGATGCTATTAAGGAAATGAATTTGAAGAACTTGGTACATGGAATTCCTCACATAAGTCATGCCAGTCAAATCTGTGACGCATGCTTATTAGGGAAACATAGTAGGACACCGTTTCCAAATCAGGCGAAATTCAGATCTTTAAAACCTATGGATTTAGTCTATGGAGATTATGGAGATTTGTGTGGTCCTATATCCCCACCAACACATGCTGGGAAAAAGTATATATTTATACTTGTAGACGACTGTACTTGCTACATGTGGGCATATCTACTAACTTCCAAGGATCAAGCATTCGAAACTTTCAAGCAGTTTAAAGAAAAGGTGGAGACAGAAACACAAACCAAGTTAAAAATGTTAAGAACGGACAGAGGATGAGAATTCACATCGGCTGAATTCAACAAGTATTGCAAAGACAACGGCATAGCAAGACAACTTACATTGCCGTATTCCCCACAGCAAAATGGAGTAGTGGAAAGAAGAAACCTGACGATGTTGTCAAATACTCGCAGTATGTTAAAGGCAATGAACATGCCACAGAATTTTTGGGGTGAAACTATAAGACATACAATATACGTACTAAATAGGGTTCCAACAAAAGCCTTGGTGAACAAGACACCATATGAAGCTATGAAGGGAAGAAGGCCGAATCTGGAACACCTAAAGGTTTTTGGTTGCACAACATACGCTAAGGTACTACCACTTCAACAAAAGAAGTTAGATGATAGAAGTGCACCTATGATATATCTTGGAATAGAAGAAGGATCAAAGGCGTTCAGATTATATGATCCAGAAAAGCACAAGATATGTGTCTGTAGAGATGTGAAGCTCATGGAAGGTCAACCATGGAACTGGAATAGCTATATGGAATCGGTAGATTCAGGAAATCCCGAATGGATAAACTTTGTCATTCAAGAAGATGACAACCCACCAGAGTTAGAAGAAAATCCACCAAGCAGTCCTGGTAGTAGCGGGCCACATCATGAAGATTCAGGAGTATATCAGTTAGAAGAACCAGACTCCTATGTAACCCCGCCAGCACACTCGAACAACCAGAACTCATCAGGAAGTTCAAGCAGTTTGTCAAGTAGAGGTCCATCTACATCAGAAAGTACAACAGGGAGTATTAATAACACTCCAGTAAAACTAAGAAGTCTAGAAGAACTATATGACGAGACGGAGGAAATTCAAGTAAATCCACACGAATTATTACTTGCTGAAGAAGAACCAAGAAATTACAAAGAAGCATCTAGTGATAGTAAATTGACTGAAGCAATGAAGGTTGAGTTGGACTCGATAAGCAAGAATAACACTTGGAGATTGACAGAATTGCCAGGGGGTCACAAGGCAATAGGATTAAAGTGGGTATTCAAGACAAAGAAAGATGCAAACGGAAACGTGGTCAGACATAAAGCAAGACTGGTAGCAAAAGGATACGTTCAGCAACATGGAATAGACTTTGATGAAGTCATTGCACCAGTAGCACACATAGAGACAGTCAGACTAATGTTGCTTTAGCAGCACAACAAGGATGGGAGGTACATCACTTAGACGTGAAGCCTGCATTCTTACACGGAGATCTCAAGGAGGAAGTCTATGTCTCACAACCAGAAGGATTCGTAAAGCCAGGAGATGAAGGAAAAGTCTACAAACTATCAAAAGCTCTGTATGGATTAAGACAAGCACCACGTACTTGGAACACGAAGTTAGATCAAACCCTAAAGTCACTTAACTTCAAGAAGTGTAGTTTAGAGCAAGCTATTTATACAAGGACGAGTAAGACTTCCACGCTGATAGTCGGAGTCTACGTTGATGATTTGATAGTCAATGGAACATTAAGGAAGGAAATAGATGTTTTTAAGTCTCAGATGGAGAACAAGTTTGAAATGAGTGATATAGGATTGCTAGCATACTATCTAGGATTGCTAGCATACTATCTAGGAATAAAAGTTATTCAAGCAGGGGGTGAGATAGCCATCAAGCAGACATGCTACATTAACAAGATACTCAAAGACGTTGATATGTTAACCTGTAACGACACAAAGATTCCTATGAATCTAGGAACACAGTTAACAAAGACTGAAGAAGGAGATCTAGTGGATGCAACGCATTACAGAAGCCTGATAGGTTCTCTCAGGTACTTACTCCATACAAGGCCAGATCTATGTTACTCAGTCAGTCTGCTTAGTAGATTCATGCAAGAACCAAAGGAGCATCACTTGAAGGCAGTGAAGCAAGTACTACGTTATATTAAAGGAACTAAAGAGCATGGAATTATCTACAAGAAGCAAGGAGGATGTAAGATCACAGGTTATAGTGATAGTAGTTATGGAGTTAATACAGACAAGGGAAAAGATACAACCGGTCTGGTATTCTACTTTAGAGAATCACCTATAACCTGGTGAACACAGAAGCAACAAACAGTGGCATTATCATCATGTGAATCAGAATTCATGGCAGCCACTGCAGCAGCATGCAAAGCACTATGGCTTAAAAGACTATTAAGTGAAATTACAGGCTGGAAGGAAGAGAAGATAACACTAAGAGTGGATAATGTTTCTGCAATAGCACTCATGAAGAATCCAGTCTTTCATGGAAGAAGCAAACACATTGATACACGCTATCATTTCTTAAAAGAATGCGTGGAGAACGAACACATCAATGTTGAACACATCAGTGGAGAACTACAACGGGCAGACATACTAACGAAGGCACTAGCAAGGGTCAAGTTTGCTACAATGTGAGAACTGCTCGGAGTTCAAGATCTACAACAACTCAAGGATGTTCAAGATTAGGGGGTGAATGAAATCCTTAATCTCTACACATCCTCAAGTACAAGGGTTTATTAGTTATTAGATTAAAGTAGTATAGATGGCGGTTACAAAGTTCGGGGACTGATTGTGACATTTCAGAAGTTGGTAACCGCCACCCCAAAGGGTGCGAAACCTCTTGAACACACCCCTATGGATCGACGACTGTGAGAAGGGACCAGGGTACACGACTCTTCAATAAGGAGACGAAACCATTCATGTTTAATCACAACCATACATCTAGAGACATACCCGTTCACAAACAGACGCGTCTCTACAACTCGTGACTCTTGGAGAAGTATAAATAGGGCCTTAGATTTCATTCAGGTATGTATATAATTCAATTCTTACAAAACACTCTTGTATTACGATTCAGTTATATGAAAGGTTAGTTTATCATTTACGATCTGGAGATTAAAGATCAATTCTGGGCAACACTACATACACGCTATATCCACCCATTAGTTAACAAAATTTAAAAACCTTTCAATCCCACTTCACAATCAGTCTAATAAACCCAGAACTGAACTCCAATTATAAAAATGTGTAATAAAGACCCAGTAGAATTAATTATGTAAAGATTAATGGGTTTTGATTAGTTTTCAGATTCAAGAAACAGAAGCTGAGGAATGACAACGTGTGCAGTATCATCAGCAATGGCATATGATTCGCTCTTTTAGGAGGTGTGAGAAGATGTCGTAGTCTCTATCTCCTCGTGATGGGTGCTCAAACACCTTGGGTATCCGGCTGTATGAACTCTCTAAGGGGATTGGGGGAAAATGTGGAGGCTTTTTTTTGTAGGGGTTGTGAATGGGGATCGGTTTTGAGGGGTGCAAAAACATTTTTTAGGGGTGTTTTTTGTTTTTTCTCGATAGTGATGGTTAATTATGAAAAAGCCTCATATGCTTCTCATGTGACATGGATTTAACATTAATGTGGATGGAGTTAGTTTGATGGACTGAAATCGCAATAAATTAAAACGTTAGTGTGTTATTTACAATACTTTTCATATTTGTAAAATATAGCAATGTGTTATAAACCATATGTACCAAAATATCAATTTACTCTAAAATAAATACGTGTAAACATGATAACAAAAATAATTGTTACAAAATTTAAAATTACACTAGCTTCATTTGCATAAGAGTGGCGTGATTCTCACAATCAATCTCTTCAGACTTTTCTACTAAATCAACATCACCACAAGAAGCGGTAGCCACAGTTTGAGCGTTTAACTGTTTGTGAACCAATTCCTTCTCATTACCTGCATTTCTGAAGATGACAAAGAAGTTAGATCTTCATTAATTTCTACGATCTCAGGTTTGACACATGTAAGAGCTACATCAAGCAAACCCATGGTGTTTCTAATGAAAACACTTGTTTTCCTCTAGTGAACATCTGCTATTAGGTTTCAGATTTGTAGCATCTTCTATTAACCCAACATGTTTTACCTAAGGTTGCATATTCACCGACTCTGTCTTATTATCATCCTCACGTACGAAACCAATATGCTCCACCTTGACATGTGTCACACCCCGGATTTCCAACCCTGAAATCCAAACAACGGTGGGCCCGGGTGGGGAGTATCGTGACAACAGTTGATAACATCATAGTCAATTAAACACGACACAACGGAAGTCTTGGAGTAAAATTACTATTACAAACCGAAATGTTCGAAATCTAAAATAATATACAGGCTCGTAATAGAAGATCCTCAGGCGGATCGTTAAATGTACAAGAAAGAATACAAAACAGACTTTAGGCAGATCTAAGGATTTGCAAGATCCTCTTATTCTCTACCGAGCAGCTTCCGGCCTATTTTGTATTATACCTGCAGATTAACCTTTGGAAGATACGTCAGCTTACGCTGGTAAATACACCCAACTGACTCATTTTGAAAACATTAAAGATGGTTTTAAGTGCAAATGGCACCAAAATCTTTTATTAAGTTGGGAAAGTTGACCTTGCAATGGACCAAGCGATAATAATTTACTGTATCCCAAGCCTGTATAGGAAAATAAGTCGAGAGTATTTACCTGAGCTAGTCTTCTTCTTTTATTTTTAGAATAACTCAGCCGTATACAAAAGTACCAAGTGCAGATAGCATTTACCGAGAAGGCTCTAGTCTGGATTATGGCATAAGATAGCCAATTAAATACTAACGGTCTTATAAACCGAATAATGTACATGATCATTACGTATAACGCTTGATTAAACGATGATCAGATAGAATGTAGTTTAAACCCGACAAGTACCTGACTTCTATAATTGGGTAAACTATAAACATTCTGGATTTCGAGGCTAAATGACAAGGTTAAACCCGTTACGGTTAAATTCCGTAAAATAGTTACATATACGTAACTGTGCGCATAATAGCGATATCAGGTAACCGGATAAGTCGTGGACAAGTTCTACATGCCATTATACTTTCAATAAGTTAAGATATCAGTAGGATATTAACTTGTATGCCCGTTATGGTTTTAAAACGAAACTATGCCTAATAAGGGCATTTTGGTAATTATATACCGTATAAAAGAAACTTGAAAATATTTGAAGTTTATAATTATGAGTATTCTGTAAAACTATTTTATTTATGATGTAATATCAGTAGGATATGAACTATATGTGTAAATTATCTTTTATGACCAAACTATGCACCGAAGGGGCATTTTGGTCATTTTACACATAGTTTATAAATTATTTGGGATTCTGAGGTTATAACATGTACCTACTGTAATTATATCTAAAATAAGTTTTGAAATCAGTAGGCATCAAGTTTTGGTCAATAATATGGTTTAAAACCATACTATGTGCCGAAATGTCGCTTATGTCGTAAGATGACATTGTTAAGCGATGTTTAATGAAAACTGGCCTTAGGGTCAGACTTAAAATGTTTAAAATATGTTATTTAGAATAACATATCAGTAGGTAAATGACTTACCTTGAAAAGATTGATTAAAATCATTTTATGCTCACAATGACTAAAACCATCATTTATCGACATAGTTTAAGGACCTGCTTGAAAACTCAGTTTATAACTTAGTTTAACATCCCAAATAATCCTATTTATAATATTACATCATTAGAAACTCATTTTCAAGTTCATTATCATTTAAAACCTTGTTTTATGTAAAAAGGGCATTTTGGTCAAAGATGGCATAATTATGGAACTTGCGTATAAACTTGGATTCTGATTATGATCATGTAATATAACCTCAGAGGGTTATGCTACATTATATTATGATCATAATACGACTTTAGATCAGTAAGTAACTAATCTAAATCGGGTTAGAATCGAAAGTCAAAGCAGAAGTCAAACTTCGCGACTTTCGGTTGCGAACCGACCCTAGAACTGAAATTGACGAGCCGAACATGTTATACATGTTCTAATAATTATTACCAACTTGTTTAAGTGTCAAAACAAGTTTCATAACATATATAAGATCAATTTATGATTTTTCAGAAAAATGACCTGTTTGACTTTTTAATAACATAACTTTGATCCGTCAATTGGTCTAGCAAACGTGATCTTCAGGAGGTGCCCTTTATAGGGACTAACACCTACCTTATTACGATCACTTATCCATGTTTATTTCAAACTATGACTGGACCATAATGGTCTTAACCGAAAGTCAAAGCGTTTTACGAAAACGCTTGACTTTTGGCTATAAAATCCTATAAACGAAAATGCACAAAGAAGGAACACTTACCAGTGATTCCTAGATGCATAAGAACTATGTTGGATTGCTCCTTTTAGTTAGGAACTTACAGAGGAGGGAGAAGAGTGAATAAGAAAGGTGCAAGTTGAAATGGTGAACTTAAGCACCTATTTATAGTTGGAGAGCTCAAAGGAGGTGAAGCCAGGTGTTTAGGGGTGTAAGAAGAAGCTTACAAGTGTCCAAAACGTGGCATGGCAGTTTAGAAGTCCATGGTTTCGAATTAAATGATTTTGGCATTTTTGCTTGACCTCCAAACAATTTTTCTACAGTAGAACCTGTCTCGCGGGGGCGCGAGAGACACAGGCCATGTCTCTCGCGGCCCGTGACCGCCCCATGGCCATTTTCAAAGTTTGACATTTTTAACCCCTGAACTATATAAAGCCTCTAAAGGCCTTCTAAAACACCCTTTTAGCAATTTTAGCCCTCCGTAGCCAATACTTGGCATACCCGGGATTATGCCCGGACATTGTCGAGCTCTCGGTTCGTTAAAAGGTCACTCAGAGGTATAAATTAACATGTTGAAACTTTTAATCCCTCCATTATCCAACTTTCACGTATTTACAAAATTGAACTCTCCCGTCCAACAATTGACACGTATGAGAGTTTAGGACTTCACAAAGGATCACTCAAAGGCTTATTATAAGCATGTTGATTTCGATGTCACTCAGAGGCTGGGCATGTTGACATATCAGTCACTCAGAGGCCAAATTTCAAGCATGTTGATATATCAGTCACTCAGAGGCTAATGATTTAAGCATGTTGACATATCAGTCACTCAGAGGTTATATTTATGCATGTTGACATCGGTTCGTCACTCAGAGGCTCAACTTGAGCATGTTGACGCCTTTAGTCCTTATTGGTCTTTAATAGACTATATTAAAAAAATACAACACGTGTCACTATATTATTGGACACGATTTTTACAGGGTGTTACATCCTCACCCCCTTAAAAGAAATCTCGACCTCGAGATTTTATTCAAAAAGATAGGGGTACTTTTGTCGCATATTGGACTCAACCTCCCATGTATACTCGGGACCTCTAAAAGCGTCCCAATTAACCTTTACTATAGGTATCATTTTTCTTCAGAGCTTCTTAACCTGTCGATCCTCGATTGAAATTGGTTTCTCAATGAACCTCAGGTTTTCATCAATTTGCACCTCATTGTGCGACATTGCTAGCGACTCATCGGCAAGACATTTCTTAAGATTAGATATGTGGAATACATCATGGATTCCACTAAGCTCCTCTGGCAACCTGAGTTTATAAGCTACAGTGCCGACACATTCGACTATCTCGAATGGTCCAATATATCTTAGGCTCAAGTTGCCCTTCTTTCCCAAATGCATCACACCTTTCCAGGGTGATACTTTTAGCATGACCTTGTCCCCTACTTGGAACTTAAGAGGTTTACGCCTCTTGTCAGCATAGCTCTTCTGCCTATCTCTGGCGGCTTTGAGACGATCACGGATTTGCACAATCTTTTCAGTGGTCTCCAAGACAATCTCTGGTCCTGATAGTTGGGCCTCCCCAACTTCTGCCCAACATATGGGCGTTCTACATTTTCTCCCATACAAGGCCTCGAAAGGAGCAACCTTGATGCTAGTATGATAACTGTTATTGTAGGAGAATTCTATTAGGGGTAAGTGGTCATCCCAACTTCCACCTAAATCAATCACACATGCCCTAAGCATGTCTTCCAGTGTCTGAATAGTACGCTCACTTTGACCATCAGTCTGTGGATGGTAAGCCGTACTGAAATTTAATCGTGTGCCTAACGATTGTTGAAAACTTTTCCAAAAGTGAGATGTGTATCTAGTATCTTTATCGGATACAATAGATACTGGCACACCGTGTATGGACACTATCTTGTCCACATACAACTTAGCCAATTTATCTGAATTATACATTTCCTTAATTGGCAAGAAATATGCTGACTTGGTCAGCCTATCCACTATGACTCAAATGGTGTCATTGCCACTTTTGGTCTTGGGTAACTTGGTAATCAAATCCATAGTTACCATTTCCCATTTCTAAGTGGGAATTTCTAATTGTTGTAGTAGTCCTGACGGTTTCTGATGTTCGGCCTTAACTTGCGAACACGTCAAACACTTTGCTACATAAGTGGCTATGGATTTCTTCAAACCCATCCACCAATAATTTTTATTTAAGTCTTGATACATCTTGTCACCACCCGGGTGAAAGAGTATCTTGAATTATGCGCTTCCTGGAGGATTAGATTCCTAAGTCCTCCAAAGGTCGGAACCCAAATTCTATCATTAAATCTTAGGATTCCATCCTTTCCAGGCGTTAATTGATCAATGGTTCCGCCTAATCCCTCATTAGGGATATTAGCCTCTAACAAGGCTTGCTTTTGCGCATCTAGTAGCTTCTCACTCAAGCTATTTCTGAGCTCAATGCTCTTAGCGTTAATCCTTATAGGTTTAACCTTTTCCTTGCGACTTAAGGCATCGGCAACTACATTTTCCTAGCCTGGATGGTAGCGAATCTCACAATCGTAATCATTAAGTGTTTCTATCCACCGACGTAGTCGCATGTTCAATTCCTTCCGATTGAACAGATGTTGGAGACTTTTATGGTCTAGGTATATAACACACTTTGTGCCATACAAGTAATGTCTCCATAACTTTAGTGCAAATACAACGGCACCTAGTTCCAAATCATGGGTGGTGTAATTCTTTTCATGCACCTTTAACTGTCGTGATGCATAGGCAATAACCTTGCCATTTTGCATTAGCACACAGCCCATGCCAGTGTGCAAAGCATCACAATAGACAACAAAGTTCTCAATACCCTCGGGTAGAGATAATACAGGGGCGTTGCTCAATTTGTGTTTAAGAGTCTCAAAAGACTCTTGTTGCTTTGGACCCCAATTATACTTAATATTCTTACGGGTCAAGGAAGTTAAAGGAGTGGCTATCCTTGAAAAGTTCTCAATGAACCTCCTATAGTAACCAGCCAGTCCTAAGAAACTACGAACTTCTGTTGGGGTCTTGGGCACTTCCCAATGTATTATAGCCTTGATTTTGGCGGGATCTACTTGGATACCACGCTCACTTACCATGTGTCCAAGAAATTGGACTTCTCTAAGCCAAAATTCGCATTTAGAGAACTTCGCATAAAGTTTCTCCTGCCTTAATAATTCTAGGATGAACCAAAGATGTTTCTCGTGATCATCTTGATTACGAGAATAGTTAAGTATGTCGTCTATGAAGACAATGACAAACTTATCCAAATACGGTTTGTAGACTCTATTCATGAGATCCATGAATGTTGTTGGTGCATTTGTGAGCCCAAAAGGCATCAATAAGAATTCAAAATGACCATAGCGGGTCCTGAAGGCTGTCTTAGGAACATCTTCACTTCTAACCTTCAGTTGATGATATCCTGATCTCAAATCGATTTTAGGAAAGTAACTAGCCCCTTGAAGTTGGTCGAATAAATCATCGATCCTAGGGAGAGGATATCTATTCTTAATGGTTAGCTTGTTCAGCTCCCGATAGTCGATGCACATTCGCATCGAACCGTCTTTCTTCTTTACAAACAGAATAGGAGCTCCCCAAGGTGAGGAACTAGGTTGAATAAAGCCTTTTTCTAAAAGTTCATCTAATTGCGTCCTCAATTCCTTCATTTCCGTCGGTGCTAACCGATACGGAGCTCTAGTAACAGGTGCTGCTCCAGGTAGGATATCAATCCTAAACTCCACTTGCCTATCTGGAGGTAGGCCTGGTAATTCTTCAGGGAAAACATCGGGATACTCCGAGATAACTGGTTGATCTTCAAAGTTTGGCTTTGGTTCATTTATGGTAAATTGTGCCATATAGATGACACAGCCTCTTCTCAAACACTTGGATGCCTTAAATAACGACACCTTGTCTGGCAATCCATAGTGTGAGTCTCAAGGGATGGTGATCATTTCACCAGATGGGGTCTTAATCTCGATGAGCTTTTTATCGCAGGCAATGCGGGCTTGGTTATGAGATAACCAATCCATGCCTAAGACAACATCGAACCCCGCCAATTTCATTGGCAAAAGAGAGATAGGGATGGAATGATTCTTAATGGATATAGAGCATCTATCAAGAATGGAAGAAGCAGTTTCTAAGGTTCCATTTGCGAGTTCTATCTCATACTTTTTAATATAGAGTTCTTATGGGTAAATTTAATAGTTTACTAAACTTATGATCAACAAATGATTTATCCGCACCCGAATCGAAAAGAACTCTAGCATAAATATCATTAATGGGGAAAGTACCTGTTATGACGTTATTGTCATTAACAGCTTCCTTAACAGTTAGCTGAAAGGCGCGTGCATTCCCTTTCTTTGCCTCTCCAGTTTTCGGATTATTATTCTTTGAACTCTTAGGGCAGTTAGTTGCAATGTGCCCTTTTTCGTTGCAGATATAGCATACAGCATCCTTAAGATCTTTACAATCTAGGGTATTATGCCCTCTCCTTTTACATATGCCACAAGGTCTAGCTTGTGGATCAGAAGTACACTGTCCCTAGTGTTTGCGGTTGCAAGTCTTGCAAAATGGCATCACAACCGACTTGCCTTGGTTTCCTTTAAACCCAAATCTCCCTTTATTTTTCCTATTAAACTTATGGGAGTTGTCTTCTTCTCTCTTTCTTTTTCCGTCAGTTTCAGACTTAACTGACTTTTGTCTCACAAGATCAAGGGTGAGAGAAAGAGATAGGTCTACATCAGACCTATAGGTATTAGGCTGAGCAGCCTTTACCATGCCCTTAATCTCGGGCGCTAATCCATTAATAAAACACGCAATGCGTTTGGGCTCCGAGGTAATTAAATAGGAAACTAACCTAGATAGGGAATTGAAATCGGAAACATATTTCCGACAATCTAGGTTTTTCATGGAAATAGACAAGAAGTCTGTCTCTATTTTCTCCACCTCATGTGGTGGGCAGAAAGTTTCCTTAGTAAGGTCCACAAACTTGGACCATCCCAGATTATACAGGTATACCTTACCTGTTGATTGAATCATGGCTTTCCACCATGTTAGGGCATCGCCCTTGAAGGATTGTGATACATACTTGACCACATCCCTTTCAGCACAGCTGCTGATGTCTACAATGGTCTCCATTTCGTCCAGCCACTTTAGGGCTTCTACGGCTCTTTTTTCCCCATTAAAGTCTCGGGGTTTACAGGAGACAAAGTACTTATAGGTGCATCCGTCCTTGGAAGAACGGGACCTATCAGCATAGTCTATCCTCTTAGGTTCACTCTTCGCATTTGATGAGTGAACAGAGCTCTCCTTATGAGCTGAGGATGGGATAGGGGTCTAGAGCGATTGGCACTCGGCTCTCTTAGCCTTTCCATGGCCTTACTCATGGCCCTTTCCACAGCTGCATCAATGCGAGCTTGGAAATCATTATCATTAATATTTTTATTTTTAGCATTGCTGGGTTCAACATTCCCGTGGCTACTTTGTGCTTCATTTGAGTTAGCCATCTTTAAGTCTTGGTTTCTATATACCAATAAAACTTCATTTAGCCATGATGTATCAACCATGTCTGCTTTTAATATTGGATATAACAATCCATTGCCTATTCCAGTGTGAATAACATCACAACTCTTAGGCTTAACATATCTATATTTGGCCTAGGTCTTAATAGGACCATCATAGGCAAATTAGAATCTGGACATAGTCCATATTTTAGAGACAGGGGACCAAAATGTCACAACTGTCATCGTCATATTTGACAATTACATATATAGCACATAGGCTTGTTGCAAAGGACATTTAAATATGGCATATAGGCCTGTCACTAATGGACATAAATATGGCACAGAGGCTTGTCACTAATGGACATATAATAGGGCACATAGGTACTTCATCACTAATGGGTGTTTAGTCACCACACTGGTGATATTAGCCGGGATCATATAGATCATATAGGCTATATAGAATAGATCATAACCCAAAAGGGTAATACATCACTAATGGATGTTTTATTTATCATCGCACTGATGATATTAGCCGGGATCGAACAGATCACAAGGGCTATATAACCGGGATCAAATAGATCACAAGGGTTATATAAAAATACATCTCTAATGGATGTTTAATCACCGCACTGGTGATATTAGCCGGGATCAAACAGATCACAAGGGCTATTTAGCCGGGATCACACAGATCACAAAGGCTATACAACCAGGATCAAAATAGATCACAAGGGTTATATAAAATACATCTCTAATGGATGTTTAATCACCGCACTGGTGATATTAGCCGGGATCAAACAGATCACAGGGGCTATTTAGCCGGGATCACACAGATCATAAGGGCTATATAACCGGGATCAAATAGATCACAAGGGTTATATAAAATACATCTCTAATGGATGTTTAATCACCGCACTGGTGATATTAGCCGGGATCAAACAGATCACAGGGGCTATTTAGCCGGGATCACACAGATCACAAGGGCTATGTAACCGGGATCAAATAGATCACAAGGGTTACATAAAATACATCTCTAATGGATGTTTAATCACCGCACTGGTGATATTAGCCGGGATCAAACAGATCACAAGGGCTATTTAGCCGGGATCACACAGATCACAAGGGCTATATAACCGGGATCAAATAGATCACAAGGGTTACATAAAATACATCTCTAATGGATGTTTAATCACCGTACTGGTGATATTAGTCGGGATCAAACAGATCACAAGGGCTATTTAGCCGGGATCACACAGATCACAAAGGCTATATAACCGGGATCAAAATAGATCACAAGGGTTATATAAAATACATCTCTAATGGATGTTTAATCACCGCATTGGTGATATTAACCGGGATTAAACAGATCACAAGGGCTATTTAGCCGGGATCACACAGATCACAAGGGTTATATATAAGGTTAGGACATAGTCCATTACCTTGAAGGTTAGTGTGATTCCTCAAGTCACACAACCACGAGTATGCACATCACTTGAATGTTAACATAAGAGGACCTTAATGGTTGATTATTAGTCCCGCTCGCATTGACCTTAATGACTTGGAGGTTTGAACTTAGTCCACCACCTCTAGATAGAAGGATAACTTCCCTTAACTATCTTGATAGAAGACCCTTCCGTTCTTAACTATCATATATATATATATATTTGGCCAAATATGTGGTCTGTGCCACTTGGCAAATCAAAACTATTAAGATCTTTTTGGAATTATATCGCAGAGCATAAATTTGAGTAAAATCGAGAAGCTCGTTTTCAATAGGATGAATACATATATATATATTCCAAAAGTACTTCATTAAATTTAGAAATTACAATACTAGAAAAATGAAATAAATTGTCCATGCAAGGACTTAAAGGAAATAAACATGTCCACACAGGGACTAAAAGAAATAATAATGTCCTCGCAGGGACTACATATAATTAGAAGAAACTTCACTCGTCCTTCTTTCCCTTGACCAACTTGGAGAGTTTCATGAAGAACTTATTTGTCTTCTTCTCCGTTTTCTCCGCCTGTTGCTGCATTTCTTTCATTTTTTCTAAGGCCTCATTAATGGCCTCAAGCGATGGCGGAGGTTGTGGTGTGGTTGTGCCATAACCGGATACTGGTACCCATAAGTTGGATATCCAGTCGGTGGATAGGTAGGTGGGAAAGGAGACGGGTAAAGTGCATTGTGCATAACTGCCTGCATGTATGGGTCTTGCGACCATCTTGATAGTCTACCGGCGTAGGCGGGTTAAAAGGATCATATCCAGACGTGTCTGGATATGTGGGAATTGGGTTAGTATAACCCGTTGGTGGTGGTTGAACTGTAGGTGTGGGTGTTGGTGTTGGTTCCACTATAGCTGGAACATTAGAGGGTCCACCCATTTGTGGGTCCTCTTGAGTTGTGGGGTAGGAGTTGGGCAAAGGTGGTAGCGATCCCGACCTTTTTCCGGCACGCACTTACATACGTGCTCCGCGCTTCCTTCTTGGTGGTTCAGGTGGTGGTTGAGGTTGGTCCACCGGTTCTATGTGGACATCTTCTTGAACTGGGGGTGGTTGAGAGTGGTGAGAAGGAGTGTGGGTAAAAGTGAATTGATTCCAATATTGGTCCCACTCGTTAGGACCTTGGTAGGGCGATCCGATATATGAGTTTGAATCGCTCGAAATTTCAATGGGATCCACATTTGATCCCGACGGTGGCATCTACAGGTCGGAGTCCTCATCCATAGGATGTGGCTGGTCCAACCGATTTTGATCAGCTGGAGGCGTGTTTAAGTAATGGTTGGGGTTAAACTCTTCTTGGTAGGAGTGATGAGAATGAGAATGGTGAGAATGGTAGGAGTGGTGAATGTGAGGGCGAGTGTTTATTAGAGACAGAACGTCTCGCTGGTTGCCAAGGAGACGAATCTCCAGATTCTTGATAATTATCTGAATTATGAGGTTGAGGGGGAATATGCCCTGATGGTCCTCCTCTCATTAGACCTTTTCCTTGTCCACTTTGTCCTCTCACACGTGGCGGCATTTTCCTGTTAAAATCAATTCAAAAACATACTATAACTTAATAATGAAATGAGTAATCCTAGGTCAATGCCTAGACTCGGAAGTCTAAGGAATGTGCTCGTGTAAATTTGAGACTAAACACAAAAGGCTAGTGTTTAAATCTTTCAAACGTTGGCCCTGATACCAACCCTGTCACACCCCGGATTTCCAACCCCGAAATCCAAACACCGATGGGCCCGGGTGGGGAGTATCGTGACAACAGTTGATAACATCATAGTCAATTAAACATGACACATCGGAAGTCTTGGAGTAAAATTACTATTACAAACCGAAATGTTCGAAATCTAAAATAATATACAGGCTCGTAATAGAAGATCCACAGGCGGATCGTAAAATGTACAAGAAAAAAATACAAAATAGACTTTAGGCAGATCTAAGGATTTGTAAGATCCTCTTATTCTCTACCGCGCAGCTTCCGGCCTATTTCATATTATACCTGCAGATTAACCTTTGGAAGATACGTCAGCTTACGCTGGTAAATACACCCAACTGACTCATTTTGAAAACATTAAAAATGGTTTTAAGTGCAAATGGCACCAAAATCATTTATTAAGTTGGGAAAGTTGACCTTGCAATGGACCAAGCAATAATAATTTGCCGTATCCCAAGCCTGTATAGGAAAAATAAGTCGAGAGTATTTACCTGAGCTAGTCTTCTTCTTTTATTTTTAAATAACTCGGCCATATACAAAAGTACCAAGCGCAGATAGCATTTACCGAGAAGGCTCTAGTATGGATTATGGCATAAGATAGCCAATTAAATACTAACGGTCTTATAAACCGAATAGTGTACATGATCAATACGTATAACGCTTGATTAAACGATGATCGGATAGAATGTAGTTTAAACCCAGCAAGTACCTGACTTGTATAATATGAGTAAACTATAAACATTCTGGATTTTGAGGCTAAATGACAAGGTTAAACCCGTTACGGTTAAATTCCGTAAAATAGTTACATATACGTAACTGTGCACATAATAGCAATATCGGGTAACCGGATAAGTCATGGATAAGTTCTATATGCCATTATACTTTAAGTAAGTTAAGATATCAGTAGGATATCAACTTGTATGCCCGTTATGGTTTTAAAACGAAACTATGCCTAATAAGGGCATTTTGGTAATTATATACCGTATAAAAGAAACTTGAAAATATTTTAAGTTTATAATTATGAGTATTCTGTAAAAATATTTTATTTATGATGTAATATCAGTAGGATATGAATTATATGTGTAAATTATCTTTTATGACCAAACTATGCACCGAAGGGGCATTTTGGTCATTTTACACATAGTTTATAAATTATTTGGGATTCTGAGGTTATAATATGTATCTACTGTAATTATGTTTAAAATAAGTTTTGAAATCAGTATGTATCAAGTTTTGGTCAATAATATGGTTTAAAACCATACTATGCCCCGAAATGGCGCTTATGTCGTAAGATGACGTTGTTAAGCGATGTTTAATGAAAACTGACCTTAGGGTCAGACTTAAAATGTTTAAAATATGTTATTTCGTATAACATATCAGTAGGTAAATGATTTACCTTGAAAAGATTGATTAAAATCATTTTATGAGTCACAAGGACTAAAACCGTCATTTATCGACATAGTTTAAGGACCTGCTTGAAAACTCAGTTTATAACTTAGTTTAACATCCCAAATAATCCTACTTATAATATTACATCAGTAGAAACTCATTTTCAAGTTCATTAGCATTTAAAACCTTGTTTTATGTAAAAAGGGCATTTTGGTCAAAGATGACATAATTATGGAACTTGCGCATAAACTTGGATCTGATTATGATCATGTAATATAACCTCAGAGGGTTATGCTACATTATATTATGATCATAATAAAACTTTAGATCAGTAAGTAACTAATCTAAATTGGGTCAGAATTGAAAGTCAAAGCAGAAGTCAAACTTTACGACTTTCGGTTGCGAACCGACCCTAGAACTGAAATTGACGAGCCGAACATGTTATACATGTTCTAATAATTATTACCAACTTGTTTAAGTGTCAAAACAGGTTTCATAACATATATAAGACCAATTTATGATTTTTCCGAAAAAATGGTCTGTTTGACTTTTTAATAACATAACTTTGACCCGTCAATTGGTCCAGCAAACGTGATCTTCAGGAGGTGCCCTTTATAGGGACTAACACCTATCTTATTACAATCATTTAGCCATGTTTATTTCGAACTATGGCTGGACCATAATGGTCTTAACCGAAAGTCAAAGCGTTTTACGAAAACGCTTGACTTTTGGCTATAAAAGCCTATAAACGAAAATGCACAAAGAAGGAACACTTAACAGTGATTCCTAGATGCAAAAGAACTATGTTGGATTGCTTCTTTTATTTAGGAACTTGCAGAGGAGGGAGAAGAGTGAATAAGAAAGGTGCAAGTTGAAATGGTGAACTTAAGCACCTATTTATAGTTGGAGAGCTCAAAGGAGGTGAAGCCAGGTGTTTAGGGGTGTAAGAAGAAGCTTACAAGTGTCCCAAAATGTGGCATGGCAGTTTACAAGTCCTTGGTTTAGAATTAAATGGTTTTGGCATTTCTGCTGGACCTCCAAACAATTTTTCTGCTGTTGAGCCTGTCTCAAGGGGCGCGAGAGACACATGCCATGTCTCTCGCGGCCCGCGACCGCCCCATGGCCATTTTCAAAGTTTGACACTTTTAACCCCTGAACTATATAAAGCCTCTAAAGGCCTTCTAAAACACCCTTTTGGCACTTTTAGCCCTCCGTAGCCAATACTTGGCATACCTGAGATTATGTCTGGACATTGTCGAGCTCTCGGTTCGTTAAAAGGTCACTCAGAGGTATAAATTAACATGTTGACACTTTTAATCCCTCCATTATCCATCTTTCACGTATTTACAAAATTGAACTCTCCCGTCCAACAATTGACACGCATGAGAGTTTAGGACTTCACAAAGGATCATTCAGAGGCTTATTATAAGCATGTTGATTCCGATGTCACTCAGAGGCTGGGCATGTTGACATATCAGTCACTCAGAGGCCAAATTTCAAGCATGTTGATATATCAGTCACTCGGAGGCTAATGATTTAAGCATGTTGACATATCAGTCACTCAAAGGCTGTTATTTATGCATGTTGACATCGGTTCGTCACTCAGAGGCTCAACTTGAGCATGTTGACGCATTTAGTCCTTATTGGTCTTTAATAGACTATATTAAAAAAAATACAACACGTGTCACTATATTATTTGACAGATTTTTACAGGGTGTTACAACATGACTATTAGCCACAATAATTAATACATGATTTATCTACTAAAGTAAAAAAAAAAACGAAAACAAATGAGTGTTTGTATACAAAACCTGCCCATGATAATAGATGGATGAGGAGACCTAACATGCTAAAGAAGTATCTGAAGACAATTCCTACATGCCATGATAAGAAAATGTAAGAACACTAAATGAATGATGTAAAATCTTGAATAAAAAATTATAAAAAAACAATACCTTGCACATGGAAGAATATGTTGAACAAGAAGTTCCACACTAAGAATTTGAGAGAATTTGGTGAATTTACCTGCTGCTGCAATACATACTTCAGCTTCATTATCAAGAAGCAGCCTCACATATGTTGGAACCAAATCCGTCCTATTTTTTGATGCAATCATAACCAGATTAGTTTAAAAACAAAAAAAGAAACTAAGAAGATTACTAAATGATCATATCTAGTATATGATTTTCAAAAATAAGAACATCAAGATATTTAGGGGAAACATACTTTGTAGGTTTGGAGCCTAGTGGCGAAACTTGAGATTTCTAACCGGGGGGTTGAAAACGTATATACCCAAAAATTTCTATACGAAAACTACATATTCTCCACTACTGAGCGAAAAGTTCGGAGGGTCGGTCGCCCCCTCCCGCCCCCACTATGTTGCACCCCTGTTGGGGCCCACAACCTCACATAGCTCTACATAACTTCACATAGCTAATATAGCTGACTTGCAACGATATCACGAATGCGTCATGATTTGTTCTAAATTTGAGAACCAGTTTGATAATAGAAAATAAAAAATATGAAGTGTATAGATGGCTATTAAATCCACCAATTTAATTAATAATTTTAAATTTATATCAATATACTTTCAACAATATAGTGCCCAATATCACATGTATGTCTACATTTGATGATTAAAAACTCAAAGTGAAAAAACCCTAGACCGACTAGACCGGAATCACAGTAGATCTATGAAAAGGGCTCTGCATAAAAGGGTTAACCCTCCGTTTGGTTTCACGATGGATGATGAATAGAACAATATTCCGGCTGATCCTGCAAAACAGAACACCGTTAGCTCACCACGGGGAGAAGGGGGGTTCTCTCCGTGACCACCCTCCGGCGTGAGAATAAGTACAGGTAGTCGGAAGTAAGTATTGTAAGTGAGAGAGTAGTTGAGAGTGAATACCTTTCCTTGAACTCCAAGTTACTTATTTATAGCCGGTGTTTGGCGCCAAAAAGAGATATTGTTAACTTTAACGGAATCTTTTGTTATTCCATTAACGTTTGTTGGCAATCCGTTAGTGCACACGGATCGTAAGCTCATCAGCGGTTAGGGAGGTGCCACGTGTCAACATGAGATCACTACATCTTATAAATGTGAGCATGCCATCACCGTGATCTTCCTCAACCGTCCAGATGCTGCCATGTGGCAATTGGTTATAACCAAAAAGATGCTTGCACGATTGGGTGTTAATGGCTTCTAAAAGGTTTCACAGCTGTTACCCATCTATTATTCGCCACGTGTACATTCTGTTACAACAGAAAAGATTTCCTTTGTTTCTGCACCAAGTCAAGGATTTTGCTAAGAGAAAGTTTCTCAGGATTTATTGTTTCCTTTCGCGAGAAAAGCAAGTTAGTTAACTGATCTTCCTTCTTCTCCTTGCTGCTTAGCGCAACGTTTGGTGGATGCTTGCTTTGATATAAGTATCTGCGCAAGGTTTATGCATGGAGCATTATCAAACAAGAATGTTCAAGGTTAACTTTGAACCTTGTGCGAGCCCGCGCAAGGTAGTTAAATGAAGCATTATCAAACAAGAATGTTCAAGGTTAACTTTGAACCTTGCGCGAGCCCGCGCAACGTTGAAGATGCTTGTTGATTTTGAGGCGGAAAAGGCCCAATTTGAGAAAGAGAAGAAGACTGAAGAATGGGCTGCGCTGTCTTGGAAGCGCAAGTGTGAGGCTTCTGCTGCGTAATATGCGGACGAGCGCAAGCGCTTTGTGGAGGCTTGCGAGCGTGACAACAAAGAAAAAAGCTTCTCTGCGCAATGAAATTGAGAAACTCAAAAAAGAGAAAGCTGATGCAGTTGCGGCCGCAGAAGAAGCACGCTCACATAGAGAAAGGAGCGAGCAGAATGAGGTATCAACCAAAATGACTCTTCTTCTTAAGAATAAAGAAATTGATGAACTAACTGCTATGCTCTTTGACCAGGAGCGGCTGCAAGCTAAGGTTGACAGTTTGAAAAAAGATGTCAACCTTCACCGAACAGAGAAAGCCGAGTTGATCCGCCGTTTGACTAAAGGCGAACAAAAACTTAACGACACGGAGGTCACTCGCGCAACTGCAGAAAGCTTGACCGAATCCCTCATGAACCAGCTTACCTGGTTGCGGGAGTACGGGATTGTGGAGGTAATATTCACTTTTCTTTATACATGTCTGGTTTGATTGTCATATCATATACTGATTGTATTTGTGTACAGATCGCAAATGCCATCCTGAACTCTACGGAGTTGGATGAGAGAGTGGCAGAATTGATGATCGCGGCGCGCAATGATGGGCATGCCGAGGGCTATAGAGAGTGCACTTTGCACGTGGCCCATGCGCTGAAGACCGAATGGGATACAAGCCATGCTGCCACACATGGGCTAAATACTGCCGCCATTTATTCTGCTTCCAAAGAAAAATATGATCAATTGCAAATTCTGATTATGGACCTTGTGGACGCTACGCTGCAACAAGACGACTTTGTTGACAAGCTAAAGGAGATCTTTTCTTCAGCAGAGAAGCAGGCGGGAACCAAGTCCATAGAATAGGAAATTTGTAATTTTTCTGTATGATAACTTGTGACGTTGCGCTTCTGCGCATGTATTGTGAATATAATATATTTCAGTTTTACAATGTTTGCATGGAATCAATTACTTGTGTAGGATAGACAAATGAACAATTTCTTCTCATGTGTGAACGTAAGTATTAAATTAGCTTGTGGCTCATGAGTTTGTGTTTTTGTTTATCCAAAGGAATTGCATGCATTTGCAAATGAACATATATAAGCAGTCTCGTTACGCAACGTTCAGAAGTTGCTTAGAGGACTGAGATTACATATAACATCGGCGTAGTTGTTGGGCGTTCCAGGTTCGAGGAACGCTGGATCCATCCATATGCTTCAGAGTGTACGCGCCTTTTCCCAATACTTCATTTATCACGTATGGACCTTCCCATCACGGGGCTAACTTCCCCGGTTTTTCAGCATTCGACGCTTCATTACCGCGAAGAACAAAGTCACCAGGCAAAAAGGAACAGATGCGCACCCTTTTGTTGTAATACTTTTCAAGTTGGGACTTGTATTTAGCTTCGCGAATCGCTACATTTTCTCGTCGCTCTTCCAATAAGTCTAGGTCAATGCGTCGTTGTTCTTCGTTATCTTGTTTTTCACAAGCTAGCATTCTTGGAGATGGTAACCCAATTTCGGCAGGAATCATAGTTTCCGTGCCATACACAAGGCTAAAAGGAGTTTCTCCGGTACTAGTCTTGGGCATAGTTCGGTGTGCCCACAAGATGCTAGGCAATTCGTCAACCCACCCCCGCCGTGCCGTGCCAAGGCGGGCCTTGATACTGTTGACCAACTGTTTGTTTATGCTTTCAACTTGACCATTTGCTTGTGGGTGTGCAACAGAAGCGAAAACATGTTGAATTCCCATTTCGGTCATCCATGTTTGCAACTCTTCAACCATTAAATTTGGACCGTTGTCTGTAATAATGCGCATGGGCAGACCAAAACGGCAAATAATGTATTCCCAGATGAATTTGCGAATTACCATCGCTGTAGTAGAAGCTAAAGGTTTGGCTTCAACCCATTTGGTGAAGTAATCGACCACAACGATGATAAACTTTACTGCGCCGGGCGCATCTGGATGGTCCTACTAAATCAATGGCCCATTGTTGAAATGGCCAAGCTGTTGTGACGGGTACCAAAGGATTCTTTGGGTGCAACGTTTTAGGGGCATGCCTTTAGCAGGACATGCACTTACGCAAGATCTCTACCGCGTCAACGTACATTCCGGGCCAATAATACCCTGCGCTTTTTACTTTGGCTACGACCATGCGCGGCCCAGAATATATGCCACATAGCCCTTCATGAATCTCCCTGATCAGGTATTGGGTGTCATGTTTGTCAACACAGCGGAGCGAAGGACCCATGTAAGAGCGTCGGTACAGAATACCGTCAATCATTTCATAATTGAGGGTTGTGCAACGTAATTTTCGTGCTTGCGCTCTATCTTCTGGTAAAGAACCATGCAACAGGTACATCATTATTGGAGACATCCATGATGGATCTCCTACTTCGACCATTGTTACTTGCCTGAGAGGGACTGATGGATTACTTAAAACCTCGATGCAAACCTCTTTTGCCAAATGCTTGAAACTAGTTGCAGCAAGTTTACTTAGAGCGTCAGCATGTTTGTTTTCGCTTCGCTTGACGCGTGTGATTTTAAATTGTTGGAATTGTGCTATAAGAGCCTTGGCTTGCGCCAAGTATAGAGCCATGATATCTCCCTTTGCATCGTACGTTCCAACTACTTGCTCAGCAACTAGTAATTAATCAACATGGGCTTCTAAATTTGTTGCGCCCATTTTGATAGCGAGGCGTAAGCCTGCTATGAAAGCTTCATATTCGGCCTCGTTGTTGGTGCTTTTAAAATCCAACCGAATTGCATATGTGAATTCTGCTCCTTCTGGACTCATTAATCGAAGACCTGCTCCAGCCTAGAGATGGGCATAATCGGTTCCTTTTTATACCCGGAACCGGTTCCTAACCGGACCCGATTCCTGAATGTGTGTCAATGGAACCGGTTCTTGTTGTAACCGGGTCCGGTTCCTACCCGGGTTTTAACCATTAAAACTAGAACTGAGTGTACCCGGTTCGGGTCGGGTTGTAACCGGTTCCAGTTCCTTAGAAGAACTGGTTCCTAATGTTACAATTAAATGCAAAAGACTGCAAGGACTATTAGAAACCTATTCATTCGGCCAATTCAATGAAAAAAGCTGCAAAACTATTAGAAACCGATTGTAAATTCCTTGCCTTCTTGCCTCCTACCCGGTATAATATCGGGTTTTTTTGTCCTACCCGGAACCGGTTCCGGGTAGGAACCGGGTTCCGGGTACGCACCGGGTCCGGGTAGGAACCGGGTACGAACCGATTTTATTTATAAAATGTGGAACCGGGTTGGAACCACCGGGTTTTTTGAACCCGGAACCGGTTCTACTATTAGCCGGGTAGGAACCGGAACCGGTTCCAGGTCGGTTCCACCGGGTCAGGTTTGGAACCGGTTATTATGCCCATCTCTACTCCAGCCCCATCACTGTTTGATGCGCCATCGGTAAACAATGTCCATGCTCTGTTGTCGATGACTGGGACTAGGTCTTGGATTGGTTGGCATCTTCAAGCTTATCAGCAGGAATTTCAGCGATGAAATCTGCCAAAACTTGGCCTTTGATAGCTGGTCTAGGTTTATAACAGATGTTATAACCTCCCAATTCTATTGCCCATTTCGCAAGTCGTCCGGAAACATCTGGTTTGGCCAGGACTTGGCCAATGTAAAAGTTTGTTAAAACTGTAATAACATGTCCTAAAAGTATCTTCGCAGCCTGCGCGAAGCATGGACCAATGCTAAAACTAATTTCTCCATGATTGAATACCTTGTCTCTGGATCGTTCAACATCTTGCTGATATAATAAATTGGAGACTGGACCCCTTCGCGCTCTACCAACATGACAGCACCTACTGCTACCTCAGATGCAGCAAGATATAAGACCGTGGGTTCTTTTTCTCGAGGAGCAGTAAGTGTGGGAAGTTGTACTAAACAATCCTTCATCTGCTGGAAAGCTTGATCAGCTTCAGGAGTCCATGCGAACTCTTTGCTCTTCATACAATTGTGCAAGGTTCGAATAAATGGATAAGATTTTGCAGCATGATTGGCGAGGAAGCGGTTTAGCGCAGCTAACCTTCCAGCCAAACGTTGCATCTCTTTGATGGTAGTAGGAGAAAACATTTTTTGTATTGCATCGACCTTTTCGGGATTAACTTTGAAACCGTCTTTAGTGACGATGAAACCCAAAAATTTGCCCTCCTCCATGCCGAAGGAGCATTTGCTGAGATTTAACTTTAGATTTACCTCGCGCAGAGAATCAAAAGTTCTTTGGATGTTGTCTAGCATAGTGTCTTCTGAATTACTCATAATGACCAAATCATCAATGTAGACTTCCACAGTTTTCCCAATGTCATCTCCAAACATTGTATCCATCAATCTTTGATAAGTAGCTCCCGCATTGCGGAGACCGAAAGGCATCTTGGTATAACAAAAAATGCCCTTCTCCGTGCGAAAAGCGGTTTTATCTTCGTCTTCTTTTTTCATCAAGACTTGATGATAACCTTTATAACAATCTAGAAAACATTTTCAGCGAAAGGAAGCTAATGAGTCAACCTTTTTGTCAATCTCAGGAAGAGAATAACAATCTTTTGGACACGCCTTGTTTAGATCTTTAAAATCTACGCACATCCGCCATCCGCCATTATGTTTCTTTACCATGACTGGGTTTGCCACCCAGGTCTGGTATTTGACTTCGCGCAGAATACCAGCATTTAATAACTCTTTAACTTGTTCGTTCATTGCCTTTGTCTTTTCTGACCCGAGGCTGCGCTTTTTCTGCACAACTGGTTCTGCTGATGGAAATACATTCAGGTAATGTTCCGCAACGTCGCGCGGGACACCAACCATGTCGGCAGGTGTCCAGGCAAAAATGTCTTTGTTGCGAAACAACAGTAGTTTAAGCTTTGCGCGAATTTCAATACTGACTGCAGGCCCTAATAAGATTGTCTACTCAGGGTACTTATTGTTGAGTACCCATTTTTCTGGTTCATTGCTTGGCAATGTCTTGCCAGCCTTCATAACTGGTTCCTCAATTGACATGATTTCTTTTCGCGCATAAAGTATAGCTATGTGTCGGAAAACCACAAGCAGCATGCGGAGCGGAGGTAATCATACTAAAATCACGTTACGCGCGGCGTCCCAATAGTACATCATGACGGGAATTTGCCGGCATCACCATGAAGTTGACGTTACTCGTTCGAGAACACCTCCCATCAGATAAAGTAACAGGAAAGAGGATTTGTCCTAGAGGAAAGACAGCCTCATTGCAGAACCCAGTTTATGGAAAATCAACTGGTTCCAAGCGTGCCTTATCCTTAGGATCTAGTTGCTTGAAGCACTGCTCATACATGATATCCATGGAACTACCCGGACCAATAAACATATAGTCTGTTTGGTAGTCCCCAAAGATACCGGTGATAACTACTGGCCGGTCTTCTTGAGGACCTCCTAGAACGATAGGAAAAATGACTTGCTGTTCGTGCCAAGTGTTGTTTTGAAAATGTTGAAGGCTACGCTTGCGCGATGATCCACCTTGAATCATGGAAACGTGATGTTTCATTTTCTTGTTGCTAGGCCCTTCGTTCTCGCGCGTGATCTGCTTAATCTCTTTGCGCACATTCTAGACTAGATGTGTCAGCTTCCCACTTTTTAATGCTTTCTCAATCTCTGTGCGCAGACTGATGCAGTTATCTGTTGTGTGGCCTGTGTCTCTATGATAGTGACAGAACAAATTTGGGTCTTGCCCTTTTTTGTTTTTCATTGGTTGCGGCTGTTTAAACTGATAATTCTCAGTGCTGGGAACCTCAGCCGGAGATTTCGTTAAGGGAGTCCACTGACGTTCCCTATTCCCCTGCTTAATCGCTTTTTGAGTTGTTATCTTGTTGATTGTTGCTCGTGCATCAATGGGTGAGTAAGGAGAATACGAATTCTGACTTGACTCTTCCAATTTCTCTTATACTTGCGACTACCTTTGCCTCAAGTCTTACCTCTGCTCAAGTCTTGCGGACGATTTTGAGGTAGAGGTGGCCGGTTAGAACTTAAGTTGCACTCAGTCTGGGCGTAAACCTTGGCTGCCGCCATGAGTTTATCCCAGTTTTTTGAAAGGCCAGTTGTACCGGACAACACTTTAATCATTTCGTCGCACCTTACCGCATACTTGAACTGCGCGCGTATAAGGTCTTCATGGACATCTCCAATCTCCAACACCTCTTTATTGTAACGTGTTATAAAATCTTCGAGGCTTTCATCGTCTCTCCGCCAGATGTTCATTACATCTGAGGAGTCGCGCACATATCGCCGTTGTTGACTAAAGTGTGTAAGAAAATTTTCTTTTAAGTCATGCCAAGAGGAAAGTTTACCTGCCGGCAAATTATCAAACCACAGGCGCGCAGCGCCAGTAAAGGGTTGTACAAATAAGTGACACCACATTGGCAGTGTCCAGCACCCAAGTAACCTTGCACCGGTAAAGAGGCACATGTGATCATCGGGATCGATCAAACCGTTAAACTTTCCAACGTTGGATGGTAATTTCGCTCGCTCCAACGGAGCCAGTGCTATCTCTCTGGTAAACTTTGATTGTTCAGCTGCTTCGGTTGGGCGATACACCAAATTGTAATCATGCTCAGCTTCTGGATTGTATACTGCGCGTACTTTTGGCCTGTAATTAGCATGATCTGCAGATATTCAGTTAAAAATACTTGCACTATCCCCTTCCTCATAGGTTCTGTCGAGCTCATCGTGTTGGGTGTCCCGTTTCTGCGAAGATCGTGGGCCCAAACGAGAGTGGACAGATGCGCGACGCTGAATGTTGTCTTCTTGCCTTCTATTACCAGAATGAACAGGATCATTCCTGGTTTTAGAATACATTTCTGTTCCATCTTCAGGCATGCGCGAAAAGGAACGAGCATGACTTTGAGTATTATAACTCAAAATTCGAGGTGCCGGCGAAGCACGGACCTGAGGAGCGTTAACCGGAGCTTGAAAAGCTGGAGTTCCGGTTTGGGTACATAACTGAGCATACATAGCGTTTAGAGTCGCTTGAGATTTGATTAACCATGATAATGGAGTCTCTCCAGGTGGTAAAATCGACGTAACATCAACCTGAGGAGCCGCCGGCGTTACAGGAATACTCGCATGATTAGGATCATACTGAGCATTAGCACAGATCAAAAAATCAATCTAAATTAATCGAAAAACTAACAAATCAAACAATAGCACAAATCTAAAACAAAACACTAACAATTAGATGATAATCAATATATCATCGTTTAAATCCTATTAATAATAAATTAAAAAAAAAACTATATACGCCGCATGTAGTATTGTACGCGACGTATACAGTTACAAAGGAGGGTCAAAAAGGGAATTTGCCACTTTATGTACGGCATGTATAGGTCTATACGTGGCGTACATAAAGAGCGGTCAATTCCCCTAAAACTCAACTTGAAAAATAATATACATTTGAATTACTATTATACACCTGAAAAAGGGTTGCGTACAGACCCTTTTCTAGGAGTATACTGGTAATTTTCCAAGTCAAAGGATCTAGGGTTTTGGGATGTGGTTGCAGAAAATGACACTTGGGACCACGAACTTTCCAAGGTGAGGGTTTCGTGTATTGTTGACCCACTCCACAGGTAAGTTTAATATAATCGTTAATATTACTTATAATTAATTATTATTATTGACACTTTGTTGGAAAGTATCTCACTGCTCGTGGGAAGAGCCGAGAGTGGTGTACAAGCGAAGATCTAAATTTTCTTTTGTTGCCTCTTGTACTAAAGGTCGTGCGCTCTCACACACAGTTTGGCGTAGTACTTCGCGTCCACACATCATCGGCAGGAGCGTGGGAAGTTGTACGGCGGCGCATACGTTAGTGTAATAGCCCATTCATTTGGCTATCAAGCTCACGTTGACCCGCAGTTACTACCGACGATAGAGCCGAAGAGGTTGGGAATGAGCTCGATATGAGGGATGAAAATTATTAAAAAGTCCCCCCTCCTAGGAAGGCGGTTTCGCAATAAGGGCGGAGGTCGCTTCATGCTGGTTGAGTTTCCGACACACTTCGACCCGGTTTATCCGCCACCCCTGGTCGGGGCCGTCTAGGAGCATGCTCCCGTTATGGACATTCTAGAGTTGCCACAACCACAACCACACTCAGAGTGCCTCTGTTTCCACATCACGTTGTTCCAGGTTCTACCCCGGGAGCAGCAGCCTATCTGTAGTTACGGGCCGATGTTGACAAGCTTACTAATACGGTCGCACGATGTCTTATGTGCTGCAGTGATTGGTTGAGGAGGTGTAGGAGCGACACCAGCGTGAGAGGTTACCTCCCTGACTGTACCCTCTGCCTCCAGGACGACATTAGTAGCACCAACATGATCCGCAGCAGCGGTATCCACAACAGCAACAGAATCCGCAGCAATAAACAAAGATATTGTTTTTGTATTTGTATTTACATTTAGTATTCAGTTATATTTTATCTTTTGTTATGTATGTGCAAACTTATGTTGTATATATTATATTCAATCGTTTTTATGTTGTTGGTTTACGTGATGTTTGTTTGTAATAAAATGTCATAATATTTTTTTTTGTTTTTTAAATAGTAAAATTGCTTCGATGTAATATTTGAAACGATAAAACTGAAACGGTGTAATTTCAAACGGTAAACATTGAAACGATATAATATTTGAAACAAAAATATTGAAACGGTATAAGGTTGAGAACGGTATAATGTAGAAACAATATTATTGAAACTATATAATATTTTGAATGATATAATATTGAAACGGCATAGCGTTCGAATCAGACGAGAGTAAAAAAAACCCATATAATATTCGAACTGTACTTGTGTTTATCAAACAATTTAATGGTATAATATTTTAAACCATATAATGTTGAAACGACATAATGTTCAAACCGGAGGAGAGTTAAAAAATACGGTATAATATATTCGAACCGTACCGGAGTTTTCAAAATAATTAACGGTTTAATATTTTAAATGATTTAATGTTCGAACCAGATGAGAGTTTATAAAATCAGAACACCAAATTCACCTATCTAAATATTGATGCTTTATATACGCCACGTACAGCCTTGTACGTGGCATATATACTCTATGAAATTTTGTGTGTGACTGGTGACAGACATAAAATTTTATGTACTTCTATATGCCGTATATGATATACCCAAAAGTGTATAGATAGTTGACTCGGGTTTGTCAATAATTTATCTTTTTTTTCATGTAGTCTTTAGCATGTGGAAAGTGAATAAAGGTTGAATTTAGGTTTTTTATTTTCATTTTTGACTATCTGTTTATCCGAATGATGTCCATATAATTTCGTTTCTAAATAAGATTCTTTTAATTGAAAATCCTATTTGCTGAAGACTTCCTTGGTTAGGCGTTAGGGCATGTATATGCTTGGTTTGAGGAATGTACCTTTCTGCCCATGTTTGCCCCTTTTTATTCGGACTTTATTTTGACTAAAACCTATTTTGATCTAAGCCAGTTTTGGTTAGAACCTATTTTGACTAAAACCTGATTAAAAATGTTTTTAAGTAGCCCATTCTGACCCATAACCTAAACTGACCCGATTGGGATTTCCAACGCCGGTGCCCAATTAGAATGTGATTTGTGTACAAAACACGTGTGTGCTTCCCCGTTAATATAGAATGATTTGGTTTAGCACACCGCAACGCCCGCAAGGTTAAAATCTAGTTCTAATAAATTTGTAGCTTTTATTTAGTTATTACAAAAAAATAGCAAGTAATAATAAAAACCAAAATGTTGAGATAAATAAATATGTGAGAATTTGTGATAACGAAATGTGTTTAGTATTATATATTAATATGATAGGAACCTTTGAATTTTAAAATAACTATAGTAGTAAGCACAAATATTAAGTTGTATCTATCAATACATGCACTTTTAATAAATATACAGATTTTACAAAAATAAATAATTAAACAAATGCCACAACTTACAAACACATCTAATCTACTCCTAATTTTACTTTACAGTTACATGTCTCTCAACGTTTAAGGGAGAGGGTGCAATTTAACACACTAAAATATCGTTAGGCTAAACGCCCTTAGTAGATACATACACCAAATTATAATAGTTGAATGGCTCCTTTTATCGAGGATGCACGTCAGTAATAATTGAAGCTTGAGTAGGCCAATTAGTGGAAGCGTTGTTATGTGTCACCAACTGCTCTGATTGTGTCAATGTGAGTCTTCTTCGAGAAACAAAAGGAGGATTTTCGGGGACATGCAATGGAATGGGGGAACTATTGAGCATGAGGACTACAGAAGCCATTGATGGTCTTAATTCATCATCTTCTTGAACACACAATAAGGCGACATTGATACAACGTAAGGCTTCATTTTCTGAGATTGAGTCCACCAGATTTGAGTCAAGTATGTTAAATGGTTCTCCATTCTTCCATGTACTCCAAGCCTAGAAGTAATATTTTGGAGTAAGATGACAAAGTAGATTATATGACATTATCAAAAAAGGGTGTACTCACATGGCATAGAAGGTCTGTGTAGCCTGGTTGGAAGATACAAGTGTTCTTCTTTCCACTAATAATCTCAAGAACTAATACACCTAAACTGAACACATCGGATTTCACTGAAAAATGGTCATGCATTGCGTACTCTGGTGACATGTACCCACTTACAAAAACAAAATAGAATGTCAAAACGTGACATATCTAAGACATACAATGTGAGTCTAGTTTATGTGTTAAATATGGAAGTTATGCAACTTAC
The DNA here is from genome assembly GCA_947069175.1 of Scalesia atractyloides. NCBI lineage: Eukaryota > Viridiplantae > Streptophyta > Magnoliopsida > Asterales > Asteraceae > Scalesia > Scalesia atractyloides. The sequence continues at coordinate 18,498,228 of CAMTDV010000027.1, forward strand.
TAAGTTCCAACAATCCTGTTTGTCAATGCACGTGTTTGACTTCCACAAATAATCCTTGCCATGCCAAAATCTGAAATTTTTGGATGCATTTCGTCATCTAACAATATGTTGCTAGTTTTGAGATCCCGATGAATAATTCTCAATCTAGAATCTTCATGTAGGTACAACATCCCTCTAGCAATTCCTCCAATTATCTTGTAACGGGTTGACCAATCTAGAGTCGCTTGTTTTGTAGGATCTAAAAATTAATGGAAGTTAGTTTTGAAACAAAATAGATTGTTCTAAATTTGTTTGGATATTGTAGAAGGCTAGAAGCCCTACTTGATTATACGAGAGCCCGACTTTTTAGTGCCAACTGTGTAGTCTCATATTGCAATCAACCTTTATATGTTTCGTACCCTCATTAATTACTTGAGTTTTGGATATATATGTATATAGTAGTTGGTTAACACAACGATATGGCGCTAGAAACAAGTCGTATTCAAAACTGGTTCAAGTTGTAAGATCAGCGGCGATGAACAATCAAGAAAGGCTAAAATAATAAACTATGGGATGAACAAAGTTTAAATGGTAAAAACAAAAACCGTCACTTGAATAGTACAATAAGAACAGTAAATAAGTAGTAGTAAGACAATGACGACTCCCAAAGAGTTTTAAGCATGTTAGAGCAATGGAAGGAGGCAGAAAGAGCAAGGAAACCAAACCAAGTCTAGGGTAGCAAAGATGGTGATAAATTAAGTAACTATCACAAGATTTGTGTTTCCCGACGGCTACAAGGCGGTAGTGATATTTTGGAATTTGGTTGATGTGCTAGGTATTAATCGTATTGTGATGTCTTCTTTGTGAAAGGCGGCCGAAGTAACATGAGAAATAATAATTGTTTAAAAAGGGTGACATCCGGTGTTCTGGGAATTTTCAATGGTTGTTTTAGGACATGAAACATGTGTTAGATGGTGCGCTAGGATAGGAAACATGTGGCGGTTGGGAATCTAGACAAAACATGAACACGAAGAAGACGCCTAGGATTTGTATGAGAATATTACCTTTGTACCCGAAGAAACACCAATCTAATCTAGTAGACTAGATAATGCTCAGCCGGGTAAATGGAGATCCGCTCCAAGCTCTATAATTGGAGTAATCCACAAAACTAAGAACACTATTAGTCTCGTTAAGAGGAGGGGTTGTGGGTTCTTCTCGTCACCACCCTTTGGCGTGAGAATAAGTATAGCTCTTAGAGAGTAAATCTTAAATGAGAGTGGAGAGTATGGAATGCATTCACATTGATGGAGTAGTGAGAGATGATTGGATGAGACGTTGCTATCAGGATACCCATTTGGGCGTCCTCTCTGCTGACCATTAGTGATTTTCAGAGAAAGGTGCGCTTCCATGGCCTCTCATTAGCCACACGTCGCTTTAAGGATGTGTCATTGTCTCTTGTGTGACTAGTGGAGGTTTGGGAGGGTGTGAATCCTTGACGTGCGGCTATCACTATAACTTTTACGTCTTGTCTCTCCTGCGATAACCACAAATACTGATCTTATGGTACAATGGTTTGTGACCGTTATTGTCTGCATGTCACTTTCATATTATCCTTCTTGTCTCTTCTCATGTTGGCACATCCTATGTGGCGGATGAATCCGCGGAGGATATGTCTTGGCCAGCTGTCTAGGTTGTGGGTTGGGCTTTGGGCTTCGCCTGGGGTCCACTATATCTCTTTAGTACCATGTAAAAGTGAATGAGCAAAAGTAGTATAATACTTACTATCTAGCTAGGGGAATCTATATATATATAATAGTACTTGAAGTATACTAATAACTCAGATAAGTAAAACAATAGATGCAATTAACAGAATTAATGCAAAACTCTTCCGCACTAAGATATAGGGTTTGAAGCTAACCAAATAGAAAGAAGTCGAGACTATGATTAGCAACATATTCATATATCAAGATCTTCTCCCCAACATGAAGGCAAAATCCCAAAAGTCTGACTAGATTTCTGTGTTGAAGCTTGGCTAATAATACAACCTCATTCTTGAATTCCAATGAGCCTTGCGCAGACCATTGGATAGCCTCTTCACAGCTATTTCTAGACCACTAGGAAGAATTCCCTAACAATTAATCAAGTGAAATATATGAATATCAAAAAAATGTATACAAATTCAAAAATAAATAAATAAATAAATAAACTGTCAAAATGGTCCTTCAGGTTTGGTCACTTTTATCACTCTAGTCGAAAACTCAAACATTTTGAATCTAGATCCCTGTGGTTACAGTTTTGTTGTCATTTTCATCCAAAAGCAAAATCTAGTCAAATTTTTCAGTTAACATCCAGTTTTTTTTGTCTTTTTCCTCCCTTTTAAAGAAGGGCAAAATCGTCGGATTTTTTTAATTTGTTATAATAAAACGTTAAAGGACCATTTTGTCCTTCATGAAAGAGATGAGAAAAGACAAAAATGTTGTATGTTAACTTAAATCTAATCAGATTTTGCTTTTGGATGAAAATGAAAACAAAAACCTCAGGTACCATTTTGGCAGTTTACTAAAAAAATTAGAAAAACAGTTGATACGAACTTCTTACCTTGTATACTACACCAAACCCACCCTCACCTATTCTGTTCTCTATTGAGAAATTGTTTGTGGCTTCTTCAATTGTTCTCAATTCAAATTGTAAAGATTGCTCAGTTATCATTTCACTTTCATCTATATTGGAACCTAGAAAATGAAAATATACTGAAAAAGTTGTCCTTTATATTTTATGCCAATGCAGAAAACATTACGTACTTACAAGTTTCGTTCTTTAAATCACTATTAGTGATGATGCGTCGACACCATTTCTTCACTATGAAGAAATAGCATATGGCCATACATACCACAAGAAAAACAACTACAGCAACAATTGTTATGGTTAGTTTTGATGAGCTTCTCTTTTCCCTGCATGTAAATTATATATATATATATATATATATATATATATATATATATATATATATATATATTAAATAAATCAATGGAATTCTCTTGCCTGAAACAATGAAAATTCGGCATATACACAAAACATAAAATGTTGTTCAGAGTAGTATGGATCTAACTACATAAAAAGTTACGAAGGTAAAGTTCAAAGTTACAAGGTTGTGTTACAATACCAATTCGGTACCGGTATTGCAAAAATGGCAAAAAATACCAAAACCGACTTGTATAAAAAAAACATAAAGATGAATATGGGGTACCTCTAACGATGTTGCTCGGATGTATCAGTTTGGCTAACAATTTTAAACATAGCTTTGTAGTAAGATTTTTAAACAATTTAATGAACGCCATTTATTAGAAAAAAAAGAACAAAATTTATTAAAATGAATGTGGTAATCGGTACTAAAGTTGTTCTGTCAAAATGATTTCAGGACAGTGTAGTACTCAGTATAGTTTACAATATAAAAATAGTTTATTTTGAATAAACGTTATTTCAATAGTATCTATATGAGAATGTTAACAAAAAATTACATAGCTGCACATTTAGTTTTTTTTTTCTTTTTTTTTTGTTCCGTAAGTAATACAGAAAAACCAAAATAAGTGAAATATTATTGAAACTTAGAACCGAAAAAATGAATATCGGTAACGGAGTTGTTTTGTCGCTATACATCCGGTAGGGTGGCGGTATGCTACCAGTACTCGTTATACTTTATAGCAAATACAATTCCCTCTTCAATAATGTTTATATACTAATGTTGAAAAGAAAATACAACCGCTAATTCTTTTTAAAATAAGAATGAAGTTGTTAGTTGAAAAGTTCAAAGTAAATGAAAAATATATTATTCCAACAAAACAATGTTGTTTCCGATATAATATAATATAATATAATTTTATTCTTCCGCGCTACGGTTGAAGATAGTGGGTTCATAGATTGCCCAAAAAGGAGCATGAAGATTGGAAGAACAAGACTTAAACAATTAGGGGGGAATTGTTGGACTTTAATTGTATAAGTCTTGTAGATCAAGTTTGAAAGAAAAGATACGGGCCACAATTGTAATTAGTCATTAGTATGGTTTGTATTGTATTCAGATTAGTTAGTTAAGTGCGAGGATCGGAAGCGACTAGATGAATGATTATAACCTACATCATAATCGAATCGCCACATGCTGGAGACGCGGCGTTTCATGATTGGCGGTAATACATCAGACAACATCATGGGACGCGACGATTCTTGAAGAGACCCGATAGTTCAAGATGCAACGGTTCAGTATGTATAAATAGGTTTAGGGTTTCAATTTGTTTGTGTATCTTGTATTCACTCATATTCAATTGTTCAGTTTTAATACAATTGCAAATTAGGGTTTATCCCTCTCTTCTTGTTTGGTTATTATTGTTCTTGATTGTGGGTTGAATTCATGGTCTCTAGGGATCTATAATACGAGCCGATTAGAACACCGACTAACTTCTCGTGAAATCATGTTGGAGAATCTAACTAGTTCATGAATAATAACAATTAAAAGCAGCATAAAACTAATGTCAAACCTGGTTTGTCTGAGAATTGTAAAAACTTATAGATCTCATATCTAACATTGCAACTGGCAGCCAACACTCGTGCGCCTTCTCTCCCGTAACAGTACTGTCGCAAACGATCTATGCTCACTTGGAGACACTTACCACAATCAGAACCTGATAAATCGGGTGTGCGCTGGACAGATCCATAAATCAGTTCGGTTTCATTATAGGCTGATACATCATGTGCAAACATCTTTTTCTGATCAGTTGAAGCACGTTTCGCTAATTAATCCATCAGATGCTTAGCATGTTGCCAGAAATTATTTTGCTCTTGATCCAGATTGGAAATATTAACTTTGTTGCACTCAGGGATATAAGTGCTAGAGTTCATCGTTGATACCATCGAAAAATTGGAATAACGTAACATACAGTTGTCGCTCCAAAACACTGCTGCCTTGGAAAAGGGACATGTGTTGTTCATATCTTCACGCGCTTTGAGCAAACAGTTACGACAATCCTTTGGGAGAACATCATCCCGACAAAGATAGAGGGCGTAAGCTATGTCGGGTGGAATACTTCCAGTGGTTCTGTGTAAGAATTGGTTATCACTGATGCTGGTATCAGAAGCAAGTGAGTCAAGGACTTGTATGAGATTTGAGTGATAAGGTGGTGTGTTTATGGGGCTGCTGATGTTTAGGTCACAATAATGTGTTTGAAATTCAGCAGCAGTGATTCTATGTATTATAACAAGAATCCCAATACAAAGAAATGAAAAAAAACATACTCTCAGTAACGATGGAAGCCTGCTATGATCGGTTTGCTAATCTTATTTTTATTTTGGGCATAAACATATATAGGATAGCATGGAATATATATCTATCTAGCTTGGATATACATTATATTTTTCGATTTAACTATTTATATTTATATTACACAAAAAGGAATATTTATATTTATATTACACAAAGGATATATTATTATTGAGTATGCATTTTAAAAATTGGTATTAACATATTTATGACATTAAACTTAATAAAATGGGCCCCAAACACGTATTAGATTAGATATCATAAGATAGCGAGGAATGCTCTAATTTATTTTACATAAAAATACAAATATATACAAATACGTTGTGAATTTCATTAGATTTTTGTGTTAACCATTTTACAAAGAGGAGGACCATATGTGAATTAAATGATAGGCATTATGTATTTCATATATATTTTCGTTGACCGAGTAAAATGCCGGGATATCTTTTCTATTTTTTTTAAGTGTCAATTAACCAATTGTATTTAGGTGTGACATCTTAATTTTCTCCAATAAAGTCGCTTTGACCTATTGTAGCTTCAAATATCCAATTGAATAAACAGATCATGTCACATCAGTTTGTCTCTCCTCTTTTTTCCATTATTCAAACAAGCCGCCAAAGACGAACACGAGTTGGATGGAAAAACATAAAAACAAAATGGGTAACAAAAATGCTAGCAACAACAACAAAAAAAATTAAGTAAACTTTAGTTTTATGCTATGTGGTTTGGGGTCGAAATTATGTTTACCCCCAAATTTTAAAATCTTGCTGTCTTACTCCCTTTTTAGTCCCAATTGTATTGATGTTGGACTCTGCTAAATTTCCGTTAGTTATCACGCGAAATGACATTTTTACCATTTCTTTTTATACCATGTACTTCGTAACATCATAACGTTTTATACCCTGCGTAACTCTTAATCATTCACACATAAATTATTTGACCTTGAAAAGTTATAAATTGCCTTAACTACAAAGTGAAATGTGCAATTCATGTCTAATGACCAAGTTTCTAATTCACATGTGATTAAGATATAATGGCCAATTCAAATGGCAAATTCCTGTTATCTAGAAACATTGTTAAGAAATGGTAAGTCCTAACAACAAAGCTTTTGTAGTTTGACTTTTCGACAAGTCATCATTCTGATATTATGGTTTCTAATTCTTCACATAATTTTTTTTCACCAAAAAAACTTGTCAAGTTACATCAAAACAGAAGGTAGACGCGCAACAAGTTGCGCCACCACCCCTTTCTGAATTACAAACTCTAACTTTCCAAAGACAAACCCTTGCCCCTGTGGTTGAACATAATTAAAACAAAAAACATAATTATTATAAAACAAGTTACAACCTGGCACATAAAAAGATGGGTCTAACAGGCTTTGCCATATTAATGATGAGTCATCCTTTATGACTAATTGAGCTGTTAAAATCCATAAATATAACTACTGTCTACTATGGATCATGCGTGAGCCCGGGTTTTCGGAACGACATTCGTGTCCGCAGGACATGCGGGCGTACATGAGTTCAACTAAATTTGGCTCAAGATTTGCACCCTCTGTGCGCCCGCGTAGGGGTTTTGGTAAAACATGGCATATAATTGTGTTAGTTAGGTAAAACATTACCTTATACACTAACATATATTTTTTTCCCACACCTATGTGGGACAATGTTTTAGACTTCATTCACACACGTTCAAAATCCAACACAAACCGATTAGGGATGGCTAAATACTCGAAAACAATAGGAAGACTAGAAACCTAAAACACGTGGTTTACTGGTTTGGTTATTCGGGCATGTTAGCGAATCATACAGTATAGTTGATGCTCGTTCTGATTAGATGAAGCATTATTCATGTAAACCCAACTCTAGAAATATTTTATTTTTATTTTTCATTTAGCTGGTAGTAAAGTATTCATTCTTAATGAATCTTGTACTAAAAAGAGCAAATAAAGCCCAGTACAAGATACAAAAAGCAAGATGATAAAAATACAAAAAACTAACGCCGTTGCCGGGGATCGAACCCGGGTCACCCGCGTGACAGGCGGGTATACTTACCACTATACTACAACGACTTGTTTGGTATATTGTTTTGATTGTTTTAGTAAGTGTGCTTTTCTAATGTACATAAACTGAAAGTCCTTTCGTCACTTGAGTGATGTTAAAAAAAGTTGTCAAAATAAAAATCTAATGTGTTTTGGTTATTTATTAATTATATGAATTTATTAAAAAAATATACAAAAGGAAAGTTTCGTCAGGAAAATAAATATTGATGACAATTGACGATATGTAACGATACATTATGTTTCCTCCTTTCTTTGGAAGGGACATGGTCTTGGTGTTCAATAGTTACGAGATCAACACAAATAAGTTAGCCGACGTTCTACAAACCTCTTTCACTCTGTAGTCAATTTTCCTCGTTACAAGATAGGTTTGGTTGGTTGTCGTAAGCTACTTTTTAAGCTATGTTGGAGCACTACGTATTTTCTTATAAGACCGTCACGATCCATTGCAACCATTCGGTAAATATGGTATCTCTTTTAGGTTTGGTCCTTTCACATGAAGTGTTGTTGGCTTGAGAAAGTTATCTGACATACAACCTAAGGCCGTTATGATCCTTGGAGCATCCAAGTAGCGTAAATATGATAATCAAGTTGGCGTTTCTCGTTTGCAATGATATTGTAGCAGGTAAATAATCTCTGTTATAAGAATGAAATGATGTAAACAATAGAAAAGCAAATTAAAAACTTCAACCATCATATTGTAAACTTTGTTGTTACAGATACCTTAAAGCAGACCCACCCCTATCAAATTATGAACCTCAGGTGAGATCATAACCATCAATTTATTAGAGAATGAAAAGAAGTTGCTAATTGATAATCATTTGACAATATGTACAATTTCCGTTGGTAGTTACTACTCACGCTAGTGTCATATAAATTATTAGTTTGTGTCACAGGTTAAGGATGTCCATGTGGACAAGAGAGATGTTGAACCACCGACCGCAAGTACCATCAACACATTTTTGGGTGCTTAGAAATACACGAGTTGTGCTTGGGCTCAATGATTCAGGTAGCCAACCCGACACGACTGACACCTAGACATGTTATAATCGTGTAACTTGAACGCAACTCGTCAACCCTTTTTATCTAAACGAGTAAAGCAGGTCAGTGGGTTGTAATATTTGGGTTGGCAGTTAGCCTATTTAGTTACATGTCAACCTAAGCCTAACCAAACAACAACTCAATCAATAAAGTTGAAAACCTTAGTTTGCTCATGGAACATGAGAGATTGCAATCAAAGATATCCAATGTACCGATCTGAAAGGTCTTCATGTCACATTTAACACTAGACCATATACACCAAACATGGTCAAATCCGGATTTGAATAATGACCTTGATGGATGCCTTCTTAAAACATATTAATAGGTTGCTATTATACTACCTAATATGTATTTGTTGTTCCGCTAGTGACAAGGACCAAAACTGTTATACTTCGGCAAACAATGAGGCTAAATCTTAATCCAAGTTGTACATGAAGAAGTAAAAATCGTACATTATTCTAGATTTATAAACCAGATTCCATGTCTCATTTAGGTTCCCAAAAGATAATGTCACCTTGTTCTCCAACCAAACCAAGATCTCTAAGCCTTCTCTCTTGATAATATTCATTTTCATCCAACTCCATTTCCCTCTCTTTAAAGATCCCATCTATATGTTGCAAAACCTTCTTCTCTCCGGCACGTATCCCAACCGCGATTGCGAGCCTTGGGTCCATATTCCCTCCCTCCATCAACTTCTCATCCTGCAAACCCATAAGTTCACTCATTGAGTACTATTTAAACACTGTATTGGTGCCCAAAAAGAGCTGATATGGCGCATTTGACCGTTTATAAAATTATGAGGTTTTATAAATTTTGCATGCATAGGGCAGGGCGACTGCTGCGACCTGTTCAACCCATTTGACCCGATTTATTTTAGCTGATTTTCTTTAACTCATTTGACACGACCTGTTCAACCCATTTGACCCGTTTTTATTTTAGCTGATTTTCTTTAACTCATTTGACACGTTAGAGCCGAAAGATGAAGTCTGCATCTATGCAGTTAATATCGGTGATATATCGCCTATTGGTTTGGTCCCGATATTATCCACGATATTGACCGATATTTCCGATATTTGACCGAAATATCACCAATATCAGTACCTTTCTTTTTAGTTCTACCACTCGTCTTTCTTCCTATTGCTACAATTAGTGTTTTAAGTCTTAATTGTTAAATGTTATTGTTATAAGTCTTAATCAGTTCCTACTTGCTACAACTGTTAGTGTTATGCAAGTTGCAAAAGGTTAATTTGTTAATGGAAGTAGAGTATACCGAATTGTTAGTGTTAAACTGCTATATATATAAAGTCTGCATGATATTACAATTACCTATATCCCACCACGATAACCTGCATCTCAAATATCGGTCCTTGACCGATATCCAATATTTTACCGCATTAATTGCTTAGGTTTGCATACCTCTTCTATGGTGGTCTGGTAGCTAGAAAGAGCAGACTGGCAGGCACCGCGTACAACTTGACATATGACCTCCTCATTGTCACGGCTAACTGGTAGTTCAAGGTGATCCCAGACCGCATTTCTAAAAATGGATTCTAGAAGAAAAGCATCGGTCCCACCAAGTGCTACTAGCCTTAGATATGGTAGCATTTTAGGCGGTAGAGGCTGGCCTAAAGTGATGTCAAAATATTGAACTTCCTTTGTGCCATTAGCTTCAGCAATATCCAGCTTATCGTCAAAAAACGGGTCGGAATCTGATATTTGTAGTGTTAATGTATATGTATTTCTGTCGGGTGTCGATTCTATAAATCCATAGTCAAGTGCCAGCTCAGCATTGCTTTTGTTCATATCGTATTGGATCAAGACCTGCAAGAGTTTGAACTCATATAAGAACTAGTAAACTGTAAAAAACAGACTTTTTAGTCAAATGAGTAAAATGTCAACTTCAAATTGGTCCAAATTCTGTATGTTTTAGGGGACATCCTGTAACAACGTTAAACTTTAAGAAAAACTGAATAGTAAAATGTCATTTTTCGTCCGTGAGGTTTGGCCAGTTTTGCGACTTTCTGTAAAATGGTGAAAAGATTGATTGCCTTTTCATTAACAAAGAGTACCCATATATACACACGATACATACTGAGAAAAGGAAACTATCCTACCTATTCTAAAGGAAATATATTGACAGCTATTTTACAGCCTTAAACAAATATAATATAATAATATTGACAGCTAATACTTTCGTCCAAAGATTTGTTTTTTTCGCATTTGGATCCAAAGGTTTGAAATCTTGCCATTTTCATCCGGCTCGTTAACTCCATCCATTTTCTCCGTTAGTCAGGGATATATCGTTTTTCTTATTATCTTAAAGGGTAGTTCGGTCTTTTTCAGGGGTATTCGGTATTTTTACCTAAAGTGAAAAAAATACCGGATTGCCCTTTAAGTTAATAAAAAAGACAGAAATACCCCTGACTTAACAGAGAAAAATGGATGGAGTTAACGAGCCGGATGAAAATGGCAAGATTTTAAAAATTTTGGATCCAAATCCGCAAAAACAAACCTTTGGACGAAAGTTGCAAAACTGACCAAACCTCTGGGACGAAAATAGCATTTTAGTCAAAACTGAAACAAATAAATATATATATTATGTTAAATATTTAAATAAATTCATATAAAATTTAATGTTCAATGGAATAAGTTATGACTCACCTGCTCACCAGCCTTAACTGGTATAGGACTTCTCAAAGAGAATATTTGTTCCCTGGAGAATAAGCCAGCCCCTTTGATTTCATATGCATAATCTTCTGTGGTTATACTGGGGCTATGATTGATCTGACATTAATGATATATACGTATCAAGAACGAAACTCATTTTAGGGTATGTAGAAGAAACCAGGGGTTTTAGAGGTTACCAAGTCGGCCAAGGGAATCAAGACAACATTTTGGCCACGGAGTCGTGAGAATGCTCTTGATCTCAGTATCCCAAAAGACCAGATGAAGTCGTCGAGTGTAACCGTAAAAGGGAAGAGTTGTTTGTTAGGAAGAATGACTTGATCTTGAACTTGTAGAAACTCGTTCTTCACATATTCTTTGATACTCAATGTTGTGCTCAATAGTTGGGTTCCTGAGAGACCGCATTTTAATCAAGACTTGCATGCAAGTAATCTTGAATCAGAATATTTTACCATTTTGCTAATGTTTCTCTATATTGGTCAAATTCTTATAAAAGCAAACTCTCTTGTTTTACTTTGGTTTTTGCAGGCAGACAAACTCTCGTTACAACATAAATATAGGATGGTTCGAACCGGCTACCTTGAAAACTTACAACATTTGCATTTTTGGACAAAAGTTATCATTTACCATTGTTTTTCTGGTATATGATGACATGGTGGTATTCACTTATCAAGATGATTTATAAATTATTATGTTTAGGTAAACAGTCTACATCCAGTATGCCTTGAACTGAATAGATGTAAAGATATAACACACTAGCAGCTTGCTATCGGTTATTTTTTAAGAAAAAGAAATAACATATGTTGTCCTACTTTTTGTGTTTCACCTGCATTATAGAATTTTATTATACATCACAGCGTCATATTAACTCTACAAACGAATGTGGGACAATTGTGAGTATGGGTGTTCTTAAACCGTTGAAACCAAGCAAGCTGGCTGGTTTGAGGTTTATACGGTTCGGTTCATAGTTCTTTTTGACAGTTTAATGGTTCAACGGTTCAGCCAACTGTATGGAACTTGGAACCGGTTGTGTAACAAGTAATTATATGTGACCTAGTCATATTATGTGATTACTTGTTTCCAAATTAAGCTCATACTGTGACAAGTAATTATACAAATTCATCAATAAGATATTTCACAAACCTTCAATCTCAGAGAGCTCCTCTTCTGACCTGTGCTGCAAAAGTACCAAACATCAGCTCAACTAATAGTCCCAAGATATCTTATTTTATTTCTTAATTTCAGTGATAGCTTACCTCAAAATATCATTTATAATTACTAATTCTTCATTACTAACTATTTAATATCCTGTGTAATACACGAGTTTCTAACCTTGTTAAACTGAATGAAAAAAACTAAAAACAGACTCACCAGAAAATAGTGGAATCAGTAGACTCAGGAAGAATATCAACATACTTCCTCCAACTAGAACCCTCATCATCTCCCCTAAGCTTCTCCCTAATCAAAAACAAAGCAACACAAATCCACGGCTTCAATCCATTACAAACCCTACCAATCTCCGAACCCGAAACCGTATCCGGATTAATCCAAAACTGCTTCGGAACCTCCAAAACGACTTCGTTTCGAGCTATATCTCTCTGCGCAACCAATCCGAGGCCTTCGGTGACGGTTCCGGGCTTCGCAGGAGACTTGGAGGAGACGACTTTTTCGTCGGAGAACCATTTCCAGAAGGTGTTAACTGCCGGAGGAAGTGACGGTGGTGTGGCGGTGCATTTGACGCTGAAGCGGTGGAGGAATGGTTTGTGTTTGATAGGGTTTGGGGTTGAGAAGGTGAAGAAGGTAGACATGGTTGGAGGGGAGGTTATGGTTGTTATTGGTGGTTAAGAAGTGATTGCACTCTATCCGTTGCTAGATATTTTATTGAATTTTTATAGTATTTATAAAACTTTAAACTATGCATGATTATCGATTTTATAGCCAGATTGATCGAAGGGGATTGAACGAGATGTCGCTATTAGGAATAATCATTTGGTTCCTCTGTGTTGACACTTAGTGTCTTCAGAGGTGATGGTACATCCACGGGCTCTCATTGGTCACACGTCGCTTTTAGGGTGTCCTTGTCTCTTTTGTTTCAACTGTTGGTGGAGGTTTAAGAAAGTGTGAATCCGCGTTGTGTGATTTGCCAGGTGTCTATGTCACTCGTACCTCCTGTCTCCTCTGCGATAACCGCTAGTGAAGATTACTTGGTACCTCGATCCGTTGACGGCTACATGCCACTTTCATCTTATACTATTTGTCTCCTTTGTGTTGGCATATCACCACATGACGGGCTGTGCCCGCGAATGACTTGTCACAGCTAGTTGGTTGTTTACTGGGTTGAATATGGGTTTTACCTAAACTCGCGAGGGGTCCGTGTTCATATCTCTTCACAACCCGTATTACTTTTCTTTCACTCCATCAATACAACCCGAATCATTTTTCACCCGAAAATGTATGATGCGACAGTAATATAACTAAGAGGGTAAATGTCACTTTTTTCATACACCAAGGCGACTATGAACTGATACAACACCTGGGGGTGATGCCCTTATATAAGGATTCTTATAATAACTAACAATTATAATATATCAATATAAAAAAATATGTGATTTAATCGAAGAATGTATATGTAGCAGATAGGACTGTGAGTAGAAAAATTGTACCTTAGGCCCAACCGTTAAAACCGAATGAGAAAGAAAACACAAGCCAATTGGCCGCAAGCATTAAAATCGGATTAATACAACGTGGTAGCGAGTGGCTTGTGAGGTCATGTCCAGTTGATAGGTTGGTGGCGAGAAGGGTTGTGAATGATGTTGGTCAATTTTTATTTAATTTTTTCATCACTACACAAGCGAGTAATGCCTTGAGGGATGATAGCTACAATACAACGTTTGAACACTTGTATATGATTATAGTTTTATTCTGTATGTATTATGCTAAAAAAGTTTTTTTTGTAATGTATAAACCATTTTAGATTTAGTTTGTATAAAGAAACTCATAATAGATTTTGATACGGCTAGCTTCCAAATGGTCATTTCACTAACTCAAAACCAAAATGTATCTCTAGACAATACTGTTAACCGTTGCTTAGATCATGGTCAACCGCAAGAGCTCGTATATGTTTCTAACCCGTGCATTGTTAGAAGGTGTTAGCGCGCATTATCGACACAACTTCAAACACAATGGTAACTATCACATACATATGGTTGGATCCACTCCCTCCGGGGAAAAAAAACAACAAACGTTGAAATGTGTGGAATGCTAGTATGTTTGTTGACAAGTTAGAGCATCAACACAGGTCACAGACGCCTCCATGTCGGCCTGCCTGCTATCTCACCCCCATGCGGATAAGCAACGCTCTCTCCTTCGCGGATAACGACTCCTTTCACTCTTGCCAGAGACCACAACACATTTCCCTCTTCCCCCTCTCACAACCATGGTTTTCCTTTCCCACAAACCACCATTGTCCACAGACCACACAACTTCTCTCTCCTCACCATCTCTCTTCCATATTTTGCATTTTCTTAAATTTCAGGATAAGGGGATGAATTCATATGCGTGTGTGTTGGTGTGTCTATGCACATACAAGAATATATTAATCTAGAATCAAACTAGTTAAAATAAAGAAACTATATTCATAAGCATATATAAGGGAGAGATCTGTAACCCTCAAAGACACAAGAACCAAAATCAGAAGGAACTTTAAAGTTCAGAACAAAAGTTATTCAGATTGTCAATGAATTAAACATGATGGTCGTCATTATTGGTCCAGCATACTTACCATCCAAAAAACGCAATGAACCATGAGAAGGTGACAATTCATGATCCAACTGAAATACAAAGAGCCGTTCGATTTAATAGACTGAATATGTAATCAGAAAGGGGACCCATTTGGTCATGTCTAGTTCTCTGTCCATGATGGTTTGGGGAACCCGATTCTACTTGCTTGTGGTCAACTGGTTGAACCGTTGGGTGAGTCTGTGTCCCTGACACCACTGCAGCAGAAAAAATGAGGTAGTTTCACCCGACCACAAACCCTGCAACAAGAATGAGCAAGATTCAGATATTAAATTATTTGCCGACACTTTACAAGCATATGATAATGAAGAAAAAAAAAAGGTCTAAAATTGCATTTATTTTCATTTTAGGTATGAAGTGTATAAATGCAACATTTCAAGACATGAAACAGAGGGCTTACTTGCAACGTATTATGACGGGAATAGGTTTTAGAGCCTTTGGTCCATTTCTGATCCCGCGCTTGTGAGGGGAAGTCTGGAATCATCAACAAAACATCACTTAAAACTCTAAATCAATTAAGGTGCATAATACATACTACAAAGACCAAGATATAGAAACTGGAAGAAAAAAAAAAGATAACTTCAGCAAAAACCAAGAGATATTTGGCCCAACGGTGCTAATTGCAACTTGTAGTGGTGCTAATTGGTTATAAAATCAGTTTCATACAAGCTGCAACTATAAAATGTAGAATAAGATTACCTAATGACCCACCCCTTCTTGAAACCTAAGTTGAGATTTTTACATCTCACAAGACATGTATTTATTTTCACCAACAAGAGTCTATTTGGTCAATTTAACACTCGGAACTTGCCAAACAGTCAAACAGCTATCATCTGACTATCATCCAAACACTATAATCTATATCATTAGCCCGTTTATAATAGATGATTTTCCTGATTCTGATTATTAAAAATCAAGTTATTACTATCACAACACACACAGACACCCCTTAGTTGGCTAGGTAATCGATGTTTTGCCCTTTTGGTATGCTGCATGTAAAGATAAAATCAAGTGACTGCATACAATCTTTGTTCATATGCTAGACTAGAATACAATCAAAAATACCTTTGTTCCCTTTTATATTAAAGAGTCGCTCATGTCGACACATAAGAAAGATGGCCATTGCATACCGACAAGAAGAAAACTTAAAATAACAGAAAAAATAAAACTTGGATTGCAGCAATACAAAAACACCAGAATCCAAACAATTTAAAGCGTACTTCAACGCAAAATTGTCAAAGTAACGAAACACGTATCAAGATTTATAATGCCTTAAACACTTGCTCTTTACAAGCCATGAAAATTGCTACATTTGGTTAGCCACATCCACATCCTATGTTTTAAAAAGCGCAAGGCGAGAGGCGCACGCATCAGGTACGTAAGGCGAACTCAACTTGGTTGTAGGAAAATATTTTGTTTATATACTATATATATACAACAAAGGAAATATAACCTTGAATATAATCTAAAGCAACTTAAAATATAACAATTCTCATGAGCCAAAGGACAATGATTAGGATCATGAATCATGGAATAAAACTGGGATTCAAATATAAACGAACTTAATTAATTCAAATTATGAACTGCTAAATAGCAAAACCCTAAATCAACAAACAAGTGTTAAATTCATTAACAGAAGCTCTAAAACATAAATTAAAGAAAATACAAACAATAGGGTTTAAAACAAGGCACCTTCTTTTTAGGGACAGCCATGAGCTCCATCGACCCGCTCCCAATATGGATACCAGACCCGAACCCATTGTGAAATGGGTCTACGCTTCTCTCGGTTTCCGGCAAAGTTAACGGCGGCGAAGCCGCAAATGGACTGATCGGAATATCAAGCGGCGGAGGTTGAGTGAGGCCGTGAATGCACCGTTTGAATGCGAATGCATAAGAAAGTTTGGTATCTAGGTTGGTTTTCGTGATTGCCGTCCTCAAGAACGCCATTGTTGCGGTTCCCGTGTAACAGTGAACGACGGCGTTTGGGTGAATGAAAGAGAGAAAAGGAATGGGGTGAAACCAGAAATATGATGGGGTTACAAAATCAGTCCCTGTGTAAATTACTTCTTAAATAAATTACTTGATATCAGTGTGTAAAAACCTTCAAATTTAAACAAGTTTCGAGTATATCTCAAGTTTAAATTGTATTATTATAGAGTCAAAAATATAGTGGTTTGAGTCTTTTTACAATTTTTGTCTAAAGGTTTATTTTCTTTTGTATATTAGTCTAGAAAGATTTCATCGTTGCCATTTTAGTGCATTAAGTTAACTTCATTTATTTTTTTTTGTTAACGAAAAGGACAATTCGGTTATTTTATATGTAATTTTGTTCACTAGAAGGGATATTCGACCATATAAAATGACCGAATTGCTCTTCTCGTTAACAAAAAAATTGATGAAGTGAACTCGGTGGACTAAAACGGTAACGGTGAAACCTTTTTGAACCTATAGACGAAAAATAAAACTTTTGGACTAAACTATCAAAATGGCCCAAACCATAGAGACTAAAATGACATTTAACTCTATATTATATAACCAAACTGTAACTCAGAATTGTATTGTATTATACATATATACATTTGCAAGTTACATGAACAATAACTTGCATTTGACTTTTTTTTTCTATTTTTTAATACTTTTGTCCCTCAATTTTCGATATTGATACTTAAAATCCCTTAACTTTTAAAAAAAAATTGTAATTCAGTTTTATGTGTTTATTTTTATGTACATGTCGGTATAAATTATACATATATACATTTGCAAGTTACATGAACAGTAACTTGCATTTGACTTTTTTTTCTATTTTTTAATACTTTTGTCCCTCAAGTTTCAACGTAATTACATGAACAGTAACTTGCATTTGACTTTTTTTTGTCTTTCTATTTTTTTAATACTTTTGTCCCTCAATTTTCGGTATTTGATACTTACAGTCCCTTAACTTTTAAAAAACTTTGTAATTCTGTTTTATGTGTTTATTTTTATGTACGTGTCGGTATAAATTCAAGTTGATTTAAGTTTCGATGTAATTTTTTTCTTGAAATGAGTTTGTTCAAATATAAGATGTTGTTATGTTTATTATTTTGTACGTTTTCAATTGATCTACGTTTTAACGTAAATTTTTATTTTTTTCTTAGAAATGAGTTGAGTCAAATTTAATACGCTTTCGTGCTTATTTTATGAACGTTTTAAGTTGATCTATGTTTTAACGTAAATTTTGTTCGGAAACGAGTCGGGTCAAATATAATACGTTTTTATTAAACGATAAGTCACCTTTCATTTTGACACCGACTCAACGCGTCGTACCTTTTTAGCTTAAAAACACAATTTTTATGTGCTAATTTTTATGTACGCGTCGGTATCAATTCAATTTGGTTTACGTTTCGACGTAAATTTTCTTTGATAATATGTTAGCTCAAATATAATGCGTTTTCGTGCTCATTTTTATGTACATTTTCAGTTGATATACGTTTTGATGTAAATTAAAATTAGCATGTTGTGTGAATAGTGCTTTCATCCTGTTTGTTTTTTTGTTTCTTTCTTAAGTTTTTTTTCTGGAATTTATTATTTTTATTTGTTTTACTTTTCTATTTGTTTAATGTTTTAATTTAAGATAACATTTACATTTCATTTAAAATTAACTTGAAGTAAGCCCGCCCGACTGTTCAATTAAAATTTATTTTACTGGTTTTCGGTCGATGTAAAACATGTGTCGAGATTCTTTTAAGCATATCTCTTTCGGTTGCGATCGATGTAAAACATGTGTCAATATTCTTTTAAGCATGTCTCTTTCGGTTTCTATAATAAATCAAAATAGATATCGACCGAAACCCCGCGACGTAACATGTGTAATCTTACTAGTAATATAACAATTGCAAGTTTGATGAACAGTAACTTTTTTTTTTTTTTTTTTGCTTTTTAACGTTCTTTCTTTTGTCTTTGTTATTATTTTTATACCTTTACTCTTTAATTTTCAGTGTTAACAATTACAACCTCTTAAATTTCTAAATTTTATAATCAAGTTTTACGTGTCGATTTTTATGTACGTGTTTGTATAAATTCATATTGATTTATGTTTAGACGTAAATTTTTCCTGGTAATAAGTTGGGTCAAATATAATATATTACTTATGATTATTATTATGTACGTTTTATGCGTTTTAATGTAAATTTTATTTGAATTTCTCTATAAATGAGTTATGTAAAATATAATACGTTTTCATTCTTATTTTTATGTACGTGTTCAAATGGTCTACGTTTTGACGTAAACTTTGTTTGAAAACACGTCGAGTCAAATATAATACGTTTTCATTAAACGCTATAAATTCGAGTCAATTTGCGTTATGACATTGGCGCAGCACGACATAACTATTTCTTACGTGCTAATTTTTATGTACGCGTCAATATAAATTCAAGTTGGTTTACGATTCGACGTAAATTTTCTTCGAAAATATGTGTCAAATATAATTCGTTTTCTTACTTATTTTTATGTACGTTTTCAGCTGGTCTAGGTCTTACGTAATTACAATTTGGAAGTTATGTAGATAGTGTTTATATCCTATTGGCTTTTTGTTTCTTTCTTATTTTTTCCTGGACTTTATTATTTTTTTTTAGTTTTCTTTATGGTTAGTGTTTTAGTTTTAGGTTCCTTTTCATTAAAGTTATATTTAAGATAACATTTATAGTTAGTTTTAAATCATTTCGTCCCGCTGTCAAATTTAAATTTATATTTTATGGTTTTTGGTCGATGTAAAACGTGTGTCAATATTCTTTTGAACATATTTTTTTCGGTTTGTATACTGAACCGAAATACATATCGACTGAAACCCCGCAGAATAGCGCGGATAATCTTACTAGTATCGCTACAATTACAAGATGGGTGTGCAGTACCATCAACGTGGCATCCACCCTTTTTTTTACTTTTCAACTTTTAGAATTGACACTTACAACCTTTTAACTTTTCAAAGACTTTGTAATCGAGTTTTACGTGCTTATTTGTTTGTAGGTGTTGGTATCAATTAAAGTTTATTTATGTTTTTTTGTAGTTTTTTTAAATGAGTACACTAAAATATTATACATTTTTTATTTACTTTATGTACGTGTTTAATTGGTACGTTTTTATTAGATTGTATAAATTCGAGTTACTTTACGTTTTGTCGTCGCCGCAATGCACTTATTTTGAAGTTGGTTAACGTTTCGATGTAAAATTATTTCGCAAATAAGTTGGGTCAAATATAATATGTTTCGTGCTTATTATTATGTACGTTTTCTGTTGGTCTATGTTTTGAGATAAGTTTCGCTCGGAGACCAGTCAGTCAAATATATTTTTTTACGTTTTGATTAGACAATATAAATATTAGTTACTCTAAATTTCAACGTCGAGACAACTTAAGTATATTTTTGTTTTCCGAACCTTTTCCCTTCAATATTTAGTATGGGCACTTACAACCCTTCTACTTTCTAAAACTTTATAATCATTTTTTACGTGCTTATTTTTATGTACGTGTCGGTATAAATTCACGTGAATTACGAATCTTTGAAAATTGGTTGGGTCAAATATAATTTTTTTTTTGCTCTTTTATATATATTTTCGGTTGATATACGTTTTGGCATAAATTTTGTTTTAAAACAATTCGAGTCAACTATAATACGCTTTCGTTAGATTGTATAAATGTGACTTACTTTATGTTTCGGCGAAACCGCAACGTGCGGTACCTTTTTTAACTTACAAATGTAATTTGTGCTTATTTTTATGTACGTGTCGGTGTAAGTTCAAGTTGGTGTTCAATGTAAATTTCTCTGGCAAATAAGTCGAGTAAAATATAATACGTTTCCGTGCTTATTTTTATGTACATTTTCAGTTTATCTACGTTTCGACGTAACTTTTGTTCAGAAATGGTTCGATATGATATAAATCCAAGTTAATTTACATTTTGACCCGCAGCAACGCGCGGGAAAATTCATAAATTCAAGTTTATTACGCTTCTTTCAAAATGTGTAGGCTCAGATATAATATATTTCTTTTTGTTTTTTATGTTCGTTTTTTAGTTAATGTACGTTTTGGCATAAATTTTGTTTTACAACAACTTGGGTCATCAAATATAATACGTTTTCGTTAGACTGTATATATTCGACGCCACCGCATCGCGCGATACCATTTTTATCTTAAACACATAATTTTGTACTTATTATGTACGTGCCAGTACAAGTTCACATTGGTGTTCGACATAAAGTTCTTTCACAAATAAGTCGGGTCAAATATAATACGTTACCATGCTTATTTTTATGTACAACTTCAGTTTATTTATGTTTTGACGTAACTTTTGTTCAGATATGATTCTGGGCTTGATGGTACAACTCCGAGTTACTTTACATTTACACCCACCACAACGTGTGGGAAATTTACTAGTTTTATACAAGCATCACCATGTTAATTTCATTCCCCAACATATTTATATGGGAATAAAGATTGTTACGGGCTGACTTTCGTGAAAACTTATCACTTAGGTATGTGGTAATGGAAACAGGTATGTGGTAATGAAATGGATGAGGGAATGAAATGGAATGGACAAAGAAATGAAATCGATCATTACCATTCCATGTCCTTGTTTGGTTACCATGTGGGAATGAAATGAATTGTAACGTTCGCATTTTTGTACTTTCATTATTTAGAAAGTGTAATCGTACTTCTATTTATGAAAACTTGTATTCGTACTCATTTCCCCATTTGTAATCCGAGACGTTGATCATAACGAAAATTTGTACTCTATTTATACTTGTTATCCATACAAATCAATCATTTAAGTACTTATTTACATGCAAACTTATACTTATCATACGTGCGATACTTATACTTGAATGCTCGAATACTCATATTTTATGTGCAATTATACTTATACATCACAACTTTATGCTTAAAATACCTAAAAACTGGCTATAATACGAAAACAAAACCCAAAACCAAACGCTTTGTGCGATCTGGCTCACCTCGCACGAAGTGCACCTCGCACGATCTGAACCCCAACTCATATGAACTAACCCTGTTTCCTATAAATACGCACTCCACTCCACTCCTAAACCCTTTGCTAACTTCGGAAATTACTCTCAAGCTACTGATCTTTCCCTCTCGTACCAATTCCGAATTAGAAGGCTTCTAAACCTTCCAAACTCGTCTTCTTACTTAACTTTTTGATGATTTCTTCTACTCTATTCTAATGCATGTATCTCAAAGTGTTGAATGCCACCAAGCTCATCATACTCTATATAATTAAGTTTATGTTGGTAGTAGTGTGAACACTAGAAGCCTTGGCTTCCGAATTAGTTCCACCACCTTATATATTCCTTGCATGTCATTCAAGTGGCTTGCTAGCACCAAAGTTATCTAACCCCGCCTGGCCTCCGACACTTAGTTAACTCTTTCCATGTCGGGAATGGCTCACCGGGGTTAATCGTACTTGGCCACTTGTATTGTTAAATTTACATTATATCATTCATGACAAACTGGGTTGTTACAACCTTGTGCTTTGATGAATCATATAATGAGGTATTCACATTCCCATGCTTGACTTCTATGACGAACTTGACTAAAATATACATAAACTATACATAACTTTAGTATTTTTTTTAATAAACTAGTCTGAACAGAATATTAATCGCCTTCTAATTAAGTATTATGGTCCTAGACTGTTCTGCCTCGTGGTCAGAATCCCCGTTCATAGAAACCATTGTCGAAACGGGTGCAAAACGAGCTAAAACACTTCAAAATTGTCACTTCGCATGAAGTGGACAGTCACTTCGCACGAAGTGGTCAGAACTTCGCACTAAGTGGAACTTTTCTATGTTTTCTTTCCGTATTTTCCGAATCTGACTCCGAATCTAAATCTTTAGCCAAATATAGTTTATTCACACACCCCTATTTACCAATTGTAGGGTAACTTCGGTGTGCATCAGTTCAACACTCACACAACAACTCGCGGATTTCTAAGAAGCTTGCAAAACCGTGAGTATACTCGATCCTGTTTTCCTTTTATCACTTTGGAGTGTAAACATATATATTATACAAAATCACGAAATCATACTTATGCTTAAATCACAAACAATCCTTATCCATGCTTAATGTGCCATACTTGAACTCATACATGCTAGAACTTGTTATGCTTATACTTTGTCATTAACTTCGATCAAGCTTGCCTTAACATGTATAGCGCTATAGGATTAACGCACCGCCCGTATTCTTGAGTTCATGCTAAATAAACTACTTAGGTCTTTTCATTGCTATGATTTGATCACACTTGTGGGAACTCTTTGGGTTGACATGTATAATCACATGATTAGTATTTCACATGATAGGTTTACGTTAACATTTATGCATAGAGACTTGTTTTAAACTTTGTTATTATTTAGTATTCAAACTTGTATGCTCGCCAAAATACCTTGTGTGTTGAACTATACGTTAATATATGTTGTAGGAAATTGATGATGATAGGGACGCATGGAATCTAGTAGGAAGAATATAAACCCACCTTAATTTAGACATTGTTGTACTTTGAAATTTGATCATGTTGACGTATTTTGAACTTTGAATTAAATGTTGAAATTTTGTTTCCAAAAGCCTTGTACTTGAAATTTTAGAAATGATATGGAAATTTGTTGTTTAATTACTTGTCACGAGTTTAGCATTATGAAGTCTCGAGCAATCTATTTACGTCCGCCCCGATGATTCCGCCATCGGTTGGAGTGTGACATGAATCATTACCTCTTGTTGTTGGGTACTTAAGAAAAGGCGAAGGAATAAAATCGGCAATGGGTGGCGGCGATGGTAGTGATCGGTGGTGGTAGTGGTGGGTGGTGGCGGTGTTGGTGGTGATGATGTGCGCAAAATATAACATATAAATTACATCAAACAAGGCATAAAATCAACTCTTTTTCGGTACTAATGTTGGAAAAAGCATATTTCTTTGTTTACTTTTAAGTTACAGGATCAAAAGAGCTTAAACAAATAAAATGAGCAAATTAACAACAGAAACCAACACAAATACAAAGAAGAAGGATTAACACGACATGCCAAACCCCCCATCCACATCAAAAACAACAAAACTAACAAAAACAGAAACTTGACCACGGGGCCGTGCCCAGACAAGATTCTCTGCAGATAAAGGCAATAGTAACAGACAAACCAACACGGCGTCGGTTCAACCAAACACGGGCCGTGGTCAATTATAAAATTCGCAGGATCTGCGATAGTACAGCAAATACACTGACAACGGGGTCGTGCTATGACACCACGGGGTGTGTTAGTACAAGACCTGGCATCTACAATTAATGAAGGGAGAGAAAAAGATGACCACGGGACCGTGCCAGGTGGTGTCTGCCCTCTGTTTCCAGCTATAAATAAAGGTGTTTGGTTCAAGAGAAAGACATCACTTGGCAAACCACTTCTCTCACACTTGCCATCAGTCCACCACCACTACAACACCAACATTCACCACCATCATCCACGTTTCATCTTTTAGAGTGTGTAGTAGTCTCGGGATCCAAGATTGATTGTAAAAGTTCTTGTCAAACAAAGGTCATGCTTGGCTAAATCTCTTACATCACTTGGGGAAGATAAATGTTTTATGTATTACTTTTGATTTCCAATCTTTGGCAACCTTTTAATTGGGTATGTATTAATGACTTTAATAGCAAGTTTTTTTTTATATTGAAAGTGAACTTTGGTTAAACATTTCTTCATGTTTCATTGATTCATTTATTCGTGTCTTTACAATTTATATAAAGCGCGTAAACTACCTGTAAGGGGGTTAGAAGGGTATTGGGTAAAGTTCTTGCCTCATTCAATGTATAAATCCTGCAAGGACTTGGTTCAAGCTTATTAGGACTTCCCTTGAGGCAGATAGCATCAAATCGGGGGAAGTAAGAACGACTTGAACCCCTTATAAATAAAGTACTATTAAAACTTTATCCGGCCTTGTGGGACTTGATCATTGTTAACTCAAACCAATATGGCCGAGGGTAACGTTGCCTTCACAAGAGGAGCCTACCACTTTTCGCATTAATAACTTGTTTAATTATCTTTCAATATTCCGGCTTTGCGGGACTGTATCCCTGCTGACTCAGACCAATATGGTCGAGGGTAATGTCGCCTATACAAGAGGGGCCTACCACTATAACTAAGATAATCTCTTAAAAGCCCAAAGTACGGAGATCATCAAATGATATATAAAAGAGGAGTTGGAACCAAGCGATTCTTTCTTGTCTATTTGTCTTTATTTATTTCTTTACATTTTTATATTTAGTGTATCTTTTAAAACTTTCAAAACTCTTATCAAAATCTGGTTAGATTAGACGTTAACAATTAGCCGGTATTAAAAGCTCTTGTGTCCTTGGATGACCTCGGTATCTTACCATCACTATACTATGTCTACGATGGGTGTACTTGCCCTAACGTGTGTAAAGTGGTAGTATTGTAACGTGGTTTTATAAATGTAAAATTTGATCCACGAGTAAAAAGATCTTAAAATATAACAAAAATTATAACCACGCTCACCCACATCAGTGGCATAGGCGATGTGGTGGGTATAACAAAAATTATAACCACGCTCACCCACGTCAGTGGCATAGGCGATGTGGTGGGTGATGGTGGGGGCGGAGGGTGGTGGTGGCGGAGGGTGACGGCGAGGATGGGTGGTGGTGGTGTGGGTTGCGGTGGTCGGTGGTGGCGGGCGGTGGCCAAGGTCGGCGGTGGTGCCTGTGGTCAGTGGTGGAGGGTGACGACGGCGGTGGCGGTTGTTGGCGGTAGTGGTGGGTGGCAGGTAGCGGTGGTCGGTAGCCGCTGGCGAAGGGTGACGATGACGGTGAACGGTGCCGACGACGCGGGGTGGCGGTTGTCAGCGGCGTTGGGTGGCGGTAGTGGCAAGGAGTGATGGTGGTTGGCAGTGTTGATGACGAAGGGTGAAAGGGAATGGAATGGAAAAAAAGCTATGGGTTGTGGATGGAATGAATTTGAAGGAATCAAATTCATTATATTGACCAACCAAACACATGTTTTTTCATTACCTTGTACTAGTTCATTTCATTCTGTCTCTCATTCCTGCATACCAAACACTACTTTAAAGAAATAGACAATTCATGTACGTTAAGTAAAGGTGCATAAAAAATCTTGGGTATTATCAACCCGGTTCTATACCCGAACCTGCATGTTGGGTATTTAACAAGTCTAACCTGGGTATACCCTGACCCTACCCCTATAAAAACCTAAAAATTAAAAATCCTGATCACCTTCTTTGTAAAACAAGGTTTCATACTTGACCTGGGAATTGCAATACCTAGTTTTTTACTTTGTTGACAATACCTGAAGTCGGTTTTATATCCAAAACCGGGTGCGCATAAACAACTTGAAAAATGCACCTCTAAGGTAAGAATGAAAAGGCTCAACTTTTAAACTTTGTTTCGTGTCTTCAAAAAGATTAAGCCGACCATGTTTAGATTTTAACAAATGCTAATAGTATGATTCAATGTAGATAAAAAACCCAACTAGAATATATTAGCAACTAACCGTATTTACATATAAAATAATCTTAAAGTTTTAAGATTTATTTTTATAATAATATTTAAAACGATCACATCAGAAACCATGAGCTTCATGCAATCGGTTAATTTTATTTATTTTTAACTGGAAAACAGAGTCATCCGGTGGTGGTGGACCTAGAATCATCGCAAATAAATCATAGATTACGACCAGATCACATATGGCATTGTCGAGGAACCATAATTATGTTGAAGAATTAGATTTTTTGGGAAAGAAAAAAAAGGATGAATTACTAGAGCGCAGTCGAATGATAATGCCAATATTTAGATATCAATAGTGAATCTCAATATTTAGAGAACTAGTGTAGGTTCTTAAAAACTTATTATTTTAAAGATGTTGATGAATATGACAAACGATATTTTTTTCTATATAATTTAATTTAGTGATATGGATGAAATAGAGAACCTTATTGAATGCTTAGAATGGTGTACTAGATAGTTGAAATGGCATTTTGGCATATTCAACAACACTTGACTACTAGTCACACGGATCACACTCCACCAACATAATGAACCTACCAATGCAACGGCTATCATCCCCTACAAACCGAATATAAGCAAACCCCTGACACACACTCATCCAACTCAAAACACTGAACAAAAAAGTCAAACACAGTGTCTGGAAGAGGAAAGGGGCTGGGCAAGGGCGGAGCAAAGCGTCACAGGAAAGTTCTCCGTCATAACATCCAGGGTATCACAAAGCCCGCGATTCGGCGTCTGGCTCGGCGTGGCGGTGTTAAGCGAATCAGCGGTCTTATCTACGAGGAGACACGTGGCGTCTTGAATATATTTTTGGAAAATGTTATACGTGATGCGGTAACCTACACGGAGCATGCTCGCCGGAAAACGGTTACTGCTATGGATGTGGTTTATGCGTTGAAGCGACAGGGCCGTACTCTCTACGGTTTTGGTGGTTAGGGTTTGTTTTGTTTATACATCTGTGTAATTGAAGCTTTTAATGCAATGCGATTATGGTTTAGCTTTTGTTTGTTTTTAATTTGGATTTTATCATGGCTGCTTGATTTGGAGCTGAACTGAATTCTAGCTTAGTATTGAGTATATGCATACCAAATGTTTGATGAAATGCTATATCTAATTTGGTTCATGTATATGCATACCAAGTGTTTGATGAAATGGGTGTGTGAGTTTGAGCTTCTTTTTCCGGCTTGATTCACAAGAGTCTATTTTCATGGGTGTTTATAAAATGCTTGTGTGAGGTTCTCCGTCAATTTGAGACATAAGTGTGTATTTTTATGCATATGCTTAGTTGCTTACCAAGTGTTTGAAATGCACTTTTGAGTTTGTATCCCAAGTTGATTCACAATGGTGTATTTTCACCAAAGTATAAGCCACATCAGTAGGATGTATTGGTTTCCCAAATTATAACAAAATTAGTCAAATGAATCATCTTTGATTGTTTCACAAATTATAACATGATTTGGACCTACAACATTCAATATACTGAAAATTGTTAAGCCGCTCATAAGAGACTCAACAAGTATTTGTTAGTATAAAACGAAAACAAAAACAAAAACAATGATTTATTGGGTGGACAATATTATATTATACAAATATGTTAATATGCAGTCGGAGAGTAAAGAAAGAAGCGAGCCCAAACCCATGAGCTTCCTTATAAAAATAGGGTTGTGGGTGTTAGGGCGTTTATGGCTTGGTTTAAAACCATGAAATCGTTCAAACTGGTTATTAATTTGGTTTCACGGTTGGTTTTTTTCTTTAGTTTTGGGTCGGTCAATTTCAAACTGTATTGAATGGTTTGGTTTACTATTTAAACCAAAAATCAACTGTATAAAACAGGACTGGAATGAAAATTAAAATATATTTTAAACTTCTAAAAGTTTTATGTTAGGTTAATAATTGAATTTTTTTTTTGAGCCAAGTGTGCTTGTTTGGGGGTGAACCAACCTCGACTGTTTAAAGTTTCACATTAAATTTGAAATGAATCAACTTTGCTTTGATTGTTCCGTGACTGTTTATATGAATTGAGCAATTTAACCTTGAACTCAATTGATTTTAAACCAACTTTGTATATTTGAATCATTCTTGTCTAATTTTATTTTGTGAAGTCATATACCTGAGAAGAAATCAATCTATAATTTATGAAACAAACCCTAAAGTCTAAACCGTGAAACCAAACCAAAACCGTTGGAAACCGTTCAGTTCGGTTTGGTTTTTGAGTTCAATGGTTTGGTTTTCAAATCTCGAAAACCATTACTAACGGTTTGATTCACGGTTTAACTTATAAATCATCAAAACCAGACGGTGAACACCCCTAGCGGATGGATAAGGGCCAATGAGCTGAACCTACCCTTTTTTTTTGGAACAACGAGTTTCATTAAATACACACTAGCATGAAGCTAGAAGAAAGCTACAAACACCAAACAAAGAAAATTACAATGAACACGAACACCAATCTTTCCATGGAACACACTTAAACGAATATCGATTCTTGATCCAAAGGAAACTCAAGGTTTTGATAATCTCAATGATTTTAGGAATATAAGCTTGGGAATTGGAGCAGAGAGCCTAAAAGCGCGCCTCAGGCACTTTTGACATTATAGATAAGTTGTATTATGTGAAATAAGTGGGGTTGGTTGTATTATCTAAGAAGCCACTGAACAAGTAAAGGAATGATCCCTCATCCCACAAGTCGAGGAATAGGTCTCAAGTTTGAATTTGGGGAGTGAAGATTTGGAGTTGAAGGCTACATGTCTCAAGTTTGAATTTGATCTCAACTGGGTTTTACCGCAGTGGGCGGCGGGTTTTCCTCGGAACTGGAGATGATGGGCTTGGGCTACTCAATGCTGTCTGCGATCGCCTTTTGCCGCTGGGTTATCCTGAGTAGCCAGACTTTTATTTTTTGGCCGTTCATAAAGTTTTTTTTAGAGAAATTAAACCATAGTGGATTGTTCTACCGGTTACAACGCTTTCTATCAATTTAGAAAACTCGCGTTCAACAGTAAAGCACATAGAAGAATAAAATGGTACAGTTTTTGCTAATTTAAACTTTTCTATAATAAACAGTATGTTTCTTTTATAGTCAAAACAAACTCCACAGCATCTAAATCATTCAGGCCTTCAAATGAGTCATCTAGTTTTACAAAACAACCCTTTAGTCATAGTAGTAGTTGCTAATTACTATTGCTATGTTGTTATGCTAGTTTTGTTATCCCATGCTACTAATGCTATCTTGTTAAACTTTTTGTTTGAAATCATTTAATTTGGGTCTCTTTTATAATATCAAGTTTAGGTGAAGCATCTTAAAGCTGTTGCTGCAGTAACAAAGCCATGTCGTTCACGAAAGGCGACTTGCTTACAAAAACAAGAAAGCTAATAAACGGTTTGGCCAAGGCGAAACCTGTTTGGCTTAAAGCTATAGAGAAGTATGTACCCTTTTTTTTAAAGCCTTAATTTTGGTTTTAAACTCAAGCTTGTCATTTAATAATTATTAGATATATATAACTCTAGTTTGAGCTTAAAAAGTATTTAATTTTGTAGGGCCCACCTGCAGTCTTTCCTCGAGCTGAGAAGAAAGTTGAGCGGATTTGCCTCCCGGAGGATTTTTATGTCAATAAGTTGTATAAGAAGCATCCTGAATCGTTGCATGAAGATCCTATCAAGTACTTTTCTTGCCAATTTCATCCAAATCGTTAACTCCATCCATTTTTTAACGTTCAGGGATATTTTCGTCTTTCTAGACTTTTTTGTGATGATTAAAGGGTTCGGGTGGGGAGAAAGTCAACAAAGGTGGATCTTTATTTCTTATAGTGTTTTTTATTTTAATAAAAAACGTCTAAAAAGACGGAAATGCCCCTCATTTAACGGAGAAAAATGGATGGAGTTAACGTATGAAAATGACAAGATTTCAAATCTTTTGGATTTAGATGCGGAAAAACAAACCTTTGGACGAAAGTCGCAAAACTGGCAAAACCTCATGGACGAAAGTGGCATTTTACTAAAAAAAAAAATAAATAAATAAAACTTTTGGACAAAGCCCGTTTCAACCTTTCGTGTCAATTTAATTAGATCCAACCTGTTACGATCCACACAATATTAAACAACTAGTATGTCTAATATGATTTAAGGAATTTTCAATAATAATCTATATATTCAAATAAACTAATTTAGGAGGTTTTATGCATTTCTTTTACAGATGGAGTATCGGCTACAGAAAAAAACTAAAAAGAAGGCGTAAAAACGACTGAAAGAAATTGCACGAATAAGAGGAACAAACCCCCCCTCCAAACCCGTATCCAAGTGCTATAAAGGAGATACAAGCTGAAGAGAAGAAATACGTTCATGATCGTTTCTTCAATCCAAGAATCATGGAAATCGTCAAGAAGCTCAAAGAGCAGCAGGATGCTGAGATGCACGATAGAGGCAGATCCATTGGCATGTAATATCCATTACTTCTTACTTACATGCTTCAAAACATGACTTTAGTTGTTCTATGCATTAACAGGTTGTTACCACATTAACGTTTTACGCGTTATTGTTAGCTGTAATAAACACGATTTGTTCTGAGGATCTAGTCCTAGAATCTATGGTTTTTTGGCATCTTGGCATGTTATGTAGAATATATTTTGGTAAAGAAATTTAAAGGGTTGTAATTCCTTTTTCTTTGAGATGATGGTGGCCTACATACATCTTGGCTAGATATGATCTGTTTGGTCAAAAGAGTTTTGATACCTTTCTTGAAGAGTAAATATGAGTTCCATCTTTTTCTTTGTCTATGGCTTTGTTCCTTTTCTTTCTAGACCAGATTGGCTATGTTTATGGTGCCAACCTGTGCCTGACTAAAGTAGAACCGATCATAAGCTAGATTTGTACACCTCTAAAGTCAGGGGCGGACCTACCTTATACGAAGGGGTAGCCTCCGGCGGTACTGTAAATTTTGGAAAAAATTGCCTTTTTTGACGTTTTTTCGATTTCGTTACCCCTTTTTTATACCCTACAAATATTTTCTAGATCCGTCACTGGCTAAAGTTAAAGTTATCGTTTACATACTGTATTTTAAAGGACACAAGCCCAAGCTCCCAGAGTCTCTCTCTCTCTCCCCGAAACAAAGGCGAGGGTTGCAGGTTTTGAGGCGTTTTTTGAACAATAATGGTGGAAGGAGAAAGGCCATGAGTTGCTTGTTTTTGAGTTGCAAACAATGGTGTGAAAGGAGATGAAGCAAGCTTAAATTACCTAAAAAAACTTTTCACTTTTTTTTTCTTATTTTTAAATTTGAGTTTAATGGATGCATGTGTATTGATTATTATAAATACATGTTTGCATGTGTATTTTATTTTATTATTAATAAAAATCTTTTAATTCAAATATTAAATATAAATTAATTTTACTTATTAAATATTTAAAAACTAGAACAGTTTACTTGCTCAAAATACTACATATTATGTAGACTGCTTAAACTAACAAATGAACAAATATGACAACTACACATACTTTACTAGTTTACTTTAGCTTTATCAGTAGTATACTTTGTCCATCAATTCCCATAGTTTTTGACTTGTTGAATCACTCTGCTCATCTATAAATATCAGATCATACTCCTCCAAATCCCAACAGATAATAAAAAGAAAATAACAAAAAAATATCAAACCACACACGTGTCATCATCCTATTGGTGCACAAACTGCCAACTCCTCTTCCAGTCTGATCTTCTCATATTCTCTCAAACAATCATCTCTCCATGGCCACAACAACCACAGTCAACCCCCTCCTGTTTCCCACCACTCCAAGATCATCAAGAAACACAACATCACCTTTCAAAAGATCAAAACTTTTAGATGTTCATCCTTCATATTCATCTTTCCTCAATACCCAATTCACAATCTCTTCAAACCCCAGAAATCCCCATAAAAAATCCAATCTTTATACCCAGTTGTTCCACAAAACCCACAATTTCAGATGATAAAGATAACGTGATCAAAGATCAAGATTCAACAATTCCATCCGACCAAGATCAAGATTTTCAAAACCCACAAAAAACCACCTCAGATCAACCAAACCCTTCACCAAATTCTTCTGTTTTTGTTTCAAGAGGTTTGGTTCTTGATTTGGGTCAAGAGGGTTCTTGGGATAGTTTTGAAGTTGGGTCTCCATTGGTGAAGAGGTTCTTGAGTGATGAAGAAGAGAGGTGGTATATGTGGTATGGTGGGCGACCAGGTGGGAATTCGGTTTCGGGTTCGGGTTCAATCGGGTTGGCGGTTTCGAGTAATGGGATACACTGGGAAAGAGGTAAAGGGGTTGTTCAATCTAATAGTGATGTGGGTTTGGTTTTGAAATCTAGTAATGATTGGTGGGCTTTTGATACAAATGGTGTAATGCCAAGTGAAATCTTGATTATGTCTAGTTCAAAGATTAGAGCGAGTAACGTGGTTTATTGGTTGTATTACACGGGTTTTAGTAACGAAAAGATCGAATCTTTAGACAATTCTCTTGAATTTAGGTTAGAAAATCCCGATAGTTGTGGGAAAAATGGTGAATTTGGGAAGATTAGTAGGTCTTTACCCGGTTTAGCAATGAGTCAAGATGGTAGGCATTGGGCGAGGATAGAAGGCGAGCATCATAGTGGAGCTTTGTTTGATTTGGGGTCCAAAGGCGAATGGGATTCGATGTTTATTTCATCGCCACAAGTTGTGTTTCACAGTAATGGTGATCTTAGGATGTACTACCACTCGTTTGATTCGGAAAAGGGCCAATTCGCCATAGGAATGGCGCGATCACGCGATGGTATGAGGTGGATGAAGCTCGGGAAGATCATGGGGGGTGGGCGGGTTGGTGATTTTGACGAGTATGGGGTAAAGAATCCTTGTGTTGTAAGGAACAAGAAAGATGGAGGCTATTTCATGGTTTATGAAGGTGTGGATGTTGATGGTAGGAGGTCAATCGGGTTGGCTCAATCTCCCGATGGGCTAAAAGATTGGCATAGGGTCAAGGGCGGGCCCATTTTGAAGCCCGCCCAAGAAACGGGTTGTTGGGATGATGGATGGGTCGGGTCACCATATCTTGTTCATATGGAAGGCGAGAAAGACGAATGGAGATTGTATTATCAAGGGGTAGGGCAAAATGGGCATGCAGGAATTGGAATGGCGGTTTCTGAAGGAAATGATGTCAAGAGTTTTCGTAGATGGACCGGTTTTCATTTGTGAACATTTCAATTATATTGTTTTGTAAATCCGCCATACATAATTATAAATTAATCCATATATACTTAGGTATTTGCTCATAAATGATCTGTATCAAACAAGGTAACGTGTTCTAAAAAGTTTGTTTGCATGAGTTGTTTAGCTATACGTGTTTGTAACAAACTTATTTCATTTACTTGCAATTGAACACAAACACTCAAATTCAATGTTTTCACGGCAAGCGAGCTACCTAAGGGACACACGAGTCATGACACTAACGACTAGTAGAATGAGGTCAATTACCCAAGTCCCTTGTTTGACCCAACAAGGGACGAGATGTAGGATGTAGCATCTTCTGCTTCAATCCGCTCGGTTTTCATCATCATCTACTCGATCTTTTTAAGGTAATGGTCAACTTCCAACAGGGATGGAGGAAAAAAAAGCCGAACCAAGAAAACATGAAACCTTAAAACCGGAAACATGCTGCATGGTACCGGGCATGAAATTAGTTTTAATTTCTTTTGGGAGCTTGTGAAGGTTATGAGATTAGACGATACCCGTTCAATCACCTGAACCCATTTACCCTAATATAGTAAGATAATTTTATGATTTATAATCATATAATAAATAGTATGTTAAGTCATAAACCCATTTATCCTAATATAGTAAGATAATTATATAATTTATAATAATATAATAAATAGTATGTTAAGTCATAAACTTGAAATAGTTACAATTATCCAACTATATGAAGTGCATTTGAGTATTCAATATGTCAAGTTGGATTTTTATACGCGTGTAAAATCAGGTTTTGGATAATGGGTAATATGTCGGGTGATCCATCGTAAATGAGTATGCTCAATCCTCGTATACCCAATAGGTATTGATTAGTGGGTACCCGCTAGGTATCAAAATGAGTATGAGAAAGAGCTTTATTAGGCTATAAGGTGTGGAGGAGCCCTATCCTCAAGGGATGAGTCATTCACATCACGTCATCAAGTGGGGAAGATAAGTCGTAAGGGATGGGTCTAGGGTGTGGAGGATGAGCCTCTTATTTATTATCTTTTTGTTAAAAAATATGCAATATACACACACACACACACACACACACATATATATATATATATATATATATAAAAGTAAAATTATATTGTATGTGGCGCCTGCGTTATGACGTTTACAAAAACTGATGGCTTTCACCGATGATGAACACCACGAAGATGAAGACATTGTGTATTTTTAAAATCATGGTTGAGATTGTATAAAAGTGAGAGAAAATTTGGTTGAGAATGTGTGAAAAAAGCTAGTGATTAGTTATATTTATAAAGAAAATAATTATTTTAATTTTTTTTATTAATATAGCTGTTAGTCAAACGACTTGTCTTTTTATTTTAATTGGCTAAGAAGTCATTAATTGTAAAGGCAAAGGACACCGTCTGAAATTGAACATAAAGATAAAGGACAAAACTTGTAGTTCACTGTAAGCTCGTCCTAGTGACGTATTTATAATTTTTATAAAACATTATATTTTAGAAGTTATAAAACAAAAATAAGCTAAGCACCTAAATATATATATATATATATATATATATATATATATATATATATATATGGTGGGAGTTGGCTACAAATTCTATTTTTTCTACAAAGTATAAAAAATTATAAAACACAATCAAAACCCACAAATAACAAAGTGAAGATTACTAAAATGCCATATTTGCGGGTTTTGTGTTTTGTTTTGGATAATAAGGCTTTGATTATCGAATGACTAATATTAGTGTGTTTTATGTTTATTATCATGTTGTGTTTTATATTCAAAGTTCTACGATGGTCTGTTTGAAGTTTTTATGATGTAGCTTTGATATTTTTTTAGTGATCTCATCTGTATTTGTAGGTTTTGATGTTGTGTTTTAGTGCTGAAATTGTTAGTGTTTAATGACTTTGTACACTTTGTAGGAAAAATGGACTTTGTAGCCGAACCCCACCCTACACACACACACACTAGCTTTCTACCCGCGTGATGCGGCGGCGGAGGCGATTTACAATAGGATACTCGTTTACTGTTAGTTTATCAGTCGTTTCGTGATATATTGTAGGGGTAATCACGGTTCGGTGTCAAATCGTAAAACCGCCAAAACCGGTCTTCGGTTTGGTTTCGTGGTCACTTTCTTTCTTTAACTTTTGGCTTGTCGGTTTCAAAATTTTCAAAACATAGCGACTGGTTTGATTTTCAGTTTTATGCCAAAACCGGCCATATAAAGTCAGAACAGACCATTGATGCTTTAACCATGATCAAAATCTTCAAAACATAGTGACTGGTTTGATTTTCGTGATATATTGGCACTCGTTTTTCTGTTAGTTTATCGATTCTTTGTTGATATGCTTTTATTAATTTTTTTAGCTGTTAGTTTATCAATCTTTCCATCAAATCAATCATAAGTACATAATGCTTTAACCATAATTCTTTAATCGATACAAATACGAATTGCAATATGCTGAACATTATAAATTTGCTAACAAAATTACAACGATAAACATTAATCGATAAAAAAACATTATAAATTTGTAATAATAATTACAACGATTTGTTTATGAGGATCTCTCATGATAATGTTTTTTTATAATTTTTCTTTGCTTTGTAGGAGGAAGATGGGTGTTTTTCTCCATAGACATACAAGACACAGGTTAATGGCGGGAGCCCGCCATATTTAACATATAAAAGTTTTTTTATACATTAAATATGGCGGGCTGCCGCCAATCTTGTATGCCCTAGGAGAGAAGCACCTATCTTCCCCCTACAAAAATGAAAAGTGTGGCCTATAGAGGGTTACTTGCGGGTTTCTTACGTCATCTGCTATAGTATACTGCTCTACGGGCTTCCCCCTCAAGATCATTTTGAAGTTGTTGAACTTTCTAAGGTACAACATAGAAGCGTATGCCTGAAAAGAATCGTTATATACCGTGATTACACCAAATTCAAGACATGTTGAACAGATACTTTTAAGAATGGGTGTCGTATAAAGGAAAAGGTAAAATTAGGAAAAAAAAAAACAAAGAAATTAAAAAAAAGAAAAATAAAATAAAATCCTAAAACCGAGAGGGGGTTGAACTCAGGTCCTCATGGGAGCAAAGCCCGTGCACTACCACTAGGTTGTATCACTGATGTGTGTTGTTTTTAGTGTTGTATTTTTTAGGTGATGATTGTTAACACGGGATCAAGTTTTAGATTTATAAAATGATAACTACGTTAACAAAACACACACACACACAATAGGCAAATGCACTTATCTCAATGCTCATTTTAAATCATTGATGGAAATCATTGATAGAACTTATCGCCCAACCATAAATGATACGCTCCCATTAGTACCTATGCGAACATATAGCACCATTCAACATGGACTATTGTTCGCTCTCAATAGCTCTATACATCAAACTTCTCCACGTTGGACGGCATCTTTGTGTAAGTTTTGAGAAAAAATATTCACCCTTAACAAATGAAGAAGGCGGTATGAAGGCCTTCGTCATTGAGCCATAAGTTATATATGATTATCTTTGTCCCGTGTGAACCGATGTCTTCAAACTAAAAATACAAGCAAACAAGTGTTGCATAGCAAGTTGATATAGTATACGTCATTGAACAATTTTAGTATAGAACGGAAACAAACTTGTTGGATCAGGTCATCTATTGAAGCGAACGATGACCATTTAAGAATTGTCTTTAAGTTAGACAACCAGTCCTCTTGAGCGTCATATGTTATAGGATCTGACCGATTCTTCGAGATATCAAAATCAATATACAATAAAGATTTCACGTAAGAATAAAAAAAGATATAAATTAATGTATAAAATACTCAAATATAAACAAAAACATAAGGAAAAGATCACGTATTTACCATTGAGACGATAACATCATCCTGTCTGGTTTTGCGTCGAAGAATAAAACAGCATTAAAACAGCACCCATTCCGAGATGAACGGCTGAAA
Source organism: Scalesia atractyloides (assembly GCA_947069175.1). Lineage (NCBI taxonomy): Eukaryota > Viridiplantae > Streptophyta > Magnoliopsida > Asterales > Asteraceae > Scalesia > Scalesia atractyloides. The sequence goes on from CAMTDV010000027.1 coordinate 18,535,817, forward strand.
ACCATCGCTATGGCTGCACTCGTTTTCAGCCGTTCATCTCGGAATAGGTGCTGTTTTAATGCTGTGGACGTGATGATGTTATTTGTTATTATTATATTGCGGCTGTGCTCGCTGTGGCTCTAATAGTACCAGCACTTCCACCATGATAAGCGTTTCTCAAAGCAATCATCGCAAGATTACCACTGTACAGTCGTGCCATCAGCATAGCCAACTCATTTGCTTGAGTTCTAGAATTGACAAAATACACCACTTGCTATATAAATATTATACTATTATAATATAAAATTTTAAAATATTAAGCAGCAGGTTATTATAACATAGAATGTAACATCTGACGAAAAACGGGTTCTAAAAACCCGCTCCGTTTGTAATTCAAGTATGCTTAAGATGTTTCGTTACGCACTTATGATAAGTATTTAAAGTTCGTTATATTAAATAATAAATAAAAATAATAAAGTTTAAAATAATAATAATAGTAATAACTGATTCATCATATAAATAAATAAATAAATAAAACAAAAAAAAGGGTGTGGACTGCAGGATCGAACCCGGGTCTCCACCCAAATCAAACACCCAACACACCACTACACCACACACACACATCTGTTGAATCTTGTCACACCCCAGATTTCCAACCCAAAATCCATACACCGGTGGGCCCGGGTTGTAACATCCGTCAAAAACGGATTTTACCAAACCCGCTCCGTTTATTAACCGAACAGTCAGTTAAAAATTTCGTTGCGAATTAAATGCCTAAAATAATTTTAAACGATACATAATCAATTATTATATGGGATTATATAATTAGTTTTTGAAAAACTGTCAAAAATAAGAAAATAAAAATGTTTTGTTCCTGCCGGGTTTCGAACCCGGGTCAGTAACCGGTTCATCAAACAACTTAACACACAACACTTGAACCACTGCGCCACTGATGTTCTCTGTTAATTATTAAGATCATTAAATTCACATCATGACTTTCCGAATTCAAAACCGGCGCCCAAATGCAACCGTCGGAAATCCCGGCGATCTCGCCAATAATTTAACGAATCCTTCCGTTATAACGTAAACTTTAAACCTATATCGGTTATAACTGACGTCTGAGTCCGCGACACCATCTATAACCGCCGGAGAAATTCAAACCAACGAATCAAGTTGAAAATCAGACCAAGTTCATCGATAACCTGCACTATAAATACTCCATCGAACCTTTGCAAACATTTTCGCTCAAAACCGCACCCTTTCTCGGCGAAAACTCACTCGCCAGAAATTTCCTGCAAATCGCCGGAAAACCGGGTTCTTCACTTCTAAGCCTTATTAAACCCCCTGAGCTTATACCGAAGTCACCCACATACTTTGTAAGCTTTCTGAAGACTCTCTGCTGCAAGACACTCGTCGCCGGAAGTGATTGCTGTCGCCGGAGTTACGCCGGAAAAACAGAGGAATCCAGTCGGTATACTTCACGCCTGATTTCCTTTCTTTTTACTTATATCTCATCTGTAATTAACCTAAAAACGCTAAAGAAACCTGATTGAAACTTCGAACCGGTCAGTCATCATTTCTGGATAAAACTCAACGAAGAAGACGAAGTTACGGAACATATAAGTATAATTTAAATCAAGAAATAACTCGGGTTAGACACACAGTCCAGCGGTGGACTGTGTGCACAATAAACACACTAACGTCTCGAGTTCGAATCTTGTTCCACACACGCTGCCTTAATAAAAACGATTTTTTTGTTAACCGAACCGGAGTCACACTGTTATATGTTAAGTATATTAATAATCGGAATAATAACCAAGTTAGACACACAGTCCAGTGGTGGACTGTGTGTATGTTTAATCAAAGCGCACGAGTTCGAGTCCGGTCTTCTGCATCGACCCGGACAATTATTTACCTTTTTAAATAAGTCAGAAATAAAAATAACTAGTTTGTGTTTAAGTATAATAAAAATCAGTTAAGTTAACAAGTTGGACACACAGTCCAGCGGTGGACTGTGTGTTAGTATAAGCCACAGGTCCCGGGTTCGAGACCTGTGGAGCGCACCGATTCTTTGATTTAAAATCGTTTTTAAATAAAGGATTTTCTGTTTAACCTAATTAATATATAAATGTAATTAAAAACAGAAATATTTCGGGTTAGACACGTAGCTCAGTTGGTAGAGCTGCGTGCACGCGTACGGGAGGTCTCGGGTTCGAGCCTCACTCAGCGCACAATTAAACGCATACGAACCGGTCAACTGTCACTGTTACAGTCAAAGTCAAAGTCAACGGTCAAAAAAAGTCAACCTTTTTTTATTATTTTTATTTATTTATTTTAATTAAAAATCAATTAAAAATACTTAAAAATAACATTTTTAAGGTTAGAAAATAGCCTTAAACTCACAAAAATACACCCAACAATCCTACTAAAATGGATTAATAAAATCCGTTTACTTACCGAACCATAATGCTATTTATCTAGGTTAATTTCACTCGTGGTTAAAACCACTTCGCGTGCATTCAACATCATCAACCGAACGCACCCACTGTGAGTGAATCTTACAACTCCCCCTTTTTTAATTACACGTTTTGGGGTGTGTCATGTGTCACAAATTAATTAACTCGTTTATTTAAACTTGTGCCATACCATATCGTGATCTAAACTTAGATTGTTTATATTGTTGTGATTACTTATTTCATTTTGTCAAATTATATGAAATTCATTCATTAAGCCCATCAGTTCCTCGTGGGAGACGAGTTGAACAACGCGTGCCTCAAAACCAAACCATTATTGTTCATGTGTGTATCATTGAGTTTATATTGTTTGTAGTTGTGTCATTCATATTATCATGTTTATACAATTCATTCATTAGGCCCATCAGTTCCTCGTGAGAGACGAGTAGAGCAACGCGTGCCTCTAAACGTTCCATTATTGTTCATGTGTGCTTTATTTAATGTCTAGTGATTGTTGAATAAGTTTACATCTATTTTTACTCATGTTTGGTTGTGCACTCATTTCATAATCAATTAAATAAACTTGTTCAAATGTTTTCCATAGGATTCACTCGCCAACTTTATGTTGATCCAAAAACCTTTTTACACATGATACAGGTGAACAGGTTGAAGCAAGGAAAACATAGGAAATGCCTTAGAAGAGAACAAAGAAGCTTAGATTGATAGTTAGAACATGTTGTAGTATTTATTGTAAATTTCCTATTAAATTGTATTTAATGAATATGAAACGTATAATAAATGTCATGAGCTTTGATGATAACCCAATCATGCCCCGGTCACCTTTTCCGCTGCGGGTCGGGGTGTGACACGGGTGGGGAGTATCGTGACGTCAGTTGATAACATCATAGTCAATTAAACACCACACACACACATCTGTTGATATGATGTACTCACCGCATTGGCCTACATCATATCAGATGTATATGGCATATCAGCCTGTACCGTTGGACAATTAATTGGGCACATTGGCCTACATCATATCAGATGTATATGGCATATCAGCCTGTCCTGTTGGACAATTAATTTGGGCACATTGGCCTACATCATATCAGATGTATATGGAATATCAGCCTGTCCCGTTGGACAATTAGTTGGGCACATTGGCCTACATCATATCAGATGTATATGGCATATCAGCCTGTCCCGTTGGACAATTAATTGGGCACATTGGCCTACATCATATCAGATGTTTAGTCACCACACTGGTGATATTAGCCGGGATCAAATAGATCACAAGGACTATATAAGGCTAGGACATAGTCCATTACCTTGAAGGCTAGCGTGATTCCTCAAGTCACACTACCAAGAGTATGAACATTTCTTAATGTTAACATAAGAGTACCTTAATGATTGATTAATGGTCCTGTCACCTTCGACCTTAACGACCTTGGAGGTTTAGACCTAGTCCCTTACCTTTGGATAGAAGGATAACTTCCCTTAACCATCCTGATAGAAGACCCCTTCGTACTTAACTATCATTTCTTGGCTAATATGTGGTCTACGCCACTTGGCATAATCAATCCATTAAGATCTTTTGGAATTATATAGCAGGGCATAAGTGTCGAATAAAATCGAGACGTTCGCTCACAAGAGGATGAATACATATATATATATATATATATAATTCCAAAGTACTTCATTAAATTTCCATAAGAAATTATAATACTAGGAAAATGAAATAAACTTGTCCATGCAAGGATTTCAAAGAAATAAACATGTCCACGTAGGGACTAAAGAAACAACAATGACCTTGCAGGGACTACATATTATTAGAAGAGACTTCACTTGTCCTTCTTTCCCTTGACCAATTTGGAGAGTTTCTTGAAGAACTTATTTGTCTTCTTCTCCGTTTTCTCCGCCTGCTGCTGCATCTCTTTCATTCTTTCTAAGGTCTCATTGATGGCCTCAAGTGGTGGCGGAGGTTGTGGTTGTGGCATAACTGGATATTGGTACCCATAAGTTGGATATCCAGTCGGTGGATAAGTAGGTGGGAAAGGATACGGGTAAAGTGCGTTGTGCATAACCGCCTGCATGTATGGGTCTTGCGACCATGCTTGATAGTCTACCAGTGTAGACGGGTTAAAAGGATCATATCCAGACGTGTCGGGATATATAGGGATTGGGTTAGTATAACCCGATAGTGGTGGTTGAACAACAGGTGTTGGTGTTGGTTCCACTATAGGTGAAACATTAGAGGGTCCACCCATTTATGGGTCCTCTTGAATTGTGGGGTAAGAGTTGGGCAAAGGTGGTAGTGATCCCGACCTTTGTCCAGCACGTACCTACATACGTGCTCCACGCTTCCTTCTTGGTGGTTCTGGTGGTGGTTGAGGTTGGTCCACTGGTTCCATGTGGAGACATCTTCTTGAACAGGAGGTGGTTGAGAGTGATGGGAAGGTGTGTGGGCAAAGGTGAATTGGTTCCAGTATTGGTCCCACTCATTAGGACCTTGGTAAGGCGATCCGGCATATGAGTTTGAATCGCTCGAAATTTCAATGGGATGTATATTTGATCCCGACGGTGGCATCTCCGGGTCGGAGTCCTCGTCCATAGGATGTGGCTGGTCCAACTGATTTTGATTGGCTGGAGGCGTGTTAAAATAATGGTTAGGGTTAAATTCTTCATGGTAAGAATGCGTATGAGAATGATGGGTATGGTGTGGATGATAGGAGTGGTGAGAATGGTAAGAATTTTGGGAATGTGAGGGTGAGTGTCTATTAGAGACAGAACGTCTCGCTGGTTTCCAAATAGACGAATCTCCTGATTCTTGGTAGGCATCGGGGTTATGAGGTTGAGGGGCTATGCGCCCCGATAGTCCTCCCCTCATTGGACCTTTTCATCTTCCACTTTGTCCTCTCACACGTGGCGGCATTTTCCTATTAATCAATTCAAAAACAATACTAATAACTTAATAATGAAATGAGTAAATCCTAGGTCAATGCCTAGACTTGGAAGTCTAAGGAATGTGCTCGTGTAAGTTTGAGACTAAACACAAGAGGCTAATGTTTAATTCTCTCAAACGTTGGCTCTGATACCAACCTTGTCATACCCCGGATTTCCAACCCAAAATCCATACACCGGTGGGCCCGGGTGGGGAGTATCGTGACTTCAGTTGATAACATCATAGTCAATTAAACACGACACAACGGAAGTATTGGAGTAAAATTACTATTACAAACCGAATGTTCGAAAATACAAAATAATATACAGGCTTGTAATAGAAGATCCACAGGCGGATCATAAATTGTACATGGAAAGAATACAAAACAGACTTTGGGCAGATTTAGGATTTGCAAGATCCTCTATCACTACCAAGCACTTCCGGCCTATTTTCGTATGGTGCAGATTAGTCTTTTGAAAGTACGTCAGCTTTCGCTGGTAAATACACCCAACTGACTCATTTTGAAAACATTTCTAAAAAAATGTTTTCAGCGTGTATCAGCACAAAATCTTTTTATAACTTGGGTTAATTGACCGTCCAACCTTGTTAACAGATTTACATGTTTTTCATACATACGGGGCCCGGTATGGAGACCGAGATCCAGGACACGGTAGTTAAACCCTGATGTTTAAATTATCAAACAAAACTGATTAAAACAGAATATACGGATTTATTATCCCCGAACCGGTGTTCGATTGAATCCCATTTTTGACCAAGCGATAATAATTTACCGTAACCCAAGCCCGTATAGGGAAATAAGTCGAGAGTATTTACCTGAGCTAGTCTTCTTTAATTTTTAATAACTCAGCTGTACACAATTAGGACTAAGTGCAGATAGCATTTACCGGCAAGTCTCTAGTCTGGATTATGGCATAAACTAACCAATTAAATACTAATGGTCTTATTTAAGTCATAGACTTAGACCGACTAGCATACTTGATCAAAACATATGACGCAAGATTAAACGATGATTGGATAGAATGTAGTTTAATTTCAACAAGTACCTTAACTTGTATAATATGGGTAAACTATAAACATTCTGGATTTTGAGACTTAAATGACAAGGTTAAACCCGTTTTGGTTAATTTCCGTAAAATAGTTACATATACGTAACCGTGCGCATATTAGCGATATCGGGTAACCGGATAAGTCATGGACAAGTTCTATATGCCATTATACTTTAAATAAGTTAAGATATCAACTTGTATGCTCGTTAAGGTTTTTAAAACGAAATTATGCCTCATAAGGGCGTTTTGTTAATTTCACACCATATAAAAGGAACTTGAATATAATTTAATGTTATGGTTATAAGTATTCTGAAAAAATACTTTATTTATGATATAATATCAGTAGGATATCAATAATATGTGTAAATTATCTTTTATGACCAAACTGTGCACCGAAGGGGCATTTTGGTCATTTTACACATAGTGAATAAATCTCTCAAGAATCCGAGTTTATAACATGCACCTACTGTAAATAAGTTTTAAAATCAGTGTGTAATAAGTCTTCGTTCATAAATATTGTTAAAAACCATATTATGCGCCGAAACTGCGCTTATGTCGTAATATGACGTCTTTAAGCTATGTTTAATGAAAACTGACATTAGGGTCAGATTAGAATGTCTTAAATATGTTATTTAATATGTCATATCAGTAGGTAATTGATTTACCTTGAAAAGATTTGATTAAAATCATTTTATAAGCCACAGAGGCTAAAATCGTCATTTATCGACATAGTTTAAGGACTTGCTTGAAAACTCAGTTTATAACTTGGTTTAAAATCCCAAATAATCCTACTTTTTAAATATTACATCATTAGGGAAATTCATTTTCAAGTTCATTATTATTTAAAATCTTGTTTTATGCAAAAAGGACATTTTGGTCAAGAATGACATAATTATGGAACTTGCGCATAAACTTGGATTCTGATTATGATCATGTATTATAACCCCAGAGGGTTATGCTACATTATATTATGATCATAATGCAACTTTAGATCAGTAGGTAACTAATATTAATCGGGTCAGAATCGAAAGTCAAAGCAGAAATCAAACTTCACGACTTTCGGTTGCGAACCGACCTTAGAACTGAAATTGACGAGCCGAACAAGTTCTTACATGTTCTAATAATTATTACCAAGTTGTTTAAGTGTCAAAACAGGTTTCATAACATATATAAGATCAATTTATGATTTTTCTGAAAAATGACCTGTTTGACTTTTTAATAACTTAACTTTGACCTGTCAATTGGTCTAGCAAACGTGATCTTCAGGAGGTGCCCTTTATAGGGACTAACACCTACCTTATTACGATCACTTAGCCATGTTCGTTTCGAACAATGGCTGGACCATAGTGGTCTTAACCGAAAGTCAAAGCGTTTGCCGTAAAACGCTTGACTTTTGGCTATAAAAGCCTATAAACGAAAATGCAAGAGCAAGGAACAGTTACAAGAGGTTCATACAATGCAATAGAACTAAGTTGGATGCTCCTTTCAGCTAGGAACTTCCAGAGGAGGGAGAAGAGTTACGATTTAGAAAGGTGCAAGTTCAAATGGTGAACTAGATCACCTATTTATAGTTGGAGAACTCAAAGGAGGTGAAGCCAGGTGTTTAGGGGTGTAAGAAGAAGCTTACAAGTGTCCCAAAACGTGGCATAGCAGTTTAGAGAAGCCATGGTTTTGAAATAATGGTTTTAGAGTTTTGCTTGGAGACCAAACAAAACTTTCTGCAGCAGATACCTTCTGGCGGGCCGCGAGAGGCACATGCCTTGCCTCTCGCACCCCGCGAGCGCCCCAAAGACAGTTTCCAAGTTTGACACTTTTAGTCCCTTAACTTTTAAAACCCATTAAACCTCTTTAAATCACCTTTTTGGCTCTTTTAGCCATCCGTAGCCAATATTTGGCATACCCGGGATTATGCCCGGACATTGTCGAACTCTCGATTCATTAAAAGGTCACTCAGAGGTATAGATTAACATGTTGACACTTTTAATCCCTCCATCATCCAACTTTCACATATTTACAAAATTGAACACTCTCGTCCAACGATCACTAAGAGGCTTATTATAAGCATGTTGATTCCGATGTTACTCAGAGGCTGGGCATGTTGACATATCAGTCACTCAGAGGCCAAATTTCAAGCATGTTGACGTATCAGTCACTCAGAGGCTGTTATTTATGCATGTTGACATCGGACCGTCACTCAGAGGCTCAGATTGAGCATGTTGACGCCTTTAGTCCTTATTGGCCTTTAACAGACTATATTTAAAATACAACACGTGTCACTATACTATTGGACACGATTTTATAGGGTGTTACAAATCTCCAAACCAAACGCCTTTTATATTAAAATAACTCCTGGAATCAGTTTTCAAAACACCCGCCCAGTAACGACAGGAACCCTCAAAGAAAAATCATCAAATTCAGTTTCCGTTTACAAGTTTAATCTGTGAAACCGTTTTCTTTCAATTGTATGTTTGAAACAATCAATGAGTTAATAACATTCCAATCAATTACTCAATCATTGCGGTAATTAAATCTTGACCGAAACCTATGAAACCGAAACATAAATCAAGCTATAGCATTTATCTATAAATAGTGATTGCTTTAACCCTTTTAGAGCACACACATTCTCGCAAATCTCTTTGCAAACTTCTGCGGTCAAGAACCCATATCGGAAATTCTCTTCGCCGAAATTTTTGTGTTGTCGCTGGAAATATCGCCGGAGAAGTCAGACCACTTTCATTTCGGTATAAACCATCCCTTTAATCCTTTTTATTTTATGTGATTTTGTTCAATGAGGTAATTAATCATCGAATTCAAAACAACTTTATGATTAAACAGTCGGGTTCTGATCAGTGGGTTTTAACATAAAGAAGATGAAGTGGTATTAGTATATTAGTATAATTAAAAACGGTAATAAAACCGGGTTAGACACACAGTCCAGTGGTGGACTGTGTGCAAAAATAAACAAGCACACCCGGGTTTGAGTCCTAACACGCTGCCGGTTCCTATATTAAACCAAACATTTTTATAACCAGAATATGAATTAACGCAGTAAGTGTATAAGTGTAATATAAATCCTGAATATCCCGGGTTAGTCACACAACCCAGTTGGTAGGGCTGTGTGCAACACGAGTCAGAGGTCACGAGTTCAAGCCGGTTCGATGCATAGTTATACGTTTCCTGAAATCAAATAAACATTTTTAAAATAAAACCAAAATATAATTTGACTCAGTAAGTGTATATAATTAATTAAAATCCAGATTATTTCGGGTTAGACACGTAGCTCAGTTGGTAGAGCTGCGTGCACGTATACGAGAGGTCACAAGTTCGATCCCCACACGCTGTAAAAAATCCTTAAATCAGACCGGTTCGACCCGCTGTAAGGGCATACTTTTTTTAATAAAACTTTCTTTATTTTTCTCCAAAAACCCCTAAAAATATATATAAAAAAGATAAGACTTTTAAACATAAGATTTGTAATAAATACTATAAAAATAGACTTAAAAGTCTAGTAAAAGGCATTAAATAAAAATATTAATTGCAAACAAAAGGAATATATTTACCGAATTATCAATCTTTAGGTCAGTTTTCTCGTCGATTGGAATCTATAATCGTGCGCGTTCGTTATAACTCAAGAAATGCACCCACTGTGAGTGAATTCTTACAAACTTCCCCTTTTTATTCATGTTTTGGGGTGTATCATGTGTCGTTTATTTATATATTTTATTCAAACACTTGTGCTACTATCATTATATGAACTAACATGCTATGTGATATTTGGTTTATTGTTATTTGTGGTTATATTTTCTCATTTCAGTCAAGCATTCGCATTAGGCCCATCAGTTCCCTGTATAGACGGGTAGAGCATCGCGGGCCTAATTAGATCGGCTCTGTTTGATTGAACTTGATCTCACATTTTATCATTTACCATGCTCATGTGTACATTGCTAGATGTTTATGTGGTTTGTGGATTGTTTACATATACGTTTGCTCATATTTGGTTTATGCACATTTTTATTAAACTAATCAACATAACATTTCTTTCTAATGTTTAAAACGGGATTCACTCGCCAACTTTTGTTGACCTAAATCTCTATTTTTACACATGATGCAGGTGGACAGGTTGAAGCAAGGAACACATAGGAATTGGCCTTAGAAGAAAAAAAATAAAGAGGTCATGAATGTTGGGTTTAGAACATTTTGTGCTTGTATGGTTTATGTGTTGTTGGAATTTTCTCCTTTTAATTTGGATTAATAAATATAAAACTTTATTATAGTAAATGTCATGTGCTTTGATGAAAACCCAATCATGCCCCGACTACCATTTCCGCTGCGGGTCAGGGTGTGACATAGAACCTAATGACACTTCTAGATCTTAGCTTTTAATGGTGTTTTAATTTGTGTTTAGAAAGTAATCATGTAATAGAATAATCAAATCAGCTAATCATTAAAAAAATTAGATGCAAAATTGACCCCTAATAATCAGAACCACTTTTATTGCATATACCCCTAAACTGATTATTAGGTCAAACTTATATTGTAGAAATAATAAAGTTACATCATTTATTTTAGTCACTTGTTCTGTAAGAAGTGTGACATTGGAGTACACATTACGAGATGAACGGGTGAAAACAATCGCTGCGGCTACCCCGTAGAGCAGTATAATATAGCAGATGAATTAAGAAACCCGCAAGTAACCCTCTACAGGCCACACGTTTCATCTATGAAGGAGGTAACACTGAGCATCCATTCCTAAAAACAGATTAAATAATAATTAAGTTTAAATATATACTATGTATTAATCCCCAAAGCGAATGAAATAAAATACCTATGCTGAAATAATTATAGAATATTCCTTGATAGCATGAAACTTTCTCAGCTAACTTCCCTTGAATATCTACATCCTGCCAAAAGAAAAAAAACGTATAGATAACGGTTAATTAACACAAATCCTGAAAATTTTTATAACTAATCAAGAAAATTATATTTTACAAACTTGATCAAGAACAACCTCCTTTGTTTGCTTCAAAGAATGAGGTGTATCCAAATATTCATCTGATGGCATTGATATTAAAAGTTTCCAACTTCACAAAATAACAAATATGTTACAACAATAAATAAACTTCAATAAATAAACTTTAGGCGGGAGCAGTCGTTAATTATGATTACTAAAACAATATTATTAAACTATCAAAGTTAAAAAGTAAGATCAACCTGCGAATGTAAGATTATACCTTAAGTATCTCGATGGGCTTAACATTTGACCGGAATGCCCTTATTAATATCTCACAAGCATAGAGCGCGACTCGGAAAGTCAAGTGCATTCTGGATTAAAACGGGAATGCAACCTTGCAAAATACTATCTTCCATTTTACCACGCTATCCATCTCGATGTATAATTCCACAAATTCTTCCACTAGTTTTTGCCTTATACCCATATTGTATCTACATCATAACATGATACAATTAATTATAACAAAAAGGTTGGAAATACAATTTGAAATCGATAAATATAATAAATCTATCACTTACATAGATTCAGACCATCCTTGTTCATAATGCTTTTTTTATAATTTTTCTTTGCTTTGTAGGGGGAAGATGAGTGCTTCTCTCCATAGGGCATACAAGACACAGGTTATTGGCGGGAGCCCGCCATATTTAACATATAAAGTTTTTTTATATGTTAAATATGGCGGGCTGCCGCCAATAACCTGTGTCTTGTATGTCCTAGGAGAGAAGCACCTATCTTCCCCCTAAAAAGCAAAGAAAACATATCAAAGAAACTGTTTTTTTACCATATTTGTCTTTGTTTGATATAACTAATTTTAGTTTTTCTATAGCGGGTTTTGAAATCTTCTCAGTAGGACTTCAACAATCAGAATTCGTTAAGGTTATAAATCATAACGAATTCGGATTGTCAAATTTCTAATAAGAAGATTTCAAAACCCGCTGTAGAAAGACTAAAAATAGTTATATTAATCAAAGACAAAGATGGTAAAATTAACATCTTCGATATGATAAAATAAGAATGCATCTTTAGCCATTCACTCCATAGCGGCCAGCAGTACAGATGAAAAACAAAAGTATTTATTTCCATTCAAATCAATACAATTCTGTTTACAACACACATCTTCCAAATATTAGCACTTTAGAAAGCACTTAAGAAAGCATTTATACACTTAACTATATCAGCAGTGTCCTTTTTTGTTTTTTCGTAAGTCGGTGCCAACTTTTTAGTTAGGTTATAAGGCTCAGATGGAGTCATCAACATGGCTGCAATGGATGTCACACCAATGTGAGATCCTCACTCGATCATCATAGCCTTATTGTCAAGAGGAAAAGACGCTAGGCACCCCCATCATCCCATTAAACACATTCACACGGGACACATCTACACTTCTATAGTATATAGTATATATATAAGCATATCCAAAGGGAAGTTTTCATAAATTGCCACTTTTTAGGGGAGTTACAACATTTAATGCTTCATGTACACCTCTTTGATAAAAACACGCGCACCGTTTCTGCTGATTAGGATTTTCTCTATTATCACATTTCTCATTTCATAATTCATATCCGCCCACATTGGTCGCTCTCTCTCTCTAGCGATTCTAGAAGTTCAGGGATATTCAAGGCTATTGATGAAGATTTCACCAGAAAGCTCATAAATGGCTCAGATGGAGTCATCAATATGGCTGCAATGAATACCACACCAATGCGAGATCCTCACCCGATCATCATAGCCTTAATTTTTTAGTTAGGTTATAAGGCTCAGATAGAGTCATCAACATGGCTGCAATGAATGCCACGCCAACGCGAGATCCTCACCCGATCATCATAGCCTTAATTTTTTAGTTAGGTTATAAGGTTCAGATGGAGTCATCAACATGTGATCAAGTGTAAAGCAAAATAGTAAAAGGGTTATTAGTAAAAAATCAAAAGGACAACAGTAAAAAATAAAAAGATGTTAACTGACATCGGGAAAGGCTGTTTGTAAAGGTTAAATAGCTGTTTTGTCAAATCTTGTACTCAAAAGATTATTTAGAATAGGTCAAATCAAAAGTTAGATTCTAACTAAAAGGTTTTGTATTTGAAAGAGTAATTAGTTGACAGTTATAAAAAGTTAACTATAAATGTAATGTCAAATTGAATATTTTAACTTTATAAGGCTCTGGAGTCATCAACATGGATGCAATGAATGCCACGCCAATGCGAGATCCTCACCCGATCATCATAGCCTTAATTTTTTAGTTAGGTTATAAGGTTTAGATGATGTCATCAACATGGCTGCAATGGATGCCATGCCAATATGAGATCCTCACCCGATCAACACACATAAAAAGAACACACACAATATTTCGTTCAACTGAAATAACAATCACACATAAAATTATCATTATCAACACAAAAACACATGATCTCAACAGTACATCCAAACAAATAACACAAGATCTCAGTGAACTCAAAGCATCAAACAATACTCCGTACATGATCTTAGTGAAACAAATATTAGATTTCTAGTTTCCTACTAATATGTATTAAAAATAAGATCAAATACTAACCGAATGATTCAGTTCAGGGTACATTTGTATAAAGATTTTCCAAAATACTTCACGTGGAATGGAAGCACACGTCGTTAGAATCCGTCATTAGACTCTGCAAGTAGTTCAGTTAATTATACAGTTAGTTAGAGATAGAGTTCAATGGTCTATAAAATACAAAATAAGAATACCTCCAGATTTGAATACATGGTTTCATCAGAATACATCCCGAACACCTCCGGATTGGAAAGCTTCTCTGCCCATTCTTTCTTCCTCCTGGTTCATGTGCTATGCATCTCATTCACAACCCTACAAGAACACAATACCCATTAAAAAATACAAAATAAAAAAAGATGAAAACACCCATTCATAAGAAAGTTAGAGACAGAGACCAACCTATAATATAATAAACAACCAGAAATCGTAATACCATTATACAATGCTTTTATGCGATAAAAACTAAATATGAGTTTATAAATAACCCGAAATCACATTGCTTTTATGTGATAAAACTAAATAAACAACCACAAATCTAAATATCACTCATGTGGACCATAACCTAACTAGTTGATTTTGACTATCAAACCCCAATAACTTAGGGTGTTAGCCTAATCAGTAAATTTAACTATCAAACCCCAAAATTTGAGGTTTCGTTTATATAAAACTCAAAATAAATTTACCTCAGCCAAGTGCAATCACAAACTATAGTAAAAAATCCAGACATGAAAGTAAAACTCTAGATCTACAACTTTAGAGCAAAAGAAACATCAGATTCAAAAACCAAAACGCGTGGCTTAAACAAATCAGAAGGAGGTCGCCGTACCTACCTCTGTTTGTCAGAACCTAACAGAAAACCACCATTTACAGCTGCCAATGGAACCGTGAGGTCATGATCTAACCCATCAAAACTCCACACATTATTAAACAAAATCGTAACAAAAAACCTAAGAGAGAGAGAGAGAGAGAAAGAGAGAGAACGAAAGGTTAACCTGAGAGAGAGACAACGAAACCCATCAAAACTCCACACATTATTAAACAAAATCGTAACAGAAAACCTGAGAGAGAGAGAGAGAGAACGAAAAGGAGCGGCTGAGTGTTTAAAAGTTAGATTTACTAGAAAACCACCATCTACAGCCGTCGATGAGACCTAAATCGGAACCAATAGGTCAGATCTGCTGATTAGGGTTTTTTGACTGTTTAAATCGGAAACGGTTTCATCGAGAGGTCAGATCTTACCACCAATAACCTTGAATCTGACGTAGAGGTCAGATTTAACATGGATCTTGTGAAATCTTCATCAATAGCCATGAACTTCTAGAATCGTCAGAGAGAGAGAGAGAGAGAGAGAGAGAAAGCAATGGGGGCGGAAATGAGTTATGAAATGAGTAAATGTGATAATAAGAGAAACCCTAATCAGCAGTATGGAACGCATGTTTTTATCAAAGAGGTGTACATGTGCTTTGAAGACTTGTACAACATGTATTAAATGAATTTTAAGTAAAGTGCAAATTACTTAAGTTGCCCTTTGGATATGCTTATATATATATAGTATAGATATAAATATAATAAAACATTCAAACGGAAGTTTTGTAGGCAAAGCGCACAAGCACACAAGACAGTTTCATCCCACATCATCTCTTAAAGGAAACTAAGTTACTAATCTATAGTTTCATTTAAGTGTATAAGTTTTTTTTGGGAACGCTCTAGTATACAGAGAATCCCGGGTTTTGTTAGTAGTCGTTTTTAGGGCACGAGTAGTGAGACTCTACATCAACTTGCTGTAGATAGTTTAAGGTATGTTCTTGTTTAAGTTTATATTTAGTTATTTATTATTTATTATTAATAGTTAATATATCACTATTATTAGTAGTAAATTAGTATTAGTATTAGCATTAATATTTTTAGGTATTAGGGTTATTGTCAGGGGCGGGTATTGGGTAGCCTAGCTTTAGTTAGGCATAGACTGATCACCCATGCTTAAATAAGACAGTGTTAACCAATATCCAACTATGATAATGACTAGTTAGGTGTACCATTACTTAACCTAGGATTACATAACTGTGTCAGGACCTTGAGATATTACCTTATCATACCAGCGGATGTTAAGCAACTCTTAAACAGGTGAGTTATCATATTTGTTTAAAAAAACCGTGATAGTATACTCATTGTGTCTAAATTGTAATAATTGAGAATGCTGCAATATACGTATATCCGTGGGGGTATAAAGGATCCTTGTATGCTTAATGGACACATTACGAAAAGCTTAAATAGGGCCAGGGGTGTCTAGTATGGTGTAACCATGCACTAAGTATCAGATTTGTTGGATCTGAGTTTGATACTTGTGGTTTTTAAGCAAATTAGGAACAAACAATTTATAAATTGAAAGATAAATAATGTAAACACACAAGCAGTAAAATATATCAACAACTATTTTCATAGAAATCAAATGATTACAATTACAATATGATGATTATACAATCTCCCCCTTAGACTGGTCACTCACTTTACTTTTCGTACAAAAGGAATGAAAGTGATAATTGGATCTCTAACAGAGATACAAATATGAAAGCTCTATCTGTGATCGGCTGACGTCACCTTGATAGTGACATATAACATTCCTAATAGAAAAAATTCCACAGATGTTAGCAAACATTTGTGGGAATCTAAAATCTGATCTAATATACTAAAACTCTGTTACAAGCAAAATACTGTTACATTAATGAAAGATGATCTTCAAATCGTTGTTGCTTTGTTCCAGCCATCTGTTTGGCCTAAACAGATGTGTTAGTCTTCTTGGACAGATATTTGCTTCAATAGGGCTTTGGCCTTGATTTGGTTCTTCTTCAACAGTGGTTTCCAGGCATGAATAAATTTTAGTATGTCTTCAACACAAATATTCTGATTAGTGTTCAAGATTCACTATCTTTGGAAGGATAATACTTCATCTGTTTATTTCTTGATCATTTGGTTATGTTTTGGCTTTTTAATATCATCTGTTTCCTTTGTTGTTCCAACAATCTCCTCTAGAACAGATGATGCCAAAAATTGGATCAGCTTTTATTTCTCATCAACTTCTCTTTGATATGTCCATTGAATTGTAATTCAAATTTCAGAGAGACAGTGTCTTCTTGATTCTATTCCAGTGGAAGACTTATTAAGTCTTGCAGATATTCAATTTTCAGTCGAGAGGTACTATTCATTGAGATCATTTTCACTTCTCCATTAGCTCTGACTATTGCCAATTCATGGCTTGTCCTAGCAGACGTCCATTTTAGAATTTCTAAACTAGTTGGATTTCTTGGGGCAAATGTTATTTGATGAGTTGAGGGAAATTGTTTTCCCAAGACTTGCCCAAGCAGTTCTATTACATGGTGATAAATCTTTGGAACAATGAATCCGGGTTGCAAGTAGACCTACGATAATCAACCACAAGATTCACATTTTACAATTTCAAACGGAAATCTAATAAATGGATTTAGTATCTACTTTAGATCAAGTGAATACAATAAAAGTTAAAGATTTGTATTTTCCAAATTCAAGTGGAAGTCCAAGAAACGAGTTTGACACCTGGTTTGCATGGATGATTAATCGAGGCGAATAGCATATAACACAACACGTTTACAGTTAATGTGTTTACGGTTTAGGGTTTATCACTATGTGTATAATGTCATATGCTTTGATATTCTTTATCTTTTATTTGTCTCTCAAATTATGTAGACGTTGACATTATAATACATATGTTATGAATTATATTTTTTTAATAGCTAAACTTACATATCATAGGGATTAATCCCTTAACCTCTCACATCCTAAGCTCTATCTATATTCATCAAGACCACTGGGCTATTCCCAAGTGGATTATGTTATGAAATTATAATTATTTTATGGTTTGACTACTTTGCAAACATGTAATAAACTGGGTTATCCATCGGATGTTTGCAACGACACTACTAATAAATGTTGTAACGCGCTGCCTCTTAACAACTTATTTAGGTTACCTAATGGATGCATTATGCCGCTGTAACGTGCGTCAAGTAAAATACTAGTTTTAGTCATAAAATCTTATGTCAATTTTTCTTTTAAATTTTAGATTTTAGCATAAAATACCCAATCAATTTAATTTGTGATGCAAAACACATATTAAGAAACTGTAAATTAAATGGGTTAAGTTGGTCAAACTGTAAAGCGTTTAGCTAAATAAATAGGTGGGTTTGACTCTAAACGGACTTCAACCCATTTATACTAAACTCAAACTCTTGTATTTTATGTCAAACTCAAACTTGTGGATTCGATTTCATAAGGGGTTTTTTCATATTTATGGTGGTTCCTCCTGAATTAGTATATAAGTATTGTGCCTAATGGAAATGGATATGATCAAATGGTTTCACTCATGACACGATAATACTCCAGTGAAATTACCTTTAAAAAAATACAAACCTTATGTGGTTTTATCACATTAAGTATCAAATTAATAATAAAATAAACAACTAATATTTTTTATATTTTATTTAAAGATGTTTAGAGATTATCTGTGCAGTATAAAAGACGTTAGAACTTTTAAATTAACAATGCGCATGTCTTCACTTTTTGGTATGTAGTGAACTTTCAAATTCACAATGCACGTGTCTTTTTAGTGTTTGGTAGGTAGCGACGGGGTGTGGTGGGGGTTTGGTGGGATAGTATTTTGATTTTAATAATAATAAGTGGGATTTTTCTTTTACGGTGGGAATTTAGTCAACAATGATTCGATTCAAGCTTATTATATTGAAACTAAAAGAGAAAAAAAAAAAGAATGATGTGTCCAATAGGAGATCAATATGTATTTTATATCAATCCAAGATAAAAATTAATATCATTTATGATCATACTAACACTGATATTAATGTTGATTGGTTGGAATCAATTCAGTTTGGTTAGTTATGTTACTCGTATAATACTGACACTCGTATAGCTTACGATACAAAAAATACTCTATTTTGAATACAAAAAATACTCTATTTTAAATACAATTTCTTTTTGAACAGAATTTATGCCGGAATGTTGAGAGAAAAAATAAACAGAGTTATGTATTCAATTTTATATTATAAGTTAACGAATACAAATTATTAGAAAAATCAAGTTAAAGAAATATAATTTATAATTTAAATTTAATGTTAAATTATTAAATTGACTATTCATCAACTTACATCTTTTTTAATTTAAGAGGAATTCCCTGCTTGTTGCAACAACAATTTGATCGGTATTTATTCGGTTAATTGCGATATCAATATAATACTGTCACTCGGTATAGTAATCGAAAGAGAAAAACCAAAAAGTAAGTTCGCAATATACCCACAAACCATTAAAAGGAATACTTATTTCTGATTCAACTCAAACATATATTTACAAAATTGCTATGTTTTTTTTTCCTTTACTTCGTATGCTTTCTAGAGTAATTACATATGCATTTGATATATATATATATATAGGATCAAAATCAAGAGAAAACCACTTCGAGTTGTGAGAACTTAGAGAATTCGGTCTTTCCTTACGAGTTTTCCCCACCATTTTTTCACACTCTTAGATTAAAATGTTTAAAAAGGCTGTCGCAAAAAAAATAAAAAAAAATTTCAAAGTGGTAGTTTTCACCCCCTTACAGCGTTGTAAAAAGATGATGACATAGGCATGACATCACTTTTTACAACATTTACGCTGCCGTAATTTTTTCTATTGAAAAGTTGATTTTTTTAGGATTTTTGGTAAACGTTTTTTTTTTGAAAAAACCTTTTGTAACGCCGGGTTCTCTAAGTTCTCACAACTCGTATAAGTTTTTATTTTACCCTAACCACATATTATATATATATATATATATATATATATATATATATATATATATATATAGGTGAGGTTATTGTGAGAAAATTTAAAAGTGTGAGAAGGATAAGAAAGAATCTAAGCCATTAGCTATTTAATCTAATGGTTGAGATCATAGTGGTATTTCTGTAAATAATGTTGATTATTAAACTAACTAATTTTCTAGATTAAGGGTATAAAGGTAAATTTAATATTTTTAAATTAAGAAACTAACATTAATAGACATGCAAAGTTCCCCCCTTCTTTTTTAAACATCAATAACTTTTTATATGTAACTCTTTTTAAAAAAAATACACCATAATAACGAGTGTTTTTTTTATCTTTAATATGAGTACCATATTGATATACTTATGTAGAGTTATTTCTGTTTTTATATATTTAGGATGTTATTTCTGTTTTGATTCTGATTAAAGTGTTGACTGGTGTTATATTAGGGTTATTTTCAATGTTAGAGTGTTCTTTATAAGATGTGTATCTTCAATATAACTGTTGTGGTGTTTTTATGAGTTATGGTGTTATTTTTTTTTTATATTTCTGTTCTTTATAAGATGTATGCCTTCAATATACATGCTGTGACGTTTTTATGAGTTAGGGTGTTTTATGAGTTATATTTCTATTCTTTATAAGATATATGCCTTTAATATACATGCTGTGGTGTTTTAATGAGTTAGGGTGTTATTTCAAATTCGAAAATCCCTACAATAATTGCCAAAAATCGGTTGCATATATTCATTCCACAATTAGATTTTATTAGTTAAATTACACTTATACCCTTAAACTACCAAAATAAAAAGGGACACATGTCACCTCCATAATCTTTCTTATCTTTCTCACACTTTTAAATTTTCTCGCATGAACCTCTACCTATATATATATGAGAACCACCTTGAGTTATGAGAATCATGGGAACTAGACCTTCCAAAAGTTTTTTTCAATTTTTTTCTTAAAATTTTTTAAAAAAATCACTTGTTCCAACAAAAAATAAATAAATAAAAAAAAATATCAGATGCAAAAATTTACATCAAATATAAAAATTTGCGCCGCCATAAAGAAAATTTACATCAGACATAAATAAAATTTAAATCGGCCGTAACTACCGACTCGACAAATTTTTTTTTGTTATTACAGATGTGTTTATAACATTTTCCATCTACGATTGTGCAATAAATGGTGGCCCAACTTGCGCGAGAAGTAGGAGTTCTCATGGTTTTCACAACTCGTGGTAGTTATTAATTGAACCGAATCCATATATATACATACATACACATATATATATATATAATATGATTATTTCACTAAATTAGTTAACAACAATCATTCTCTAGTATAAACATTCTAAAAGGAGCATCACTTATGTAATTTACTTAAGTATCAAATTAGTGGTAGTGCTCGCGCGTTGTCGTGGGTTTGTTTCACATAGGAAGTTCGGTAGGCATCAGTTCCGCTCGTTAGTGATACGGGGACACGCAATAGCAACCGAAAGAGAAAACCTAAAAACTAAAGTAATTTCAGGTTGGATAAACGTTACTCTTCTTTCAACATTCCCTTTTGCAACAACTACCACCAGAAAAACACTCACACTGCCGCTATCAAAATAGTCTTTGTTTTTTCCTTGCCTAACCGCTGTTGTGTTGATCATAATACCAAAAGTTTTCCGTTTTCACTAGGTTTAAGAGCTCGCTTGACTTTGGTGCATTTTGGTACGAAAATGTTGGTGTTTGTATGTGTGTGTATAATACATACATATAAATACTGATTTATAATTTTCCGACATTTACCTAGGGTATCAAATTGCAGTTGTCACGCTTTTTCGGTACGAGGTTGCTGCTGGTGTGGTTAGGTATGGGGCTAAAGTGTTTATAGGCTTACATGTATTGAATTGAGTTTTGTCAGTGAGTTTTATAAGACATGGTATATAATTAGGCAAGCACAAACACCAGACACAAATCATATTATTAGACTGAATCGTTCCAAATTTAATATTCGAATAAATTTGACTTCAATGTTCGCAAAAATATCAAAATCCCATACCAAATTTGTCATTGTTGTAACACCAAAAACATGTAGCGCAAAAAATGGAGATTCTACAACCACATAACCAAGTAACGTCCAGTCACACATTTCGTCGAACTCCTAATATGCTGCACGCGAAACCAAAGCAAAATTGAAATGCATAGAAGAAAACAACAAATGGAAACAATATGATGCATTTCATAGTTCCAGATTGGAAGAAGAATATGGATCTTTAGTCTGCGTCTAAGTTCGTCCCCTCATTTATCCAACGTGGTCTAGGTCAAAAATACATATATATGAAAACATGATTATGCTCGCGGGTTGCGGCAGTTAGGTAAGCACGTATCGACAGTAGACATAATGAACGTTTAGGAACACAATAGACGTGTACATGTGCATATAGTTGCATGCATATCACCAGAAGATACACATGTGTATGCAAATAGTCATCTTAAGTTGCAAAAGAAAAGAGAATATTAGATAGAGATTAACTATTTTATTAGCCGGCTAACTCATAGCTAACTCACACACCCTTTTAGTCCTACCCTTAAGTCTACACCTATGTTCACTATAGGACTTGAACCCGCAACATCATAGAGAGAGACACATTTTCTCCACATTGCCTAGCTCGGTCATTTCACTAGTTCATGAACTTGCATGATGAAATTATTCATTAACACACGAATTACCTGAAATCCGATCTCAAACTCACCGAATTACAAATTTGAACTATCAAATACCAAGAAAATTCAAAGTTTTAGCAGTAAAGATTCATCACATTTGAGTTTCAAACACTTAGATGAGACAACTAACGGTTGACATTAATAACTGCACACAGTTAACATAAATGTTTGGTATAGGATCTATTCCTAAAACCTGAACCTAATTTTGAGGTTTAGGTTTCCCCAACCTTAACATTTAACAATCATACAAATACATCACACCAAAAATTCAGGTAAACAACTGGTTCTATTTTCCGATAAAAAAACGCTAGATAAAAAGTACTCCGACCGATTGGTCCATCATGAGGTTCCCAATTTAGAACCCCCTGATATATTACCCTACATTACCTTCTAATTAAATAAACTAAATCACAACTTTTTGATTACGAGATAAGCTTGATTTTTTTTACCTTAACTAGCGAAAAGATGATCGAACTGTCAATCTGGTGTCAGCTGATGGGTTGGTAAAAGTACAAGTCCTAACCGGTTTAATTGTGTTAACTTATATAAAATATACTCTTGAACTACTTTCATATGGTTTGTGTTTTACAAGCTTTGACAACTTTCATATGGTTTGTGTTTTGCAAGCTTTGACAAGTTTAAGGTGCGTTTGAGAGGCTTTCCAAATCATTAGGAGCCAAGACAAGCGAAATGGTCAAAATGGACGCAAAATACCGATACCATACCGAACTGGTACCAGTCCCAAAAAGTGGAAAAAATGGGTACCAGTACCAAATGCTTATCACTGATCTAAGATTAGGTTTTCAAAGTAAGAAACTCAATTAATGATTAGGTGTTCATAGCATAACCAAACCAATTGTCTAAAATTGCTCTAGACACTTGTTAATCCGAAACCTGGGTGTGATTCTTTCTTATAAATTGCTTACAAAACCATTTTAATCACTGTTTGGTGATCTCTAATCATTTTGGAAATACTTAACATTTGGAATCATATCATTGATTCCTACCTGCAAATCACCTTTTGATATAAAATCGCAAGCTTCACACTCGAACTGTTAATCAATCTAAATCTAAGCACTAACCATAAATTATTCATGGTTTGACACCCTAACTACCACTAGCTATATAGCTAAAGGTACTAAGGAACACACTTTAACTTTATCTTTGACCGGACCTTCGACGTTCGATCATCAACGACCGTCAAAGACAACCACAGATCATAAAAGACGACGACGGGGATGGTGATGTTGGAGGCACTATGATGGTGTGAGATGTGTGTGGTGTATTTGAATTTGCTTAACCTGATTCGACATTCAATTGTTGGGAACTGCTCAGAATGAATGGACGGTTTCACAATCAATTTACAGTTTAAATTAGTGGTAACTAGTCAATTTCAACATTATGGAGGGTTTCACAATCAATTTTGAAATTCAATATATGGTCACATGGAGGGTTTCACAATTGAATAACTGGTTGACAATAGGAGGGGGAGGGGCAGGAAAGGAAGAACTTTTATGTTAAGAAGGGATTTGAACGTGAAACCCTTCACCTGTCATCTTAATCTTCATGGCAAATTATGATATTATACATCCAGTCTTCTTCATAATGTATTATAGATTAATAACAAGAAAACTACTATCATTATTTACTATATAAGTAGTACAAAATGAAAAAAAATTAAGAAAACGCTTTTAAATTAAACTGTATCATATCATCATACTAACTAAATCCCATCAACAGAAAAGTTAATGTAGGGTATGAGGAGGGTAAGATGTAGACAGCCTTCCAGTGAAACCCCGACTTGTAGTAGTTTTGCATCAAGCTTTGGACATAAGGCACATAACACTCGGCAATTAATACAAAGGCCAATTAGTGCATGTACTCCCTTGTCTTTCGGCTATCAACGCCACCACATGATTAACCATCCCCCTCTTTTAACATTATTTTCACGAAATTAGTACAATAACGTTAAAATTAGTGCACTTTAACTTTTGCCCCGAACACCCACACATATATATTATATGCGCATATCATAAATGGGGCGTATTTTAAGTTAAACTATACTTAATAGAAAATGATTTCATCTCTTTAAGAGCGGTAAAATATTTTTTTAACCATATCAACTTTCGGATTGTATAAAAGTAAATTTGTTTATGGAATTTCTGTTTCTTATTACTAATATCTTGATTAAAATATTTTGACTGCATCGTAGTGCCTACTGTCCATTTAGAAGGCCTTTTGACTGCAAATGACAATGTCACCTGACACATGCTCATAGGTAAAATCACATAAGACTTTTATACCGGCTACAAATTGAGGGTTAAAAGTGTCTACGTATTCACACATTCATTTGCCTATTTAGACACCCTTTAAACGGATTGTCTAGATCTAGACAGGGCGTCTAGGTTTCCTTTTCTCCGACCACATTCCTGGCCCGTACAACGTCAAATCAGTCACATCAGACGGAGCGTCTAGCCGTAGACAGTTGTTGAAGACGACCAGCCCAAGACGGGGCGTCTAGGCCTAGACGACCTGTCTTGAAGTCACTTTGGTGGTCTGCATGCTTGTCAGCAAAGTACTACGTGATATGCCCCGTCTAGTACTAGACGGGGCATATATTTATTTCTTAAATAGATCCATGCAGAGCTTTTGAAGTCGTAGAAAACTTTCAATTCATCGTCGGAATTCTCTTCGTCGTGAACTTTGGCTTATATTACTTCATCTGATATCATTCAAAGGTGGTGAAATGTCATCAAACTAGGACGACAACTATTTCTTTGGGGCGTATTCTGGCGAGTCATGGGTGCCTGAAGCCAATTCGGTAACAGTTATTAGGTTAAACTAGTTGTTGTTTTAATTATTTACTAATGGTGATATCGTTGTTAGGGGGAGACCGGTGTTCCCAATTCTAATGTGCAAGAGGAGGTTGTGTCAAGTGTACAAGGAAATCAAAACAGATAATTTATAGATTTGAACGAGCTTCCTCCCGTTGAAGAAATATCCCATGTGGACGACTCGTACCAAGTTGATGCACCATGTTATCCTCCGCAACATGGGTTTCCGGATTATGGATACGGGTGTGAACACTCGTACGTGCAACAAAACGGTCCGGCTGGATACGGAGGAGACTGTTACGAAAGTTACAATGCAACACATTCTTTGTACGGTTAACAAGTCTATCCTGATGGTAGTGGATATGGTGGTGAGACACCCCCATGCGCAGGCAATTCGTACCTCACAAAGACGGTATGAAATCGTATTTATTTAAGTTGTGCAGTTGAGTAAACATAAAATCTAACATAACGCTATCGATTTTACAGGTTTTCAACTCTCTAGATGAGCTAAAAAACTAGGCACAGGAAACAGAAAAGGCGGATGGTTTCGTTATTGTGAACCGACGATTAAAGAAAATTGGTGGAAGAACCGGGAGGGTATGGCTTGAATGTGACCATGGTGGTGAGCACCATACTACAACAGTTAGAAAAGCTGGAAGCAAGAAAACCGATTGCCCATTTTACCTGGTGGCTGTGCGGGACCATCGGTATGAAACATGGGCGATAAAAGGGGGAAAGACTGAACATAACCACAAAGTCTGTCAGGACCTGTCGGGCCATGCGTTTGTGCGAAGGTTTGCTCCTGATGAATACAGAATGATCGAGCAGTTGACATCACAAAACGTGGAGCCGCGCATAATTTTTCAAACGATAAGGAAGCAGTTCCCGACAGTTTCCATGTTCAGAAAGACGTTCAAAACGCAGTTCAGAAGATTAGGGCCGAACTGTCACACCCTCAGAATTCACATGCGGAGTTCTACTGCGAGGCGCGTGACAAACCAGGATCACAGTCATTAGTCATACTGAACGACCACTATATGAGTTTAAAAATTTTACTGTTTGCTCATTCATGAGAAAATACTGTTTATACAATTTAGTTGCGGAAGCGTAACAATTACATAACCATAATAGCTAATGTAATTAAAAGTGATTCTAAAAGTTTGATGAAATCAATACGACTCCGAAATGCATCCTAGTCTTGATATGTGTTACCTTAGCAACCTGAGAAAACATGTAAAATCAAGTGTCAACAATAATGATGAGTGAGTTCACAGGTTTTAGTTCACAAGTTTAAACGTAAGTGTTTCCCACTGGTTCAACCCTGAACCAGTGTCTCATAAATTACCCTGATCCAACCCGAATCAGATTAATATTATGTAGTTTAGCAGTTCATGTTAAATGTTTAGGTAGCTAGCCTAAGTCATGTCAACAAAGTGTTCGATCCGAAGCTGACGTTGCTGCCCCTGTTGTGCCAGGCCTATCACCAACCATGGCTAAAAAGTTAGGCAAATTCTACACTCGTGACCATCAACGTTCGGTCTAACTGGCGCGACCAGTTCGAGTGGGGCTTGTCAGGCCAGTAGTACTACTAAAAATTCCCTCGCTATAATCCAATACTAACGGTATCGTAAGTGTTAAGGGGACTGACATGTGATATATGCTCCCTTGTGACCATAACCGTATAACATAACTCTAAATAGAAATGCGTTACTGTACCGTGATGTATGCCACCCATACATCACTGTAACGTGCACATGTTTTAAATAGAAAGTCGTTACTGTACCCTAATATAATCAACCCATATATCACTGTAACGTGTACATGTTTTCTCCCCCTGTGTTTTTGTAAACGTTTACAGAAATAGGGGCCGTGAACTCACCTTAGGGTGCGCAGCAGATAAACAATCGAGTGATAGAAATTTCTAAGTCGGTAAGCCCTGATAAAATTTGCATTTTTCTTATTAGTTATATAAATAAAAGTGTCGTCGTAACTTCTCAAGTTGTCATCTCAGTTTCAGATTTTCGGATCGCTTAGACGCCTTACACTCACATTTATATTATTAAGTATATATAATACTAATCACGAAGAAATAAGTACGCAAAAAAAAGTTTTCTACACTAACATATATGTAGCATATAACTCACTTATGACAACTCCATTTGTAAGTCAACCGTCATTTTTTAAATTTATCTATGCATGCATACATTCAATCGACTAATTATATACACATCCTCATATTTTTATATTCTATAACTTACCACCATTGTACTAGTAAATCCCCACATCCATGGCTACACACAACACAGTCACGCATACATCTATAGTTCACTCATATACACTGAATTTGCAAGCTTTCGACTCACTAAAACTATCCACGATCAACTGAGTTTGTTACACATAACATCACATACGTAACCTCATGTCCCTGCGAGTCCCCAATCAACCCGCATGTTTGTATACGAGTTCATGTTTTTGAACCGAAGTCGAACAAGAACTCGTTCTCGTACATACTCTTTATGTTTTCTCTTTGGATACATATATACATATACACAATTCGTAAACACATAATACACGAGTTCATGTACGGGTTTTTCATGGCTTTAAAACCATTCAGACCAACACATGCACTTCACCATGAAGATCAAGTATTCAACTACCAACATATTACAATAAAACCATACTTCAAAGATTTCATGCATACATCTGCTCCTATATGTATATGCTTATTATTATTATTATTATTATTATTTTACCAAGGCTCTCATGTGCAAGCATAATCACATATTATCTACAACTATTAACAGTTTCATGTAATCAGTTAGTCACAGGCACAAAACGAAGCTAAGGTCGTACCGAAACCGAGATAACGCGTTGTTGGATCGAAGTTATGAGATAAGTGGGGCTTACCGATGATGGTGGTGGTCTTGGGAGACTGATTACTCGTCAAATGTTGCACGAGATGGAGGAAGGGAGTGGCGGTTTTCTGGTCGCCGTAGGGTTTCGCAACTATGAAGGAGATGAGGGACGATGTGGGAGGGAATCAGTTGGGAATGTGCTTTTAAACATAAAGATATGATTATTATTACAATTATCATTTATTTTTACATAGAGGTCCCTCAAGTTCCAATGCATGATGGTTGGAAGAGAAGCTAACTAAATACTTTCCCGTGAGGTGAGACTAGTCCCTCCCGTTAGTATTAATTCTCGGGTTGTGTTCAACTCCCAATAGTTAATATTCTCGTGTACAGTTCGCGTGCTAGTCTTAACGTCAGTGTTTGCGGCTTAACTATTTAACAGTTGTGAATTGTACGTATAATATAAATCCTTAACGAAATAAAGTTAACGATAAACACCTGAAAGTACTGGATGTCACACGAACAAAGATACGGACTGACTCTCATGCAGTTGTTAGAAAACATCCTTATTACAAATGAATTTATTTACGAGACACGGGAGGAACCCGAAACAGAGGTCGTTACAGAGATCTTCTTTGTTCATACCTACTCGAGTGAAATGTGGCATGCGTTCCCGCACGTTTTGCTGATCGATTCCACGTACAAGACGAACGTATACAACATGCCATTTGTCTAGATAGTTGGTATGACGCCCACCAACTATTCGTTTTGTATCGCGCATGTCGTTATCTACAAGGAACGTAGTGATAACTTTGTATGGGTGCTTGAGAGGATCAGGTCAATGTTGGACAAATGTATGGAGCCACATGTTATTGTAACGAATAGAGAGCTGGCTCTAATTAACGCGTGTGCTAAAGTTTTTCCAAACGCCTCTCGATATCTATGCAGGTTTCACATTCAACAGAATATCTGTAAGCACTACAAGAGCGCATTCACAGAAGAAGAATGGCAAATTTTTTTGTCATCCTAGGGGAGATTGTGTGAGTCTCCATCAATACCCATATACGAGTACAACTTAGGCCACTTGCAAAAGCGACTTGTGGAGTGCAAACGTTCAAGTAAGTTTTTGTAATAAAAGATGACCTACCCATGTACATTTAACTAATTATTGATACCTTTTAGGAGTGTTTACGTACGTGTATGATAACTGGCTGAAAGACTACAAGCAAATGTTTGTCTTTGCGTGGACTGATCAGAGACGCAATGTAAAATCCGTAAAAAAACGGGTTTTCCAAAACCCGCTTCGTTTATTAATCGAATAACCAGTCAAAATTTTTCATTTGCACATTTATTGCTCAAATTAATTTTAAACGATACATAACTAATAAATATATTAGAATTAAAAAAACCCTAATTGATAAATAATAAAAATAAGAGAATAAAAAATAATTGAGGCTGCCGGGTTTCGAACCCGGGTCAGCCGGTTCAACAAACAACCATTTCACCACTCCGCCACTTGCCTCCTTTGTGAATAATACTGAAACAAATAATACTTAACTTAAAACTCGAATTTAAAAATCGGACTTCAGCGCGGCAGAACTCGCGATCGCCGGAAAATCCAGCAATCCGCGAGTTTAGCCAATTTCTTTTGACTATAACGTTATAATCGACGTCCAACTGTAAATCGCGGTCGTAACCGCCGGAGAAACCTTGACCACGAATCAAGACCAAATTCAGGCTAAATTCATCCTGATTCTTCCTTATAAATACCCACCCAAACCTCTGGTAATCTTTTCGCTCAAAATCGCACAAACTCTCGAAGCATTAGCACTCGCCGGAGAAATTTTATAGTCGCCGGACTTTCACCAGAAAACCGGGACTTACTTCAAATCGGTAAAATTCTTGATTCTTTCGTTTTCAATCCATTATTAGACAAGTACTAACATAAATCGTTCAACCAGAATCCGTCTCAGGCAGCGTTGCCGGAAATTCCTACACTCGTCGGAAAATCTCTGAAAATTCCGAAGTTTCGCTGTGAATCGGTACAATCATCTAAACCCCCTGATATCCTTTGTTTAGTACCTTAATTGCACAACTCATTGACCAAAACCGTTGATTGATTCACTCAGACGGAGATCACCAATCAGAGCCGACGCCCCTTGCCGGAAATCTGAATTAAACGCACTGCTTTGGTACATTTTGTTCTTTAATCTCGTTAACTATTACATTTCAACTAATTATAAGTTTTGATAATCGAGTTAAACAAAACAGTCGGAATTCTCTGATCTGGGTGTTTGTAAACGAAGAAGACGAAGTCAGGAATAAGTATAAATATAATTAAAATCACATAATCAAACGGGTTAGACACACAGTCCAGCGGTGGACTGTGTGCGCAAACGAAACACACGTCACGAGTTCGAATCGCACAACGTACCGACTTTCAGAAATAAAACCAATATTTTTAGAATATAATCAGAACATGTCACAGTATGTTTATAAGAGTATTATAATCCGTGAATTAATCAGATTAGAAACACAGCCCAACTAGTTGGGCTGTGCGCATACGAACCGAAGGACCCGAGTTCGACTCCGGGTCCCTGCAAGCGGTTCGGCCATTTTAAATCGTTTAATATAAACTCAAATAAAATAACAATTAATTAGTTATATATATATAATTAAAACAGAGAATATTTCAGGTTAGACACGTAGCTCAGTTGGTAGAGCTGCGTGCACGCATACGAGAGGTCTCGGGTTCGAACCTCACTCAGCGCACACTTAACCACAGTCCGACCGGTCAACGGTCAAAAAAAAAATCAAAATTTTTATTTCTTTTATTTATTTATTTAATTTAAAAATCAATTAAAAATACTTAAAAATAATATTTTTTAAGTTAGAAAATGTCCTTAAACTCACAAAAATAAATCTAAAAATCCTATTAAGATTATGAATTAAAAGTATTAATCTCAAATAAAATCCAGTTATTTACCGAACCATTTCGTATTATTTTAGGTTAGTTTTCCTCGTCGATCAAATCCTAAAACTCGTGCGCATCCAGCATCATCCAAAGAACGCACCCAATGTGAGTGAATTCTTACAAATTCCCCTTTTTATTCATGTTTTGGGGTGTATCATGTGTCGCTTAAATTATTTCATTTATTCAAACTCGTGCGATTACCATTATATGAACTAAACTCGAGATGTAAATATTGTTTGTTGTGATACGTGTTTATATTTTGTCAAGTTCCGTGCAAATCATTTATTAGGCCCATCAGTTCCTCGTTGGAGACGGGTTGAACATCGCGTGCCTCATTGTTCATCATTTGGTGTGTGTTTGTGCATTAATTGAGATTATGTGATTATGTTGTTTGTTGTGATACGTGTTTACATTCTTGTCAAGTTGTGTGCAAAACATTCATTAGGCCCATCAGTTCCTCGTGGGAGACGAGTTGAACATCGCGTGCCTCATTCGATCGGCTCCGTTTGATTGAGCCTTGATCTCATTGTTCATTCATTTGGTGTGTGTGCTTGTGCATTTATTGATATTATGTGTTTTGTGATTAAATTTACATTTACGTTTATTCATATTTGGTTATGCACAATTTTATTCAAATAACCAACATACTAATCCTTTCGAATATTTAAATAAGATTCACTCGCCAACTTTTGTTGACCTAAAACCCTATTTTACACATGATACAGGTGGACAGGTTGAAGCAAGGAACACATAGGAAATTGCCTTAGAAGAAAAATAATGAAGTCATGAAATATGTATTTGAACATGTTGTACTTGTATGATTATTGTAATGTTCTTCTGTAAAATGAAATAATAAATACGAAACTTTATAGTAAATGTCATGAGCTTTGATGAAAACCCAATCATGCCCCGATCACCATTTCCGTTGCGGGTCGGGGTGTGACACGCAACTTCGGGCAGCGTACCACAAACAGAGTAAAGAGTCAACACGCGAATTTAAAGAGATACGTCCAAGATAGGAGCTCGCTGGACCGTATAGTAGGTTGTGTCAAGGATATAGTTGAAACACAATACGGGAAAATAAGGCGGAGCTTACGAGAAAGCATCGAAAAAATAATGAACCACCACAAAAACCTGTTATTTGACCACCTACGTGGAAAAGTTTCCCATACAGCGCTTGATTACTGAGTGGAGAGCTACTTAGGAAACTAGACGTGTTGCAGCGCTTGCATTCATCTTGTGGATGTCAGATGTGGTACAGCTATGGGTTGCCGTGTGCTTGCAGGTTGGAAAAGTACGTACGTGCAGAGCGTCCGATTCAACTCGAAGACGTAGACATCTTCTGGCGGAAGCTTAACTTTCAACCATGTAAATTGACATCGGATAACGTTGACGTGGTAGAAGAGCTGAACATTGTTCGGCAATAGTTAGAGTCACACTCCCACTGCTCAGAAAAAAAGCTTGATGGGAAAGATTAAAGCGGTGTTGACCCCAACCAAATCCACCAAGAAACCACCGGTTGTCCAACACTCGACTCGTGGACGACCAACAACAAAGCAAGCACAACTTCGATTTGACGACGCCCCCGCCATAGCTCGTATGTTCCGTCGCAGGGTTCCCAATCAAGTACATAAGATGCCCCCCGCTATAGCTTGTATGTTCCGTCGCATGCCACTCAACAGTCGGTCATCAAGTCGCAAAAACCCGTAGCGGGGCGAAGCCGTTCAACGAGTTCTAAACAAAGAGAGGTTCGAAACGATAACGGTTTTCTGTTGATAGTGGGCGACGAGTATGTGTCAACAATCTAACGGTTTAAGCCTTTCCTTCCTCTTTGTTTCACCCGTACATCTCGTGCATACAAGATGTGATGCCAGACGGTGATTGTGGGTTTTGGTCTGTGGCTGTGGGCTTGGGTATGGGAGAACGTGCGTGGAGCCACATTCGAAAAAACCTTCAATAGGAGATGGATCAGAACGCGTCGATCTGGGCGCCAGTATTTGAAGCATGGGAGGAAGGATACTTTTACACGCATCGTTAGAGCCTAATCTTGGATTCAGTGGAGCATTGTCCCCCCACTCACTGGATGGACTTCCCCCACGCAGGGCTTCTTATTGCACAAAGGTATGGTATCGTGGTTCACCTCTTAAGCATTGATGGTTGTTCCACGTTCTTCCCGATAATCAACCCTCCGACGGATCGAGAACCACGAACGATAATGCTTGCACATGTTAACAACAACCACTTCATACATATTAAGCTGGAAGGTCAGTTTCCAATGCTACAGTAAACAGTTTGTGGTTGACCTACAAGCGCCGCTGCAGAACAATGGCTGGACATGTACACGCCCCGTCTAGAATGGTATACGTCGATAATGAATCCTGTACCGAATCCAAACCCGAGTATTAACTGGGTCGACAGTGAATCGGAAGAATGAGGCTTTTTGTACATCTAATACGATTTTTTGTATATTTAATACGATTTTTTATAATTAATACAAACATTTGGTAGACAATTAGAAAATTTTTGGTATAATTAACATGATTTTATTTACCTAAAAAGTTTGTATTAAGTAAACAAAATCATATAAATTATACCCAAAAAAAATTTAATTGTGCTTATACGGCTCTTCTAGACCTAGACGCCCCGTTTGGTTCTAGAAACAACTCCATTTTACCCGTGGTTCGCTGTCCGTATAGGCTGATATCAGGGGGCAAAATAATAATATTACACTAGTAGACGGGTCGTCTAGGTTTCCTTTTCTCCAACCACATTCCTGCCCCTGTACAACGTCAAATCAGTCACATCAGACGGGGCGTCTAGCCCTAGACGGATGCTGAAGAAGACCAACCCAAGACGGGGCGTCTAGGCCCAAACGACCCATCTTGAAGTTTGTGCTCTACATGCATGTCAGTAAAGTAGTAAAGTGATATGCCCCGTCTAGGCCTAGACGAGGCGTATATGCCGTTGTTAAATAGACCCATGTCGAGCATTTAATGTCGTAGAAAACTTTCAACTCGTCGTCGGAATTCTCTCTGTCATGAACTTTTGCTTATATTACTTCATCTGATATCATTCAATGCATGTTAGTAAAGTAGTAAAGTGGTACGCCCCGCCTAGGCCTTAGACGGGGCGTATATTTCTTTGTTAAATAGACCCATGCAGAGCATTTGATGTCGCGTAAAACTTTCAATTCGTCATCGCAATTCTCTAATAAGAGTTCTTACA
The DNA here is from genome assembly GCA_947069175.1 of Scalesia atractyloides. Taxonomy (NCBI): domain Eukaryota; kingdom Viridiplantae; phylum Streptophyta; class Magnoliopsida; order Asterales; family Asteraceae; genus Scalesia; species Scalesia atractyloides. The sequence continues at coordinate 18,570,232 of CAMTDV010000027.1, forward strand.
AAGGAGCTGGTTCGTTTGGGAGAATGTAAGGAGAAGCGTTGGGATTCAAGGGTTTAGACGTCATGGTTTGCGTAGCTATGGAAAAGATGGCTATGGAAACGGTGGCATTGTAGATGTGGTTTCTATTGAAGATGCCATTGAGTTCATTAAGAACAATTTCCTAAGTTCAAGTTCATTAAGAAGTAATGACTGTTAACTAATTGCAACACTGTTTGTCGGGCTTCCAATGCTCACACAGGGCGATAAACAACGTTGATCTGGAATTGGAGATTCTTTGTGGGTGTAGTTACCCCGCCTTGGTACTTGTTACCATATCCATTATCCCCTTGGTGGTTTCTGTACCCATTACCGTGTTAATAGTTATACCAAAAAAATTAATTGTAAATATACGAGTCGTCTAGACCTATTGTTATGGATGTAGAAAGTTATGTTATATATGTAATATTTAACTTTGTTTTAAGTTATTTGATTACTTGATGATTGTTTGTGTTAAATCGACGTGTATTAAATTTTAATATTATATTTTTTAAAAAGATAAAATGTAAAAAACAATAAAATATATAAACGACCGGAAAAGATAACTCACCTTTTATATAATAAACAAAACTTTTTAAAAATCTAAAGTTACTCCACAAAAAAAAACAACCTCCAGCAATAACCAATTTACCCTACCGAAACACCATTTTTTTAACCTCCAACAACAACCAATCTACCCCACCAAAACATCCCTTTTCCAACTAAAAAACAAGTTCGTAGACGGGTTGTCTAGGTCTAGACGGCCCGTCTAAACACATAAATTTGTGCGTCCTGCCAGGTACCAGCTGACTCCTATAAATCAGTGCCTATACGGGTCGTCTAGGGCTCATGGGTGTCCAAATAGGCAGCAGGGGTGTGTGAATAGATTGAGCCGGGTTAAAATCATGTTTCTTTCTAGAAAAATCACATATTTCATATATGAAGGTCCAACAGGGGGGGGGGGGGGGTTGTTTATTTAGTTAGTTCAGTTTTCCGGTTCAATTCCGTTAATAATCAAAACCAAACTTTAGACTAAAATTTTTGCTTAGAAATATATGAAAGGAGTATAAATACATGAAATGATGATATAAAACATAAAACACATATAATACATGACATGGAGGTACAAAAGCTAGAAATATATATTTTATCAACCAATCGATTTTCGGTTCTGTTTATTCAATTAGTTTGCCGGTTTTCGGTTCGGTTTGGTTAATAACCAAAACGAAACTTAATTTGAACTAAAGTTTTGCTTAGAAATACATGAAATGAAGATATACATATATGAAATGAAGATATACAACATAAAATACATGACATGGAGGTATAAAAACTAGAAATATGAATGGTTCGTTTAGTTTCGTTAACCGAGGGTACAAAACAACTGATAACCGGTTTTCAAGTAATTTAGTTTACAGTCTCATCTGTGTTCTAATTAATTCCGGTTCGGTTTCAATTAACGATTTGGTTATTAATCACCATTTTACGCTTATTGATGATAACAAATGACGTTAGTCAATTTTTTTTTAATAAAAACAAAACACTAACCAGAGTCATGTATCCTAAAAGAAATATATGATGGGAACTTCAAATTTGTGGGTGATCACCGATGAGCATTGTGAAAGCTGACTTTTTACTGTACTTAAAGCGTCTGTTAGAAGCCACTAGAAGTCAGCAATGGATTTTTTTTTTACTAATTTGACATATTCCATTATTGATCTGTCGATACTCGATAGGACATGCTGGTCCAAGATTTTTCTCACACAAAATGAGTTTTCTAATAGTGTGTAATTAATCAGTAACGGTTAGGTAGGAATGAAACAGCTATACTTTATTAAGAAGGGACTGTTGATTAACATTAAATAAAATTGATGGTATAGCATGACTTTAGATGATTTACGATTGAAACTTCAGCATCTATCATTTCTTTATGCTATAAAGGAAAAAATAGAGAACATAACTGAAAACACTAGTATATTAAATTCTCTACAATACTTTAAAGAAAACTAAAGTAAATTTCAATATTTAGAGGCGTACATCTCTATATTTTACTATTAGTGTATAAGAAAAAGTAAAAAATAAAATTATAAAATAAATATTTTTAAGTATCATAAAGATAGAGATAAAAAGTTTGTGAGAGATTTTTTTTAATAATATACAAAATTTAAAGAAAAAAGTGTTATTCAATTAAAGAGTAAATTACTATTTTGACCTTTTTGGTTTAGCCAATTTAACTCTTTTAAGTCTAAAAAGGTTATTCTATTGGCATATTAAACCCTAAGGTTGTAAGGTAATTTTAGTCCTTTTAAACCTTGAGAGTTGTTTATGTAAATTATGACGTTTTTTTTAATATTTAAGAGAGTATTTATGTAATTATTCAAGTTTTTTTATTATTTTGTTATTTTCACGATTATTATTTAATTAAATACGTTTTGAATATATAAATAAATACATATTTTCTTTATCAGTTTGTTTTTTTAAAACTTCGTTTTTAAATTATTTATTATTCAAACCTTTTTTAAAACCGTTCATCTCTTTTAAAATCGTTCGTATTTAAACCGTCCGTCTTTTTTTATATCGTTCGTTTAAAAATCATCCATCTTTTTAAAATCATTCGTTTTAATCCATTTGTTTTTGGAACCGTTCTTTTCAAAGTCGTCCGTTTGTTTAAATAGTTCTTTTTTATTGTTCTTTAAAAAATGTTGTTTTTATACTTTTTAACACTTAGTTTTTTTTAAATCGTTTAATTTTATCCTTTTTTGAACTTTGTATTCTTTTACTTATATACATTAGGAAATAAAACTTCAAAAAATGAATGATATTAAAAATCGGAGGAATTTAAAAGTGAACTATTAAAAACAAACGAAAATTAAGAAAAAAAACGTTTATAAAAAAACAAAAGGTTTAAAAAGTTAAGTTACAAGATGTAAGGTTTTAAAAGCGAATGATTTTAATAAACAAAATGTTTAAAATAGAATTTTTTTTTGAACAAACAACAGTCTAAAATGGAAGATTTAAAAAAAATGAACGATTAAAAAAATTTGAAAAAGGAACGATTTTAAAAAAATACGTTTATAAAAGACAATATTTTTAAGAAAGACATATTTATTTGTATATTAAAATTGTATTTTATTAAACATTAAACAATAAACATAAAAGTAACGGTATAATAAAAACAAAATAACAATAAAAATATTAAAAATAAAATGAAGAACATTTTTATTAAATCCACAAATAAAAAAACTCATTTATGATATTTTAAAAAATTAAAGAGGGTGAATAGTGTTCTCTCAAATATATAGATGAATAGTAAATTTTCTCTCTTATTAACTTAAAACCACTTTATATAATATAAAAACTTCTCTCACATAGTTTGATAGATGGATTGTGAATGCTCTAATAAAGCAATTTAGAGAATACAAAAGCAACTCTCTATGTTTAGAGGCTATAATTTAAGCCTTAATATCTTTTTGGGTAGTGTATAAAAAAGAGAAAAAATAAATTAAGTGTCTGTGAGTAAGATAAAGATAGAAATAGAGGATGAAATGTTTGAGTTTTTTTATAAAACAAACAAATTATAAAGAAAGATGTTTTATTAAGTTAAATTACATAGATAGAAAAGGAGAGTGGGATGTGAATTCTCTAAAAGACATGATGGAAACCTTAAATATATCGTAATGACTAAGAAGGATCGTGCGTTATTTTAGGTTTGTTTGGATGACAGAGACTCTTGTCTCTTGAAAAGAAAATTAAAGTTTAATTCATGACATAAAATAAATAAGGTATTATTTGGTGTAATTTAAGAATAGTTAAGTTATTGTAACAGTTAAAAAAACTAAAGAGGATCGTGTAATCTGATTTATTAATGCAGTTAAAATGTACGTTGGAAACCCTCCAAAATCACCAACTGAATATATCTGTATATTTTTTCTCAAATGTGAATGGTTAGGTAGGAAAGACCATTAATGCATGGTTAGGTTGGAAACAAACAACTCGACTTTATTAATAAGGGATTGATGATTAATATAAAAATAAATATATAAAAAAATTGATTGGTAAAATGCGTAGTTGGTAATATTTTAGCAAATGTGCAAATATGTTAATCTTATATTGAGTGCCCATTGAAACAAGTTGTATAATTTTTTATTATTGCACATCCAGATCCAAACTTAAAAAAAATTATCTTATTAATATATTATAAATAAAAATGTCTCGGACTGCACTATTTAGATCGAACCGAAAGCTCAGCATTCAAAGTTAGGAGCACGGTTTCTATAATATGGAGTCCAGATACATAACACTTTCCATTTTCATCATCTTTGTGACATATCAAACTCCAAGTCAATTGTGAAGAAACTCCCTGGTTATCCTGGTGATCTTCCTTTCACTTTAGAAACCGGGTATGTATGCAGTTTTTTTTTTAATCATAAGTTTTGTTAATTTACTAAAAAACAGTGGGATAATTAACTTTCTACTTATAGATATGTGGGAATTGGAGCTGAGAATGAAATACAGTTCTTCTATTATTTCGTCAAGTCGCAAAGAGATCCGGCAAACGACCCTCTTCTGTTTTACCTCACCGGTGGACCGGACACTTCTGGACTTTTCCCTTTCCTCTATCAAATTGGTAAATTTGTTGAGCTTTTTACTGAATGTTTTTTGTAACATATGTATGCATGTAGTAACAGTGAATGATATTTAACAGATTGGTTTCAACCAAATTCGTAGCATATCTTATGTGATTTTCTCCAATGTTTTTTTTAATGCATTTAATTGCAGGTCCACTAAGTATTCGTTTAGATGCTTCTGGGACACCCTTGTTGGATTTAAATCCTTACCCATGGACAAAGGTTCCTATTCTTAGTTCTTACCTATTTCTTTTATATTGGTTGTTTTCTTGTATTTGATTTCTCGACGTTATCGACATAAATTTCAGCCTCATTGACTCTCTTTGTTATATAAAATATATTTTTTAAGAGGGAATATTTTTCTGCTCCTATCTTAAATTACACCTACCCTTTTTGAACCATCGTCTTTTCACAGTAGGTTAGGTTGAAGCCTTATAAAACTTGTATTTGGAAGGTTAGGGTTTGCAATTCAGAAAGGATTGAAGGCGCAGCTTGTTGCCCGGCTACCTTCTGTTTTAATGTAACTTGGCAAGTTTTCTGGCTTATATATGAATTTCATTTGATAAAAAGATATAAGAAGTCACATGTAATTCGCTAAGATACATATAACTAGCTCACAAAGTTACATATATTTATCTCGTAAACTGAAAATATCTTTAATTTACAAGTTACATAATGTATATTGCAACTTAAATATACTTTTTCTTTTATGGCATATATCAATACCATATAAAAAGAATGAAAAAAATTCAGAAAAAAATTCTTGTTTACAAAGGGTTTTCTCAAAGTTTTTTCTCTTTTATGTTTTTTATAATCCATATATATATATATATATATATATATATATATCCGGTGGGGTTCTAGAGTGAACACTAGTGTATTTGTGAACTGAGTGAACAAATCATAGCCATTGATTTACACTTGTGTATTGATAAACAAGTGCTAGGATTAGCTCACATAGTTCACTATTAAGGAGGTTGTTCACAAATGAACCTAACCATATAAATACACACACACACACACACACACACACATATATATATATAGGGTGAGGTTATTGTAAGAAAATAGAAAAGTGTAAGAAGAATAAGAAAGAATCTAAACCATTAGATTTTCAATATAATGGTTGAGATATTGATGACAATCTTGTAAATAGTGTTGAATATTAAACTAATTAATTTTCTAGATTAAGAGTATAAAAGTAAATTTAACACTTTAAAGTAAGAAACTAACATTAATGCAGATGCAAGTTCCCACCCTTCTATTTTAAACGTCAATAACTTTTTATATGTAACTCTTTTTAAAAAAAAAATTACACCATAATAACGAGTATTTTTTTTATCTTTAATATGAGTACCATATTAATATACTTATGTAGAGAAAAAAATTACGTCTCGCTTGGATGTTTTAGTCCATGATGTTTATTCTATGTTCATACAATGGTGTTTTAATTGTATTCTATTATATTTCTGTTCTTCGTAAGATGTATGCCTTCAATATACATGTTGTGGTATTTTTATGAGTTATAATGTTATTCTTGTTATATTTTATGTGATGACAAAGGTCTTTGCATTGCTGTGGTTTCTAGTGTCTTCAGTAGGTTTTTGTTGCCTACAAAAAATTAGGGTATTGCATTTGTTTTTATATATTTAGGGTATTATTTCTGTTTTGATTCTGATTAAAGTGCTGACTGGTGTTATATTTAGGGTGTTATTCATGTTTTGATTATGATTAAAGTATTGTGTTTTGAAATTGATTTATTAGCGTTTATTTTCTGTTATATTCAATGTTAGGGTGTTCTTTATAAGATGTGTGCCTTCAATATAAACGCTGTGGTGTTTTTAAGAGTTATGGTGTTATATTTCTGTTCTTTATAAGATGTATGCCTTCAATATGCATGTTGTGGTGTTTTTATGAGTTAGGGTGTTGTTTCTGTTATATTTATGTTCTTTATAAGATGCATGCCTTCAATATACATGCTGTGGTGTTTTTATGATTTAGAGTGTTATTTCTTTATAAGATGTATACCTTCAAATTTGAAAATCCTGACAATAACTGCCAAAAATCGGTTGCATATATTCATTCCATAAGTAGATTTTATTAGTTAAATTATACTTATACCCTTAAACTACCACAATAAAAAGGGACACGTGTCACCTCCAAAATATTTCTTATCGTTCTTACACTTTTATATTTTCTTACATGAACATATATATATATATATATATATATATATGAGTTAAAATGAGACTCACCATGAATTGTGAGATCCGTGAGAACTAGTTCATCCAAAAGGTTTTTCTGAATTTTTTTTCTCAAAATAATAAAAAAGATCAATTGTTTCAGCTAAAATAAAAAAAATGCCACATACCCACATTTACATGAGGCGTAAAAAAATTATTTTCATGCAAAATTTACGCCAGCACGTAAAAAAAACTTGCATCAATCAAAACTACCGACTCAACAATTTTTTTACCTTTTTATAGATGTGTTTATAATATTTTCATCTACGTTTGTGCAAAAAAAATTTGGCCCAACTTGAGCGATAACAAAAAGTTCTCACGGTTCTTATAAATTGTGGTGGTTCTCATTTGAACCGAGCGTGTGTGTGTGTGTGTGTGTATATATATATATATATGAGTTACCTAATGTGGAGGGTTCAAATGAGAAGAAAATATTTATAAAATTAAAAAAGAAGGAATTTCAACTAATAAGAATACTTTATTTTACTTTATTTAGTTTTGTATTTATTATTAGTGTAAGAGTATATTGGTAAACTTAGATAGATTATTAATTGGTAGTTTTCATTTTTAATAGATAATTAAATTAAATTTATAGCTTATTTTCAAAAAATATATTTTTTCAAAAAAGAAAAAAATTAATTTAGAGTGCAGGATAAATTAGGATAAATTTCAACTTGTGTAGAATAATTCAAAATGTGTAAGATAAATTTTGACGTGTGCAGGGAAAAATTTTGAGTTGAGAATGATAGTATTTATGATTAATTAATTAGTTAAAGATAACAATAAATAAGATGAGAGAAAAACTATTTAATATTTTACAATTGTACCATTTAGTTCTTTTTCTTCTCTATTTAATTTTTTTTTTCAAATGAACCTTACATATATCTGATACAAGAAAAATATATGTAATTTACAAGCTACATACATGTACCTCGCAACCTACATATAATTTGTTTTGGCAGAGATCAATACTATATAAAAAGAATGAAAAGAAAAATTAATAAAAAAAATTTTGTTTACAAAGGGTTTTCTCAAAGTATCATGGTATCTTTAAAACCACGGGGTGTCAGCCTAGTGGTCTGTCTTACCCATTCCAAACGGGAGGACGCGGGTTCGAGTCCAGCTCGGCCCGAATAATCCTGCTGGGTAGTAACCGCCAGACAGCTATGGAGCTAAGCTAGCTTGGGGAGGGAGAACCCTCCCGCGGTCAGAGGTACCGTGCATTTACCCTTTCCCTGGTATCTTTAATGTTTTTTATGATCCTTTATATATATATATATATGAATTAATAACGAAAGATTCTGAAATTTTGCAGAATGCTAATGTGATATTCTTAGATCTACCAGTGGGTGTAGGGTTTTCATATGCTACAACATCAGAAGGATGGAAAAGTAGCGACTCTATTCTAGCTAAACATAGTTACGAGTTTCTAACAAAGGTGAGAGTGCTTCTATTGCTTTAATTTCTTTGAATACGAAAATAAACTCATTTTTATTATAGTTATTGTCTACGTATCCTAGTGAGAAGCTACAAATTTATTTAACCGATCGAGTCCAACATCCCGTATATTTGGCCACGAGCTCGATATTCGAGAGTGGACTTATCGTAGTAAAATTCATTCCATATGGATCTTTTCATTAACTAGCTCTAGTAGTAATTGTTTGTAAAAAGTATAATTACTTGATTAAAGTCTGCTTGTGACTTAATGACTATATATATATATATATATATATATATATATATGTAAATACAGTGGTTTGTGGAGCATCCCAACTTTTTGAGTAATCCATTGTACATAACTGGGATTTCATACATGGGCATTCTCGTACCACCTGTTGCTTTAGAGGTGTATAAAGGTAACCACTTCTACAACATGCACTTTAACATCATTCATATAGCTTCATATTAACATATTGGAAGCATGCACGCGTCAAAAAAATTCAATTCTTTTGTAACCAGACTGGTTATTGGTTTCAAAATGAACGTCTTACTAGCTTTGCAGTTAATATCAATGGCATATCGGTCATATCGTTCTCTTAGTTAAATATCGGTCATAATATTGGTACAAATAATATTTGCGATATATTCGATATGTGACCGATATAACCAATATATCACCGAATTATTAGTGTTAATTTGCTATATATATAAATTCTTCATTATATTAAATTTATCGATATCTCACCGAGATACCCTATATCTCAAATATCAGTCCTTGACCGACATCCGATATTTTACCGCATTAACTGCATAGCTTACTAGTCCATTGGTGTTTCAAAAATCGGTGACGTCATAAATAATTCGAAAAACACACTCTGACTTGTAGGTAACGAACAAGGAAGTGAACCACAACTAAATATAAAAGTAAACATCCAACCATATAAAGTTTATAACATCGTTGAAATTTGTTTTGTTTTGGCTCAATTCATATTGTTAAATGTCTTTTTTAATAATTATAATATAAAATCCCAAATAATTAATATTAATTTACCTGGCATACAGGGGTACGGGATTGTTAGTCCTTACACCGATAGATTCATTGATTTAAATTCAAGATTAGAGTTTGCTCACCGGGTTGCACTTATTTCAGACGATATCTATAAGGTACTAATATATATATATATACATATATATATATTAACTTCATAAAATAAAAAAGTGAGTAAAGTAGTTCTAACAATATTTGATTGATTTGTATTATAATCCAGTCTACGAAAGAAACGTGTCGCGGCAACTATATATACCCTGATCCAAAAAATACCTTATGTTTAGCTGAACTTCAACGGGTAGATGGGGTACTTACACATGGATAACTTCGGTCAAATATGTTATTCCATATACCACAACTTTAATCCTTGCTAGTTTCCAATTTCAGTGCTTAAGCGACATTAACTTTTCGAATATACTGGAGCCGGTGTGTGACGACATAAATCCATCGCCTGATTGTCCAGTAAATTTCTTTCCTGAGTTCATAGACTGTTACATATGTTTTTTTTTGCATATTTCTTTTACAAATCATATGTAACACCTGGATCATGTAAATAACTAAGGGACTATATGCTTTCTTTTGTTTTTAGGCCGCTACTAAGATAACGATTGATGCTTGGGCAAACGATAAAGAAGTTCAAAAGGCTCTCCATATTCGTCCGGTATGTTGTTCACATTGGCTCTTACTACTTATGATAATAAAAGGTTTATTTGACACCTTATTCAATCCCACACTTGAGAGTTTATGCTATGTGGCTTAATAGTTGGTACTCCCCTTAATAAGGTTTGGATTAATTCTGTTGATTATCTCAGTGTTAAAATGTACATATAGTAATATAGACACAACTTAAGTCAATCATAATTAAGCGTTATTCCAGCTATTATTGAATTATTTTTGGTTCCACCCCTAGCCCTGTTACTTAAGGTATTCGCATAATAATCTTGATACAATCCCACAATTAAGGACATCTAACGGCATAAAGATTGGACCTGGAAGACTTAAAACTACATGAGGAAGAGGCTTGGTAAATATCATGCGATGCAGGGAACAATAGGCGTGTGGGAGAAAACCACAAAAGTTGCTTTAATACAAAAGTTGTTCGTTTCACTATGTATGGTTCAACACAATTTAAAAATGTCACTTTTTTTTATCTTTTGCAGGGAACAATAGGCTTGTGGGAGAAAACCAATGAAACCATCCATTACACTTTTGGTAAAAATGACACTGATTGTTACTCATATGATGTAACAAGCGTTGTTGACGTGCATAAACAACTCGTTACAAGAAATTGTCAAGCGTTGATCATCAGGTACTACCACTCGTACTTGAAGTTGTTTCTATGATTATAAGTTCATTTTATACCTGACTAGACGGGAATAGGGTTATATACATTCTCATTTTGAAAAGGGGTTATTTGAGCGTTTCTAAATAGATGCTATGTTTACATATGGATCCCTACGCCATTGCATTCCATTTAGGATTGGCAAGGAATAGGCGTAATCAGACCTTCCTTTACATATTGCATGCCATTTCATTAAAAACTATCTATTTCCTACTTCTAAAATATTTATGCTTACATACTTGTTTCGAATTCAAACACTGGCCTGTGACTTAACTGATAAGCACTTGTGATATCGTTTTATGATTAATATTACAGAAATTATCTAACTTCCTCTAATAATTTCAATTAACAGCGGTGACCATGACTTGACATTTCCATATGTGGGCGTAGAGAAATGGATAAAATCTCTCAATGTCCCAATTAAAAGCCCTTGGAACCCATGGTTTGTTGATAATCAAGTCGTTGGGTAAGCTCAAATTCTAGTTGTCCTTTATTTTATAATTTATACAAGACTAATCACGCAAAGAGATTGCTTTTTTTCTTGTAGATATCAAATGACGTTTGCAACAACAGGATATTCGTTAGTGTATGCGACTATAAAGGTAAGAAAGATGACATTTAGGTTGCGTGTAGCAAGATATTTTTGATAAATTTCTATTTGCACATGCATGTAAGGTGCAAACTCAAGATCTCTAGGTTTATGTTGCATGAACCGTGATTAGTACAAGAACAGTAACGTTATATTGTTAAAATCTAACCAGAAAAGAATAGTAACTAAACCATATGTATCATGTAGGGTGGAGGTCATTCTGTAGCACTGAACAAGCCTAAAGAAGCTGCAGTCCTTTTGGATGGGTGGATCGCTTCTCATACTGATATAAGCGACTCCTAATTAGTAAAATATCCCTATTATCATTCTTGTCAAAGAATTTGTCACATTGTTGTATGTAAAAAAGTACAACATTCTATTTCTTTTACATATAAAAATAGTGACATCTGCATGATAGCATATTAGCATTGATGATACGATATCTAGGACAAAATTATGGATGAATGTACGAGAAAGACATGTATTATGGTTTTCATGATTTATGGCATGTGCTATTCGTCAAGAACATTAATATTGCATGCTATATAACCAGTCTGGTTTAGTATTCTAGAACCACCTTCGTTCAAACCGGCCTGTTTTGGGTTGGACTCGATGATCTGAACTGGTAGTTGAATTGGAATTTTAACTTTTTTTTTTACTTATATTTTTCAATATCTCATTTATTTGATTCAATTTACTTCCAATCTAGTATTTTGTTTATTTCAAACGTATTATTCTGTTAACATTGCAATCCATAGTTTCATATTTTGTTTTACATTGGTTATATACATAAACTAAGCTGGAAGGGGCTGGAATAAAGATGAAGTGGGATTGGTCCTCTTGTTCCTAACTCTGAAACAGAGGTGGAGTTCCAGAACGGCAGTGCACTTATTAACACAATAAGGGTGGGATATGGAGCGGACATATGGGTGTGGACAGCAAACAATGACGGGGTTTTATCGACTAAATCTGTCCGTTCCCTTCTATACGCACAACGACCAGCGAGGGATGAGCTCTCTTCGAGTGGAATGGTTGGATACCCAAAAAAGTTACCATTTTTGGGTTGGCGTCTAAACATGTCCAGATTACCAACTCGAGATGCTCTAGCGAGGCGTGGGCGTTGCATAACCATTAACAACGTAAACTACCCTCTTTGCGGCGAATCAGAGGAGGGTGTATCACTAAGTTTTGGCCTTTTCTGTCTAGTCTGGTTTAAACGTGATTATGGTAAATTTCTTGTGTGTCGTATACAAAGAATCACATACAATATATAGAGATAGCAAGGCTAACTAATCTCCTAACAATCTGGACCATAATAATCCTTTCCTAAAGTATAACATATATCTTCCGCTAATATGGTTAAGCGGATCGGGTTGTTTCACATAATAAAAATGCAAAAGTCAAATTACAAAGCAATAATTAATAAAAAAATATGTCAATCAATAATAAAAATGAATAATAGAAATTCATTAAAGTTAAAAATTCAATTCCTTCAACTTTACTTGATAAAGATTGAATGAACAAATGTAGGTGTCCTAGAAATTGAAGATTAAAGTACTTCAACTTTTCTTATACAATATCGCTTTATATTCATGATTCAAACCCTAAAATACACATTAACACACAAATTTTACACTTTTATTCTATAAATGTCTATAACTATAAAATTATTATTTCAATCATAATTAAAAAAAAGCCTATTTTTTATAGTTTCTACACAAATTAAAATTTGAGAGACATTGTAAGCGAATAAAGGAAAATAAACATAATTGCTCCGCTAATGAAGAGGCGTGGTCCAGCTCCGATGAGATGGAGACTTGCGATGTCGAACGAGGTTGATGGTGAAAAGCCTGCTTTTGTGTGACTTACTGACTATGCTTCTGTGTGAGTTACTGACTACGTCGACTCTTCCCTGTTTCCTTCAATAGTTTTTTTGTTACTTCTTTTTTTATTGGATTTAAATGGTTTATAGGCTTATGTTGTGTGGGCTAAATGAGTTACTTTTTTTTAATAGAATGCAAGTTTAACAAGTTATTTTTTTTTAATTGAAATGTGGGTTAAGGTTCGTTGTCAGTGTTTTTAAGGTTTAGTGTCAAGTTTTCTAAGGGCTCAGGTAAAGGTTTCTATGGGTTCAATGTCAAAATTTTTACGGGCGTGATATTAGAATACACGTACATATAACACATTTTTTTACACGGGTTCTACGGAACGCGGCCCCTAATCAGCAATTGAACCTATTTAAAATATACAATATACAAAGGAAAGCAAAAAAGGAAAAATGTTCTAATCTATATATTCAACCTGTATAGATAAAACTTTAGACGAATAAGAAGTTTAGAAACTATATAAATATATCAATTAAACAACACAAATGCACCAATATTACGTTGTCTTTTGGTTGAGGTTTATAAAAGAATTTGTAGGGGGGGGGGGGGGGGGGGGGTTGTGTGTTTGTTTAAGAATGTCAATTGAAACCCAACATAAATATATATCAAGAGATATAAAGAGTTTTGGCTAACAATCTCAAAACCGATTCTACAGAGATTCAAGTAGACGTCCTCTCCCGAGTTGCTCCATGAAAGGTTTCTTTCAAGTGGAAGGGATCACCTATTGACTAAGCAAAGGCAGTGATCCCCAAACAATTACAATACAAGACTTGAAGGATTGGAAGTTGGAACACAACTCTTCTTTTCTGCTCTTTGATCTTGAATCTCACATCAAATGATGTTAAATTATCAAGGGGATTAGAGATATGAGTTAAATGTGTATTTAAAAATGTTTAGAGCAACATGGGTGACAAAAATGATTGAGGAGGTATTCTATATAGAGGCACAACACAAAAAACAAAAAAAGAACTTGTTGGGTCATCCGCGGTAGCTGGATCAACCATGGATCGTCAGCACCATCAATTTTGTTGTTTTGGGTTGTGAACGTTATGTTTAGTCAAATCAATCCTTTCAGACCCATTTTCACACACTTACATCAGGTTCTTTGAAGCTCAAAAAGTTACATTCGATTTGTATCTCGAAAAACAAGAACTTTAATAAAATGGTAAGATTTCTTTTTGCATTTTTGCAAAGTTTGTCTGAGGATTTCTTCTGATCTTGGCTTTACTTTTCATGGTGTGTTTGTGTCTTCAATAACAAAACACATTTGAAGACTTCTTAGTAAGTAGGATCACCTGCTTCAAATTCAAAATTCAAATCTGATATGATTAAAAAACAATTACTTTGTAAAACATGTATGGGATTTGTTTATTATAAAACTTAACCTAAGTTTTTATATCATATCTTTGGAAAGCATCATTTTTATAAATAAATTATATTATTTGAAAACCATTTTTAGGATCTCTCTAAATTCATAAAATATTCAAGTTGTCGGTTACGCTTTGACTCACGTGTGTTGTTGTCGGTTAAGCTTTGATTCACGTGTGTTGTTGTCTGTTTTCCAAATCTGAACCTTGTAAGCTTGATAATCACCATTGTTGTGACATATTTCCTTTGATCATTGTGATTGTTTATACATCAAGTGTAAGGGACATGTATGTTATATATGTCCATCCTTAATCAACAATAAAAATAACACAATTTACTAATTTCAGTAATTATCAAAACACGGGATGATTAGGTGTGTTAGCACTAAACCCGTGTTACCTGGGCTACATTTAACCTACTAAGAGGATATTACAGTTGATGCATAAAATTCTTTAAAAAATTTTTAACACCGGCTTATGGGGGGGAGGGGGGGTCGTGCATTCCGCTCTTACAAGTAAGTTAGTGGGGTTATGTTCGCCCGATGTGGTCTCTCCATTTGCTGTATGGAAATTATAGGGATAGTTCCCTCGATGTGGTCAATCTCATCTCACGATGTGTTACGTATTGCATCAAAGAGATAATTAAACTTTGATTGACCACCTCACCCCTTTTGTTTTATGTTTCATTTTATTTTCATATTACTTGATGAACATATCTCTCTATCATATTATCCGACGAAACAACAAAGATTGAGTAATAGGAGACATAAAGCCTTGAGTTGACATATGGTTTTAAAACCACGCTATACTACTCATGATAGGTGCACTTGTCTTATTGTGTGTAGTTGTATATAAAATTAAAACCATTTTTATAAACTTAAAATGAGATTTGTGTAACAAAAGCCTTAAAAATATATACACTTTGAACGCCTCAAGTTTTTGATGACGTTGTCCGAGTGGTTCCAAGAATAGTTGGCTTAATTAGTTATTTTTACCTTCTTACTTGCTATCTTGTCAAGTCCAAGTAGTATATGACCGCCATTCCTACTGCTGAAGTTCTTGAGCCGTTAGTAGAACTAGAAACATTTTCCAGGAACGATTGTGAAAAAGATCTAAATCAATGGCCATTGAAATTCTCGGGGTGTTGGCATCAACTTAATGCTCTACTCAGTGTTCTCAAAACTCTGGATTCTCGCACGAATATCTAGTTAGGCGATCAATTTGTGATATATCCTAGGGGGTGACTAAAAATTTTCTTTTAAAAGTAGGGAAGTTTGCCTTCCTTGCAAACTTTGTGATCTTGGATATGGATGTGTTACACCTCACCCGAAAAGGATGCCAATGCACAATAATACCAATTTATAGGGGGGAACATTTATTTCATTCACATAAACTATAAGGCACAAAAGTTGGAACTAAAAAGTATAAAGTTTAATCAGACTATTTCAAGCCGAGATACAAGATTTCCACCAAAGCACATAAGTTTGGGATACAGTATTCCACCAGCCACATAGGTCTGGGATAAACAACATGCACAAGAACTAGCCATTAAGCCTAATTACCTGTAACACATGCTTAAAAGACATGTCAGCTTATATTGGTGAGTTCACGAATATCAACAGTTTATAGAAATCACATTAACACTTTCATGACTTGTACTCGCCCTTGTCATCATAACCCAACATCACCACGTGACTTACATAACCATACAGTTAATGCCCACTACACCACACGAGTGTAGTACCGACAAATCCCCTCGTGGCGGCACGTATAAGGGACCTCAAATATCATGTGTATGTCATGTTCAGGTTACATACATGCGTATAACAGTCATGCATTATTACAGTTTAGGAAAAACATGTTCACATAGTAAAAACAATCATAAAATTCACCTTAGCTTTAGGCGATACGATAATTAATTGATCGGAACTTTAACCCTAAACATAAAACTAGACAATCTTAGATGATAGTCTAATAATGCGGTACTAACTAGTTATTACTGTGGTCGCCTTTTGACAACCCTCCTAGTCTAAACACGAGTACACGGTCTATCCCTAGAATATAGTCAAATCACCTAATGCCTACTCATACTGTAATGCTAGCCTTACTCCTAATATTATACATACTCTAGATATTATTATTATTATTATTATTATTATTATTATTATTATTAAAAATATAACTAAAATTTAAATTAATAAAAACTAAGGAATAGGATACATACCTCCTCCTGTCGAGAGAAGTTGAAATGTGACAAGATACGTCGGTTTCGAAAGTTTATCCGACTTACGTCGGTTTTGAATTTAAAGTGAATCTTCTTTATGAAAATTACGCATTAGCACTTCACAGACGTGCACGTAATAATTTTTGTTGTATTATTATTATTATTATTATTATTATTATCATTATTATTATTATTATTATTATTAACTCAGCTGCTTAGCTCGTTTTTCTATTTTAACTTTTGAAATATAGCGTTTATAAAGTTATAGCTATGCCGTTGGGATGAGCTTATTTTCTTTTACGTATTGACCTAAGTTTCATTTAGAACGGTGCCGGGTCAAATATAATATATTTTATTGTTATTATTAAATGATCTCTTATAATACTAATTACTCGTCTAAATATCTCATATTTCAATTAGTCATTCTGACCGTGATTTGCTCGTTTAACCGTGAAATACAAGTTTTATATACATGTTTTATTTGTTCACAAAGTGAGGTGCTACAACTCTCCCTATCTTATAAGAATTTCGTCCTTGAAATTTAGTCCAAGAGGTATGGGTATTTTGTTTCATCTCATCTTTTTTATGTTTCTTCAGTTCCAATTCTCGTGTCCTATTAAATTCGTACTTGATGAAACTCTTGGTTCCTTTACTCGGTGATCTATAATTTGAATGGGACGTCGTATGAAGTTTAATCTATTATTAATTTGTACCTCATGCCACGACATCTTATGTGACCCCTTCTGCCATGCATTTTCTTAGATTGGACACCTGAAACACGTCATGAGTTCCTTGTAACTCTTCTCATAGTTTTAACTTATAAACTACCGGGTTCAAATATCTCAAATAGCACAATATACTATGGACTCGGTTTTCCCGTCTTTCCGAAACAAATGATTCCTCACCAAGACTAGACCTCAAGTAATACATGTCTCCAACTTGCAATTCTAAGGGTCTCCTTCGTTTGTCGACGTAACTTAATAGTCTACACAGTGTCACGGAGTAACTTTCTAACTCTCGTGCGGCACTTAGAATACTTCTAAGTTAAGCCTCTTGGTTGGGTTTGGTTTGGTTATGTATAGCAGCGAAAGTCTTTGTTTGTGAGAATCACAAGTATGATTTTGTAGTGTAATACCACAACAAAGATGGGTTTTTTTTATAACTTGAACAATGTTACATGTAGATCGTGTTTATAAGAAGTTGGGGTGATTATAAATAAGGTCATTCATGCCTATTTATACTAGTGCCTCATGTCTAGATGGTTCATAATCTAGACGGATCCATACATTATATCTAGTTGCTGAATTCTAAAGAGTTTTATGCAAATATCCAGATGTTGTGGTGATTTAATGGCTGATGTAATGAGTTCTTTAGTAGCCCATTTGATCAGCATTTTCTAGTGTCTTCCTTGGAAATATCTTGATCCATTTATGTGCCTTCAAGTCTTTTCTAGAGAATTCTTTGCTGGAACTTTCGGGCTGAATTTCCAGCCCATTCTAGAGAGTTCCGCAACCTTGTAGTTTGGTCTTTGAGACCAGAACTTTGTAGCATTCTTCGGAATGTTCGAGCAGCCCTTAGTGTGCCTTGAATCGCCCGGAAGGTTCCGGAATTGCGATGTAAATATATGATTTTTAGGCGGGACATGACAAGAGTCTTCATTCATTATTGGATTTATATAATCTTAATTGTATTCTCTTCAATAAGCTCGGAACCCGCTTAAGGGTTTCTGCCGATCTTTGACCACCAGACCGATCGACATTTTCTTCCGATTAATGCCTCCAAATGGGCACCCTAGATACTTGAATGGTAACTGTTGTTATAAGCAAAATCTATCAAGGGAAAATGTTTATCCTAGCTACCACTGAAGTTTATAATACATGCCCTAAGCAAGCATGTCTGTTAGTGTTTTGTATGGTCCTTTCACTTTGGACATCTTTTTGTGGGTGATAAACCGTACTTTAATTTACCTTGGTTCCAGCTCCTCCTTCTGGAAACTTGTCCATAATCTAGATGTATCCTATTCTGAAATGATACAGATGGGTACTCATTGACGACTAACGATCCCTTAACACAAATTCTTACCATATTTATCGATCTTATGATCTTTTTATATGGGGAAGAAACAAGCAGACTCAGTAAACGATCTACTATCATCCAAATAGTATTGTGCCCTTATTTGGTTCACAAGAGTTTGGTGATAAAATCTAGAGTTATCATCTCCTATCTCCCACCTCAATTCGGGAAGTTTAGGTTGTTGTAAACCTTTTTTTTCGGTTTCTGGTGTTGAATTTATTTACTTAAAAACAAGTTCGATACTTATCTACACATATATTAATGGATTCTTTCATTCCTGGCCATCGGTCATCGTTTCTTAATTCCTTATACATTTTATCTTTACTTGGGTGCAACATGATTTGAACTTATAAGTACACATATATTAATGGATTATTTCATTCCTAGTCACCGGTAGTCGTTTCTTAATTCCTTATACATTTTATCGCTACTTGGGTGCACCATGATTTAAAGTTATAAGTTTCCTTTATTTTTTTTCTTGTAATCAACCAAAAATTAGGAATCCATATTCGATAGTCGAATCTTAAGATACTATTGTTTCCAGATCTTAATAGTTCTTGCCAACGAACCATCCTTTCCTTCTTAATGTGGCTTTCCATCAAGGTTTCTTGTTCTATATTCTTAATTTAGTCTAAGAGGTTTATCTTAACACCAATTCTAGATGTACGAATTCTTATTGACTAGTTTCTTCTTTTAACTTGGTGCATCCGCTACCACATTTTCCTTACACACTTAGTTCTAG
This sequence comes from Scalesia atractyloides, assembly GCA_947069175.1. NCBI lineage: Eukaryota > Viridiplantae > Streptophyta > Magnoliopsida > Asterales > Asteraceae > Scalesia > Scalesia atractyloides. The sequence goes on from CAMTDV010000027.1 coordinate 18,589,829, forward strand.
CTTTGTTAGTCTATTCGAATGGTATTGGTAAGAACTCGTAGTGACTGTACCTTGTCTTAAAAGTTGTTTTAGGTACGTCTTCACGTGTCATTCTTACTTGGTGATGACCGAATAGTAAGTGAATCTTAGAAACATACCTCGCTCCTTGTAGCTGATTTAGGAGATCATCGATCCTCATAACGGATACTTATTCTTTTGTAGTGAATTTATTCAAGTCTCCATAATCGATGTGCATCGTCTCATTCTTTTTCCTTTAATACGTAGATGATCAAAGTTCTTTAAGGTGACGAGCTTGGCTGAATATATTCATTTGTCGAGTAACTTAATCCAAAAAAAAAAATTCCCATCTCGGTTAGAGATGGTCGGTATGGTGATTTAGCAATTGGTGTCGTTCCATGGACTAGATCTATTAGAAACTCGACTTTTTGATCGGGTGGTAATCCTGAAAGTTCGTTTAGAATTAAATCAGGGTATTCATGAACTATGGGCACATTTTCAGTCTTCACTTTTCCACAATGTTTATGATATATGCTAGTAATGCAATGTTTCCTTTCTTAAACACTTATGGGATTGAGTCACGATGATAATGTTCCACAACTTTTTAGTTTGGTCCCCAGTTCTGACTATTTTCTTTCCATTAGGCAATCTAAGTCGTACTATTTTTCTGTCGCCGGCTGACCGGTCCAAACCTACGACTACATCAAATTTCTCTAAGTTCCATAGATATCAAGTCTATAGGAATCGTGTGACCGTTCAAGCTTATCGTACAATTCTTAATGATTTGGACTATCTCTTTCTGATTCATATAAGCTATTTCGACTATAAACATATGGCCTAGATTGTAGAATACTTATCAGATAGGGTTTAAAAATAGCTGATACTAAGCTTCTGCTCGCACCAGCTCCCATGGTTTAAAAGAATTTCTTAGGGGCTCTAACTTTTATAAATGTCCAGATTTTTTATAATAGACCCCACATGAATTAATCCATCATTTGTTCCTTTGTTACACTAGGTGAGGAACTAGTCTAGCAATCTCGTTAAACTTCTTGACATATCTTTGTATTTCCTGTTTCCCAACTGTAATTTGAAGAATTTTATCTCTAATTTTTCTGTCTCACTTGGGGACCCAATTTCTTAAGATAGACCTTGGTGAATTTTATCAAACTTATTTACTTGGAGATGTCTTTTCCTTTGGTTTGTATTATAACATTCCACTAATGTAATGCTTGAAACTGAAACAAGTGCATTGCGAATCGAACCTTATCCTTTCGATGCAATCATAAATGTCTAAGACAAATTCCATTCAGCTTAAACACTCTTTATCGCTCCCTTCTTGCCATCGAAGGATGGAGGGTTACAAGACATGAAGGATTTGTAAGTACACTCCTTGTCTGTTTCTCGGTTTCTTTATTTATAGTCTTAGTTATAGATAACAAGAAACTTTCTTCTTGTTTATTCTTTGCTTTCTCCAGATCAGTTCTCGGTCGAGTGGTAGCTATAATCCTGGCTACCTCGAAGGCAATCCTTTGTATTGCTTCTTTATCTAACCCTACTTCCACACTTTATGGGTACTAACATTCTGGGATTGTGTTTTGGTTCTAAAAAGACCCTCGTTTATATTGTTAACATGTTCACCATTGTTTCTAAACATAATTTTTGTTTGTCTGATACATTATATAAGTTAGTACATAGGTTATTTTCCATCTATGATGTATTGGAGTGTATACTCATCTTCTCACACATACGACTACATCATGCACAATATCATATTCTTTCAATTTGGTTATTATGGCTCAAAGATATGACCATGTCACATACCGCAACATGTGCTCTTAGTTTAACCACTATGTTTCAAACGCATAACCACGTCATACTCAACAGTATGTTCTTAGTTTAGTCATCGCTTTATGCATATTTGTACTTTTGTGATTCGAGTCCTACTTTAATATTCATATTCGCATTGTCTAGTATCAAAGACTTAACGACCACAGTTCTTAATCGGGTACAACCTCGTTGTCAAGACCTATGACAATATTTTAGCAACCCGTTTATTAAGTCCTATTATTACTAGCAGTCATAATCCTAGCAATCAAGCATAAGGATTCAATTATTCATCAACGAACAATTACAAATACTATTAAACAATGTTCACATAGTACAACACGTTTTCAAATAGAAAACACATTGCTCTTACTTATCGGGTTCTTTTTCCTTTTCAAGGTAAATGTACGATCTTACGAGGAGTACCGATAGTTATAAGGCCATGAGGGTTGGTTTGTATTTTCCAAAATGGTTCAGCTTCTTGTGGGGGTGGAATTATCTCTCTAGGAGGAGTATGGTCAGGGGCTTAAATGGTTCATTTGAATTATTTTCCACTTCAGATATGGTATATGCCTTAAGATATGCCCTTTCAAAGTCTCCTAACGAGTAATAGGACATGATGTGAGGGTAGTTCTTGCTGAGGGTGGTGGATGGAGAGTGGTAACTCAATGAGGGTTCATAAGTTGTAGTTGTCAGCATAAATTGTCACTATAAATATATCCTAATGACTTTGCATCCTTTGTAGGTTCATACATGGAGCCATTTGTTACATGTATATCAAAGTTAACTTGAGCACGGTTATATATAAAGTCAGGTCTTTTGCTTCCCATGTCATCTAATCTATAAATACTTATATTATATAATTTACTTTTGGCATGCCTAATCTCAAAGATTGAAGCCTAGATATCATTACTGGATACCTAATTCGCTAAAACCATTTACTTTGATACCAATTGTGATACCTTACCCGATAAGGATGTTAATGCACAATTAATACCAACTTACAAGTGGAAACATTTATTTCGTTAACACAAACTGTAAAGTACAAAAGTTGGAACTAAAAAGTATGAAGTTTAATCAGATTATTTCGAGCCCAAGATACCAGATTTCCACCAGACCACACCAGTCTGGGATACAGTATTCCACTGGCCACATAGGTCCAGGATAAATAACATGCACCAGAACAAGCCATCAAGCCTAATTATCTGTGGCACATGCTTAAAAGACATCATAGCTTATGCTAGTGAGTTCACGAATATCAACAGTTTACAAAAATCACATTAACACTTTCATGACTTGTACCCGTCCATGCCATCATAACACAACGTCATCATGTAACTTACATAATCATACAGTTAATGCCCCTACACCGCATGAGTGTATACCGACAAATCCCGTTGTGATGGCACATTTAAGGGACCTCAAATATCATGTGTATGTCATGCTCAGGTTATATAAATGCGTACAACAGTTGCATTATTATAATTTAGGACAAGCATCTTCACATAGTAAAAGCATTCATACAACTCACTTTAGCTTTAGGCGATACGATAATTAATTAATTAGAACTTTAACCCTAAATTGAAAGTAGACAATCTTAGATGATAGTCTAATAATGCGGTACTAACTTGTTATTATCGTGGTCGACTTTGAGCAACCCTCCTAGTCTAAGCACAGGTACATGGTCCATGCCTAGACTAGAGTGAAGTCACCTAATACCTACTCATACTATAACCCTAAACCTTACTCCTAATATTATACCTACTCTAGATATTTTTATTATTATTATTATTATTCTTAATATTACATACAAATATAATTTGTAAAACTTGTATTCATTAAGCTACTATACATCATGCTTAATTGCTTTTTATGCTTAATAGTATTGTACATATATAATTTATAACACTTGTATACATTAAACTATTGTACATCATGTTTAATTGATTTTTTTATGCTTAATGGTATTGTACAAACACTCGAGTGTGCTTTATATTAGAGGTGTTGTATCTTATGCTTTAAGAGTTTTTAAGAAAAAAAATCTTTTATTTTTATTTTTAACCCAAAACTATTTGATTCTTTACTTTTAATCAAAAAAAAATTGAATTTTTTACTTTTAACCCCAATACTTTTCATCTTTTAAAATTTAAAATCACATTTTTTTTACTTTCAGCTTTGGTCTTCTATAATTTTCATTTTTCGCAAAATTTTCATTTTACGTTCCATTCTAAATTTTGCGAGTTAACATGGCGCAACGCGCGTGTGTGGTTAAACGTTTTTACGCCATCTATTTTTCCCGTTTGACGGGTTCATTGTAACGCGCGGGTGCTAAATCAACTTAGTTGTTCTTTTATATGTTTTACGTTTCGGTTTAATTTCCCCGTATTAACACGCTGCAACTTCAGTGTTGGTGGTCGTTGGTAGTAGTGTGATATTGGTGTTCACCCACGCTACAACGCGGGGGTGCGTAATACTAGTTATAATAAAATATAACTAAATTTATAATTTATAAATTAATTAAAAATTAGGAATATGATACATACCTCCTGTCGAGAGAAGTTGAAATGTGACTAAAGCATAAGACTAGCCTCACCATTTATAAATTATCGTTTGATTTGCCGACCATACGTCGGTTTCGAAAGTTTATCTAACTCGGTTTTGAATTTAAAGTGAATCTTCTTTATGAAGATTACTCATTAGCACTTCACAACCACACGTGCAGGTAATAATTTTTGTTGTAATTATTATTATTATTATTATTATTATTATTATTATTACTAAAATCGTCCTTTTGTGGATTTTGGTAGGTGATTGTTGAATTTTGGTTATATGTTTTTTTTTGGAGTTGCTTGAGTTTAAATTCAGTTATTGGTATGTAAGACTTAACTTAGACATCTCGACGTTTTGTTGATTATGATATTGATTTTGGCATGTGATGGTGGAATTTTGGTGAGGGTGTCGTGATGGTTGTGGGCTGGTGTGATGGGTGGTGGTGGCCGGAAGTAGAGGTGGTGGTGAAAATGGGATTACGGTGGTGGCGTTGGGTTTGGGCTTTGATTGGTGGTGATGGTGTGGTGTTGGTGGGGTAGTGATGGGTGGTGACTGAGTGGTGGTCTGGTGGTGACGGTGTTGGTAGGCCGGTGATGGTGGTGACTGAGTGATGGTGTGACGATGATGGGGTGGTGGTGGTGTGGTGATCATTGTGACAACCCGCAATTGTTATAAAAAAACTCGTTTGTTTTGCTTTTATAAATTAAATCACATACTTATTTTATTTGATGAGTTAAGTATATTCTTATCAAATTATATTTTATGCATATCGGGTTGAACCGACCCAAGCTGTTGAACCAAAGTACATGTCTCGCATGTCGATTCAACCCACTAGCGTAGCTCGGAACTTGCGAAGCCCGAACCGTGGCATGAGTATTAATTATTCACTTATAAAAAAATAATAATAATACAAAGCTAACTAAATACTGAACCTACGGCCGCCTCCCCACATATTTATTCCTTTGTGTTTCTTGGATACAGCCCAACAATTTGGCCCAAAGTCACCCACGATATAATTTCTAACTACTCCTTCCGCAAATCAGTTCATGTATTCGTATTTTATGCATGTATACTGGTGGCAGTTTAATTCCTTTCAACTCCAAAAATCCTGCAACTCAAAACCACAATCGCATCACCTCCTTCCTTATCTCCTTTCGCTGCTGTGAGTGAAGATCAGAGCAGGCTCAAGATTTCGATAACTGGCATCACTAGGTACCATACATCGAACCTTAGTTTTAGTTTTGGGATTTTGTTTATGATTAAATCGCCATATTGTGTTAATTGTAGGCTGCGTTTTATGGATTTATAATGATTCTTATCGTTTTAATAATTACATGTGGTGTAGAACTATTAGAAGTCGCATTTGTTGATGCTATATTTGATCTTGAGTTCGGTTAGGCCGCTGGGGTTTTAATTGTGGCTTCTATATTGTGTTGTGATGATTATAAATATTCGAGCATGATTTTAGTATGTAAACTACGCTGCGTTTTCTAGTTAGTTAATGAATCTTGAGACTTGATGGTTATTTGGGTTGTCAAAAATTATAATTGTTGGCTTTATGGTCGACCATGGGTTCGGGTATGTCTCTCGGATGTTGTTGATGGGCTAAATCTAGTTATTTGTAAGACCGTATCTTATTCTACTGAAATTTCTATTAAAAATTTTCGCATTTAAATGTGTATAAACGAATATACGTTCAAACATATTTTCAAACTTATTAAAAACTTCATAAACATGATAACCTGTCGTCATTAATTAGTTTTATAACAAGAAAACCAAGTGCGGAAGCTTGAGCTTTGATCGTGTTCGGTTCTTCATAGAGCTTGGTCCTTCTCCAGTATTCCCAATCATTACCTATAAATCATAATTTATGAAATACGTTAGTTATAAATGGATTATAACATAACCGAATAAGCCCGAAGGCCCAAAACATCCGAAACAACATTTCTAAAATTTCCCCGCCGTAAGCTACGGTCTGTGACTTCTATTTTATGGTCAAGGCTTTCTGTTCTTGATCAGCAGCTGCCTACCGTAAGCTACGGTAGGCCACAATAGCTTACGGTGGGCCGCTGCAGCCTTTTTCAAATTTTGTCATTTTAGTTACGAGAACTTCCGTAACTCATTCAATTTTTATCCGTTTCACATGAAACTTGTTTCTAAATGACCGTAAAATGTTTTCTTACATATTTAACCCGAAATCCTTGACCCGGATACTTATTTCTTACGCATTATGCCTTTATTCCTAGTTTATGCTCTTATTTTCCGATTTTTCCCTTTAACCCCATTTAAACCAAACTATACACGTACGCATCCATTTCGGTATGCATTAACACTCCATTATTACCCGTATAGTTGCCTTAGCGAAATACATCGCTTTATTCAACTAAACCTTTATTTATTTATCATTTTGACCCGTTTGGTTTTTTTAGTGTAATCCAACGCTTATTTCAACCAAACCTTATCAACCAAACCTTATCTATCTTATCATTTTCACACTAAGATATCTATCTATTTCCCACCACAAACATTATTTGTGGTGGATTTATTATCGTAAATTCATTTTATCCAATTTCTGCCATTTGGTTCGACAATTCACGGAAAGGACCATTTTAAAAAGGAATTAAACCAAAAAGGCTTATGTTTTTCGCTTTTACGCTGCCGAAAGGGTCTGTTATATTATAAAACTCATTTATTAAACTAACATTAGAGTCATTTACTTATTTCATCACTCAAGGGCATTTTGGTCAACTTAGACCCTTCTTTTACGACGAAGGACTTTCAATATCATGTTTTGACCAAATATGAACATTCAACCATAATCTATTTAAAATCATTATGTTCTTAAGAACATAATTTCTACGATTTAGATTATTAGATTTACCTTACCTTAGGTAATCTATTGTTCATTCATGACTCATTTAACTCTCATCGGACCTTAAGTCCTTGTTGAGAGTTTGACTCGTTACACGTACCTGGCTCGGGTCATAGCATTGACCTGTTTTAATACTTTGTAATATCAAGCTTTCGTTAAAAGCAATGCAATCCGTATGCTATTCTTTCTGTGAGCACAAAACGCAACAATAGACATTAGTCATTATTGTCAAATGGCGATAATATCACTATTTGACCCATCTGGCCTAAATGACCATTTTATCTTCTGAGATGATATTTTATTTACCATCTCATCCATGTAACTCTTTTCAGTTTACACCATATAATCATATTAATTAAAGATCATTTCTTAATTCGTTTGTCCCATTATAGCTTACGCCATCGGTTGTCTGTTTCTTATACTATTTTCTATACTTTTATTCGTAACCAATTTACCTTTTTATCCTTTTTACCCATTATAGGTTACACCATAAGGTATATCTTTCAAGACTCCTTGTTTATTTGTCGAAACATGGCCAACTTTCCGTTTTTACCTCTTTATTACCATGAAAATGGTTTCTTACCATTTTCACTTATTCTGACCCGTATTATTCTGCGTCAGAACTTCTTATTTCAAATACTAATTTACCTTTTTTCATAACCAATACAATTAGTAAGTGTTCTACTATAAGGGTGTAAGCTTCACTTACCTTGAAATCTGATTATGCCTTTTTCTGTGTACTTGTTCCGTTTGACCCGCTTCTTCTCAAGCCTCTACCTAGCTTGTCAAGTGTCAAACTATCATTTATCATTCGCAAGATGGTTAGATTAGTCATTATTTATCAAGACTATCCCACATTACGTACTTTACATCAAATTTACCATTTGATCTTATTATTGTTCAGTTTGACTTTTTAAGAGTCAACTGCCTATTAGCATATGAAATGCGCAATTAAGTTCGACAAACTCATTTAGGCCTTTCATCAATTATTTGGTCGGCATCATTTCTAGGCCACCATTTTAACTAAATTTCTCTATTGTAACATTTGTCAAAAACGGGTTTCCAAACCCGCTCCGTTTTGTAATCGAATATCAAGTTATAAATGTCACGTTGCGTATTTATGGCTATTTTAATTTTTAATGATCCATAATTAATAAACAAACTAAACTATAAAAGTTAAAATTGATAAAAAGTAAAAATAAAACAATTAAAAAGAAAATGAGGCTGCCGGGACTCGAACCCGGGTCAGCCGGAAGAGAACTCAAAGACTTAACACACACACACATCACCACTCCGCCACTTGTTGTTTTCTGTTAACTCTAGGAAACAAATGAAATTTATAGTCAATCATAGATCAACCGGCTGCGCTAAACTGAAAACCGTAATCGGCTATTCAACCGTCCAAAACGTTTGAAAATCGTGAATTCTGTTTTATAACCGATGCACCGACGATTCTAATCAAGTTTGCCTTGAATGAACTTGAATTCCAGAAGTGAATCGGTTTTTATAACCGAAGACATTCAATATCAGAATTACTTCAATCTTTGCTCTCTCTCGCGACTCAGAAACATTCTACAAACCTGCCATTTCATTTTCGTCATACATTCAGTTCATCAGAAAAGTTTATTTTACTCGTCGGAAAAATTCTGCAAGTCGCCGGAAAACCGTATTCTTCATCAAAACAGTAAGTCTTTCAATATCTTCGTGGTCTATCAATTGTTAAGCTATTTCTGACTCAAACCTTTCAATTGAAATCAAATTCAGACGTCGTTATCGGATAATTCCTGCTCGCCGGAAAATCTCTGAAAGTTCTTATCTTCCACTGTAAAACGATATGGACATTCAAACACTCTGTTAACGCTTGTTTAGCACTTCAATTCCACAATTAGCTAATCGAAACTGTTAAATCGCTCGCTCAGTTGAAGTTCATAAAAAACAGAGCCGACGCCTTGCCGGAATTTTGAGACAAATCATTCCTCCGGTATGTTTGCTTCCAACACCGTCTCTGCCATTTCATTTTAGTCTTATGAATGATTGTTAATCGTTTAAAAGCAAGAAACAGATTAGTAAACAGTTGACTGTAAATTCAGCGAAGAAGATGAAGTGTGATAACAATATAAGATTAATTAAAATCGGTATTTTAAACGGGTTAGACACACAGTCCAGCGGTGGACTGTGTGCAAACAATACGCACACGCCGCGAGTTCGATCCCTGATACACACACCCACTCTGTTATAAAGATGTTTTATTTTTCTAACTGAACCGGATTAACTACGTTAGTTGTTAAGTATAATAAAAATCTGTATAATAACCAAGTTAGACACACAGTCCAGCGGTGGACTGTGTGTAGCGTTAAAGCACAGGTCCCGGTTCGAGACCTGTACATGGCACCGGTTCGATGATTTAAAATGTTTTTGAAAATAAAAGAATTTTGAATAAGCTGAATTAATATATAAGTATAATTAAAAACAGAATTATTTCGGGTTAGACACGTAGCTCAGTTGGAAGAGCTGCGTGCACGCGTACGGGAGGTCTCGGGTTCGAGCCTCACCCGGCGCATACAATTACACAATAAAACCGGTCAACAAGTCAAACGGTCAACGGTCAATGAAAAAGTCAACATATTTTTATATTTTTAATTATTTAATTTAATTTAAAAATCAATTAAAAATACTTAAAAATAATGTTTTTAAAGATAGGAAATAACCTTAAACTCACAAAAATATCTAAAAACTTATTAAAATTATTAATAAAATCCACTCATTACTATATTTTCCGTTATTATTTAGGTTAGTTAAATCTCGTTGTTCAATCCTTTCAATTCGTGCGCATCTCATCATCTCCAACCGAACGCACCCAATGTGAGTGAATCTTTACAAATTCCCCGTTTTAATCACGTTTTTGGGGTGTATCATGTGTCTTGCCACTTATTATACTTAAATCATTGTGCATATATCATATCATGAACAAATGTGTATTCAGTTTGATTCAATTGTTTGTGTGGTTATTGTTAGATTTAATTCATTATTTTCAGTACATGCAATTTCATAGGCCGCCGCTCCCCATTACATTATGAGCGTTGAGCATGTTCCCCATTACATTATGAGCGTGAACCTGGCGTGCCAACATACGATCGGCTCCGTTTGATTGAGCCTTGATCGCACAGACATTTATCATTTTCAGTACATGCAATACGATCGGCTCCGTTTGATTGAGCCTTGATCGCACAGTTTCATTCATGTTATATATTTATGCAAGTTGATATGTTATGGTATGCTGTTGGTATGTTATTGTATGTTATAGTTTGTGGTTAACATTGTTACTGATTGATTATTTACATTTGCTCACTTATGATTATGCACAATTTTTCCTTGATAAAATAACAAGAAAATCAATTATAAATGTTTATCTAACAAGGTTCACTCGCCAACTTATGTTGACCCAAAAACCCCCATTTTTACACATGATACATGTGAACCAGCTGCAGCAAGAAACACATAGGATTGGCCTAGAAGAATAAAATGATTTAGAGTTTGGAATTGTTTAGTTGGTTATTTTTCTTTGTATTTGTATGGACATGTTTGGATTTTTGGGAATGTAATTTTGACTTTAATAAATATGAAACATATTAGTAAATATCATGAGCTTTGGTGATAACCCAATTATGCCCCGACTTTTGTTCCGCTGCGGGTCGGGGTGTGACATCTATTATGTTCATACAATTGTTATATCAATTTAACATAACTTCAATTATTGTATGCTAATCTATCAATCTCATACAAGAACTTGGGATTGTTTCATCATTATAAAACAACCCTTTGCATCATATATATAGAATTGATCCAAACATCAAACTTAACCAACTACTTTAAACATTCATAAATACATGATTATTTCAAACATCATTTAGCATGGATATATCATAAATTTCCTCATATCGTATAAAAATTCATTTCATGGCAAGTATGAATATATACTCAAACACTCAAATTGTTTAAGTGTCTTCTTATTACTAACATGTACAATGATTCTATATATATAGGTTTGTCATCAAATTTATCACATTATCAAAACCCACTTCATTATCTACTTGTTAATCACTTACAAGTAAATCTTATCTCAATTATCTTATATTTCATGATATCTAATGAAATTAAGCATACATAACACTCAATTTCACTTTTGAATCATAGTTCAACAATCTAATTGCAAGTATTCTACTTGTCTCACATTATAACTTTCACCAATCTAAGTTGTTAGACATACCTCATGATCCCCTAATCAAGGTGATCAATAATATGCGTTCATGCATCGATTTGACGTCCAATTCCCCTTCCAATTTGGTGATTCTTTGAAGAAACTAGGGTTTCCCCTTGTTTCTTCTCATGATCATCGACATATACACACACTAACTGTGTGCATTATGTGTTAATTTTATGTTTTAATAAAACAAGTTTCCTTTTTGCAGCTTTGGTCCCTCAAGTTTAGTTTTGATTATAAATGAGACTACAACTCATTGTCTTGTTATTTATACACATGTTATTAACTAGGTTAATTTGTTCCTAGTTATTTAATTTACGGGATCACTTTTACCACTTACGGTTTTTTCACACTCTTTAATATTAACGTGTTTTGATTACTAAACCCATTTTTGGGGTGTTACAAATCTACCCCCCTTAAAGAGGTTTCGTCCCCGAAACCTTTCTTATGTAATTCCTTGGGCTCAACCCAATGGACCTGGTTTCGTTTTCAACTGAGCATTGCTCATATTTTAATTATTCAGTAATCTTACCAGGAAGATATGAAAATGTCCTTCAGATTCCCAAATGGTGTCTGACCCAATTCTTGCTCTTTTCCTTAATTGACATTTCGTTTTCAAAGCCTTTAATCTTTCGGCCAAAGATTATCATATGCTTTGTCACGTGCGCCTTTCATGTGTGAGGCCTCATGTGATTTTCACCTTACATATATATATATATATATATATATATATATATATATATATATATATATTTATTTATATTGCCATTTATTTAATCGGGTTGTCATTTAACAACTCGGTCATACGAGTCCGTCAACATGCCTACTCCACGCTACTCCTATACGACAAGATAATCAAACAAGTTATAAGTATAATTTTGACCTTGACTGGTCTTGCCGGTTAAACTGATTAATCACCGGTCACATTATGTCCCGTCATTCGGGTGCACCCACATTGCCCTTCCCGACTATACATGTGCTTAAAATCTCATATCCCGTAGCTCGCGCTACAGTGGAACTATATATATATATATCTACTATGTTATTCTCATTGACCGTGATTGAATCATGTCATATTCTAGTTTATATCAATCTTTCGTTTTCAAAAATTTTCTTTTCGAATTTATCATCTTGCACCTATTGGTGTCAAGATCTATTTCCTTTGATATTACTCATTTCATATTTTTTTATATATTTTTTTCTCTCATTCTATTTATATTTGTTAGAACGTTGTTTCTAACTAAAACTAAATTTTAGTTTAGCGTTTTCTCTTTATCTCATGTCAATTACTTGTATCAAGCAATTGGTAACCAAGTATTTCTCCTTTACTGTTCTTATTTTATGCGGGGAATTGTAACCGGTTCCATCGCTTAGTCTAAATAACCCTTAAGCCCCTTTTCACTTAGCCTTGTAGGCTATTTCTTTAGGCTTTGACCCCCTTCTTTTCTTTACCTAGTCTCCTAAGGTGAGGTCTTTAATGCATCATTCCTCTTGGTTCGTGACCCAAAGGTCATTTTGACCCCATAGACCATTACACCACTTATAACCCGAAGGTCGTCGTGATCTTTTAGACCATCCTTTTACCCGTGTCGTCCTTTAAATGTATTTGGTGTCAATGCACCTCTTTTGTATTTGAAAGGAAAATCATTTACATTGTCCTTTTTATCCACCAAATCATGGCTCTTTTACCATGAAGGCTAATTTATTTTATTTCAATTATGGCCCTCAGACCATATTTGATCCGAGTTATAACATTTCGTTTTTCTATGACTCCGCAAGTCATTTATGAGTCACATTCACTTGTCGAACCTACTAGTCGTTTCATCTTTATTGGGTGATGATCATTTGCGTCTAAACCTTGCGCAAGGTCAAATGGCATTAACCACTCGTCATCATCAAGTCACAACTACCATCTTTAGTGGCAACCACAACATTTTGTGTATGTTTGTCACACCCCGGATTTCCGACCCCGAAATCCAAACACCGGTGGGCCCGGGTGGGGAGTATCGTGACAACAGTTGATAACGTCATAGTCAATTAAACGTGGCACAACGGAAGTCTTGGAGTAAAATTACTATTACAAACCGAATGTTCGAAAATACAAAATAATATACAAGCTTGTAATAGAAGATCCACAGGCGGATCATAGAATGTACAAGAAAGAATACAAAACAGACTTTAGGCAGATCTAAGGATTTATAAGAATCCTCTTATTCTCTACCGAGCAGCTTCTGGCTTAATTTCGTGTTGTACCTGCAGATTAGTCTTTAGAGGATACGTCAGCTTACACGGGTAAATACACCCAACTGACTCATTTTGAAAATATTAAAAATGATTTCAAGTGCAAACGGCACAAAATCTTTTATTATCTTAGGAAGGTTAACCATGCATTGGACCATGCAGTAATAATTTACCATATCCCAAGCCCTTATAGGGGAAATAAGTTGAGAGTATTTACCTGAGATTGCTTTCTTCTTTTATTTTTAAATAACTCAGTCATATACAAAAGTACCGAGTGCAGATAGCTTTTACCGAGAAGGCTCTAGTCTAAATTATGGTATAAACTAGCCAATTAAATACTAACGGTTGTATAAACCAAATAGTGTATATGATCATTTCGTATAACGCTTGATTAAACGATGATCAGATAGAATGTAGTTTAAACCCGAAAAGTACTTGACTTGTATAATATGGGTAAACTATAGACATTCTTGATTTTGAACTTAAAATGATAAGGTTAAACCCGTTACGGTTGAATTCCGTAAAATAGTCACATATACGTAACTGTGCGCATAATAGCGATATTGGGTAACCGGATAAGTTATGGACAAGTTCTATATGCCATTATACTTGAAATAAGTTAAGATATCAGTAGGATATCAACTTGTATGCCCGTTGAGGTTTTTAAAACGAAATTACGCCTTATAAGGGCATTTCGGTAATTTCGTATCGTATAAAAAGAATTTAAATAAAATTTAAGTTTATGATCATGAGTATTCTGGAAAAATAATTTATTTATGATATAATATCAGTAGGATATGTGTATTTTACCTTTTATGACCAAACTATGCACCAAAGGGGCATTTTGGTCATTTTACACATAGTTTATAAATTATTTGGGATTCTGAGTTTGTAGTAAGTACCTACTGTAAATATTTTTAAAATAAGTTTTAAATTCAGTAGGTAACAAGTCTTGGTCCACTAATATGCTTTAAAACCATACTATGCGCCGAAACGGCGTTTATGTCGTAAAGTGACGTCTTTAAGCGATGTTTATGAAAACTGATGTTTGGATCAGATTAAAATGTTTAAAATATGCTAATTAATATAACATATCAGTAAGTAAGTGATTTATCTCGAAAAGATTTGATTAAAACTATTTTATAAGCCACAGGGGCTAAAACCGTCATTTATCGACATAGTTTAAAGACTTGTTTAAAAACTCAGTTTATAACTTGGTTTAATATACCAAATAATCCTACTTATGATATTATATTAGTAGAAATTCATTTCCAAGTTCATTACCATTTGAAACCTTGTTTTATGCAAAAAGGGCATTTTGGTCAAAGATGGCATAATTATGGAACTTGCGCATAAACTTGGATTCTGATTATGATCATGTAATATAACCTCAAAGGGTTATGCTATGTTATATTATGATAATAATGCAACTTTAGATCAGTGGGTAACTAATCTAAATCGGGTCAGAATCGAAAGTCAAAGCAGAAGTCAAACCTTGCGACTTTGGGTTGCGAACAGACCCTAGAACTGAAATTGACGAGCCGAACATGTTCATACATGTTCTAATAATTATTACCAACTTGTTTAAGTGTCAAAACAGGTTTCATAACATATATAAGATCAATTTATGATTTTTCCGAAAAATGGCCTGTTTGACTTTTTAATATCATAACTTTTGACCCGCAATTGGTCTAGCAAACGTGATCTTCAGGAGGTGCCCTTTATAGGGACTAACACCTACCTTACTATGATCACTTAGCCATGTTCATTTCGAACAATGGCTGGACCCTAATGGTCTTAACCGAAAGTCAAAGCATTTTACGTAAAACGCTTGACTTTAGGCTATAGAAGCCTATAAACGAAAATGCACAAAGAAGAAACACTTACCAATGATTCCTAGATGCAAAAGAACTATGTTGGACTGCTCCTTTTAGTTAGGAACTTCCAGAGGAGGGAGAAGAGTGAATAAGAAAGGTGCAAGTTGAAATGGTGAACTTAAGCACCTATTTATAGTTGGAGAGCTCAAAGGAGGTGAAGCCAGGTGTCTAGGGGTGTAAGAAGAAGCTTACAAGTGTCCCAAAACATGGCATATCTGATTAGGAAGGCCATGGTTTCGATTTAATGGTTTTGGAGCTTTGCTTGGGCTCCAAAACAAACTTTCTGCTGCAGGTCTGTTCTCGCGGGGCGCGAGAGACACAGGCCGGGTCTCTCGCGACCCGCGACCGCCCCTATTTCAGTTTTAAAATTTGACACTTTGGCCCCTAAACTATATAAAGCTTATAAAAACGATTTAAAATGCAATTTTGGCAATTTTAGCCCTCCGTAACCAATACCTGGCATACCCGGGATTATGCCCGGTCATTATTGAGCTCTTGGTTCGTTAAAAGGTCTCTCAGAGGTATAAATGAACATGTTGACACTTTTAATCCCTCCAATATCCAACTTTCACATATTTACATAATTGAACTCTCTCGTCCAAACAAACGGTACGTATGAGAGTTAGGACTTCACAAAGGATCACTCAGAGGCTTATCACAAGCATGTTGATTCCGATGTCACTCAGAGGCTAGGCATGTTGACGTATTAGTCATTCAGAGGCCAAGTTTCAAGCATGTTGACATATAAGTCACTCAGAGGCTAAGTTTCAAGCATGTTGACATGTCAGTCACTCAGAGGGTAATAAATTAAGCATGTTGACGTATCAGTCACTCAGAGGCTATTATTTATGCATGTTGACATAGGTTCGTCACTCAGAGGCTCAATCTTGAGCATGTTGACGCCTTTAGTCCTTATTGGTCTTTAACATACAGTTATATAAAATACAACACGTGTCACTATACTATTGGACACGATTTTACAGGGTGTTACAATGTTGCCCCAAACATTTATTCAGATTAGACAGTGTCTGTTGGTAGCCGTGTGCGCCTGCGCGATCGTAGTCCATGACTAGATAGTTTTTCCTTCGGACAATTCTTCTGACTCTACGACTTCATATGTCATTTATGCGTTGGTTTGTCTCACGTTTACTGTTATCCGGTGTAAACCTATATTTTCTTTACAACCTGTTATTTGGGTTCTTTATCTTAATGTTTTAACGCTCCCGTTATTCGTTTTGCGTCTACATTCATATTTAATCTCGTCCCATTACCCGGGCTCATTATTCGTTTGCTTTAACTCTCCCGTTACCCGGTTTGCGTTTACATTTAAATTCATCACTTCACTCCATTTGGTTCGTTTGGTTTGTTCGTGTGAAATCCATCACTTATGAGCGATCAAATCTAATTCTTTATTTACCCTGTTTGACTTGTTCGTGTGAGATTCATCACTTATAAACTGTCAAACTTTATTCGTTATCCGACCCGTTTGACTTGTTCTTGTGCATCCATCACCTATGAACAATCAAACTTTATTCTATATTTGTCCCGTTTGACTTGTTCGTGTGAAATCCATCACTTTTGAATAGTTAAACTTTATTCTTTATTTGACCCGTTTGACTTGTTCGTGTGAAATCCATCACCTATGAACAATCAAACTTTTATTCTTTATTTGTCCCGTTTGACTTGTTTGTGTGATATCTATCACTTTTGAACAGTCAAACTTTATTATTTATTTGACCCGTTTGACTTGTTCGTGTGAAATCCATCACCTATGAGCAAACAAACTTTTATTCTTTATTTGTCCCGTTTGACTTGTTCGTGTGAAATCCATCACTTTTGAACGGTCAAACTTTATTCTTTATTTATCCCGAAGGATTTCCTTTAACTCATCCCATTAGCCTCGTCTTTACTACATCGGATGTATATGTGTTCATTATAAGAAGTTCATGGTATCATGTGTTTATTACTTACTTGGCCAGAGTAAGCGATCAATACATGGTACGCATGACCTTATTATAGCTAACACATTACTTCCCATGTAAGTAAATCCTCGGTTCATGTCCATATTTCAAATTTTATTTGGTAAAACCTTGTTTAATTGTTATTTAACAATTATTAGTTTTTACCTTTTTCGTCTCAAAACATATAGAATGTTTTCATTTTTTTATAAAACTTTTATACAACCACATTTATCCATGTGATCTTTACTTTTTCTTAATAGAATCTTATTGAAAATTTTTATTTGGATGGTCACCTCATCCAAGATTTTAGATCTAAAATCTTTTATATTTTTATTATTATTATTATTCACAATTGTGAATGATGCGTATTTCGCATCCAATTTCTCTTGGGAACATCATCATGGATAGGTATCCCGTCCGGTTTTCCCATGCTTTAATCCCGTATACAACCGTTGTTCATAACGTATATGTTGTATACTACTAGATATACAATAATTTAAAGTATGAACCTGGGTGATATTTCCCTCATGGGCTTTCATTATCGTTCCACATTTATTCCGTATCATTTCTTAACTTAAGTCTTTGGTGAGATTTTATTAAAAAAGATGGGGGTATTTTTGTCGCATAGTGGACTCAACCTCCCATGTATACTCAGGACCTCTAAAAGCGTCTCACTTAACCTTTACTATAGGTATCATCTTTCTTCGGAGCTTCTTAACCTGTCGATCCTTGATCGAAATTGGTTTCTCAATGAACCTCGGGTTTTTATCAATTTGCACCTCATTGTGCGACATTGCTAGTGACTCATTGGCTAGACATTTCTTAAGATTACATATGTGGAATACATCATGGATTCCACTAAGCTCCTCTGGCAATCTGAGCTTATAGGCTACTGTGCCGACACATTCGACTATCTCGAATGGTCCAATATATCTTGGGCTTAACTTGCCCTTCTTTCCAAAACGCGTCACACCTTTCCAGGGTGATACTTTTAGCATGACTTTGTCCCCTACTTGGAACTTAAGAGGTTTACGCCTCTTGTCAGCATAGCTCTTCTGCCTATCCCTGGCAGTTTTGAGACAATCACGGATTTGCACAATCTTTTCCGTGGTCTCCAGGACAATCTCAGGTCCTGACAGTTGGGCATCCCCAACTTCTGCCCAACATACCGGCGTTCTACATCTTCTCCCATATAAGGCCTCAAAAGGAGCAGCCTTGATGCTTGTATGATAGCTATTATTGTAGGAGAATTCTATTAGGGGTAAGTGGTCATCCAACTTCCGCCTAAATCAATCACACATGCCCTGAGCATGTCTTCTAGAGTCTGTATAGTACGTTCACTTTGACCATCAGTCTGCGGATGGTAAGCCGTACTAAAGTTTAGTCGTGTGCCTAAAGATTGTTGGAAACTTTTCCAAAAGTGAGATGTGTATCTAGTATCTCTATCGGATACAATAGATATTGGCACACCGTGTAGGGACACTATCTTGTCCACATACAACTTAGCCAATTTATCTGAATTATATGTCTCTTTAATTGGCAAGAAGTGAGCTGACTTAGTCAGCTTATCCATTATGACCCAAATAGTGTCATTTCCACTTTTGGTCTTAGGTAACTTGGTAATCAAATCCATAGTTACCATTTCCCATTTCCAAGTGGGAATTTCAAGTTATTGTAGAAGTCCAGACGGGTTCTGATGTTCATCCTTAACTTGCGAACACGTCAGACACTTAGCTACATAAGTGGCTATGGACTTCTTCAAACCCATCCACCAATAATTCTTCTTCAAATCTTGATACATCTTATCACCACCCGGGTGAACAGAGTATCTTGAATTATACGCTTCCTGGAGGATTAGATCTCTAAGTCCCCCACGATTGGAACCCAAATTCTATCACTAAATCTTAGGATTCCGTCATTTCCAGGCGTTAACTGATCCACAGTTCCGCCTAATCCCTCATTAGGGATATTAGCCTCTAACAAGGCTTGCTTCTGCGCATCTAATAGCTTCTCACTTAAGCTATTTCTGAGCTCAATGCTCTTAGCGTTAATCCTTATAGGTTTCACCTTTTCCTTGCGACTTAAGGCATCGGCAACTACATTTGCCTTGCCTGGATCTCACAATCATAATCGTTAAGTGTTTCCATCCACCAACTTGTCGCATGTTCAATTCTTTCTGATTGAATAGATGCTGGAGACTTTTATGGTCTATGTATATAACACACTTTGTGCCATACAAGTAATGTCTCCACAGTTTTAATGCAAATACAACGGCACCCAATTCCAAATCGTGGGTGGTGTAATTCTTTTCATGCACCTTTAATTGTCGTGATGCATAGGCAATCACCTTGTCTTTTTGCATTAGCACACAGCCCATGCCAGTGTGTGATGCATCACACTAGACTACAAATTCCTCAATACCCTCAGGTGGAGATAACACCGGAGCGTTGCTCAACTTGTGTTTAAGAACCTCAAAAGATTCATGTTGCTTTGGACCCCAATTATACTTAATATTCTTACGGGTCAAATAAGTTAAAGGAGTGGCTATCCTTGAAAAGTTCTCAATGAACCTCCTATAGTAACCAGCCAGTCCTAAGAAACTACGAACTTCTGTTGGGGTCTTGGGCACTTCCTAATTTATTATAGCCTCAATTTTGGCGGGATCCACTTGGATACCACGCTCACTTACCATGTGTCCAAGAAATTGGACTTCTCTAAGCCAAAATTCGCATTTAGAGAACTTCGCATAAAGTTTCTCCTGCCTTAATAATTCTAGGATGCACCGAAGATGTTTCTCATGATCATCTAGATTACGAGAATAGATAAGTATGTCGTCTATGAAGACAATGACAAACTTATCCAAATATGGCTTGCAGACTCTATTCATGAGATCCATGAATGCTGCTGGTGCATTTGTGAGCCCAAAAGGCATCACTAAGAATTCAAAATGACCATAGCGGGTCCTGAAGGCTGTCTTAGGAACATCTTCACTTCTAACCTTTAGTTGATGATATTCTGATCTTAAATCTATTTTAGAAAAGTAACTAGCCCCTTGAAGTTGGTCGAATAAATCATCGATCCTGGGGAGAGGATATCTATTCTTAATGGTTAGCTTGTTCAGCTCCCGATAGTCGATGCACATTCGCATCGAACCGTCTTTCTTCTTTACAAACAGAATAGGAGCTCCCCAAGGTGAGGAACTAGGCTGAATAAAGCCTTTTTCTAAAAGTTCATCTAATTGCGTCCTCAATTCCTTCATTTCCGTCGGTGCTAACCGATACGGAGCTCTAGCAACAGGTGCCGCTCCTGGTAGGATATCAATCCTAAACTCCACTTGCCTATCTGGAGGTAGGCCTGGTAATTGTTCAGAGAAAACATCAGGATACTCCGAGATAACTGGTAAGTCTTTAGTGTTTGGTTTAGGCTCATTGATGGTTACTTGTGCCATGTAGATGACACAACCTTTTCTCGAACACTTGGATGCCTTAAATAACGACACTTTGTCTGGCAGTCCATAGTGTGAGTCGCCAAAGATGGTGATCATTTCACCAGATGGGGTCTTAATCTCGATGAGCTTTTTATCGCAGGCAATGCAGGCTTGGTTATGAGATAACCAATCCATGCCTAAGACAACATCGAACCCCGCCAATTTCATTGGCAAAAGAGAGATAAGGATGGAATGGTTCTTAATGGATATAGAGCATCCATCAAGAATGAAAGAAGCAGTTTCTAAGGTTCCATCGGCGAGTTCTATCTCATAAATTTTATCTAGAGTTCTTATGGGTAAATTTAATAGTTTACTAAACTTATGATCAACAAATGAATTATCCGCACCTGAATCGAAAAGAACTCTAGCATAAATATCATTAATGGGAAAGTACCTGTTATGACATTACTTTCATTAACAGCTTCCTTAGCAGTTAGCCGAAAGGCGCGTGCGTTCCCCTTCTTGGCCTCTCCAGGCTTCGGATTATTATTCCTTGAATTCTTAGGGCAGCTAATTGCAATGTGTCCTTTCTCATTGCAAATATAACATACAGCATCCTTAAGATCTTTACAATCTAGGGTCTTATGCCCCCTTCTTTTACATATGCCACAAGGTCTAGTTTGTGGGTCAGGATTACACTGTCCCCAGTGTCTTCGGATGCAAGTCTTACAGAATGGTATTACAGCCGACTTGCCTTGGTTCCCTTTGAACCCGAACCTCCCTTTATTTTTCATATTAAATTTATGGGAGTTGTCTTCCTCTCTCTTCCTTTTCTAATCAGTTTCAGGCTTGACTGACTTCTGTCTCACTATATCAAGGGTGAGGGAGAGAGATAGGTCAACAGCAGACCTATAAGTACTAGGCTGAGCAGCCTTTACCATGCCCTTAATCTCGGGCACTAATCCATTTATACAACGCGTAATGCGTTTGGATTCAGGGGTGATAAGATAGGAAACTAACCTAGATAAGGAATTAAAATCGGAAACGTACTTCCGACAGTCTAGGTTTTTCATGGAAAGAGACAAGAAGTCTGTCTCTATTTTCTCCACCTCATGGGTTGGGCAATAAGCTTCCTTTATTAATTCAACAAACTTGGACCATCCCAATTTGTACAGGTATACCTTACCCGTTGATTGAATCATGGCCTTCCACCATGTTAGGGCATCGCCCTTGAAGGATTGTGATACATACTTGACCACATCTTTTTCAGCACAATTGCTGATATCAACTATAGTCTCCATTTCGTCTAACCATTTAAAGGTTTCTACGTCCCCCTTTTCCCCATTAAAGTCTCGGGACTTACAGGAGAAAAAATATTTGTAGCTACATTCGTTCTTGGAAGAACGGGACCTATCAGCATAGTCTATCCTCTTAGGTTCACTTCTTGCATTAGATGAGTGAACCGAGCTCTCTTTATGAGCTGAGGATGGTGGAATAGATAGAGGTTTAGAGCGAGTGGCACTCGGCTCTCTTAGTCTTTCTATGGCCTTACTCATGGCCCTTTCTACAGCCGCATCAATGCGAGCTTGGAAATCATTATCATTATTTATGGCTATATTTTCGGCGTCTTTGACGTTCCGATGGCTACTTTGTGCCTCATTTGAGTTAGCCATCTTGAAGTCTTGGTTTCTATATACCAATAATTTTGTCTTAGCCATGGTATACAAACCATATCGGCTTTTAATAATTGAATATAACAATCCTTTGCCTTAACTAGTATGAATAATATCACCACTCTTATGCTTAACATATCTATATTTGGCCTAGGTGTTAATAGGACCATCATAGGCAATTTACAATTTGGACGAAGTCCATATATTATTAGACAGGGGATCGCAATGTCACAACTGTCATTTGTCATACAGACAATTATACATAGGTCATAAGCCTGTCCCTTAATGGACATATTAATTGGTCTCATTGGCCGGTCACATTTGACATAATATACGGCACTTAGGCTTGTCACTAATGGACATATAATAGGGCACATAGGCACAATATCGCTAATGGATAATTATCATCGCACTGATGATAGTAGCCGGGATCGAATAGATCACATGGGCTTTAAAGAATAGATTTTAACCCGAAAGGGTGATACATCACTAGTGGATGTTTGATTATCATCACATTGATGATACTAGCCTGGATCACACGGATCACAAAGGCTTTTATGCCGGGATCACACAGATCACAAAGGCTATATAATCGGGATCAAATAGATCACAAAGATTATATTTTAATACATCTCTAATGGATGTTTTATCACGTATTGGTGATACTAGCCGGGATCACACAGATCACAAAGGCTTTTAAGCCGGGACCACACAGGTCACAAAGGCTATATAACCGGGATCAAATAGATCACAAAGGTTATATCTTAATACATCTCTAATGGATGTTTTATCACCACACTGGTGATACTAGCCGGGATCACGCAGATCACAAAGGCTTTTAAGCCGGGACCACACAGGTCACAAAGGCTATATAACCGGGATCAAATAGATCACAAAGGTTATATTTTAATACATCTCTAATGGATGTTTTATCACCGCACTAGTGATACTAGCCAGGATCACACAGATCACAAAGGCTTTTAAGCCGGGACCACACAAGTCACAAAGGCTATATAAGGTTAGGACACAGTCCATAACCTTGAAGGCTAGTGTGATTCCTCAAGTCACACTACTAAGAGTATGCACATTACTTGAATGTTAACATAAGAGGACCTTAATGGTTGATTATAAGTCCTGACCACATTGACCTTAATGACTTGGAGGCTTGAACTTAGTCCATCACTTCTAGATAGAAGGATAACTTCCCTTAACTATCTTATATATTTAGCCAAATATGTGGTTTGAGCCACTTGGCAAATCAAAACCATTAAAATCTTTTTGGAATTATATCGCAGAGCATAAATTTCAAATAAAATCGAGGCGCTCGTTTTCAAGAGGATGAATACATATATATAATTCCAAAAGTACTCCATTAAATTTTCATACGAAATTACAATACTTGAAACTGATTGTCCATGCAAGGACTAAAAAGAAACAAAATGTCCATACAGGGACTAAAGAAATAATGTCCACACAGGGACTACATATAATAGAAAAAGACTTCACTCGTCTTTCTTTCCCTTTTACAAGTTTGGAGAGTTCCTTGAAGAACTTATTTGTCTTCTTCTCTGTTTTCTCCGCCTGCTGCTGCATTTCTTTCATTCTCTCTAAGGCCTCATTAATGGCCTCAAGGGGTGGCGGAGGTTAGGGTTGTGGTTGTGGCATAACCGGATACTGGTTCCCATAAGTTGGATATCCAGTAGGTGGGAAAGGAGACGGGAAAAGTGCGTTGTGCATAACCGCTTGCATGTATGGGTCTTGCGACCATGCTTGATAGTCTACCGGTGTGGACGGATTAAATAGATCATATACAGACATGTCTGGGTACGTGGGAATTGGGTTAGTATAACCCGTTGGTGGTGGTTGAACAGCAGGTGTTGGTGTTGGTTCCACTATAGGTGGAACATTAGAGGGTCCACCCATTTGTGGGTCCTTTTGAATGGTGGGGTAAGAATTGGGCAAAAGTGGCAGCGACCCGACCTTTGTCCGGCATGTACTGACATACGTGTTCCACGCTTCCTCCTTGGTGGCTCAAGTGGTTGTTGAGGTTGGTCCACGGGTTCCATGTGGACATCTTCTTGAACTAGGAGTGGTTGAGAGTGATGGGAAGGTGTGTGGGCAAAGGTGAATTGATTCCAGTATTGGTCCCACTCGTTAGGACCTTGGTAGGGCGATCCGGCATATGAGTTTGAATCGCTCGAAATTTCAATGGGATGCACATTTGATCCCGATGGTGGCATCTTCGGGTCGGAGTCCTCGTCCATAGGATGTGGCTCGTCCAACTGATTTTGATCGGCTGGAGGCGTGTTTAAGTAATGGTTGGGGTTAAACTCTTCATGGTAGGAGTGATGAGAATGGGAATGGTGAGAATGATAGGAATGGTGTGAGTGGTAAGAATTTTGGGAATGTGAGGGCGGGTGTCTATTAGACACGGAACGTCTCGCTGGTTGCCATGGAGACGAATCTCCTGATTCTTGATAATTATCTGAATTATGAGGTTGAGGGGGAATACGCCCTGATGGTCCTCCTCTCATTGGACCTTTTCCTTGTCCACTTTGTCCTCTCACACGTGGCGGCATTTTCCTGTTAAAATCAATTAAAAACATACTATAACTTAATAATGAAATGAGTAATCCTAGGTCAATGCCTAGACTCGGAAGTCTAAGGAATGTGCACGTGTAAGTTTGAGACTAAACACAAAAGGCTAGTGTTTAATTCTCTCAAACGTTGGCTCTGATACCAACCATGTCACACCCCAGATTTCCGACACCGAAATCCAAACACCGGTGGGCCCGGGTGGGGAGTATCGTGACAACAGTTGATAACGTCATAGTCAATTAAACGTGGCACAACGGAAGTCTTTGAGTAAAATTACTATTACAAACCGAATGTTCGAAAATACAAAATAATATACAAGCTTGTAATAGAAGATCCACAGGCGGATCATAGAATGTACAAGAAAGAATACAAAACAGACTTTAGGCAGATCTAAGGATTTACAAGAATCCTCTTATTCTCTACCGAGCAGCTTCCGGCTTAATTTCGTGTTGTACCTACTGATTAGTCTTTGGAGGATACGTCAGCTTACGCTGGTAAATACACCCAACTGACTCGTTTTGAAAATATTAAAAATGATTTCAAGTGCGGCACAAAATCTTTTATTATCTTAGGAAGGTTAACCATGCAATGGACCATGCAGTAATAATTTACCATATCCCAAGCCCTTATAGGGGAAATAAGTTGAGAGTATTTACCTGAGATTGCTTTCTTCTTTTATTTTTAAATAACTCAGTCGTATACAAAAGTACCGAGTGCAGATAGCTTTTACCGAGAAGGCTCTAGTCTAGATTATGGCATAAACTAGCCAATTAAATACTAATGGTTGTATAAACCAAATAGTGTATATGATCATTTCGTATAACGCTTGATTAAACGATGATCAGATAGAATGTAGTTTAAACCCGAAAAGTACTTGACTTGTATAATATGGGTAAACTATAGACATTCTTGATTTTGAACTTAAAATGATAAGGTTAAACCCGTTACGGTTGAATTCCGTAAAATAGTCACATATACGTAACTGTGCGCATAATAGCGATATCGGGTAACCGGATAAGTTATGGACAAGTTCTATATGCCATTATACTTGAAATAAGTTAAGATATCAGTAGGATATCAACTTGTATGCCCGTTGAGGTTTTTAAAACGAAATTACACCTTATAAGGGCATTTCGGTAATTTCGTATCGTATAAAAAGAATTTAAATAAAATTTAAGTTTATGATCATGAGTATTCTGGAAAAATAATTTATTTATGATATAATATCAGTAGGATATGTGTATTTTACCTTTTATGACCAAACTATGCACCAAAGGGGCATTTTGGTCATTTTACACATAGTTTATAAATTATTTGGGATTCTGAGTTTGTAGTAAGTACCTACTGTAAATATTTTTAAAATAAGTTTTAAATTCAGTAGGTAACAAGTCTTGGTCCACTAATATGCTTTAAAACCATACTATGCGCCGAAACGGCGTTTATGTCGTAAAGTGACGTCTTTAAGCGATGTTTATGAAAACTGATGTTTGGATCAGATTAAAATGTTTAAAATATGCTAATTAATATAACATATCAGTAAGTAAGTGATTTATCTCGAAAAGATTTGATTAAAACTATTTTATAAGCCACAGGGGCTAAAACCGTCATTTATCGACATAGTTTAAAGACTTGTTTAAAAACTCAGTTTATAACTTGGTTTAATATACCAAATAATCCTACTTATGATATTATATTAGTAGAAATTCATTTCCAAGTTCATTACCATTTGAAACCTTGTTTTATGCAAAAAGGGCATTTTGGTCAAAGATGGCATAATTATGGAACTTGCGCATAAACTTGGATTCTGATTATGATCATGTAATATAACCTCAAAGGGTTATGCTATGTTATATTATGATAATAATGCAACTTTAGATCAGTGGGTAACTAATCTAAATCGGGTCAGAATCGAAAGTCAAAGCAGAAGTCAAACCTTGTGACTTTGGGTTGCGAACAGACCCTAGAACTGAAATTGACGAGCCAAACATGTTCATACATGTTCTAATAATTATTACCAACTTGTTTAAGTGTCAAAACAGGTTTCATAACATATATAAGATCAATTTATGATTTTTCCGAAAAATGGCCTGTTTGACTTTTTAATATCATAACTTTTGACCCGCAATTGGTCTAGCAAACGTGATCTTCAGGAGGTGCCCTTTATAGGGACTAACACCTACCTTACTATGATCACTTAGCCATGTTCATTT
The DNA here is from genome assembly GCA_947069175.1 of Scalesia atractyloides. NCBI lineage: Eukaryota > Viridiplantae > Streptophyta > Magnoliopsida > Asterales > Asteraceae > Scalesia > Scalesia atractyloides. The sequence continues at coordinate 18,617,320 of CAMTDV010000027.1, forward strand.
CGAACAATGGCTGGACCCTAATGGTCTTAACCGAAAGTCAAAGCATTTTACGTAAAACGCTTGACTTTAGGCTATAGAAGCCTATAAACGAAAATGCACAAAGAAGAAACACTTACCAATGATTCCTAGATGCAAAAGAGCTATGTTGGACTGCTCCTTTTAGTTAGAAACTTCCAGAGGAGCGAGAAGAGTGAATAAGAAAGGTGCAAGTTAAAATGGTGAACTTAAGCACCTATTTATAGTTGGAGAGCTCAAACGAGGTGAAGCCAAGTGTCTAGGGGTGTAAGAAGAAGCTTACAAGTGTCCCAAAATGTGGCATATCTGATTAGGAAGGCCATGGTTTCGATTTAATGGTTTTGGAGCTTTGCTTGTGCTCCAAAACAAACTTTCTGCTGCAGGTTTGTTCTCGCGGGCGCGAGAGACACAGGCCGGGTCTCTCACGGCCCGCGACCGCCCCTATTTCAGTTTTAAAATTTGACACTTTGGCCCCTAAACTAAATAAAGCTTATAAAAATGATTTTAAATGCTATTTTAGCAATTTTAGCCCTCCGTAGCCAATACCTGGCATACCCGGGATTATGCCCGGGCATTATTGAGCTCTTGATTCGTTAAAAGGTCACTCATAGGTATAAATGAACATGTTGACACTTTTAATCCCTCCAATATCCAACTTTCACATATTTACAGAATTGAACTCTCTCGTCCAACAAACGGTACGTATGAGAGTTAGGACTTCACAAAGGATCACTCAGAGGCTTATCACAAGCATGTTGATTCCGATGTCACTCAAAGGCTAGGCATGTTGACGTATTAGTCACTCAGAGGCCAAGTTTCAAGCATGTTGACATATCAGTCACTCAGAGGCTAAGTTTCAAGCATGTTGACTTATCAGTCACTCAGAGGGTAATGATTTAAGCATGTTGACGTATCAGTCACTCAGAGGCTATTATTTATGCATGTTGACATAGGTTCGTCACTCAGAGGCTCAATCTTGAGCATGTTGACGCCTTTAGTCCTTATTGGTCTTTAACATACAATTATATAAAATACAACACGTGTCACTATACTAATGGACACGATTTTACAGGGTGTTACAATGTTGCCCCAAACATTTATTCAGATTAGACAGTGTCTGTGGTAGCCGTGTGCGCCTGCGCGATCGGATTCCATGACTAGATAGTTTTTCCTTCGGACAATTCTTCTGACTCTACGACTTCATATGTCATTTATGCGTTGGTTTGTCTCACGTTTACTGTTATCCGGTGTAAACCTATATTTTCTTTACAACCAGTTATCTGGGTTCTTTATCTTAATGTTTTAACGCTCCCGTTATTCGTTTTGCGTCTACATTCATATTTAATCTCGTCCCATTACCCGGGCTCGTTATTCGTTTGCTTTAACATCTCCCGTTACCCGGTTTGCGTTTACATTTAAATTCATCACTTCACTCCATTTGGTTCGTTTGGTTTGTTCGTGTGAAATCCATCACTTATGAGCGATCATATCTAATTCTTTATTTACCCTGTTTGACTTGTTCGTGTGAGATTCATCACTTATAAATTGTCAAACTTTATTCGTTATCCGACCCGTTTGACTTGTTCTTGTGCATCCATCACCTATGAACAATCAAACTTTATTCTTTATTTGTCCCGTTTGACTTGTTCGTGTGAAATCCATCACCTATGAACAATCAAACTTTTATTCTTTATTTGTCCCGTTTGACTTGTTCGTGTGAAATCCATCACTTTTGAATGGTCAAACTTTATTCTTTATTTATCCCGAAGGATTTCCTTTAACTCATCCCATTAGCCTCGTCTTTACTACATCGGATGTATATGTGTTCATTATAAGAAGTTCATGGTATCAGGTGTTTATTACTTACTTGGCCAGAGTAAGCGATCAACACATGGTACGTATGACCTTATTATAGCTAACACATTACTTCCCATGTAAGTAAATCCTCGGTTCATGTCTATATTTCAAAATTTATTTGGTAAAACCTTGTTTAATTGTTATTTAACAATTATTAGTTTTTACCTTTTTCGTCTCAAAACATATAGAATGTTTTCATTTTTTATAAAACTTTATACAACCACATTTATCCATGTGATCATTACTTTTTCTTAATAGAATCTTATAGAAAATTTTTATTTGGATGGTCACCTCATCCAAGATTTTAGATCTAAACTCTTTTATATTTTTTTATTATTATTATTATTCACAATTGTGAGTGATGCGTATTTCGCATCCAATTTTCTTGGGAACATCATCATGGATGGGTATCTTGTCCGGTTTTCCCATGCTGTAATCCCGTATACAACCGTTGTTCATAATGTATCTGTTGTATACTACTAGTTATACAATAATTTAAAATGTGCACTTGGGTGATATTTCCCTCATGGGCTTTCATTATCGTTCCACATTTATTCCGTATCATTTCTTAACTTAAGTCCTTGGTGAGTATGCCCTACTTGTCATACTCTGGACCATTCCATCATCATATTAGTAAACCATCTAACTCTCGCCATCCTTAGATGCGCGCATCCTTCGATTTGAACATTCACAAAATATTAGTAACGGTGACATTAATAAGCACCCGTACTATAATACAAGGCTATCTACAATACTTGTTAACACAAGTAATTCACTAACTATACCAGTCTTTTATCATTTTATTTGGGGTAAGGTGCGTTCACAGGATAACCCTATGTGTTATTTACAACACTTTAACCATGTTAGACCGCTAAATTTATGATAACTTACCGGATCGTGCGACCAAGCCTCGAACCGAACACATTTGATCATTAACCTTGAGCTCTGATTACCAACTTGTAAGACCCTATCTTATTCTACTGAAATTTCTATTAAAAATTTTTGCATTTAAATGTATAAATGCGAATATACGTTCAAACATATTTTCAAACTTATTAAAAACTTCATAAACAGTATAACTTGTCGTCATTAATTAGTTTCATAACAACAAAACCAAGCGCGGAAGCTTGAGCTTTGATAGTGTTCGGTTCTTCATAGAGCTTGGTCCTTCTCCGGTATTCCCAATCATTACCTATATTTCATAATTTATGAAATACGTTATTTATAAATGGATTATAACAGAACTGAATAAGCCCGAAGGCCCAAAACATCATAAACAACATTTCTAAAATTTCCCTGCCGTAAGCTACGGTCCCCGCCGTAAGCTACGGGCTGTGACTTATGTTTTACGGTCAAGGCTTTCTGTTCTTGATCAATAGCTGCCTACCATAAGCTACGGTAGGCCACCATAGCTTACGGTGGGCTGCTATAGCCTTTTTCAAATTTTGCCATTTTAGTTACGAAAATTTCCGTAACTCATTCAATTTTCATCCGCTTCTCATGAAACTTGTTTCAAAATGACCGTAAAATGTTTCTACATATTTAATCCGAAATCCTTGACCCAGATACTTATTTCTTATAAATTATGCATTTATTCCCGGTTTATGCTCGTTTAAACCAAACTATACATTTACGCATCCATTTCGGTATGCATTAACACTCCATTATTACCCGTATAGTTGCCTTAACGAAATACATCGCTTATTCAACTAAACCTTTATTTATTTATCATTTTGACTCGTTTGGTTTTTTTAGTGTAATCCACGCTTATTTCAACGAAACCTTATCTATCTTATCATTTCCACACTAAGATATCAATCTATTTCCCACTACAAACATTATTTGTGGTGGATTTATTATCGTAAATTCATTTTATCCAATTTCTGCCATTTGGTTCGACAATTCACGGAAACGACCATTTTAAAAAGGAATTAAACCAAAAAGGCTTATGTTTTTCGCTTTTACGCTCCCGAAAGGGTCTGTTATATTATAAAACTCGTTTATTATACTAACATTAGAGTCATTTACTTATTTCATCACTCAAGGGCATTTTGGTCAACTTAGACCCTTCTTTTACGACGAAGGACTTTCAATATCATTTTTTGACCAAATACGAACATTCAACCATAATCTATTTAAAATCATTATGTTCTTAAGAACATAATTTCTACGATTTAGATTATTAGATTTACCTTACCTTAGGTAATCTATTGTTCATTCATGACTCATTTAACTCTCATCGGACCTTAAGTCCTTGTTGAGACTTTGACTCATTACACGTACCTAGCTCGGGTCATAGCATTGACCTGTTTTAATACTTTGTAACATCAAGCTTTAGTTAAAAGCAATGCAATCCGTATGCTATTCTCTCTGTGAGCACAAAACTCAACAATCGACATTAGTCATTATTGTCAAATGGCGATAATATCACTATTTGACCCATCTGGCCTAAATGACCATTTTATCTTCTGAGATGGTATTTTATTTACCATCTCATCCATGTAACTCTTTTCAGTTTACACCATATAATCATATTAATTAAAGATCATTTCTTAATTCGTTTGTCCCATTATAGCTTACGCCATCGGTTGTCTGTTTCTTATACTATTTTCTATACTTTTACTCGTAACCAATTTACCTTTTTATCCTTTTTACCCATTATAGTTTACACCATAAGGTATATCTTTCAAGACTCCTTGTTTATTTGTCGAAACATGGCCAACTTTCCGTTTTTACCCCTTTATTACCATGAAAATAGTTAGATTAGTCATGATTTATCAAGACTATACCACATTACGGACTTTACATCAAATTTACCATTTGATCTTATTATTGGTCAGTTTGACTTTTTAAGAGTCAACTGCCTATTAGCATATGAAATGCGCAATTAAGTTCGACAAACTCATTTAGTCCTTTCATCAATTATTCAATAGGCGTCATTTCTAGGCCACCGTTTTAACTAAATTTCTCTATTATGTTCATACAATTGTTATATCAATTTAACATAATTTCAACCATTGTATGTTAATTTATCAATCTCATACAAAAACTTGGGATTGTTTCATCATTATAAAACAACCCTTTGCATCATATATATAGAATTGATCCAAACATCAAACTTAACCAACTACTTTAAACATTCATAAATACATGATTATTTCAAACATCATTTAGCATGGATATATCATAAATTTCCTCATATCGTATAAAAATTCATTTCATGCCAAGTATGAATATATACTCAAACACTCAAATTGTTTAAGTATCTTCCTATTACTACCATGTACAATCTAATTGAAAGTATTCTACTTGTCTCACATTATAACTTTCACCAATCTAAGTTTTAGACTTACCTTATGATCCCCTAATCAAGGTGATCGATAATATGCGTTCATGAATCAATTTGGTGTCCAATTCCCCTTTCAATTTGGTGATTCATTGAAGAAACTAAGGTTTCTCCTTGTTTCTTATCCTGATCATTGACATATACACACACTAAGTGTGTGTATTATGTGTTAATTTTATGTTTTAATAAAACAAGTTTCCTTTCTTGGCAGCTTTAGTCCGCCAAGTTTCGTTTTGATAATAAATGATACTACAACTTATTGTTTTGTTATTTATACACATGTTATTAACTAGGTTGAAGAACCAGTTGAAATCATGGATCGGGAAGTCAAAACGCTTAAATGCAGTAAAATTCCCATTGTTCGAGTTCGTTGGAATTCAAAGCGTGGACTAGAATTCACCTGGGAATGGAAAGATCAGATGATGCGCAGATATCCTCAATTGTTCAAAAATGATGCATCCAAAGCTAAAGTTGACACTGAATTTCGAGACGAAATCCAAACCAACATGGGGATGTTGTAACACCAAATGAAAACGCTCAATCGCACTAGCTTCTTCAGCGACGGTGTGCAAATTTCGGGATGAAATTTCTTTCAACTTGAGGATGATGTGACATCCCGCAATTTCGAGGTTTAAAAAAAACTCGTTTGTTTTGCTTTTATAAATCAAATCACATACTTATTTTATTTGATGAGTTAAGTATATTCGTATCAAATTATATTTTATGCATATCGCGTTGAACCGACCTGAACTGTTGAACCAAAGTACATGTCTTGCGTGTTGATTCAACCCACTAGCATAGCTCGGAACTTGCGAAGCCCGAACCGTGGCATGGGTATTAATTATTCACTTATAAAAAAATAATAATAATACAAAGCTAAATAAATACTGAACCTACGGCCGCCTCGCCACATATTTATTCCTTTGTGTTTCTTGGACGCAACCCAACAATTTGGCCCAAAGTCACCCATGATTTAATTTCTAACTACTCCTTCCGCAAATCAGTTCATGTATTCGTATTTTGTGCATGTATACTGGTGGCAGATTAATTCCTTTTCAACTCCAAAAATCCCGCAACTCAAAACCACAATCGCATCACCTCCTTCCTTCTCTCCTTTCGCTGCTGTGAGTGAAGATTAGAGCAGGCTCAAGATTTTGATAACTGGCATCACTAGTTACCATACATCGAACCTTAGTTTTAGTTTTGGTATTTTGTTCATGATTAAATCGCCATATTATGTTAATTTGTACGCTGCGTTTTATGGATTTGTAATGATTCTTATCGTTTTAATAATTACATGTTGGGTACAACTATTAGAAGTCGCATTTGTTGATGTTATATTTGATCTTGAGTTCGGTTAGGCCGCTATGGTTTTAATTGTGGGTTCTATATTGTGTTGTGATGATTATAAATATTCAAGCATGATTTTAGTATGTAAACTAGGCTGCGTTTTCTAGTTAGTTAATGAATCTTGAGGCTTGATGGTTATTTGGGTTGTCAACAATTATAATTGTTGGCTTTATGGTCGACCATGGGTTCGGGTATGTCTCTCGGGTGTTATTGATGGGCTAAATCTAGTTATTAGTGATAAATTAGTTACTATATGACCTTATTTATGGTAGAACCCTGCTATGGTTAATGATTATAAGTTGTTGGGTTTATAAATAAATCGTTTATGGGGTTCGGATGACTAAACGGGTTTTGTCCAGAACGTTACAGCCGATTTTAAGCGGCTGTAACCCGGTCAAATTTTGTCAAAAACTGATTTTCCTTGAGTCTAGGGTGAACTTCCAGGAAAAATCTTTCAAACCACACTGGAATGGCATTTTTTCGATGAAAATTGAATTCTTTATGAATTTGTTTGTGCCAAAGGTTCAGGCTGCGTTTTTTGTCAAATTTGTAGCCCATTACGAGTGTCATAACTCAATGTAAGAATTGTGTTATGATCCTAAATTTTTACTGTAGGAAGTTCCGAGAGGTCATGAAAATATCCCACGTGAATTTTGTAGAAAGAGTAAACGAGGATTTTTAAATGATTTTTGGCGTAAAATGTCATCAGAAAGCTGTAGATTAGACCTAGGTGTAGAGAATGATTTTTAGTGATTTTGTGTAAAGATTCAGGTTATTAAAAAAATGATCGTACGATAACTCTATTGAAGCTAAAGGTTAGAAGCGTAAATTAACTAAAAACCGAATAGTTCGTTTTTAGGAATCGTATGATAACTCTACTAAAATTAAAGATAAAAAGGTAAATTTACCAAAAAACCAATAATATTAAAGTCAAATGAATCAATATTGTAATTGTAATACTATAAATAAATGAACCAATCAATAATTTATACAAAGTTCAAATTAAATAGACTAATAGTACAATCCTATAAGATAAAAGGCAAATGTTCCAACTAAGAATTTGTACATTGTTGTCGTATTAGGCATGTTGTGTTAAAATATCGTAATTTTATGAGTTTGTTTTGTATTTTAAATAAATTATGAAAAACTGCCTTAAAAATAACATGAAACTGCATCAAACTAAAAGTATTTGTGAACGTGTTAAATATGATTATCAGTTGCAACAAAGTGTTGAATGTTATTAGAAATGTTAACGGGTGTCTATGAATGCATTATATGGAATTAGGCGGTCACCTACTCTAACTTACTTAAACGTGTAATTTGTACGACAATGTGATTCGGTGATTATGTGTTAGACTACGTGTCGGAATTCATAAATTGAATTACTTGAAACGATAAACATATCACGACAAAGTTGACCTTCCTGATTACCTTTCAAGTTTAATACCGAGCAAACTAAGGTGAGTTCACAACTCTTTTCTAAAAGCATGCGTCCCTGGTTTGGGACAACACTTTTTACGGTAGCGCTGGGTGGGACTACACGCGCGTCCCTTGTGTGGACCACCAAAACATGCTATCCACTGGAGGTGGATAGTACACTTAGACTAAATGATAAACTCTATCATGAAAGTCCCTGTATTTTACCGATTAGATTGCCGGGTGGGCATACGCGGGGTATTAGTTGATAGCGCTATTAGGTTTGACAAACCTCACACCGTGCTAGAGGCCGGGCGTGAACTTCTAACCTTCACTCTTACTTTAATGTTGATAGACATTATTAAGGGCACAAATGAAACGTCAGCATTCAGTACACAGTTTAGTCATATGATGAGGGTTAGCTACCCGAGTCATACTTATATCAAAACGTTGTGAACTTTATTTTTACTAAACTCAAATTTTTGTGAATTCACCAACTTTATTGTTGACACGTAGTTGCATGCTTTGCAAGTCTGTAGGTACAGCTGTGGACGGGCATTGCAATCGGCTTGAGTGGGTGATTCGTTTAAACTTGTTGTTTTGAACATCTATTTAACTTGTGGCTTTAGTTTCTTGTTGGTTTTTAACTTTGTTTTCCACTGCAACACAAACTGTCTTTTGAACAAATTAATCCCTTTTCGCTAATCATGTTGATAGTGATGCTTTTATTATTTTAAATGGTTGGTTCAACATGATTAGTGGCTAGATACTGGTCGGTTACACGCCTCACGGTAAAACCCCGCATGAGGAATTTGAGGGTGTGACAGATTGATATCAGAGCCATTTGTTATAGTGAACTAGGTTTAAAATATAAAAATATTTTTATAGAAAAAAACCAGACTATAACCGTTCTTTATTGGAAACCACCACAACACCACACTCCACATTGCAAGGTTTGTCATACTTATATGCATATCGTTCTTTACATGTGTATTACCTTACGAAATTATAACTTTTTTGCAAACTAAAATAGGTAAGTGTAACGTATCACAGGTATGTCAACATCCTCATCTTCCTCTTTCGAACGTTCCCATGCACCAGGGAAAGAACCTTTGGTTCATTCCCCTCCGTATCGCGTTGAGACCCACGCTTATCGTCGAGCACGTCTCGCCCAAACCGGTGAATCTTCTTCTCTACCTACCCCTGACCAGATAAGTATCCGACGCTTAGAAGCGGATCTACAAGATGCTCTTGAAAGGATAAAGTATTTGGAGAAGGATAACGCAAGGAGAGAATTCCAGGTCGGACTTCTAGAAGTGATCTTACACGAGACTGGTTGGAGGGTGCATTTCTTGGACGAACGTGTACCACCAGCTCCAGCATCACCATCGGCAGAACCATAGCCGAGGAAGAAGAACCCGAAGAGGGCCCAGCAAAGGAAGCTGAAGAAGAACCTGAGGAGGACCCTGAGGAGGATCCCGAGGAGGAAGAACCTAATGAGATAGCCGCTTATGAGGATGATGATGATGACGACGGTGACGATGGCAACGACGGCAATGTTGACATGGGTGATGGAGAAGTCTATGACTGATCCACCACCTAATTATCTTTCTCATTTCATTCGTTTCTGATACCATGTTTACTTTTAAATTTGAATGTTTGTTGAAATACGTTGTAAAGACAGTTGCAATTTATTTTTATTGGATATTTTTATTTAAGTTGTTTCATATGTTGCTTGGACTGGTTGCTATTGATTACCTTGTTCTTGGAATTTACATAATGAATGTATAACCATGTTTTATATACTCATTTTTTGTTTAATTAAAGGAAATCATGAGCGGTAGAGGCAATGGCCGTGGCGGCGGGCGTGGGGGCATCAACATGACCCAAGCCCAACTGACGGCACTTATCAACGACTGAGTGGCTGAAGCGTTGGCGGCATATCAAGCGGCTCAAGGTGGAGGTAAATCTATTGTTATAGAATGCCCTAAATATCAATTTCAATTGTTGTTCTCTTTTATTTTGTGTTCTTATTCGTGCTAAATTTCTTGTTCAGGCCCGCAAGTCCAACCTCAGCCACCAGCTTGCACCTTCAAATCATTCATGGGTTGTAAGCGCAGTCACTTCACTAGCAACGAAGGTGCTATTGGTCTGCTCCACAGGTTTGAAAAGGTGGAATCTGCGTTCGCCATGTGCAACTGCCCTGCTGAGAATAGGGTCAAATTCGTTGTAGGAGTTCTCGAAGATGCTGCGCTTTCCTGGTGGAACGCGCAAGTACAGATTCTAGGCTTGGAAGTTGCTAATGCCACTCCTTGGAACACATTCAAGGACATGATGAAAGAAGAATACTGCCACATAGATGACATTAAAAAATTGGAAACTGAGTACTACAATTTAAAAATGTCTGGTTCAGAGATCGAGGCGTATACGAAATGATCAAACGAGTTGGCCTCCTTGTGTCCTAACATGTCTGATCCAGCTTTCAAGTGAATCGAGCTATACATCAAGGGGTTAGTCCCCCAAATTCAAAGCATGGTGACCTCAACCAATCTTCAAACTATCCAACAAAACATTCAACTTGCTCACCGACTAACTGATCAGGTAGTGGAATAAGGCAAGTTACCTACACGCAACGTATCAGCTTCTGAGAGCTCTTTTGATAACAAGGGTAAATGGGACGGAAGTCAAGTTAAGGGTTCCAGCTCTACTCAACCCCCTCAGCAGCAAAGAAAATTCGACAACAACCGTACCCCAAACCAGCAAGCGTCGAATCATCAAGCCCGAGGTGGTTACCAGGGAAACCAGCCCAAATGTGACAAATGCAACAGACACCACCATGGGCAATGTGACCCGAACCGCTGTCAGCGGTGCTGGAAGCTTGGGTCATATAACTAAAGATTGCAAAAGTCCTTATCCAGTCAGACAAGCTCAGCAACAGTAGAACCAGCAACCTCAACGTCAACAGTAGCAACAACAGGGTAACAATAGGGTATGCTATCAGTGTGGTGCCGAGGGGCACATTAAAAGGAATTGTCCACAGCTGAACAACAACAACAATGCAGGAAAAGGGAACACTAATAACAACAACAATGGTGATAAGGGGTATGGCGGCAGAGGCCGCGCATTCGTCATCGGTAGAGGCGAAGCAAGGAATGACCCTAATGTTGTGACGGGTAAGTTCCTTCTGAACGACTCTTTTGTTTCAGTACTTTTGATTCTGGCGCGAACCGTAGTTATGTTTCCACAAACTTTAGTACACTACTTAAGCCTGCCCCAACTTCTCTTGAACGTAAGCACACAGTAGAACTAGCTAACGCCAAATCCCTCAAGGCAACGCGTATTCATCGCGACTGTAGTTTGGAGTTATCTAGACACTAATTCGATATTGACCTTATCCCTATCACTCTCGTAGTTTTGATGTTGTAATCGGGATGGATTGGCTAGCCCTAAATCGCGCGGAGATATTTTGTCATGAAAAGATCGTTCGCATCCGCCTTCCTAGTGGCGAAACCCTCGATGTTCGGGGCGAAAAGGGTGGTGCTATGTAAGCACCATTTCATTTATGAAGGCCCATAAATGTTTGCGAAAGGCCATACCGCTATTCTAGCTCTTGTCACTGATGTTCAAACAGAAGAAAAAAGGGTCGAAGATATTCCTATTGTTCGCGACTTTCCTGAAGTCTTTCCTAATGAACTACCTGGCCTTCCGCCTCACCGCCAAGTCGAATTCTAAATCGAGCTAACTCCGGGAGTGGCACATATAGCTCGAGCACCATATCGATTAGCACCGACCGAACTAGAAGAGCTATCTACGCAATTGCAAGAGCTCCTGGATAAAGGTTTTATCCGACCTAGCTCGTCACCATGGGGAGCCCCCGTACTTTCTGTCAAAAAGAAGGATAGTACTTTTCGCATGTGCATAGACTACCGTGAACTAAACAAGGTGACTGTCAAGAACGGTTACCCATTTCCACGCATTGATGATCTATTTGACCAACTGCAAGGGTCAAGCTTTTACTCCAAAATCGATCTAAGATCGGGTCATCATCAGTTGAGAGTCCGAGATAAAGACATTTCCAAGACAACATTCAGGACTCGATACGGTCATTATGAGTTCCTCGTTATGCCATTTTGACTAACGAATGCCCCTGCGGTTTTTATGGATCTTATGAACCGAGTATGCAAGCCTTATCTTGACAAGTTCGTTATTGTTTTCATTGAGGATATCCTAGTCTACTCTAAGAGCCAGGAGGAACACGAGCGACATCTGCGTCTTATTTTGGAACTCTTACGGAATGAACAGCTTTACGCTAAATTCTCAAAATGTGACTTTTGGCTTCGTGAGGTCCATTTCCTCGTCACGTGGTTAATGAAGCTGGGATTCACGTTGATCCAGCCAAGATCGACTCTATCAAGACTTGTCCTACGCCAAAAACTCCTACTGAAATCCGCCAATTCCTTGGTCTGGCAGGTTATTACCATAGATTCACCGAGGGATTCTCGAAGATTGCATAACCTCTTACTGCTCTAACTCAAAAGGGTATCACCTACAAGTGGTGTGATGCTCAAGAATCCGCGTTTCAACATTTGAAAGAGAAGCTCTGTAGTGCACCTATTCAATCTCTACCTGAAGGCACCGATGATTTCGTTATCTACTGTGACGCATTCATTCAGGGAGTCGGTTGTGTGTTGATGCAACACGAGAAAGTCATTACTTAAGCGTCCCGACAACTCAAGGTCCATGAAAAGAGCTACACTACCCATGACCTAGAGTTGGGAGCTGTAGTATTTGCACTCAAGATATGGAGACACTACTTGTATGGTACCAAGTGCACAATATACACCGATCACAAGAGTCTCCAGCACATACTCGACCAAAAGGAGTTGAACATGTGACAACGTCGATGGGTTAAACTTCTAAATGATTATGAGTGCGTAATCAAATATCATTCGGTCAAGGCAAACATTGTAGCCGACGCCTCAGCCGAAAAGAAACCAAGCCTAAACGAGTTCGTGCTCTACAGCTTACGATCCATTCGGACCTTCCCGAGAAAATTCGCAACGCTCAAGTTGATGCACTAAAGGAAGAGAACCTCCTAGACGAATCCATGTGGGGCATGGAGAAATAACTCGAGCTCAAATCTGATGGCATTCATTACTTCATGGAGCGTATATGGGTTCCATCCTACGGAAATTTGCGAGAGCTTATGATGGACAAAGCACACAAGTCTCGATACTTGATACCTACTGGTTGTGACAAGATGTATCACAATCTGAAGGTATTGTATCGGTGGCCTAACATGAAGGCAATTATAGCAAAGTATGTCAGCAAGTGCTTGACCTGTGCTAGAGTCAGGACTAAGTATCAAAAGCCGTCTAGGTTACTTCAATAACCAGAAATACCAACATAGAAATGGGAGCAAATTTCCATGGATTTTGTCACCGGGCTACCGAGACTCAAACCGGAAACGACACCATCTGGGTGATCGTGGACCGCCTAACTAAATCTGCCCACTACCTCGCGATCAAAGAAACCGACAAATATGATACGCTTGCCAGCTTATACTTGAAGGAAGTAGTCTCGCGGCACGGAGTGCCCACTTCTATCATCTCCGGTCGTAACCCTCGTTTCGCGTCCTACCTAAGGCAGTCCATGCATAAATCGTCCAGCTCGCGATTAGACATGAGCACGGCCTATCACCCTCAAACGATGGTCAGACTGAACGCACCATCCAGTCACTTGAGGACATGTTGCGAGTGTGTGTTATTGATTTTGGGATAGGTTGGGAAAGACACCTACGCCTGGTGGAATTCTCTTACAACAATAGCTATCACTCGAGCATACAGGCCGCACCGTTCGAAGCATTATACGGATAGAAATGTCGATCACCTATTTGTTGGGCTGAAGTTGGAGACAACCAAATCACTGGTTCTGAACTCGTGCTTGAAACATCAGAGAAGATCGTTTAGATTAGAAACCGAATGGCGGCAGCTCGTGACCGCCAGAAAAGCTACGCTGATAAGCATAGGAAACCGTTGTAATTCCAAGTTGGTGACAGGGTTTGGTTGAAAGTCTCACCTTGGAGGGACGTTGTTCATTTTGTGAAATGAGGCAAGCTCAATCCGCGTTATTTTAGACCATTCGAGATCATAGAAAGAATTGGGACAGTGGCTTATAGACTGCATTTACCTGAAGAACTCAGGGGTATGCATAATATTTTTCATATAACGAATCTGAAGAAATGTCTATCTGATGAGACACTTGTGGTCCCATTAAAGAAACTCAAGATCAATGACCAACTCCGTTTTATTGAAGAACCAGTTGAAATCATGGATCGGGAAGTCAAAACGCTTAAACACAGTAAAATTCCCATTGTTCGAGTTCGTTGGAATTCAAAGCGTGAACCAGAATTCACCTGGGAACGGGAAGATCAGATGATGCGCAAATATCCTCAATTGTTCAGAAATGATACATCCTAAGCTGAAGTTGATACTGAATTTTGAGACGAAATTCCAAACCAACATGGGGATGATGTAACACCAAATGAAAACGCTCAATCGCACTAGCTTCTTCAGCGACGGTGTGCAAATTTCAGGAATTTCTTTCAACTTGAGGATTATGTGACAACCCGCAATTTCGAGGTATAAAAAAACTTGTTTTTTTTGCTTTTATAAATCAAATCACATACTTGTTTTATTTGATGAGTTAAGTATATTCGTATCAAATTATATTTTATGCATATCGCGTTGAACCGACCCGAACTGTTGAACCAAAGTACATGTCTTGCGTGTCGATTCAACCCACTAGCATAGCTCGGAACTTGCGAAGCCCAAACCATGGCATGGGTATTAATTATTCACTTATAAAAAAAATAATAATAATACAAAGCTAACTAAATACTAAACCTACGGCCGCATCGCCACATATTTATTCCTTTATGTTTCTTGGATGCAACCCAACAATTTGGCCCAAAGTCACCCACAATTTAATTTCTAACTACTCCTTCCGCAAATCAGTTCATGTATTTGTATTTTGTGCATGTAAACTGGTGGCCGATTAATTCCTTTTCAACTCCAAAAATTCTGCGACTCAAAACCACAATTGCATCACCTCCTTCCTTCTCTCCTTTCGCTGCTGTGAGTGAAGATCAGAGCAGGCTCAAGATTTCGATAACTGGCATCACTAGGTACCATACATCGAACCTTAGTTTTAGTTTTGGGATTTTTTTCATGATTAAATCGTCATATTATGTTAATTTGTAGGCTGCGTTTTATGGATTTGTAATGGTTCTTATCGTTTTAATAATTACATGTTGGGTACAACTATTAGAAGTCGCATTTGTTGATGTTATAATTGATCTTGAGTTCGGTTAGGCTGCTAGGGTTTTAATTGTGGGTTCTATATTGTGTTGTGATGATTATAAATATTCAAGCATGATTTTAGTATGTAAACTAGGATGCGTTTTCTAGTTAGTTAATGAATCTTGAGGCTTGATGGTTATTTGGGTTGTCAACAATTATAATGTTGGCTTTATGGTCGACCATGGGTTCGGGTATGTCTCTCGGGTGTTGTTGATGGGCTAAATCTAGTTATTAGTGATAGATTAGTTACTATATGACCTATTTATGGTAGAAACCTACAATGGTTAATGATTATAAGTTGTTGGGTTTATAAATAAATCGTTTATGGGGTTCGGATGACTAAACGGGTTTTGTCCAGAACGTTACAGCCGACTTTAAGCTGCTGTAACCCGGTCAAATTTTGTTAAAAACTGATTTTTCTTGAGTCTAGGGTGAACTTCCAGGAAAAATCTTTCAAACCTCACTGGAATGGCATTTTTTCGATGAAAATTGAATGCTTTATGAATTTTTTCGTGCCAAAGGTTCAGGCTGTGTTTTTTGTCAAATTTGTAGCCCATTACGAGTGTCATAACTCAATGTAGGAATTGTGTTATGATCTCAAATTTTTACTGTAGGAAGTTCCGAGAGGTCATGAAATCTCCAACTTGAATTTTGTAAAAAGACTAAACGAGGATTTTTAAATGATTTTTGGCGTAAACTGTCATCAGAAAGTTGTAGATCAGACCTAGGTGTAAAGAATGATTTTTAGTGATTTTTGTGTAAGGATTCAGGTTATAAAAAATACACAAGTATTCGGGAACTAAAAGGCACGTTCTGTTAAAATATCATAATTTTATAAGTTCGTTTAGTATTTTAAATAAATTACGAAAAAACTGCCTTAAAAATGACATGAAACTGCATTAAGCTAAAAGTATTTGTGAATGTATTAAATATGATTATCTGTTGCAACAAAGTGTTGTATGTTATTAGAAATGTTAACGGGTGTCTATGAATGCATTATATGTAATTAGGCGATCACCTACTCTAACTTACTTAAACGTGTAATTTGTACGACAATGTGATTCGGTGATTATGTGTTAGACTACGTATCGGAATTCATAAATTGAACTAATTGAAACGATAAACATATCAGGACAAAGTTGACCTTCCTGATTACCTTTCAAGTTTAATACCGAGCAAACTAAGGTGAGTTCACAACTCTTTTCTAAAAGCATGCGTCCCTGGTTTGGGACAAAACTTTTTACGGTAGCGCTGGGTGGGACTACGCGCGCGTCCCTTGTGTGGACCACCAAAACATGCTACCCACTGGAGGTGGATAGTACACTTAGACTAAACGAAAAAATCTATCATGAAAGTCCCTGTATTTTACCGATTAGATTGCAAGGTGGGCATACGCGAGGTATTAGTTGATAGCTCTATTAGTTTTGACAAACCTCACACCATGCTGAGGGCCGGGCGTGAACTTCTAACCTTCACTCTTGCTTTAATGTTGATAGATATTATTGAGGGCATAAACGAAACGTCAGCATTGGGTACACAGTTTAGTCATATGATGAGGGTTAGCTATCCGAGTCACACATATATCAAAACGTTGTGAACTTTATTCCCGAAGAGTTACCTGGCTTACCTCCAGACATGCAAGTGGAGTTTAGAATAGATATCCTGCCAGGATTAGCACCTTTGCCAGAGCTCCATATAGGCTAGCACCTACGGAAATGAAGGAGTTGAGGACGCAGCTAGACGAACTCTTGGAGAAAGGCTTTATCAGCCTAGTTCCTCGCCTTAGGGAGCTCCTATCCTCTTTGTAAAGAAGAAAGACGGTTCGATGCGAATGTGCATCGATTACCGAGAGCTAAACAAGTTAACAATCAAGAATAGATATCGTCTGCCTAGGATCGATGATTTATTTGACCAACTTCAAGGGGCTAGTTATTTCTCCAAAGTTGACTTAAGATCGGGTTATCATCAGCTGAAGGTTAGAAGTGAAGATGTTCCTAAGACTGCCTTCAGGACCCGTTATGGTCATTTTGAATTTTTGGTGATGCCTTTTGGACTCACAAATGCACCTGCAGCATTCATGGATCTTCTAAATAGAGTCTACAAACCATATTTGGATAAGTTTGTCATTGTCTTCATAGACGACATACTTATCTACTCTCGTAATCAAGCTGATCACGAGAAACATCTTAGGTGCATCTTAGAACTGCTAAGGCAAGAAAAGCTTTATGCTAAATTCTCTAAGTGTGAGTTTTGGCTTAGAGATGTTAAATATCTTGGACATATGGTAAGTGAGCGTGGTATCCAAGTGGATCCCGCCAAAATTGAGGCCATAATGAATTGGGAAGTGCCCAAGACCCCATCGGAGATTCTTAGCTTCCTAGGACTGGTTGGATACTATAGGAGGTTCATTGAGAACTTCTCAAGAATAGCCACTCCTTTAACTATCTTAACCCGAAAGAATGTTAAGTATAAATGGGGTCCAAAGCAACAAGAATCTTTTGAGGTTCTTAAACACAAGTTGAGCAATGCTCCTGTGTTATCCCTACTAGAGGGTGTTGAAGATTTTGTAGTCTACTATGATGCATCGCACACTAGTATGGGTTGTGTGCTAATGCAAAAAGGCGAAGTGATTGCCTATGCATCACGACAGTTAAAGGTGCACGAAAGGAATTACACCACCCACGATTTAGAATTGGGTGCCGTTGTATTTGCACTAAAACTCTGGAGACATTACTTGTATGGAACAAAGTGTATTATATACACTGACCATAAAAGGCTCCAGCATCTGTTCAATCAGAAGGAATTGAACATGCGACGGCGCTGATGGATGGAAACGCTTAGTGATTATGATTGCGAGTTTCGCTACCATCCAGGCAAGGCAGATGTAGTTGCTGATGCCTTAAGTCGCAAGGAACGGGTTAAACCTATAAGGATTAACGCCAAGAGCATTGAGCTCAGAAATAGCTTAAGTGAGAAGCTATTAAATGCGCTAAAGCAAGCTCTATTAAAGGCTAATATCCCTAACGAGGGATTAGGCGGAACTATAGATCAGTTAGCGCCTGGAAAGGATGGAATCCTTAGATTCAATGATATAAGTTGGGTTCCAATCCTTGGAGGACTTAGAGATCTAATCCTCCAAGAAGCCCACAACACAAGATACTCAGTTTACCCGGGAGGTGACAAGATGTATCAAAATCTGAAGAAGAATTATGGGTGGATGGGTTTGAAGAAATCCATAGCCACTTATGTAGCTAAGTGTCTGACATGTTCGCAAGTTAAGGCCGAACATCAGAAGTCGTCATGACTTCTACGGCAATTGGAAATTCCCACCTGGAAATGGGTAATGTTAACTATGGACTTGATTACCAAGTTACCTAAGACCAAAGGTGGAAATGACACTATTTGGGTCATTGTGGATAGGCTGACTAAGTCAGCACATTTCTTGCCAATAAAGGAAACGTACAATTCAGACAGATTAGCTAGTTGTATGTGGACAAGATTGTGTCCCTACATGGTGTGTCAGTATCTATTGTATCTGATAGAGATACTAGATATACCTCTCACTTTTGGAAAAGTTTCCAACAATCTTTAGGCACATGATTAAACTTTAGTACGGCTTACCATCCGCAGACTGATGGTCAAAGTGAGCGTACTATCCAGACACTGGAAGACATGCTTAGGGCATGTGTGATTGACTTAAGTGGAAGTTGGGATGACCACTTACCCCTAATAGAATTCTTGTATAATAACAGTTATCATACAGGCATCAAGGCTGCTCCTTTTGAGGCCTTGTATGGGAGAAAATGTAGAACGCCCGTGTGTTGGGTAGAAATTGGGGAAGCCCAACTATTAGGACTAGAGATTGTCCTGGAGACCACGGAAAAGATTGTGAAAATCCGTGATCATCTCAAAGCTGCCAGGGATAGGCAGAAGAGTTATGCTGACAAGAGGTGTAAACCTCTTAAGTTCCAAGTAGGGGACAAGGTCATGCTGAAAGTATCACCCTGGAAAGGTATGATGCGTTTCAGAAGAAGGGCAAGTTGAGCGCAAGATATATTGGACCATTCGAGATAGTCGAATGTGTCGGCATTGTAGCTTATAAGCTCAGGTTGCCAGAGGAGCTTAGTGGAATTCTTGATGTATTCCACATATCTAACCTTAAGAAATGTCTAGCTGATGAGTCGCTAGCAATGTCGCACAAGGATGTGCAAATTGATGAAAACCTGAGGTTCGTTGAGAACCAATTTCGATCGAGGATCGACAGGTTAAGAAGCTCTGAAGGAAAATGATACCTATAGTAAAGGTTAAGTGGGACGCTTTTAGAGGTCCCGGGTATACATGGGAGGTGACAAAAGTACCCCCATCTTTTTGAATAAAATCTCGAGGTCGAGATTTCTTTTAAGGGGGTGAGGATGTAACATCCTGTAAAATCATGTCCAATAGTATAGTGACACGTGTTATATTTTAAATATAGTCTATTAAAGACCAATAAGGACTAAAGGCGTCAACATACTTAAATCATTCGCCTCTGAGTGACTGATATGTCAACATACTTGAAATTTGGCCTCTGAGTGACTGATATGTCAACATGCCCAGCCTCTGAGTGACATTGGAGTCAACATGCTTATAATAAGCCTCTAAGTGATCCTTTACGAAGTCCTAACTCTCATACGTGCCATCTGTTGGACGAGAGGGTTCAATTTTGTAAATATGTGAAAGTTGGATGATGGAGGGATTAAAAGTGTCTAGATGTTAATTTATACCTCTGAGTGACCTTTTAACAAATCGAGAGCTCGACAATGTCCGGGCATAATCCCGGGTATGCCAAGTATTGGCTACGGAGGGCTAAAAGTGCCAAAAAGGTGTTTTAGAAGGCTTTTAGAAGCTTTATAAAGTTAAGGGGCTAAAGTGTCAAAACTTAAAACTGGACAAGGGGCGGTCGCGGGCCGCAAGAGACCAGGCCTGGGTCTCTAGCGGGGCGCAAGAAGCCCTCTGCTGCAGAAAGTTATGCTTGGCCTCCAAACAAAGCTCCAAAAACCATGAATTCGAAACCATGGTCTTCTAAACTGCTATGCCACGTTTTGGGACACTTGTAAGCTTCCTCTTATACCCCTAAACACCTGGCATCACCTCCTTTGAGTTCTCCAACTATAAATAGGTGCTTAAGTTCACTATTTCAACTTGCACATTTCTCATTCATACACTCTTCTCCCTCCTCTGGAAGTTCCTAGCTGAAATGAGCATCCAACATAGTTCTTTTGCACCCTAGGAATCACTGGTAAGTGTTCATTCCTTGTTCATTTTCGTTTATAGGCTTTTATAGCCAAAAGTCAAGCGTTTTACGGAAAACGCTTTGACTTTCGGTTAAGACCATTATGGTCCAGCCGTTGTTCATAACAAACATGGCTAAGTGATCGTAATAAGGTAGATGTTAGTCCCTATAAAGGGCACCTCCTAAAGATCACGTTTGTTAGACCAACGACGGGCCAAAGTTATGATATTAAAAAGTCAAACAGACCATTTTTCAAAAAAATCATAAATTGATTTTATATATATTATGAAACCTGTTTTGACACTTAAATAAGTTGGTAATAATTATTAGAACATGTAAGAACATGTTCGACTCGTCAATTTCAGTTCTAGGGTCGGTTCGCAACCGAAAGTCGCGAAGTTTGACTTCTGCTTTGACTTTCGATTCTGACCCAATTTAGATTAGTTATCTACTGATCTAAAGTTGCATTATGATCATAATATAATGTAGCATAACCCTCTGAGGTTATATTACATGATCATAATCAGAATCCAAGTTTATGCGCAAGTTCCATAATTATGCCATCTTTGACCAAAATGTCGTTTTTGCATAAAAAAAGGTTTTAAATAATAATGGACTTGAAAATGAGTTTCCTACTGATGTAATATTATAAGTAGGATTATTTGGGATGGTAAACCAAGTTATAAACTGAGTTTTCAAACAGGTCCTTAAATTATGTCGATAAATGACGATTTTAGCCCTTGTGGCTTATAAAATGGTTTTAATCAAATATTTTCATGGTAAATCTTTTACCTACTGATATGTTATATTAAATAACATATCTAAGACATTTTAATCTGACCCTAATGTCAATTTTTATTAAACATCACATAAAACGACATTTTACGATATAAGCTCCGTTTCGGCGCATAGTATGGTTGTAAACCATAGTATTTGACCAAAACTTGTTACCTACTGATTTTAAAACTTATTTTAAACATATTTACAGTAGGTACATGTTATAAACTCAGAATCCCAAATAATTTATAAACTATGTGTAAAATGACCAAAACGCCCCTTCGGTGCATAGTTTGGTCATAAAAGATAAAATACACATATAATTGATATCCTACTGATATTATATCATAAAAAAACCATTTTTCTATAATACTCATGATTATAGATTTAAATTATATTCAAGTTCCTTTTATATGGTATGAAATTACCAAAATGCCCTTATGAGCATAGTTTCGTTTTAAAACCTTAACGGGCATATAAGTTGATATCCTACTGATATTTTAACTTATTTAAAATATAATGGCATATAAAATTGTCCATGACTTATCTGGTTACCCATTATCGCTTATAAGCATACGGTTAATTATACGTAACTAGTTTACGGAATTCAACCAAAACGGGTTTAACCTTGTCATTTAAGTTTCAAAATCCAGAATGTTCTTAGTTTACCCATATTATGCAAGTCAAAGTACTTGTCGGGTTTAAACAACATTCTATCCAATCATCGTTTAATCAAGCGTTACATGTTTTGATCATGTACACTACTCGATCTAAGTTTATAACTTAATTAAAGACCGTTAGTATTAGTTGGTTAGCTTATGCCATAATCCAGACTAGAGCCTTGTCGGTAAATGCTATCTGCACATTAGTACTTTTGTATACGGCTGAATTATTTAAATTTAAAAGAAGACTAGCTCAGGTAAATACTCTCGACTTATTTTCCCTATACGGGCTTGGGATACGGTAAATTATTACCGCTTGATCAGAAATGGGATCAATCGAAAGCCGGATTGTGGCTAGTAAATTCGCATATTCTGTTTTAATAAGTTTTCTTTGATAACTTAAACATCGGGGGTTAAATTACCGTGTCCTGGATATCCTCGGGTCATTAGATTAGTTAATGGCCACGACATTAGCACGGGGTGTAGGCATACACCTGACAGACGCTCAAATGCAAATTACCAAAGAGGTTGGGGATAACTCTTCTGTGAGTTCTAAGTGGTGTGTATTTAATCATGTCTCGGTCTCTGTACTGGGCCCTGTATGTATGGACAAACATGTGAATCTGTTAACAAGGTTACAAAGTAACTTTCCCAAGTTTAAAAGATTTTGTGCCATGTGTACTTCAAATCATTTTAAAATGTTTTCAAATGCGTCAGTTGGGTTTATTTACCAGCGAAAGCTGACGTATCGTCCAAAGACTAAACTGCAAGTACAATACGAAATAGGCCGGAAGCTGCTCGGTAGTGAATAAGAGGATCTTGCAAATCCTTAGATTTTCCATAATGTCTGTTTTATATTCTTTCTTGTACATTTTAATGATCCGCATATGGATCTTCTATTACGAGCCTTTATATTATTTTATTTCGAACATTTGGTTTGTAATAGTAAATTTTACTCCAAGACTTCCGTTGTGCCATGTTTAATCGACATTGATGTTATCAACTACTCCCCACCCGGGCTCACCGGTATATGGATTTGGGTTGGAAATCCGGGGTGTGACACTTTGCTATTTTTTGTAACTTTTGAAATATAGCGTTTTTATAAAGTTATAGTTATACCAGTGGGACGAGTTCATTTTTCATTATGTATTGACCTAAGTTTCATTTAGAACGTATCAGGTCAAATATAATACATTTTATTGTTATTATTAAACGATTTATTATAATACTAATTACTCATCTATATATGTCATATTTCAATTAATCATTCTAAATTTGATTTAATCGTTCAACCATATGAAATACAAGTTTTATATATATTCTATTTGTTCACAAAACGGGGTGTTATAGACTGAGGACCACACATGTAACATTCGGTCTCTCCCACCACCAATATTGTCCAATTTGCTCCTGATAGGTTGCCTATCCAAGAAAATCACGGATTTGTTTTTTGTTGCCTTAGTGGAGACTTCCCAGAAGATCACACCAGTGGTGGATCTAGAACAAAAGTTTAAGGGTAACACTCAAATTTTTTTTACTATACAATATAAATGAAACAAGATAATAATTCCTTATGTTTTCGACACCGAGGTTTCGTAGCAAACTACCGTCCGTGCCACTTAACATATTTTGAAGATTACATGCGAGGACTGACTGCGTGCTATGGGCATAAATATGTAGACTTTGACCTGAGTTTTGTTGAGACCATAATTTTGGTGTCTTTTTGGATCAATGTAGGCTTAAACACCAACTTTCTTCGTGGTATGGTTTAGCGTATAAGTAATCATACATGTACAACCTAAAATCTATGTAAATACAACATCCTAATGTACAAAACCTTTCAGCATACATCATGTACTCAAGCCCACATTAATAATAACAAAAAATAAAAGATAATAATAATATGATGTAAACCACAACATTTAGTCGATAAAATAAACTTGAGGGCTATAATATTTTTTTGTCTAAAGAAGGAACAAATAAAGAAGGAATACAAAATACCTATAATAAATGCGATTTTAAATTCAATGTAACATATCATATTACCAAAAATTACATTTAATGTTGCCAATAATGTATTAATCACGTAAAATAGCATTTAATATTGTCTAATATGAAGCCAATCACCTAAAAAAAGCATTTAATGTTTCTTTAATCATATCAATGCCTTTATATTTGAACACACTTACCGTTTCAACCTCTAATTTCATTTGTTCTCTTCTCAAATTTGCATAGTTCTTATTATCCAGCAAGATTTCTTATCCAATCTTATCGTGTTACTATTAAACCATATCAATAGACCCACCTACATCCGGGCCACCCTGATGCATTCAATAAGGTTTGACAAATCATAGAAAAGGAAACATGCAAGGCTAAGAGGGTGTTGGGGCTTTTAATAGATTGAACAGGGGTAGTATAATATTTTTTTACGGGGTTGCGGAATATGAAAAACGTCAAAATTATTATTTTTTTGTACTACCTCCAAAAAATTAAGCTGTAGCGGAGGTTACCCACTTACCCGTACCACTAAAGTAGGTCCGCCTCCGAGTCACACATTCTAATGCTACTCTCAACTAGCACCACGGCTGGTCTTGGGGTTGGGCACATTTTTTATGAAAGAAAGTAAGAAATATATATATATATATATATATATATATATATATATATATATAAAAGTAGAGTGTTCATATGAGAATAAATCTTTTGTAAAAAAAAATTTTCAACCAATAAAAATTCTTCATTTTATTTAATTTAATTTAATATTTGCATTATTTTTAATGTAAGGGTATATTTGTAAACTTATATAAATCATTAATTGTAGTTTTACTCTTTAATAGCTAACTAAATTAAAATTTGTAACTTATATTCAAAATATATATTTATATATATGTATATATATACATATATCTGTCTTTTTCAAAAATAAAAAAATTAATTTAGAGTATAGGATAAATTACTAGGTGTGTTGGATAATTTTTCTAGTTCCATGTTGACCTTTCACTAGTCTTACTGGAACCCATTTTATTATATAAATCGTATGATTTTTATAAAACTATTCATGTATGTTGATTGTTTTCTGTTTGTTGATATCAAATGGCTTATGCAATGAGAAGATACTAACGTATGCAACTGTTAAGGTAAGAAACATGATGCTCAACTTAACTCATGTCTGAAATACTAATCTCTTCACATTCAAAGTGCAAGGGGTGATTAGTATATATTAAAGGTAGTTACAAAAGTACGGGACTGAAGATGACAAATCAGAATATTATAACTGGCTCCCTTAAAGGAATCAATATGTCTCCTAGAGACATACCTCTTGGAATTGGCGACACCTATACAAAACCAAGGGACGCATCCTTTCAAGTTGATTCGTACATTTTAGATTCTATACATAGGGTATTAGATTTAGTTTGTAAAACATTTATTGTATTCGAACTTCTCAGTTTATATAATCAAGTATTTGTTGTTCTAGAGATCAAAAATCACGATATGGAAAACAATATATGTTTACATATATTTGTAAGGTTTGTAAGGTGCCAATTAAAGATCTCTACGTCTATGTCACAAAAACAATAATCAATATTAGGTCAGTTATGAAGGACGATATCCACTCTTTGAGGTGACTTTTATATATATATATATATATATATATATATATATATATATATATATTGGAGAGTTCAAATGTACAGAAAAATTTTGTAAGAATAAAAAGAATAACTTTTAAACCAATAGAAATTCTCCATTTACTTCATTTAATGTGTGTATTTAATGTTATGAAAAAGGGCATATAGGTAAATCTATAATTGTCATTAATTAGCTAATTAATTAAACTTGTAACTCATTTTTTTCATAAACTCTTTCAAGATAAAATAATTTATAGTGTAGGTCAATTTTCGATATGTGTAGGATAAATTTTAGCATGTGTAGTATAAATTTTGAAATGTGTAGGGTAAATTTACATGTGTGTAGTGTAAATTCCAGTAAATGTAAGACATATGTAGGATAAATTTGAAATGTGTAGGATAAAATGTTTTTACTTTATTAATGAGAAATAATATAATTAATGAGAGCAGTTTATAAACTATTTAATGTTTTACCATTATGTCTTTTCTTCTTTTTGTTCTCACGTTAAATTTCTTCTCAAATGAAACTTCTCATATATATATATATATATATATATATATATATATATATGTATATGATTTAACATGGATCTCTCGAGATGAAACTACACGAAAATATCATAACTTTTTTTTGTATATAATGTTAGAAACATGAAGTCTAATAAAAAAATACCGGTTGAATTATACTCATCATGTAGGGTGGAGGTCATTCTCTACAACTAAAGTAGGTTAACTTATAGGATTAGGCTTGTTCAAATAAGGTTAATTTTCTTTCTTTCTCGATTAATACGACCAGATCTTGCAAAACAACACAACATCCTGAAGCTCGTCACAAGGAGGAGGATTGGAACCACCATCCATCGTGAGAATAATAAATGTGTTAAGTGAGAGAGTAAGAGAGCGATCCTTAAACTGGAGATAAGGTCCTCTATTTATAGCTGAAGAGAGTAACGAAGGAGATTGGTTGATGGGCCTTGGGCTCAACGTCAACATCAAGGAATATGCCGTTTGTCTTCTTAAACACAACCGTTAATGTATGCAGGCAAATGGGAAGATGGTGCACGCTATTTGGATCCACGTGCCATGTTAATTGTCCTTGTTGTCGGGTCTTTCATCAGCAGTTAATAGAGATCATGGAGCAGTTGATGGTGCACAGTGATTGATAACACATCACTGTCGTTTTGTACTTTTAGTCTCTTGTACGATTGTTCATCGTAAAGTTCTTCCGGACACAAACTATCATGCGCCTTTTGGTTGTATACTCTAACATTTGTACTAATTGTACTATGCCTTCCTAGCATGCAGATACTCGAGCTAATGAAGCTTGCAACATATGGTTTGCTCTAATCTATTGAAAAATGACTAGGTGTTATTTTGAGTGGTAGGTATGATGAAATATACATAATCTGACATTAATAGTTTCAATTATTTTGAGTGGTAGGTATCATAATGTGACATTAAATAGTGTCAAATAATTTCACATCCAAATATGCAAAATGTGCAAATTAAGTATTATAAGAAGGTGTACGTTCGAC
Source organism: Scalesia atractyloides (assembly GCA_947069175.1). Classification (NCBI taxonomy): domain Eukaryota; kingdom Viridiplantae; phylum Streptophyta; class Magnoliopsida; order Asterales; family Asteraceae; genus Scalesia; species Scalesia atractyloides. Next base: position 18,644,540 of record CAMTDV010000027.1, read on the forward strand.
ACAGTATTTTTCAAAATTTCAGTGTTGAGAGGAGTTATGGAGTCTGGTTGCATAAAACTTCTCCTTTTTATCATCTGTCACATTATCAAACTCAAAATCAATAGTCAAGAATCTCCCTGGCTTTCCTGGTCATCTTCCTTTCACTCTTGAAACCGGGTATGCATGTGTTTAAAGATCGTATATGTATTTCGTTAATTAATAGTAATAATATATATCTATGGAAATTAAACTTGCTATTTATGTCTAAAGATATGTCGGCATCGGGGCTGAGAATGAAATTCAGTTCTTCTACTACTTTGTCGAGTCGCAAAGAGATCCGGCACACGACCCTCTTCTTCTTTATCTCACCGGAGGACCGGGCACTTCTGGACTTTTCCCTTTTCTCTATAATGTTGGTAAGTTTATCATACTCACTGTTTGGTTTGGACGGTTCTTCGGTCAAATTGTTGACAATTGGAACGGTTTTGTGCTTATTGGGTTAAAAAATGATAAAGACGTATAGGTTTAAAGTAAGTTATGTGCTAACCATGAAAAAACTACAATATTTTAATTACCCATGTCTTTGTTTAGTGATTAATCTAGAAATTTTGCGTAGGATGGGCACAATAATGGTCAACTAATTTAGGGTTAGAAGATTATCCAGATCAAATAAGTTAGGCATAGAATAAGTAGAGATAGATATCGGACTATTACTAGATGGATTTTCACTTGAAAATAAAACTATACTTTTAAAAAGTTTGTCAACAGTTCCTGGATGAAAAACAAATTTAAAGTTGATAAAATATGTTATGCAGGTCCACTAAGCATTCGTTTCGATAGTTCCGGGTGGAATAACTTCACTTTGGAGCTAAATCTCAATACATGGACAAAGGTTCATATTCTTACTCAATATTTTTACTATTAGTTGTTTTGCAGGAATTACCTTTATTTATAACAGATATAGAACAAATTCCATTCTCGTAGATTATTTGGGTTACATAAAAGATTTATACGCACGTATATGTGTATTACATATGGAATTGACGATGAGGGGTGTGGATTAATTTGCAGGCTGCTAATGTAATATTCCTAGATCGACCGGCGGGTGTAGGGTTTTCCTATGCTACAACAAGTGGCGGATGGAGAAATAGCGATTCAATTTTATCTATGCATACATACGAGTTTATACAAAAGGTAAATTACGTTAAATGCTCTAGCAAGAAGCTAACATTGCAAAGTAACCAAAAAGGAAGACAGTCCCACCAAAACTCTACACGCAAATACCTTGCTTGCTAACACAAAACTGGTCAATATGTTTAAGCCTAACATAAGCCATTTAAATGTGTTTATTTTCGTTTATATGCCTATTTTTTTAACGAGACCAGGCACACAACCTAAAGGGATTGTAACATTTTGTTTCATACTCAACTAATGACCACTTTGTTAACCCTATCAGTTGAAAAAAAATACGAATGTTGCTAAAATATTAACTATATACATATTAAAAGACAAGTGCATTTATCTCACTATTCATACTACCCAATCACAAGTTGTTACATGGTAGTCTTTTTTTTATTTTTTTCCCTTTACTGTATTTTGCCTTTTACATTTTACACCCTTAACTTTACTATAATTCATATTAAGTCCTTTTACTTTAGCAAGTGTCTTTGTCTCACTATTCATACTACCCATTCTTTTTTTCCTTTACTATATTTTGCCTTTTACATTTTACACCTTTAACTTTAGTATAATACATATTTAGTCCTTTTACTTTGACTTTTCTAATATGCATATTAGTCCTTTTACTTTGAAGTTTTCTACTTACTAGTTAACTTTGCATATATATGATGTTTAGTCTGTTCACTTTAACTTTGATAATATACATATTTAGTCTCTCTACATTTATTGGTTTTCGTAGTGTTTTTTTTCTTGCTAATGTGATGAACAAACCGACTCACGCTGCAATGCGCGTGATAAAACTACTAGTTAAGATCAGTTTGCAACTTGATTGATGCCTTTATATATGTATATACAATGCTTTGTGGGCACCCTAAGTTTCTTAATAATCCTTTATACATATCTGGGATTTCATACATGGGCTTGCTGATACCAGTTATTACTTTAGAAGTGTACAAAGGTAAGAACTTTTAGAACATATTGCTATATGCAAACTTGAAAACATGCAAGTGAAAAAATGAAAAGATAAAATTTATAACCAGTTGTTACTTTAACGGGTGCATTGATGCCCCATTTACAAGTTTGACTATTATACAATTATTTTATTGTGTTCTTCTAATTTTGTAGGCAATGAACGTGGAAGTGAACAACAACTGAATATTAAAGTAAATATCTAACCATATAAAATTTATAATATCGTTGAAAACTATTTTGGTGGTTGGCTAAATCGGTTCTTTATCAATTATCAGGTCTATTTCAGTTTTCAGACAGTAAAGTAACAATTGTTTTAATTGTTTTTTTTCCCATTAACAAGCACACTAATTGAGTAAAATATATAGAACAATGATCCATGAACAATGTTTTGTTTTACTTGTAACATCCGTCAAAAACGGATTTACCAAACCCGTTCCGTTTATCAACCGAACAGTCAGTTAAAATTTTCATTGCGAATTAAATGCTCAAAATAATTTTAAACGATACGTAATCAATTATTATGCGGGGATATATATTTAGTTTTTGAAAAACTGTCAAAAATAACAAAATAAAAATGTTTTACTCATGCCGGGTTTCGAACTCGGGTCTGTAACCGGCTCAACAACAACTTATCACCCAGCCAATCAACCGCTCCGCCGCTTTGATTTTATGTTAATAACAAGAAACAATTAATTCAAATATTCAAGTTCGAAAGTTAAATTCAGTAAATTGCGCCCAAATTAGCAGTCGTCGGAAATCCCGACGACTTCGCCGTTTAATTACGTTTCCGCTCAAATTAACCGAAGACTTAACTCTCACAACGGTTATAACCGACTCTGAACCCGCGACATCAGCCATAACCGCCGGAGAACGGCTGACTTCGAATTGAGACCAAATTCAGACCCCATACATCTCGATACTACCCTATAAATTCACCCACAACTCACCAGAAATCTTTCACACTCAAATCGCACCCTTTCTCGGCGAAAACTCACTCGCCGGAAATAATTTATACGTCGCCGGAAAACCGTATCATTAATCTCTGAGCTTTAGTGAACCCCCTAAACTTTTACCGAAGTCACTCACACCCTTTGTAAGCTTTCGGAAGACTCTCTGCTGCAAGACACTCGTCGCCGGAAGAGCTTGCTGTCGCCGGAGTTTTGCCGGAAAACAGAGGAAAACCAGTCGGTACTTTTCACGCCTAAATTCCTTTCTTCTTACTTTTATCTCGTCTGTAATTGATCATAAAACGCTAAAGAAACCTGAATCAATACTTCGAATCAGTCAGTCGTCACTTCCGGTGAAAACCAGTGAAGAAGACGAAGTTTCGGTAATAGTTAAGTATAATTAAAATCAAGTTATTTACCGGGTTAGACACACAGTCCAGCGGTGGACTGTGTGCACATTTAACGCTAAGGTCTCGAGTTCGAGTATTGTTCCTCACACGCTGCCTTAATAAAAATTCCTTTTTCCGCAAAACTGAACCGGATTGATTTAGGTATATGTTAAGTATATTGATAACCGAGTTTATAACCAAGTGAGACACACAGTCCAGCGGTGGACTGTGTGTCCGCTAACCCACAGGTCCCGGGTTCGAGACCTGTGGAGCGCACCGGTTCTCGGGATTTAATTCATTTTTAAAATAAAGGATTTCTGTTTAAAATCTAATTAATATATATATATAATATTAAAATCGGATATATGACGGGTTAGACACGTAGCTCAGTTGGTAGAGCTGCGTGCACGCGTACGAGAGGTCTCGGGTTCGAGCCTCACCCAGCGCACAACAAAACGCCTTCGAACCGTTCAACGGGCAGTCAAAGTCAACGGTCAAAGTCAACTGTAGCAAAAATCAAATATTTTTTTATTATTTTTATTTAATTATTTTAATTAAAAATCAATTAAAAATACTTAAAAATAACATTTTTAAGGTTAGAAAATAGCCTCAAACTCACAAAAATACACCCAACAATCCTACTAAAATAGATTAATAAAATCCGTTACTTACCGAACTAAAATGCTATTTATCTAGGTTAATTTCACTCGTGGTTAAAACCACTTCGCGTGCACTCAACATCATCAACCGAACGCACCCAATGTGAGTGAATTCTTACAAACTCCCCTTTTTATTCATGTTTTGGGGTGTATCATGTGTCGCTTAAACTAATTCTCTTATGCAAACTCGTGCTATACCATTATATGATTTAAACTAGAATGTAACTATTGTTGTTTGTGATGTATTACATATTGTCAAAGTTGTATGCAAATTATTTAGGCCCATCAGTTCCTCGTGGGAGACGAGTTGAACAACGCGTGCCTTAAAACTCATTCATTAGGCCCATCAGTTCGTAAGAACAACGCGTGCCTCAAAACTCATGCATTAGGCCCATCAGTTCGTAAGAACAACGCGTGCCTCAAAACTCATTCATTAGGCCCATCAGTTCGTAAGAACAACGCGTGCCTCAAAACTCATTCATTAGGCCCATCAGTTCGTGGAACAACGCGTGCCTCAAAACTCATTCATTAGGCCCATCAGTTCCTCGTGGGAGACGAGTCGAACAACGCGTGCCTCAAAACAATCATTTGGTGTATGTGTGTTCAATATTCAATATTATGTGTTGTGTGAATAAATTTACATCTACATTTACTCATATGTGGTATGCACATTATTTATAATCAATTGGATAAACTTGTTCAAATGTTTTTCCATAGGATTCACTCGCCAACATTATGTTGATCCAAAAAACCTTTTTACACATGATACAGGTGAACAGGTTGAAGCAAGGAAAACATAGGATATGCCTTAGAAGAGAACCAAGAAGCTTAGACTGATAGTTAGAACATGTTGTATCATTTATTGTAGATTTCCATTAAATTGTATTAATGAATATGAAACGTATAATAAATGTCATGAGCTTTGATGATAACCCAATCATGCCCGGTCACCTTTTCCGCTGCGGGTCGGGGTGTGACAGATTGGTATCAGAGCCATGACTATAGGGATATAGGATAGGTTATTAGACCCTTAGAGCCTATACTATAGTCTGCCTAAATTTTAATTGATTAGGTGGTTACATACAAACTTGTGATATTTATTTGTTTCATATTACAGTCAAACATACATGCTTATATACGTATTCGTTATACATATATCAATGTTCATATATTCAATTCATTTTCATACTCTCATTATTCAAGGATTTTGTTGCAATTTTCAAATCCCATCAAAGTAAGTTCTGCGACGGGCATGTAGTAACCGGAAGGGTACAAGTACCGGTAGTCGGGACGTCCTGTCTAGGTTGGCATTCGTATAAATCCAAAATAACGGACCAGTTTGCCTACCTGGGGACTAACGATGAGAGTACGACGGACCTATTAGGCCAAAGCATGCCACACCAAACGTTGTTCGAACTAACCTCACTTTGAGATGTCACCGTGTCCATGCCTGGGCACATTCTGAATATCATACGTTACATATTTCTCGATTTTCTCCGGGTTTTAGTGTACGTAACCAGGCTAACACATGCGAACCATATGAAAACCCGGGTAATCATGGGGGCCCACGTGATTACGAAGGTGAAGTATGGCGGCATGCAAGGCCCAATTACGAGCAAAACCCAAGACATCCTATGGATGTAGTAGAGTTATTTTCTATATTTATTTTATGAACGTTCATTTCCAAACATGACCCACGATTCCAAAGGCATCCAACTCATACTCTTGATATGTATTCCTTGTAGATGTCTTCTAGCCTCGCTCGTAGGAAAATGAGAGCAGGAAAAGCCCGTGAACGCATGGCTACCCAAATCGCTCAGCAAATGGCGATCGTAATACCCAACATCGTAGTTCAAGTTCAACAAGCCCTTACCGCTAATTCCGTTAACCCAACCCAACAAGAGGATCAAAACACTGTCAACCTTTCAGTCACTAAATGCACCTACAAACATTTCAAATCCTGCGATCCTCCAAAATACGAAGGTACTGAAGGTGTCACTGCTCTCCTCCATTGGTTCGAAGAAATGGAGAACACTTTTCTAAATTGCGATTGCCCCGATGATCGCAAAGTGCGTTATGCTACCGGTAGCTTACTTGGAACCGCACTCACATGGTGGAATACAGAGAAGACCAAACGAGGTGTTGAAGAAACTATGACCTTGACTTGGGAAGAGTTGAAGGGAATCATGACAAGACGGTTTTGCCCAAGAAGTGAAATCAAGAAATTGGAGGATGAGTTCCATGCTTTGAAACAAAAGGAAGGCGACCACACCACATACAACAAGAGATTCCTTGAGTTAAATCAAATGCTTCCCAATTTGTTTACTCCCCTCTACCGTTTGATCGAGCACTACATTCGTGGTCTTCCATCAAAGATTCAAGACTCTGTAATAAGTACCTCGCCTGCAACTTTGGAAGCAGCAATGGAGCTAGGAACCGCGCTCACTGAGAACCGAATCCGAAACAAAGATTTCAAAGAGGAGAAGAAGAAGGATAAAGCATCAACCGAAACCTCAAACTCCACCCGAACCGAATCCTCTACACCACCTATTTTTAAGAGAAAACGAGATGGGCAAATTTTCGCCGTCACCCAACGCAACCAACTAGCTTCACAAGTTGTACCTCCTCAAACTATCCCAAACGCTCAAGTAGCACCCAACTCAACTTACCCAAATAAGAAACCTTACATTGGACCTCACCCTCAATGCAACACCTGTTTCTATCACCATCCATCTACTTTACCCTGTCGACTATGTGCGAATTGTGGACGCTACGGTCATTTGAGCAAAGCTTGCCGCACCGCTCAAAACCAAACCTCAACCCCTACTCAACCCATGATCCAAACATATCAACAACCTCAAAACCCCATGTACCCATATGTTCGAGCCTGTTTCAATTGTGGCGACCCTACCCATTTTAGAAACACGTGCCCTCGTTTGGTTAACATCATAAACGCCCAAGCTCAAGCAAACCAAGCAAACCCAGCTCCACCGCCAGCAAGAGGAAGAGTTTATAACATCAACACCAATCCTGTTGAAGATATTAACGGTCCAAACCAACCACTTAACTAGCCTTCTCTCACCAAGAATCAAGATTCAACTCCAACCACTTAGTTTTTATGTTTTTCTTTATGTTATCTCAATTTTCACGTATCTCAATTGGAATTTTATCCAAGAGTTTTAATGCAAATTACTAGTTCAGTTTGTTTTATACTCATTGATTTAATATTCATGTCACATACTTCACGACATATCTCAGTTTCATCATTTAAAGAAGTTGAGTTGTGTCTCACTTCTACATAGACTAACCTCTCCATCATATTAAACGAGAGAGGTATTGTCAAACACGGATACTATTAGAATTAAGACTCAAGCGCTGGTTGTTGTGTTTGTTTATGTTGTAGAGTCGCATAGAACTAATCATAACTTGCGGATAAAGTCAATGAAAATTTGACAAGAATATGGTGGATACGCCGCTGGTACTTCCTATATATAAGTATTCTTGTCAAAAGATCGGAGGCATTATCAGGCGGTTATGAGAGGTTCCATGCATAGGTTGTTTGTGTGATTAAGTTATTCATTTTCAATACATGCAATAAGCTCGGCTCCGTTTGATTGAGCCTTGAGCACACAGACATTTTCATTTTCAATACATTCAATACGTTCGGCTCCGTTTGATTGAGCCTTGAGCGCACAGACATTTCAATTTCAGTACATACAATACGATCGGCTCCGTTTGATTGAGCCTTGATCGCACAGATATATTTCATTTCAGTATTTTTATGTTTGATGTATTGGTTGTAGAGTTATAGGACTAATCATAATTCACTGATAAAACCAATGAAAATTTGACAAGAATATGGTGGATACACCGCTTGTACTTCCTATATATAAGTATTCTTGCCAAAGGATCAGAGGCGTTATCAGGCGATTATGAGAAGTTCCATGTAGGATTTAGTGTTGCCTTGGTTGAAATTTGTGTTACATTTATATCATCTCACTATTTAAAGAAATTGGATTGTGATCCATTTCTACATAGACTAACCTCTCCATCATAACAAACGAGAGAGGAACTGTCACCATTCAAACGTATATACTATCAGAATGTGGATTCAGTTATTAGTTGTTGTGGTTATTTGTGTAGATTGTAGTATTGGAAGTTTTGCCTTAGGATATAACCATACTTTTCCAAACATATCTAAACTCTTATGCATGATATCATTTTAGCGAATCATTCCTGCTTAACAATACTTATACAGTAGGCAACAAAAAGCGATTCCTATATTAGGATACTTAACCTTTACAAGGAACGTTACCGCCTCAAACAAAAACCTAAACCCTTATTTCTTCTAAGTATGTAACTGTCAAACTAAACACCATCATTCTTTTAGTCAAATATATCACTATTTAAATTTCGGGACGAAATTTCTAAAAAGCAGGGATACTGTAACATCTGTCAAAAACGGATTTACCAAACCCGCTCCGTTTATCAACCGAACAGTCAGTTAAAATTTTCATTGCGAATTAAATGCTCAAAATAATTTTAAACGATACGTAATCAATTATTATGCGGAGATATATATTTAGTTTTTGAAAAACTGTCAAAAATAACAAAATTAAAATGTTTTACTCATGCCGGGTTTCGAACTCGGGTCTGTAACCGGCTCAACAACAACTTATCACCCAGCCAATCAACCGCTCCGCCGCTTTGATTTTATGTTAATAACAGGAAACAATTAATTCAAATATTCAAGTTCGAAAGTTAAATTCAGTAAATTGCGCCCAAATTAGCAGTCGTCGGAAATCCCGACGACTTCGCCGTTTAATTACGTTTCAGCTCAAATTAACCGAAGACTTAACTCTCACAACGGTTATAACCGACGTCTGAACCCGCGACATCAGCCATAACCGCCGGAGAACGGCTGACTTCGAATTGAGACCAAATTCAGACCCCATACATCTCGATACTAACCTATAAATTCACCCACAACTCACCAGAAATCTTTCACACTCAAATCGCACCCTTTCTCGGCGAAAACTCACTCGCCGGAAATAATTTATACGTCGCCGGAAAACCGTATCATTAATCTCTGAGCTTTACTGAACCCCCTAAACTTTTACCGAAGTCACTCACACCCTTTGTAAGCTTTCGGAAGACTCTCTGCTGCAAGACACTCGTCGCCGGAAGAGCTTGCTGTCGCCGGAGTTCTGCCGGAAAACAGAGGAAAACCAGTCGGTACTTTTCACGCCTAAATTCCTTTCTTCTTACTTTTATCTCGTCTGTAATTGATCATAAAACGCTAAAGAAACCTGAATCAATACTTCGAATCAGTCAGTCGTCACTTCCGGTGAAAACCAGTGAAGAAGACGAAGTTTCGGTAATAGTTAAGTATAATTAAAATCAAGTTATTTACCGGGTTAGACACACAGTCCAGCGGTGGACTGTGTGCACATTTAACGCTAAGGTCTCGAGTTCGAGTATTGTTCCTCACACGCTGCCTTAATAAAAATTCCTTTTTCCGCAAAACTGAACCGGATTGATTTAGGTATATGTTAAGTATATTGATAACCGAGTTTATAACCAAGTGAGACACACAGTCCAGCGGTGGACTGTGTGTCCGCTAACCCACAGGTCCCGGGTTCGAGACCTGTGGAGCGCACCGGTTCTCGGGATTTAATTCATTTTTAAAATAAAGGATTTCTGTTTAAAATCTAATTAATATATATATATAATTAAAATCGGATATATGACGGGTTAGACACGTAGCTCAGTTGGTAGAGCTGCGTGCACGCGTACGAGAGGTCTCGGGTTCGAGCCTCACCCAGCGCACAACAAAACGCCTTCGAACCGGTCAACAGGCAGTCAAAGTCAACGGTCAAAGTCAACTGTAGCAAAAATCAAATATTTTTTTATTATTTTTATTTAATTATTTTAATTAAAAATCAATTAAAAATACTTAAAAATAACATTTTTAAGGTTAGAAAATAGCCTCAAACTCACAAAAATACACCCAACAATCCTACTAAAATAGATTAATAAAATCCGTTACTTACCGAACTAAAATGCTATTTATCTAGGTTAATTTCACTCGTGGTTAAAACCACTTCGCGTGCACTCAACATCATCAACCGAACGCACCCAATGTGAGTGAATTCTTACAAACTCCCCTTTTTATTCATGTTTTGGGGTGTATCATGTGTCGCTTAAACTAATTCTCTTATGCAAACTCGTGCTATACCATTATATGATTTAAACTAGAATGTAACTATTGTTGTTTGTGATGTATTACATATTGTCAAAGTTGTATGCAAATTATTTAGGCCCATCAGTTCCTCGTGGGAGACGAGTTGAACAACGCGTGCCTTAAAACTCATTCATTAGGCCCATCAGTTCGTAAGAACAACGCGTGCCTCAAAACTCATGCATTAGGCCCATCAGTTCGTAAACTCATGCATTAGGCCCATCAGTTCGTAAGAACAACGCGTGCCTCAAAACTCATTCATTAGGCCCATCAGTTCGTAAGAACAACGCGTGCCTCAAAACTCATTCATTAGGCCCATCAGTTCGTGGAACAACGCGTGCCTCAAAACTCATTCATTAGGCCCATCAGTTCCTCGTGGGAGACGAGTCGAACAACGCGTGCCTCAAAACAATCATTTGGTGTATGTGTGTTCAATATTCAATATTATGTGTTGTGTGAATAAATTTACATCTACGTTTACTCATATGTGGTATGCACATTATTTATAATCAATTGGATAAACTTGTTCAAATGTTTTTCCATAGGATTCACTCGCCAACATTATGTTGATCCAAAAAACATTTTTACACATGATACAGGTGAACAGGTTGAAGCAAGGAAAACATAGGATATGCCTTATAAGAGAACCAAGAAGCTTAGACTGATAGTTAGAACATGTTGTATCATTTATTGTAGATTTCCATTAAATTGTATTAATGAATATGAAACGTATAATAAATGTCATGAGCTTTGATGATAACCCAATCATGCCCCGGTCACCTTTTCCGCTGCGGGTCGGGGTGTGACATTACTTTACAGTAGTATAAAACTCCAGACTTACTAGTTTCCTTGCCATACAGGGATACCTAATTGTTAGTGCATTCACCGACAGATTCATTGATCAAAATTCAAGATTAGAGTTTGCTCACCGGGTTGCACTAATTTCAGACGATATCTATGAGGTACCAAAAACACGAGTTAGTCTCATTATGATCATTTAAGTATAACTGGTACCTAAAACCAACGAGTGGCGACAAGATGCAAAGTTTTATGTTACCTTGTCGAAATACTACCGGAAGTTTCTTCTGGTTTGAATGATTGAAGAAGAACTGCAAGGAATTAGTAACTACCATTAGTGGTAACTGGTCGTCTGTCGAAGAACTTTCTACTATATAACTATCTAAGTTTAGACAGTTTTAAGCATCATCTGTCAACCATTAACTGAAGTGTTTTGATATCTGTTGTAATTTCGATACAAGTTGTCAGAACTTTCATATTTGTTCTCGTTTTCTCTTTTGAGTTATCCAATTGAACTTTGATAAGTACTATCGACTTCAATAAAACCTGCATCATATGTTCTAATCTTTGATTGATATTTTTTTATATTTCAGTCTACAAAAGAAACCTGTGATGATAACTACGCATACCCTGATACGAACAATGCCTTATGTTCATATAATCTTCAACGGGTGGATGAGATACGTACATATACACATGTATAACTTCAATCAAATATGCCATGTAGAGTTCCCATGCATGTATCACAGCTTCAATCCTCTTTGCTTTATTATTTCAGTGCATAAGCAATATTAACCTTGCGAATATTCTGGGAAAAGTGCCAGATGATAGTGTAATTTTCTTTCCTAAGTTCATAAACTCGGTCACGTATGTCTTCTTTACATGTCACTTGACAGTTTATATTGTTTTTAGGCCGATATTAAGATAATTCTCGATGCTTGGGCAAACGATAAAGAAGTTCAAAAAACCCTCCATGTTCGTGAGGTAAGTTCGAAAAGCACGCCATTGTTTGGTTTAGTAAGGTTCATTATAATGCATTGCCCATAGTATTTGTTCTTGCTTTGATATAAAATGCCTCATTCCACAATTGTTCAACACAATTTAAAAACGTCTTCTTTTCTTGTGAAGGGAACAATAGGCGTGTGGGAGAAAACCAACGAAACAATTCATTACACTTTTGAGAAAAATGACACCATATGTTACTCATATGATGTGTTTAGCACTGTTGACCACCATAAACAACTTATTTCAAGAAACTGCCACGTGTTGATTATTAGGTACAGCATACAGTCTTTCAAATTTTATCTTTAAATTGTAGCTGCTTAAGAATTCTTACAAATTAATATTTGATCAAATATTTGTTTAAGATTTGCACTTTTGGTCATTGTGATATCCTTCATCTAACTTCCTCTAATGATTTTAATTAACAGTGGTGACCATGATATGATAATTCCATACGTGGGCACAGAGAAATGGATACAATCTCTCGGTGTCCCAATTGCAAGCCCATGGAACCCCTGGTTTGTTGATAATCAAGTTGCGGGGTGAGCTTAAATTACTAGTCGTCTTTTAGTAACACCCTCTTTGATGTCTTGAGTATCACCTTTTTTACCACATAGGACATCTTCACATCCATCTTGTTTATAAATCTTCCGATTCAATATTGACCTTTCACTAGCTTTCTAGAACCCCTTTTTTTATTTGAAATCGCATGTTGTATACAAAACTAATCATGCATATTGACTCTTTTTTTGTAGATATCACATGACTTATGCTACGAAAGGATACTCGTTAACGTATGCAACAGTTAACGTAAGAAACATGAAACTTAACTCATGTCTGGTAACATATATCTGTAAGGTGCAAATTGAAGATCTCTAGGTCTATGTTATAAAAACAACAATCAATATAAGAAGGCCAGTTATGACGAAACGCTATCCACTCAAAGGGGTGACTTAACTATATGATTCAACATGAATCTCTCGAAATGAACCTACACGAAAAAATCATAACTTTTTCGGTTATATTGTTGAAACTTGAAATCAGATAAAAAAAATAATGTGAATTATATGCATCATGTAGGGTGCAGGTCATTCTCTGCAACTGAACAAGCCTAAAGAAGCTTCAGTTCTTGTGGATGGGTGGTTGGCTTCTTATACTTATATAAGTGACTCCTAATTAGCAATTGTATCTTTATTATCTTTGCTATCAAGATAATGTTCAAATCCTTTTCTATTGTCAGATGTTATACCCTAGTAATTGTTGGATAAATTGATGACATGATAAATAATAATAATAATAATAATAATAATAATAATAATAATAATAATAATAATAATAATAATAATGCATTGTAATAAATATAAGAAAAACAAAAAGATAATTTTATATAATTTTATTTTGAGACTTTAAGTAATTACAATTTTCAAAACATATAGACCGTTCTTATAAAACTTAACTAGTGTGTTCCCCGTGCTATGCAACGGGAATTCGGTTGATATCGTTTGGTTTGTTATAGTGTCACACTCATTATATCTACCGAAAGATAAAACCAAACAAATAAAGCGGTGATATGTCCAAAAGATATCGACATATGTTATAAATCGAACGAAAACCATAAAAGTGAATATCAATATAGTTTCCGTTAATATTGGTACATGCATCTATGTTTTTTGATTGTAATCAATTTTGTTAATCATGACACCAATAAACACAAATTATACCAGAATTAGGTGAATATTAATTAAAAAAATATATAGGACAATCTTATTAAAAAATAAAAAAGAATATTAGAAACATAAAATTTTATTGACCAAAGACTATTCATAGGTGTTGCATTTTCATATATACCAGAAAGAATTAGGTGAATAATTAATTAAAAAATATATAGGACAATCTTATTAACAAATAAAAAAGAATATTAGAAACATAAAATTTTATTGAACAAAGACTATTCATAGCTGTTGCATTTTCATATATACCAGAATTAGGTGAATATTAATTAAAGAAAATATATAGGACAATCTTATTAAAAAGTAAAAAAAAATATTAAAAACATAAAATTTTATTGACCAAAGACTATTCATAGGTGTTACATTTTCATATATATAAATATAAATATAAATATATAATTCTTCGAATTTGTTATTCTATAAATCAATTAAGAGTAATTAAATATATATATATATATATATATATATATTAAATGGTAATGTCGGTGCCCAATGATCATCTGCCACACATTAGCTCAATTTCATGTTCTATACATATTTCCCTCGTTGACATTGATATATGTAGTTGGTTGGTTCGTTTGGTTCAAGTTGTCTTGTCTACAACAATACCATGTGAGTTCGAACCCGTTAGGGTGTAAGGGTTCTATATCTAAAGAGATTAGGCAAACTTTCTCCATCTAATCATATTGTGTCATGTATTTTCTCTCTTATTTTTGCCTAATGCCCAAAAAATATAAGGAATGAACGTCTAAACTGAGATTAAACAAACTAATTTAAAAAGAAAAAAAATGATTGGTTGACAAGATATGGGCCCCACTGTAACATCCGCCGAAAAACAGGTTTTCAAAACCCGCTTCGTTTATTTAACGAATATCAAGTTATAAAATTTTGTTGCGTATTTATGATTAATTTTAATTTTAAACAATACATAATTAATAAACAAAGTAGGATTTAAAAACAAAAATTGTTAAAAAGTGAAAATAAGAAAATTAAAAATAAAACAAGGCTGCCGGGATTCGAACCCGGGTCAGCCAGGTCAGCCAATGACTTAACTCACACACATCCAACCACTCCGCCACTTGTGTTATTTGATAACATGTCGAAACAATTAATTCAAATAACAAAACACAGAAATCAAATCCAGTCAATGACGCGCCCATGTCGCAGTCGCCGGAAATCCCGACGACTTCGCCAATAATTGACGGTTTCTATCAATATAACGGAAGGATTAATCTTAACATCGGTTATAACCGATGTCTAAACCCGCGACACCAGTCGTAACCGCCGGAAAACAGCTGACTGTGAATCGAGACTAAAATCAGACCCAATTCATCTCGATTCTTGTCACACCCCGACCCGTGGCGGAAAAGGTGATCGGGGCATGATTGGGTTATCATTAAAGCTCATGACATTTATTATAATGTTTCATATTTATTATTTCAATTTAAAAGAGATCATACAATCATATCAAACAAATACAACATGTTCTACTCATCCTTCTAAACTTCATTATTTTTCTTCTAAGGCAATTTCCTATGTTTTCCTTGCTTCATCATGTTCACCTGTATCATATGTAAAAATGGTTTTTGGATCAACAAAAAGTTGGCGAGTGAACCTTGTTAGAAAACATTTATTATTTATTTCTGGTTGTATTTAATATGAAAAATTTGTGCAATATTCATATATGAACAAACGTAAATAAACATACAACAACAACAATTAGCATACGATATCAAACAACAACAAACAATAGGATACATTAACAAACCAACAGCATACAATCACAAACCATTAGTATACGATATCAAACAACAACAAACAATAACATACATTAACAAACCAACAGCATACAACAACATATCAACTTGCATAAATATAACATAAATGAAACTGTGCGATCAAGGCTCAATCAAACGGAGCCGATCATATTGCATGTACTGGAAATGATAAATGTCTGTGCGATCAAGGCTCAATCAAACGGAGCCGACCGTATGTTGGCACGCCAGGTTCACGCTCATAATATAATGGGGAACATGTTCAACGCTCATAATGTAATGGGGAGCGGCGGCCTATGAAATTTGCATGTACAGAAAATAATAAATTTAATCTAAACAATAACCACACAAACAGTTTATACAAGCTGAATACACATTTATTCATGATATGATGTATGCACAATGATTTAAATATAATAAATAGTAAAACACATGATACACCCCAAAAACGTGATTTAAACGGGGAATTTGTAGAGATTCACTCACAGTGGGTGTGTTTGGTGAATGATGATGATTGCGCACGAGTTTAGAGGATTGATCGACGAGGAATAACTAACCTAATTATTAATGAAAAAGTAAGGTAAAGACATGGATTTTATTAACAACTTTAATAGAATTTTTGGATATATTTTTGTGAGTTTTAGACTATTTTCTAACCTTAAAAATGTTATTTTTAAGTATTTTTAATTGATTTTTAAATAAAATAATTAAATAAAAATAATAAAAAAATGTTGACTTTTGACCGTTGACTTGTTGACCGTTGACCGTTGACCGGTTAGGTCGGTTATATGTGTGCGCTGGGTGAGACTCGAACCGGTGACCTCCCGTACGCGTGCACGCAGCTCTACCAACGGAGCTACGTGTCTAACCCGAAATATTTCTGTTTTTAATTATATTTATACACTAAATCAATTAATCCGAAAATTATTTATTGTTAAAAAGGGTTTTAAATGTATCGGACCGGTGTCGTCAACAGGTCTCGAACCCGGGACCTGTGACTTAATGTTACACACAGTCACACGCTGGACTGTGTGTCTAACTTGGTTAAAATACAGATTTTTATTATACTTAACATCTAACGGAGTTAACCCGGTTCAGTTTAAAAAAAAAGACATTTTATTACAGCGAATGAGGTTGGGACAGGAATCGAACTCGCGACGTGTATGTGTTTATTTGCACACAGTCCACCGCTGGACTGTGTGTCTAACCCGTTTATAATTCCGATTTTAAATAATCTTATAACATAACTACTTCGTCTTCTTCGTTCAAAACTCAGGCAACGGTTATCTAACTGTTACTTGATTAATTCGATTAATGAACAAAATGAACAAATGAAAAGTATTGAACCGAAGATTTTGGGGAAAGAAAATACCGAACAAATCGTCTTCTTCAGAAAAATCCGGCGAAGCTCTTCGGCTCTGTTCTGGTGACCTTCGGCTGTTAGAGTTAACAATTAGTTTGGATGAATTAAAGGTGAAATTGAATCACTGGGTAACGACTATCAGTAGATTACATGATCATACCGGTTATCAGCGTGATTCTGAAACTTTCAGAAATTTTCCGGCGAAAACAGAAAAATCCGGCAATGTCGTCTGAGGTTGATTCTGAGCGATGAAATGGTGTTAGAATTCGTCTTATAATGGAATGAAACAGAAACATCGAGGTAATTACCGTGTATATGAGAGTCCCGGTTTTCCGGCGACTTGCAGAGAATTCCGGCGAGTGAAATTTCTTGCGACCGAGATTCTTCAGTGGTTTAAGGTGAGTGGGAGTGATGTCAGTACGAGTTCTATGATCTTATTTTTGGGTAAGAAGAAAAGGTGGATTGAATTCGGTTTTCCGGCGAAACTTTCCGGTAATTTTTCAAAGAATTCCAGCGACTTCCGGCGAAGTTTTCTGTGTGAAATGATGAGTGTGAGTTGAATAGATACGTGAGCCTAACTGATGAATTGTACAATCCCGAATTTGGATTGTATATTCGGTTTCAATAGAAATTCAAAGCAATGAATGAAATTGATGGTTTTCTTCGGTTATAACCGACCTTACTTGTTAATGTATACGTTATGACCAAAAAGAAACGGCAAACTTTGATGGAATTGCCGGGATTTCCGGCGTGAGCGGATTTGGGCGCGTTGTGCACTGGGTTTTGATTTCCAGATTGATTTATGTATTAATTGGTTCAATATATTAACAAACATCACAAGTGGCGGAGCGGTTGTAGGGATGTGAGTTAAGTCGTTGCTGTATCTGGTTGACCCGGGTTCGAAACCCGGCTTCAGCCATTTATTTTTATTTCATTATTTTCAATACTTTTCAAATGTAACTTTTATATTCTAATATACTTATTAATTATGTATCGTTTAAAATTAATTTGGGCATTAAATACGCAACGAAATTTTTAACTGATTGTTCGGTTGATAAACGGAGCGGGTTTGGTAAATCCGGTTTTTGGCGGATGTTACAATTCTTCCCTATAAATACACCCACAAGTCTCTGGTAGTCTTTTCGCTCAAAATCGCACATTTTCTCGAAGCAATTTCACTCGCCGGAAATATTCTGCCATCACCGGACTTTCGCCGGAAAACCGAGACTCACCTCAAAACGGTAAATACCTCGACTCTTTCTGTTTCAATCCGTTGTTAGACTGTTACTAACTTCAGACCAACAATCAGAATCAATCCCAGACGACATAGCCGGAATATTCAGCTCTCGCCGGAAAATTTCGGGAATTTCCAATCTCACGCTGTGAATCGGTATGAACATTCAAAACTTCTGTTAATCCTTGTTTAGTACCCCACTTTCATAACTAATCAAACAAAAATGTTAATTGATTCAATCAGAGGAATACACAAATCAGGGCCGACGTTCATTTCCGGAATTCTGAGGAAATACAGTTGATCGGTACATTCGATTTCCTGAACTCATTTTATTCATCACATTTCAACCAGTGATATGTTCGATGAACGACTCAATCAAGAACAGTTGAAAAATCGTCGACTGAGTCTTTGAGCGAAGAAGACGAAGTCGACTGTGTATAATAAGATTAATTAAAATCAGATTAATAACCGGCTTAGACACACAGTCCAGCGGTGGACTGTGTGCAAATAATAAAAACACGTCTCGAGTTCGATCCCTGCTCCAACCTCACTCCTTTAATCAAAAATGCTCTTTTTAACCGAACCGGGGTAACTCACAGAATTATGTTAAGTATAATAAAAACCGGAATATTAACCAGGTTAGACACACAGTCCAGCGGTGGACTGTGTGCAACGCTAACTCGCACGTCCCGGGTTCGAGACTGGTTAACGGCACCGGTTCAATACAATTTAAATCCTTTTTAAAAAATAAATGATTTCTGGAATGAATCTAAATAGTATATAAGTATAATTAAAAACAGAAATATTTCGGGTTAGACACGTAGCTCAGTTGGTAGAGCTGCGTGCACGCGTACGGGAGGTCACGGGTTCGAGTCTCCCCCAGCGCACACATACAAACGACCGGTCAACAGTCAACAGTAACGGTCAACGGTCATGGTCAACGGTCAAAAGTCAACATTTTTTTATTTTTATTTATTTATTTAATTTAAAAATCAATTAAAAATACTTAAAAATAACGTTTTTAAAGTTAGAAAATAGCCTTAAACTCACAAAAATATATCCAAAAATCCTATTAAAAATTGTTAATAAAATCCACTTACTTACCGTACCTTTTCGTTATTAATTAGGTTAGTAATCTCTCGTCGATCAATCCTCTAAACTCGTGCGCATTCAACATCTTCAAACAAACGCACCCAATGTGAATGAACTTCTCCCAATTCCCCGTTTTAATCACATTTTTTGGTGTATCATGTGTCGCTATTATTTATTTAAATTAAACACTTGTGCATCCATCATATTCATGATCAAATGTGTTGCCAACATATATCAATTGTTTGTGTGGTTAATGTTTAGATTAAAGTTATCATTTTCAGTACATACATTATCATAGGCCGCCGCTCCCCATTACCTATGAGCGTGAGCCGTTCCCCATTACCTATGAGCGTGAACGAGGCGTTGCCAACATACGATCGGCTCCGTTTGATTGAGCCTTGATCGCACATACATTACATCATAGGCCGTCTGCTCCCCATTACCTATGAGCATGAGCCGTTCCCCATTACCTGTGAGGGTGAACGAGACGTTGCCAAAATATACATTGTCATTCATATCATATACTCATGCAAGGTGTTTGTGATTGTTTGTTTACATTTGTTTGTTCATGTATGATTATTGCACAATTTTCCATATTAAATACAACAAGGTATCAATAACAAATGTTTTTAACAAGGTTCACTCGCCAACTTTTGTTGACCCAAAATTCCCCATTTTTACACATGATACAGGTGATCAAGTTGAAGCAAGAAACATATAGGACGGCCTAGAAGAATAAACCAGATTAGAATTTGGATTGTTTTAGTTAATTTTTCCTTTCCTTGTATGGTATGAATTTGACTTGAAACTTTGAGATGTAATTTGATTTTAATAAATATGAAACATATTAGTAAACATCATGAGCTTTGGTGATAACCCAATTATGCCCCGACTCTTATTCCGCTGCGGGTCGGGGTGTGACAGATTGGTATCAGAGCCATGACTATAGGGATATAGGATAGGTTATTAGACCCTTAGAGCCTATACTATAGTTGATTAGAATTTTTAAATTGTTTGTGTGTTACATGCAAAATTCATGATGTTTATATGCTTTATGTTTATTGTTACAATCAATGTTTTGCAAGCATGCTCATAAGTACATATTATTATACAATGCCTATCATGAATCATATTCTCATAACATATCATATTCATGGGAGCATACACCTCACAATTCATATGATTTTTACAACGATTTTCGTATTTTCAAATCACATCAAAGTGAGTTCTCATGACGGGCATGTAGTAACTGGAAGGGTACATGTACCGGTAGTCGGAACGTCCTGTCTAGGTTTGGCATTCGTATAAATCCAAAATAAAGGACCAGTTTGCCTACCTGGGGACTAACGACGAGAGTACGAAGGACCTATTAGGCCAAAGCATGCTATACCAAACGTCGTGTGAGCTAACACCAATTTGAGTTGTCATTGTGTCTACACCTGGACACCCTCCGACCATACATCTCGCAAACATATTTTATGGTTTTCATTCGGGTGATGCGAGTGTTAAACCGCAAATACAATGTGAATCCTACTAAGCCAATAGTCATGGGGGCCCACATGACTATACAGGCGATGGTATGGGGGACATTGGAGGCCCAAACATGAGCAAACCCAAGACATCCTATGGATGTAGTGCATTATTGATGGTTATGTTATTTTATTATTTTAAAAGACACATGACACCTAAACACTCCTTAAACTCACCATCTTCCTATGTATATTCCTGTAGATGTCGGCTAGGCAGCTACGTGGAGGACGAAAGTCAGGAAGGTCAAACGAACGCTTGGCCACTCAAATTGCAAAACAAATGGCCGTGGTGCTTCCTGATATTGTAATACAAGTCCAACAAGCTCTCACCGCAAATCCTATCAACCCACCCAATCAAGAGGATCAAAACATCGACAACCCTTCCTCCAAGAAGTGCTCCTACAAACACTTCAAGTCTTGCGATCCCCCAAAGTATGAAGGGACTGAAGGTGTCACCGCTCTCCTTCACTGGTTTGAGGAAATGGAAAACACCTTCCTCAATTGCGATTGTCCCGAGGATCGCAAGGTACGTTACGCAACCGGGAGACTATTTGGGGTAGCCCTGACCTGGTGGAACACCGAGAAGGGTAAAAGAGGAGTTGAAGACGCTATGGCCTTAACGTGGGAAGAGTTAAGGGAAATAATGACAAAACGCTTCTGCCCAAGAAGTGAACTCAAGAAGTTGGAAGACGAATTCCACTCGCTGAAGCAAAAGGAAGGAGACCATACTTCCTACAACAAAAGATTTCTTGAGCTGAACCAGATGGTTCCTAACTTGTTCACCCCAGTGTACTGCTTGGTTGAACACTACATTCGAGGCCTCCCCTCGAAGATTCAAGACTCAGTCCTCAGCACTTCGCCTGCAACTCTCGAAGCTGCTATGGAATTAGCCACCGAACTTACCGAGAACCGCATCAGAAATAGTAAATTCAAGGAGGAGAAAAAGAAAGCCCCCGTTGAGGGCCAAACTTCAAACCATTCCACCTCCTCCTCAAAGTTTTCAAACAAGAGGAAACGAAGTACTAGAAATTTTGCTGTTACCCAAACCAATTTCCCTATCCCTGCTGCACCCATCACTCAAGTTGCCCTTCACCCGCACCATACAAAAGGCCATACTCCGGCCCCTACACAAAATGCACCCGTTGCCAATACCATCACTCTCCCGAACACCCCTGTCAATATTGCACCAGCTGTGGCCGTGCAGGTCACACCATCCAAACCTGCCGCTCACTACAGCGAATGAGCCGCAACCAAACCGCAACCCAAACCCACCATCAAATAATGGGTCAAGCCCAACAACCCCTACTACTACCACCTACACAACATACGGCCCAAACCTACTACCAACCTAACTACCCCATGATGCAACCCATGCGGGCTTGCTACAATTGTGGAGACCCAAACCACTTTAGAAACACTTGCCCACGTTTGGTGAACATTATACATGCTCAAGCTCAAGCAAATCCGGTGAACCAAGCTAACCAAGCTCCTCCACCTGCTAGAGGAAGAGCTTTTAACATCAACGCTAACCAAGCTAGGGCCGACAACAACGTGGTTAACGGTACGTTTCTCATCAATGGTAGTTATGCATCCATGTTATTTGATACTGGCGCGGATAAGAGTTTTGTGTCCTTAGAATTTGAACCCATCCTTAACCAAACTCGTGATAAACTTATGGAATCCATAACGGTGGAAGTTGCTGACGGAAAACCGGTCTCATTAAACTCCATTATCCGAAACTGTACTCTTACTCTAAACGATCACGATTTTCCTGTTGACCTCATTCCTATGAAGTTGAGAAGTTTTGACATTATAATCGGCATGGACTGGCTCAGCCAACATCATGCTGAAGTGGTATGCCACGAAAAGTTCATTCGCATTCCTCTTGCAGCCGGTCAAACCTTACGAATCTTTGGAGAAACCCCTTCGAAAGGACTCAAACTGATGTCCTGTCTTCAAGCCCGAAAATATCTCCGCAAGAATTATGTAGCATTTCTAACTCACGTTGTCAAGAAGGGAAGCAAAGGGAAGAAACTCGAAGATATACCCGTAGTGAAAGAATTCCCGCAAGTCTTTCCCGACGACATCTCAGGACTTCCTCCCAAGAGAGAAGTCGAATTCCGCGTTGATCTTATACCTGGCGCTACACCCGTCGCGAAATCTCCTTATAGGTTAGCCCCATCTGAAATGCAAGAGCTGGCCAGTCAATTACAAGAACTGACCGACAAAGGATTTGTAACATCCGTCAAAAACGGATTTTACCAAACCCGCTCCGTTTATTAACCGAACAATCAGTTTAAAATTTCGTGGCATATTTAATGCCCAAATTAATTTTAAACGATACATAATTAATTATTATATTGGAATATATAATTTGTTTTTGAAAAATTGTTAAAAATAATGAAATAAAAATAAAATGGTTCTTCCGGGTTTCGAACCCGGGTCAGTCAACCGGTTCAGCAGACTTAACACACACACACTCAAAAACGCCACTAGTGTTTCTTGTTAATTATTAGAATCAATTAATTCATATCATGATTCCCAAATTCAAAAACAGGCGCCCAAATTTCAGTCGTCGGAAATCCCGACTAACTCGCCAAGAATTTACGATATCTTCAGTTATAACGTAAAACTTAATCACTACATCGGTTATAACCGACGCCTGAGTCCGCGACACAAGCTTTAACCGCCGGAGAATTTCTAACCGACGAATCAAGTCGGAAATCGGACCAAATTCATCGATGACCTGCCTTATAAATACCCCCTCGAACCTCTGCAAGCTTTTTCGCTCAAAACCGCACCTTTACCCGACGTAATTCCATTCGCCGGAAAACTTCTGCACATCGCCGGAAAACCGAACCCTTCACTTCTGAGCCTTACTGAACCCCCTGAGCTTATACCGAAGTCACCCACATCCTTTTCAAGCTTGCTGAAGACTCTCTGCTGCAAGACACACGACGCCGGAATCTTTTGCTGTCGCCGGAGTTCTGCCGGAGAAACAGAGGAGTCCAGTCGGTATACCTTACGCTTAAATCTTTCATTCTTTTTACATATCTCATCTGTAATTAACCTCAAAACACTAAAGAACACGATTAAAACATCGAACCAGTCGGACTTCCGATTCTGGTTAAATTCAACGAAGAAGACGAAGTTCCAGTTGTGTATAAGTATAATTAAAATCAAGTTATAACTCGGGTTAGACACACAGTCCAGCGGTGGACTGTGTGCACAATAAACACGTAAACGTCTCGAGTTCGAATCTTGTCCCACGCATGCTGCCTTAATAAAAATGTCCTTTTTTGTTAACCGAACCGGAGTCACCGCTGTTACATGTTAAGTTTATTAATAACCAGAATAATAACCAAGTTAGACACACAGTCCAGTGGTGGACTGTGTGAATGTTTAATCACAGGTCACGAGTTCGAGTCCGGACTACCGCACCGGTCCGAACAATTATCAAACTTTTTATTTAAGTCAGAAATGAAAATACTTAGTTTGTATTTAAGTATAATAAAAATCAGTTTATTTAACAAGTTGGACACACAGTCCAGCAGTGGACTGTGTGTTAACATAAACCACAGGTCCCGGGTTCGAGACCTGTGGAGCGCACCGAGTCACTGATTAAAAATCTTTTTAGAAATAAGTTGATTTTCGGATTAATCTAATTAATATATAAATATAATTAAAAACATAAATATTTCGGGTTAGACACGTAGCTCAGTTGGTAGAGCTGCGTGCACGCGTACGGGAGGTCTCGGGTTCGAGCCTCACTCAGCGCACACTTACACGCATACGAACCGGTCAAACAGTCAAGGTCAAAGGTCAAAGGTCAACGGTCAACGGTCAAAAAAGTCAACATTTTTTATTATTTTTATTTATTTATTTTAATTAAAAATCAATTAAAAATAACATTTTTAAGGTTAGAAAATAGCCTTAAACTCACAAAAATACACCCAACAATCCTACTAAAATGGATTAATAAAATCCGTTTACTTACCGAACCATAATGCTATTTATATAGGTTAATTTCACTCGTGGTTAAAACCACTTCGCGTGCATTCAACATCATCAACCGAACGCACCCACTGTGAGTGAATCTTACAACTCCCCCTTTTTAATTACACGTTTTGGGGTGTGTCATGTGTCACAAAATAATTAACTCGTTTATTTAAACTTGTGCCATACCATATCGTGATCTAAACTTAGATTGTTTATATTGTTGTGATTATGTATTTCATTTTGTCAACTTATATGAAATTCATTCATTAAGCCCATCAGTTCCTCGTGGGAGACGAGTTGAGCAACGCGTGCCTCAAAACAAACCCATTATTGTTCATGTGTGTATTATTGAGTTTATATTGTTTGTAGTTATGTATTTTATATTGTCAAGTTTATGCAATTCATTCATTACGCCCATCAGTTCCTCGTGAGAGACGAGTTGAGCAACGCGTGCCTCTAAACGATCCATTAATGTTCATGTGTGTATTGTTTATTATTAAATTGATTGGTGAATAAGTTTACATCTATTTTTACTCATGTGTGGTTGTGCACTTATTTCATAATAAATTAAATAAACTTGTTCAAATGTTTTCCATAGGATTCACTCGCCAACTTTTTGTTGATCCAAAAACCCTTTTTACACATGATACAGATAACAGGATGAAGCAAGGAAAACATAGGAAATGTCTTAGAAGAAAACAATGAAGCCTAGATTGATATTTAGGACATGTTGTAATATTGATTGTAATTTTCCATTAAAGTGTATTAATGAATATGAAACGTTAAAATAAATGTCATGAGCTTTGATGATAACCCAATCATGCCCCGATCATCTTATCCGCTGCGGGTCGGGGTGTGACAGATTGGTATCAGAGCCATGACTATAGGGATATAGGATAGGTTATTAGACCCTTAGAGCCTATACTATAGTCTGCCTAAATTTTAATTGATTAGGTGGTTACATACAAACTTATGATATTTATTTGTTTCATGTTTGTTTATACTTACGGTCAAACATACATACTTATATACATATTCATTATACATATTTCAATGTTCATATATTCAATTTATCTCCATACTTTTGTTATTCAAAGATTTTGTTGCAATTTTCAAATCTCATCAAAGTAAGTTCTGCGACGGGCATGTAGTAACTGGAAGGGTACAAGTACCGGTAGTCGGAACGTCCTGTCTAGGTTGGCATTCGTATAAATCCAATATAACGGACCAGTTTGCCTACCTGGGGACTAACGATGAGAGTACGAAGGACCTATTAGGCCAAAGAATGCAACACCAAACGTCGTTCGAACTAACCCCACTTTGAGGTGTCACCGTGTCTACACCTGGACACATTCCGAATCTCATACGTTATATACATATTTCTCGATTTTCTCCGGGTTTTAGTGGACGCAACCAGGCTAACACATGCGAACCATATGAAAAACCCGGTATTCATGGGGGCCCACATGATTACGAAGGTGAAGTATGGCGGCATGTAGGGCCTAATGGCGAGCAAAGCCCAAGACATCCTATGGATGTAGTAGATTTATTTTTCTATAATTATTTTATGAATGTTCATTCCTGAATGCGACCCATGATCCCAAAAGCATCCAACTCATACTCTTGACATGTATTCCTTGTAGATGTCTTCTAACCACGCCCGTAGGAAGATGAGAGCAGGAAAAGCCCGCGAATGTATGGCTGCCCTAATCGCTCAACAAATGGCTGCCGTAATACCCAACATTGTAATCCAAGTTCAACAAGCACTTACCGCTAATCCTGTCAATCAAGAAAATCAAAACGTTATCAACCCTCCCCCAAATATCACTAAATGCACCTACAAGCATTTCAAATCATGCGACCCTCCAAAATACAAAGGGACTGAAGGCGTCACCGCTCTCCTCCATTGGTTTGAAGAAATGGAGAACACTTTTCTAAATTGCGATTGCCCCGATGATTGCAAAGTGCGATATGCTACCGGTCGATTATATGGGATAGCACTTACTTGGTGGAATACAGAAAAGGCCAAACGAGGTGTTGAAGATGCTATGACTTTAACTTGGAATGAATTAAAAGAAATCATGACCAGACGATTTTGCCCAAGGAGCGAAATCAAGAAATTAGAAGATGAGTTCTATTTGTTGAAGCAAAAGGAAGGCGACCACACCACGTACAACAAAAGATTCCTCGAGTTACATCAGATGGTTCCCAACATGTTCACTCCCCTCTACCGGTTGATCGAGCACTACATTCGAGGTCTTCCGTCAAAGATTCAAGACTCTGTAATAAGTACCACGCCTGCAACTTTGGAAGCAGCAATGGAGTTAGCTACAGAGCTCACCGAGAACCGAATCCGGAACAAATACTTCAAGGAGGAGAAGAAGAAGGATAAAGCATCGACTGAAACCTCCGACTACACCCAAACCGAATCCCCTTCTCAACCCAATTTTAAGAGAAAAAGAGACGGGCAACTTTTCGCTACTACCCAACGTAATCAACCAGTTTTACAAGCCATACCAATCCAAGCTATCCCAATCACTCAAGTGGCACCCAACTCAACTTACCCAAATAAGAAACCATATCTTGGACCTCACCCTCGATGCAACAACTGTTTTTATCACCATCCCCTTACCTTACCTTGTCGACTATGTGCAACTTGTGGACGCTATGGTCATTTGAGCAAGGTTTGCCGCACCTTTCAAAACCAAATCTCTCCCCCTACTCAACACATGATCCAAACCTATCAACAACCCCAATACCCCATGTTCCCATATGTTCGAGCTTGTTTCAATTGTGGCGACCCTACCCACTTTAGAAACACGTGCCCTCGATTGGTTAACATCATAAACGCTCAAGCCCAATCAAACCCAGTTAACCAAGTAAACCAAGAAAACCCAACCGCTAGGCCACCAGCAAGAGGAAGAGTCTTCAACATCAACGCCAATCCTGTCGAAGATAATGACGGCCCAAACGAAGATACCCAACTAGTCCTCTTCACCGAAGATCCAGATTCAACTCCAATCGTTTAGTTTTATGTTTTTCTTTATGAATCACATAGAACCAATCATAACTTAAGGATAAAGCCAATGAAACTTTGACAAGAATATGGTGGATACGCCGCTGGTACTTCCTATATATAAGTATTCTTGTCAAAGGATCAGAAGCATTATCTGGCGGTTATGAGAGGTTCCATGTGTAAACTGTTTGAGTAATTATTGTTTATTATTTTCAGTACATGCAATTTCATAGGCCGCCGCTCCCCATTACATTATGAGCGTTGAGCATGTTCCCCATTTCATTATGAGCGTGAACCCGGCGTGCCCACATACGATCGGCTCCGTTTGATTGAGCCTTGATCGCACAGACATTTTCATTATCAGTATCTTGTGGTTGTTGTGTTTGTTGTAGAGTCACATAGAACTAATCATAACTTGCGGATAAAGTCAATGAGAATTTGACTAGAATATGGTGGATACGCCGCTGGTACTTCCTATATATAAGTATTCTTGTCAAAGGATCGGAGGCATTATCAGGCGGTTATGAGAGGTTCCATGTATAGGCTGTTTGTGTGATTATTGTTTAGATTAAATTTATTATTTTCAGTACATGCAATACGATCGGCTCCGCTTGATTGAGCCTTGATCGCACAGACATTTCATTTTCAGTACATGCAATACGATCGGCTCCGTTTGATTGAGCCTTGATCGCACAGACATTTTTTCATTTTCAGTATTTTGTGTTTGTTGTATTGGTTGTAGAGTCACATAGGACTAATCATAATTCACTGATAAAACTAATGAAAATTTGACGAGAATATGGTGGATACGCCGCTGGTACTTCCTATATATAAGTATTCTTGTCAAAGGATCAGAGGCATTGTCAGACGGTTATGAGAAGTTCTATGTAGGATTTAGTAGTTTCTTGGTAACTAATCATAATTTGCGGATAAAACCAACAAAAATTTGACAAGAATATGGTGGATACGCCGCTGGTACTTCCTATATATAAGTATTCTTGCCAAATGATCAGAGGCATTATCAGGCGGTTATGAGTAGTTCCATGTAGGATTTAGTATTGTCTTGGTTGAAATTTGTGTTACATTTATATCATCTCGCTATTTAAAGAAATTGGATTGTGTTCCATTTCTACATAAACTAACCTCTCCATCATAACAAACGAGAGAGAAACTGTCACCATTCAAACATATATGCTATCAGAATGTGGATTCAAATATTGGTTGTTGTGTTATTTATGTTCTATAGTCATAGAACCAATCATAACTTACTGATAAAACCAATGAAAATTTGACAAGAATATGGTGGATACGTCGCTGGTACTTCCTATATATAAGTATTCTTGTCAAAGGACCAGAGGTATTGTTAGATGGTTATGAGAAGTTCCATGTAAGTTGTAGTATTAGAAGTTTTGCTTTAGGATATAACCATATCCTTCCAAACATATCCAAACTCTTATGCATGATATCATAGTTAGCGAATCAATTCTGCTTATCAATACTTTTACAGTAGGCAACAAAAAGCGATTCCTGTAATAGGGTACTTAACCCTTACAAGGGACGTTACCGCCTCAAACAAAAATTTAAACTCTTACTTTTCTTCTAAGTATGTAACTGTCAAACTAAACACCATCATTCTTTTAGTCAAATATATCACTACTTAAATTTCGGGACGAAATTTCTAAAAAGCAGGGGATACTGTAACATCCGTCAAAAACGGATTTTACCAAACCCGCTCCGTTTATTAACCGAACAATCAGTTTAAAATTTCGTGGCGTATTTAATGCCCAAATTAATTTTAAACGATACATAATTAATTATTATATTGGAATATATAATTTGTTTTTAAAAATTGTTAAAAATAATGAAATAAAAATAAAATGGTTCTGCCGGGTTTCGAACCCGGGTCAGTCAACCGGTTCAGCAGACTTAACACACACACACTTAACCACTGCGCCACTAGTGTTTCTTGTTAATTATTAGAATCAATTAATTCATATCATGATTCCCAAATTCAAAAACCGGCGCCCAAATTTCAGTCGTCGGAAATCCCGACTAACTCGCCAAGAATTTACGATATCTTCGACTCATCCTCACGCTCTTAAGAACCGAAAAGCTCTACGCTAAGTTCTCCAAATGCGAATTCTGGTTAAAAAAAGTGCAATTCCTTGGACATGTCGTCAATGACAAGGGAATACATGTCGACCCCTCAAAGATCAAAGCAGTGCAAGAATGGCAAGCGCCACGTACACCAACCGAAGTAAGATCTTTCCTTGGTTTGGCTGGTTACTATCGCCGTTTCATATCAAATTTCTCTCGTATCGCTGTACCACTCACGGCTTTGACACATAAAGGAAAACCCTTCATATGGGGACCTAAACAAGAAGAAGCCTTCCAAACCCTTAAGCAAAAGCTTTGTGACGCACCTATCCTCACACTCCCCGAAGGTTGCGATGACTTTGTAGTATATTGCGACGCATCAGAGCAAGGACTAGGTTGTGTATTAATGCAAAGGGGAAAAGTGATAGCCTATGCTTCTAGGAAACTCAAAACTCATGAGAAGAACTACACTACCCACGACCTAGAACTTGGAGCCGTTGTGTTTGCTCTTAAGATATGGAGACATTACCTCTATGGTACCAAGTGTGAAATTTACACTGACCACAAGAGCCTCCAACATATCTTTAACCAAAAGGAGTTGAATATGAGGCAACGAAGATGGGTCGAACTTCTTAATGACTACGACTGTGAAATTCGGTATCATCCTGGCAAAGCAAATGTGGTGGCCGATGCACTCAGTCGAAAGGGTTATGCGAACTCCATTCGTCTTCTATGTTCGCAAATCATAACCAACATTAAAGATCAAATCCGAGAAGCTCAACATGTTTCCATAACAGAATACGACATACGAAATGAGTTATCTTGTGGAGCAGAACTTAAACTCGAAAGAAAATCTGACGGCATTCTGTATTATCTAGATCGCATATGGATTCCCGATCACAATAACCTTCGCGATACCCTTATGAAAGAGGCGCACAAAACACGATACTCTGTACACCCAGGAGCCGACAAGATGTATCAAGACCTTCGATACACCTACTGGTGGCCTGGCATGAAAAAGGATATTGCTGTTTTTGTTTCCAAGTGCCTTACCTGTTCTAAAGTGAAAGCTGAACATCAAAGACCCTCAGGACTTCTAGTCCAACCTAAAATACCTGTATGGAAGTGGGAAAACATAACCATGGACTTCATTACCGGGTTACCTCGCACTTCTGGTGGGTATGACACTATATGGGTAATCATTGATCGTCTTACAAAATCAGCCCACTTCATTCCAATTCGCGAAGACTTCAAGAATGAGAAGTTAGCTCGTATCTACATCAGCGAAATCGTAAGCCGGCATGGTGTACCGTTAAGCATTATTTCAGATCGTGATGGTCGTTTCACTTCACGAACATGGCAAGCCGTACAAGCCGCTATGGGTACACGATTAGACCTCAGTACCGCTTATCATCCTCAAACTGATGGACAATCTGAACGCACCATTCAAACTCTTGAAGACATGCTTCGAGCATGTGTCATAGACTTCAAAGGGAATTGGGACGCTCATCTACCATTAGTTGAATTTTCGTACAACAACAGCTATCATTCAAGTATCGGCATAGCACCTTTCGAAGCGTTATATGGTCGTAAGTGCCGATCACCAATATGTTGGCATGAAATTGGAGAAGCTCAAATCACCGGTCCAGAATTAATACAAGAAACAACAGACAAGATCCATCAAATTCGAAACAATCTTCTAGCGGCACAAAGTCGTCAAAAGAGTTATGCAGACAAACGACGAAAGCCCTTGGAATTTAACATTGGTGACTAAGTACTTTTAAAAGTATCGCCGTGGAAGGGAGTAGTTCGTTTTGGCCAAAAAGGCAAGCTAGCACCACGCTACGTAGGACCTTTCAAGATACTCGAAAGAGTAGGACCTGTAGCATACAAGCTTGACCTACCAGAGGGACTCAACAGAATTCATCCCACATTCCACGTATCGAACTTGAAGAAGTGCCTCGCCGATGAAAATCTCCATATTCCTCTAGAAGACATTCAAGTCGATGAATCTATGCATTTCATTGAAAGACAAGTAGAAATTATGGACTTCGGAGAGAAACGTTTAAGACGAAGCTGCATTCCAATTGTCAGGGTATGCTGGGAGACGAAACGAGGACCTGAGTTTACTTGGGAACGTGAAGACTCAATGCGCGAGAAATACCCACATCTTTTTCCTGTTACTACTACTTAAATTTCGGGACGAAATTTCTAAAAGTAGGGGATACTGTAACATCCGCCGAAAAACGGTTTTCAAAACCCGCTTCGTTTATTTAACGAATATCAAGTTATAAAATTTTGTTGCGTATTTATAATTAATTTTAATTTTAAACAATACATAATTAATAAAGAAAGTAGGATTTAAAAACAAAAATTGTTAAAAAGTGAAAATAAGAAAATTAAAAATAAAACAAGGCTGCCGGGATTCGAACCCGGGTCAGCCAGGTCAGCCAATGACTTAACTCACACACATCCAACCACTCCGCCACTTGTGTTATTTGATAACATATCGAAACAATTAATTCAAATAACAAAACACAGAAATCAAATCCAGTCAATGACGCGCCCATTTCGCAGTCGCCGGAAATCCCGACGACTTCGCCAATAATTGACGGTTTCTATCAATATAACGGAAGAATTAATCTTAACATCGGTTATAACCGATGTCTAAACCCGCGACACCAGTCGTAACCGCCGGAAAACAGCTGACTATGAATTGAGACTAAAATCAGACCCAATTCATCTTGATTCTTCCCTATAAATACACCCACAAGTCTCTGGTAGTCTTTTCGCTCAAAATCGCACCTTTTCTCGAAGCAATTTCACTCGCCGGAAATATTCTGCCATCACCGGACTTTCGCCGGAAAACCGAGACTCACCTCAAAACGGTAAATACCTCGACTCTTTCTGTTTCAATCCGTTGTTAGACTGTTACTAACTTCAGACCAACAATCAGAATCAATCCCAGACGACATAGCCGGAATATTCAGCTCTCGCCGGAAAACTTCGGGAATTTCCAATCTCAGGCTGTGAATCGGTATGAACATTCAAAACTTTTGTTAATCCTTGTTTAGTACCCCACTTTCATAACTAATCAAACAAAAATGTTAATTGATTCAATCAGAAGGAATACACAAATCAGGGCCGACGTTCAATTCCGGAATTCTGAGGAAATACAGTTGATCGGTACATTCGATTTCTTGAACTCATTTTATTCATCACATTTCAACCAGTAATATGTTCGATGAACGACTCAATCAAGAACAGTTGAAAAATCGTTGACTGAGTCTTTGAGCGAAGAAGACGAAGTCGACTGTGTATAATAAGATTAATTAAAATCAGATTAATAAACGGGTTAGACACACAGTCCAGCGGTGGACTGTGTGCAAATAATAAAAACACGTCTCGAGTTCGATCCTGCTCCAACCTCACTCCTTTAATCAAAAATGCTCTTTTTAACCGAACCGGGGTAACTCACAGAATTATGTTAAGTATAATAAAAACCGGAATATTAACCAGGTTAGACACACAGTCCAGCGGTGGACTGTGTGCAACGCTAACTCGCACGTCCCGGGTTCGAGACTGGTTAACGGCACCGGTTCAATACAATTTAAATCCTTTTTAAAAAATAAATGATTTCTGGAATGAATCTAAATAGTATATAAATATAATTAAAAACAGAAATATTTCGGGTTAGACACGTAGCTCAGTTGGTAGAGCTGCGTGCACGCGTACGGGAGGTCACGGGTTCGAGTCTCCCCCAGCGCACACATACAAACGACCGGTCAACGGTCAACAGTAACGGTCAACGGTCATGGTCAATGGTCAAAAGTCAACATTTTTTTTTATTTTTATTTATTTATTTAATTTAAAAATCAATTAAAAATACTTAAAAATAACGTTTTTTAAGTTAGAAAATAGCCTTAAACTCACCAAAATATATCCAAAAATCCTATTAAAAATTGTTAATAAAATCCACTTACTTACCGTACCTTTTCGTTATTAATTAGGTTAGTTATCTCTCGTCGATCAATCCTCTAAACTCGTGCGCATTCAACATCTTCAAACAAACGCACCCAATGTGAATGAACTTCTCCCAATTCCCCGTTTTAATCACATTTTGGGGTGAATCATGTGTCGCTAGTATTTATTTAAATTAAACACTTTTGCATCCATCATATTCATGATCAAATGTGTTGCCAACATATATCAATTGTTTGTGTGGTTAATGTTTAGATTAAAGTTATCATTTTCAGTACATACATTATCATAGGCCGCCGCTCCCCATTACCTATGAGCGTGAGCCGTTCCCCATTACCTATGAGCGTGAACGAGGCGTTGCCAACATACGATCGGCTCCGTTTGATTGAGCCTTGATCGCACATACATTACATCATAGGCCGTCTGCTCCCATTACCTATGAGCATGAGCCGTTCCCCATTACCTATGAGCATGAGCCGTTCCCCATTACCTATGAGCGTGAACGAGACGTTGCCAAAATATACATTGTCATTCATATCATATACTCATGCAAGGTGTTTGTGATTGTTTGTTTACATTTGTTTGTTCATGTATGATTATTGCACAATTTTCCATATTAAATACAACAAGGTATCAATAACAAATGTTTTTAACAAGGTTCACTCGCCAACTTTTGTTGACCCAAAATTCTCCATTTTTACACATGATACAGGTGATCAAGTTGAAGCAAGAAACATATAGGGCGGCCTAGAAGAATAAACCAGATTAGAATTTGGATTGTTTTAGTTAATTTTTCCTTTCCTTGTATGGTATGAATTTGACTTGAAACTTTGAGATGTAATTTGATTTTAATAAATATGAAACATATTAGTAAAAATCATGAGCTTTGGTGATAACCCAATTATGCCCCGACTCTTATTCCGCTGCGGGTCGGGGTGTGACACCCACCACTTACATTCTTCCTCCTTTGCCACGTGTAGCACCTTCTCCTCGAAAATCTCTTCACCGATCAACAAAAGTGGTGATGGCGATGGACATGCCGTGCGGCATGTGGGTGCCGAAGAGGGTGCCCGAAGGCACCCTCCACACCCTTAAACATCAATTTCATTTTTTTTTCAACTACACTTTGCTTTGCTTTATCCAATTTAATATTTTAGGTATTTTATTAATACGTTTATATCGCAATTTCATTTTTTTTCAGCTACACTTTGCTTCGCTTGATCCAATTTAATATTTTTGGTATTTTATTAATACGTTTATGTCGCAAATACTTGAAGCTATTTCATTTATTATAATAATATAGTATTTTTCTACACTCTTAATATATCGTTGTGAGGTGTTTATTTGTATTTGCGTTTCGATATAAATTTTATTTAAAACCGAACCAGTCTACGTTTTGACGTAAAATATTTAAAACCAAGTTGAATCAAAATATGATACGTTTTTACTTCTTTTTAAATACACTTTCAAGATTTTAAGACCCACTTTACAACGACATAACTATTTCTTAGATTTTAATACACCTTTATGGTGTAATTTGCTTTATCTATATTTCAATATTTAGAATAGAACCACCGCAATTTCATACATTTTTCTTTACATATTAAACCACACATTCCGCTTTACGTATTTAACAACGTAAGGTTTACCCAGCACAACCCGCGGTGTCATTTTTATATGCGTGTTGGCATAAATTTAAGTTAGTCTACGTTTCGGCGTAAATTTTTTCTGGAAATGAATCAGGTCAAATATAATACGTTTTCGCCTAAAAACCTATTATTATGTGCATATTTTTATGTATATATCAGTATATATTCAAATTGGTCTACATTTCGACGTAAACTTTTTCGAGAAAAAAGTCGAGTTAAATATTTTACTTTTCCATACTTATTCTATATATGTTTCGTAAATTTTGTTTTGAACCAACTGGAGTTAAATTGTGGTTTCCTTTTTTAATCAAGGCTCTTATTAATATCTTTTGATTACACATGCCAGATTTTCCTTTATACCCGTTATGTTTTCTATGCGTGGGTTGGATCAACTATAATATATTATGATTGTACGGTATAAATTCGACTTACTTTACATTTTGATCCAATGACAATGCTTATACAGGTTAAATAGAGTTCAATCGAATACGCTGAAAACATGCGTTTTCATATAGTTAACACATCACATAACGCTTGGACTAATACGTTCTATGATTGCGAGATACCCGCGTCACAACACGCACGGGCCTTATTACTGGTTATTTGAAAGATCAATAACAGTTAATAATTTCTAGAAATTAAATATTCAAACTTGAAATATTATTGCTTACGAGTTACGGGTAACATCTTTGTGGGTTCCACGCTCTTACAATTGATGGTACACTTTAAACTTCTACTACGTGAAGTAGAGAATTTTGTATATTTTATATTAAAAAAAGGGTCAGAATGGTACCTGTGGTTTGCTCCGATTTCACCTTTAGTCCATACATTTTCAAAATTACAGCTATAATCTCCAACTTTGGCAAATTTGTTCTTGGATAGTCCCTGAAGCGGATGGATGTTATTTTTTGGTGTTAAGTGGGTGTGAAATGACTAGAATACCCTTGTTATTAAAATAATATTCATAACATTAACAAATATCTAACCCATCCGCCCCCATCGCTGCAACTCCGACCACCTCAACCCCATCCCCATCCACTTCTCTCTCTCTACTCTCTCTCCTCATCCATGGCTACCAAGGCGACCTTCTCCGGCATCCATGGCTACCACAGCGACTTTCTCCGGCGTCCGCATCCACCCTCCACCATGCCCGCATCCACCATCACCCCTACACCCTCCACCATCACCGTCACCGAAAAAATGTCTGCAGGGTTACCCGTCTCCACTGCAGATGCGATGACAGTTTGATGAGGATCGTTCCAATCCCTAACAGTGAGCCCAAAGTCCTAATTCATTTAATCAAGTGTGTCTCCGATAAAGCGCCACCGCCATCCTCAGAATCGCAGCGCCGCCAGATGCATCTACCGGTGAATCTACCGGTCTCCGATGAATTGCAGATCTCCCCGTAAACAAACACAAGTTGTGGGATCTGATTAGGTTGAGACACGATCTGATGAAAGTTTTAGGATAAAAGTGATGAATTTTAGTATATAAGAATCATAGAGAGATGAAAACAGATCAAAGGGATATCGTTTTGATGGAAGTTGGTATCATATTTCATGGTGTTAATATGATGTAACCACATAATTCATTAATTTAATGGGTTGGAATAATGTTTGTTTGTGTGGTGGTATCATATATCATGGTGGATTAATTGGTGTTGAATATGGATTGAAGAAGAGGTGGGGTGGATTGGGGAGGAAGATGAAGTTAAAAGAGAGGGTGGGTTCATAAACCTATGTGTTTACCTTTCACTTATAGCCCCCACCTTAAAGTAAGGGTATTTACGTTATTTCAGACCCGCTTAACTAAGAAGACTAACCCTCATCCACACTAGGGACTATCCGATAATGAATTTGCCAAAGTTGAGGACTATAGCTGTAATATTGAAAATGTATGAACTAAATGTGAAATCGGAGCAAACCACATAAACTATCAGGGCACTTTTCTCTTTTATATTTAACAAATTTACCATAGCGATGAGTGCTCTTTAGTAATAACAATGAAATGTTGCCATGCATACAGCTCTAGCTTGGCCGATTTTGATTAGGCTGTGAATCAATTATATGTGAATTTAGTTTCATCTAGCTAACAAGTTGTGCTAGTATGATTCTCCCGCGCTTTGCAGCGGGAATTTGATTGTTATTGGTTTGGTTCGTTATGGTATCAGCATTCGCTATAATAATTAAAATAGAGAAAATAATTACTCAAAAGAATATCAACACATATTTTACATTGATCGGAATCATTAAAATGAATATTTGTATTCGTATCCGTTCATTACGGTAATCGGACACGGTTATAGCGACCAAAGTATAAGGGTATCGGTTCAGAGATAAAAAGCAAGTATTTAGAATTCATTCAAATAAGTTAATCTTCGTAATATTTTCACATCACATATTCTGACCACATAATAAATAATAAATCAAATATATTATTAGTTCACTCAAAACACTCCACATGGCAAGGTGCAGAATTCATCATCTATGACAAAGGGTCAGATTTAAAAAAAACATAATAAGGAGCAGAATTCATCATTTTGGCAGTTTACTCTTTATACAATTATATTTATAGTGTTTTCTTTCTAATTTTGTAGGCAATGAACGTGGAAGTGAACCACAACTGAATATCAAAGTAAATATCTAACCATATCTCGTTGAAAACTATTTTGGTGGTTAGTTAAATCGGTTCAGGTCTATATCTGTAACACCCCAACCCTAGCTAGAGCTGACGTGTCACTCTTTCAGATATCAAAACTAAATCCAATCTATAACATTAAATACTAGTAACATTTTATTACATTACTTAAATAAAGAATCTTCAACTTCCTAACGCTCCTCACCGAAATCCCAAATTATTCCAGATTACCTGTAAACAAATAAGACAAACACAAAAAGAAAATATGGCTGAGCCTTGCTCAGTAATGAAGAAATCAACAGTACACGTAAGTAGGGAGAACAATACATAACTTGACGGAACCGAACCGAAACGATTACTGACACGGGTATTGAAAACAGATGCAGACACAAGACTGATACAAAACTAATACGTGAACCGATCTGAAACTGTAACAGACACTGATACGAAAACAAAAGTCAGTCCTATACATAACTGATACTTAACCCAACACAGAACCGATGTAGAGACTGATATATTGTTAACCATCATGACTAAAACCATTTTTCTTGTATAAACGAACTTATTTTAAAACATCATTTAACAATGCTAATATTTTTAATATAAGGTACTAGGCAAAACTATTTTCTTATATTGAACATTTATCAAGATATAATAATTTATCATATTTAATAGCATATAATAATTTATCATATTTAATAACAAATCATTATTACACAAAGATAAATAATTTTCTAATTTCGAAAATCTTATATGGGAATGGATATAGAACAAAGACAATGCGTAAGTCGAAACATTTTAAATATCATTTAAAATCTCATGATCTTTGAAAGAATAGATCTAGATTTGTTCAAATTATTATCTTTAATGATTGTTTAGGTTCAAAATCAATATCTATTATTTATTTAAATTTCATAAGTTATTATTTAATAAAAATGGCTATTTTCATTACTTCGAGAATTTATATTAAATAAACAACTTAATTTAGACAACGTGAGTTTAAAAGTAAAATACATAAATCTTTATGAAAATTTTGTAACTCGTTATGAAACCAAAAAAAGTTCTAAAAACAAATCCCAAGACAGACACCGGAATGAATACTGAAACCAGATTCTGACAGATAAAAACTAAACAAATAACATGGCATCTGGATCTAAGTCGATACTGAAACTAACACCAATACGGATACTGAGACAGAAACCGATAAAATTGTTGAGTAAAAGCAAATACAGAACGGAATCAGACGCTGAACATAATTAGAACAAAATCTATAAATAGAAACAGAGACATATTCAGAAACTGAACATATCAGAAACATAATCGATACACAATCGGACCATAATCAGATGCACACATAACTTATCATAACGTAATCAGAAACAGAACATATTCACATATAGAAACATATACTAACTTACACGACTGATGTGTATCATAAAATAAGTCGTGTAACACAGAAGCACCTAGAGCCAGAAACAAAAGGGTACACAGGTAACTAATATATGCACCAATGAGATGGTGAGTGTGTCGTGCACCCATTATTCCATCCCCCAGAAGTCAGAAACAAAACTAGGATCGATCCATACGCCTCTAAGGGGCCGAGGTGCTACACAAGCACAAGTCAGAGACGCCGTGATTTTGATTGCGCACTATCTTGGAAAGTGTTCATGTCGTTGACACCCAAACGACAAGTCAGAAACGCTCGGGTGACAGAGTACAAAAGCTTAGGCCATGTAAATAATAAACATACAACTAAAATTAATTATCAACAGGAACATGCGACCATCAGTACAAGTCTGAGGTATGGCATGTTATAACATACTAATAATCAATACCGACCATACTAACAAAGGAGAGCTAACGAACACGTTTCCAAAAGACTAAACGAGTATCACAATAACATAATGAAGACTGACCAACGATGACACAATCCGTACTACAAAGTAACGGATACCAATTTATACTATGATGAAAAGAAAACAGAATAAGTGCTAACGAGCAATAAAATTATACTACGATGTAAAAGAAACGAAATTCGTACCTCAATTCAACAAGCAACGCAAAACAAAACCAAATCGTCCTTTATACGCACATTTTATTCTCAAATAAGATATATGGTAAATAATTCGTCTAATCTACCCGTTTGTAAATTTATTCCCGGCGACTAACAATTTGAATCTAAATTTTTATTTTAATAATCAACAACCACCGTTTTGGGTTCAACTGAATTAGTTGACTTTATAAAAAAATGTTTCTCCTTCGTATTATATGTTAAAGAAAACAACTTCTAAAGTTACAAGTATTTTACTTGACTTAAGTTAATTGCACCTTTATCACTAAATAATCAAAACATGAATTTTGTTATTAACAAATTATTTATGATGACTTTTCATGTTCTTAACTCTCTTTTCTTTATATACTCTTGTATTAATAAATATGACATATATATAGAGGTCCTATGTATTTGATATTAGATACTCAATATCAATAAAATTATTTCATTCTACATATTTCTTTCTCTACATGATCTATGTTCTCATGTTTATCATGTATATTGGTTGCTAATAGACCGTTGTTTTACAACATGTTATCATTGCGAACGTAAGTGATATCTCTTATTTTAGTTTGAGTCACCGCTGACGATATTGCACTGCTACGAGCCACCACCAACTTCTCCAACCATCCAACTTCTTTGATAAACTTCTCCAACCATCCAACTTCTTTGATAAACTGCTCCAACCATCCAACAACTTAATCTCTATATGTTTCTTTTACTTAACGATATAGGTAATAATTTATGACTGTTTCCTAATTGAATATGTTCCGTACAAGTATACTAAAACATGGAATTTATAATTAAAAGCAAATCCGTTAATCTACGTATTAAATATTTTCAATTTCTGGATAGTATAAAGGTTATAATTCTTTTTGCTAGTTTTAATTTTTCTGAATTATGTGACTTCACCAGAAATTCCGTATAACCTACACTTAGTCGGTA
Organism: Scalesia atractyloides; assembly: GCA_947069175.1. NCBI lineage: Eukaryota > Viridiplantae > Streptophyta > Magnoliopsida > Asterales > Asteraceae > Scalesia > Scalesia atractyloides. The sequence continues at coordinate 18,685,806 of CAMTDV010000027.1, forward strand.
AAAAAAAAGGACAACAGTAAAATATTGTGAAGCTTTAATTTAATTTTAATTTAAAAATCTGAAAATTGTCACTACTAAAACATATTTGTTGTTAACAAATATATATACACGATTTAGTTTATATTTAATAGTATCACTCTGTAATTATTTTGTTACAAATTAGTTAAGATATTTATTTTGGTATAAATCATTGGTTTATTTTAATCCCCTGTTTATAATCTTAGACAAACTATATCTTAATTTATTTTAGTAAATTTCATATATCATGTTACGTATATATTCCACAATTATGATATTGACTTATCATCATTAACTAAAACTTTGGATTATTATAATTAATTTTTTTTAAAAAGAAAATACATATATTATGATGCGTTACTTTTATAACATATAAAAGATATTTTTATTGGACTATAGAAGTATATGGAGTTCCAAATAGATGGTAAGATCATATTAGATTGCTAGTAAAAGTTGATTATTAGTTTTTTTTCGTATATATTATATCTACACGTTTAAACACACACTGGAATTTTGCCTAGATACACGCTTTGAATTTAGAGAATGTGATGTTTTAGTTTAATTTGAAAACTAAGTGAGTTACGAGTAATTCGTATTCTAAGATCCATGAGTTTTGCTTTTATTTGGTCGATTATAGTACTCACAACCTTTGATTGTAAAGTTCTTAATCATTTGGTTAAACTAATTAATATGGTGTCATTGTTCTTGTTTGATAGAAATTCAACACCTATAAGTATGAGATTTGATTTGTATCAACATGATTTGTTAAGTTAGTTAAGATTCTACTATGAATTTCATATATATGCATATATAACTTAATTTCATATGATTTTATCACAAATCAATTTCGTATGATTTCATGGTGCCTTTCATCATATATCAGTCGAGCGACAATGTTTTGAAAGTTAATTGATTTTGATTAAATAAAGAATGATGTTTAAAGATCTTATTGGAAAATGATCACTATTGCAATTGTATATGATTTGTTCCATTAAAAAAAAATATAGATATGGTTAGATATGACACCCAAGTGTCATGCTCTCTAAATCCCATTATCCATTTACATAAGGTCACTAGTTTTTAGACCAATAAACATGACTCAATCATGTAGTTACTTCTCAACTTATATTATGCGGTGAGAAAATTAGTTATAAGGAAAATACTTTTCATTTGTCACACATGAGAGCTATGCTCCTGAAGTAGCTATATCATTAAAAAAGTATGAAAAGTTTGAAATTATCTCATATTCGTGTGACCGAGTAAAGGATGAAAAGCTATAAAGCTTGTTCTGGTTATACTTCATTCTCTGAATTGAATGTGATTATATAACGATCATTAAAAATGTCATGATCATGGAAATAATTGAAAAATTTGTAATGACAGTCATGTTAATAGTGATATCGATCATCGGAAGTGCTATCATAGCCAAGTTGATAATGAGATTCACCATTAGAATCTTATGGTAGCCAAGTTAATAATGAGATCGAGTATCAAAATTGTAATAATGGCCATAATGAGATTGATTACTAGATATGGTAAATTATGGGAGTAATTATATGAAGATCATATGTGGAAATGATGAATATTGACGTGACAGTATAAAATGATAGTAATTGTTCTATCGTATCATACGTTTTGTATTACATATGTGCAAGTAAAATATATGGTTAGTAATTGTTATATTGTATATGATTTGTTCCATTAAAATTTAAAGAAAAAAGTATAGATATGGTTAGATGTGACACCCAAGTGTCATGCTCTCTAAATCCCATTATCCATTTACAGAAGGTCACTAGTTTTTAGACCAATAAACATGACTCAATCATGTAGTTACTTCTCAACTTATATTATGCGGTGAGAAAATTAGTTATAAGGAAAATACTTTTCATTTGTCACACATGAGAGATATGCTCCTCAAGTAGCTATATCATTAAAAGAGTATGAAAAGTTTGAAATTATCTCATATTCGTGTGACCGAGTAAAGGATGAAAAGCTATAAAGCTTGTTCTGGTTATACTTCATTCTCTGAATTGAATGTGATTATATAACGATCATTAAAAATGTCATGATCATGGAAATAATTGAAAAATTTGTAATGACAGTCATGTTAATAGTGATATCGATCATCGGAAGTGCTATCATAGCCAAGTTGATAATGAGATTCACCATTAGAATCTTATGGTAGCCAAGTTAATAATGAGATCGAGTATCAAAATTGTAATATTGGCCATAATGAGATTGATTACTAGAAATGGTAAATTATGGGAGTAATTATATGAAGATCATATGTGGAAATGATGAATATTGACGTGACAGTATAAAATGATAGTAATTGTTCTATCGTATCATACGTTTTGTATTACATATGTGCAAGTAAAATATATGGTTAGTAATTGTTCTATTGTATATGATTTGTTCCATTAAAATTTAAAGAAAAAAGTATAGATATGGTTAGATGTGACACCCAAGTGTCATGCTCTCTAAATCCCATTATCCATTTACAGAAGGTCACTAGTTTTTAGACCAATAAACATGACTCAATCATGTAGTTACTTCTCAACTTATATTATGCGGTGAGAAAATTAGTTATAAGGAAAATACTTTTCATTTGTCACACATGAGAGATATGCTCCTCAAGTAGCTATATCATTAAAAGAGTATGAAAAGTTTGAAATTATCTCATATTCGTGTGACCGAGTAAAGGATGAAAAGCTATAAAGCTTGTTCTGGTTATACTTCGTTCTCTGAATTGAATGTGATTATATAACGATCATTAAAAATGTCGTGATCATGGAAATAATTGAAAAATTTGTAATGACAGTCATGTTAATAGTGATATCGATCATCGGAAGTGCTATCATAGCCAAGTTGATAATGAGATTCACCATTAGAATCTTATGGTAGCCAAGTTAATAATGAGATCGAGTATCAAAATTATAATAATGGCCATAATGAGATTGATTACTAGAAATGGTAAATTATGGGAGTAATTATATGAAGATCATATGTGGAAATGATGAATATTGACGTGACAGTATAAAATGATAGTAATTGTTCTATCGTATCATACGTTTTGTATTACATATGTGCAAGTAAAATATATGGTTAGTAATTGTTCTATTGTATATGATTTGTTCCATTAAAATTTAAAGAAAAAAGTATAGATATGGTTAGATGTGACACCCAAGTGTCATGCTCTCTAAATCCCATTATCCATTTACAGAAGGTCACTAGTTTTTAGACCAATAAACATGACTCAATCATGTAGTTACTTCTCAACTTATATTATGCGGTGAGAAAATTAGTTATAAGGAAAATACTTTTCATTTGTCACACATGAGAGATATGCTCTTGAAGTAGCCATATCATTAAAAGAGTATGAAAAGTTTGAAATTATCTCATATTCGTGTGACCGAGTAAAGGATGAAAAGCTATAAAGCTTGTTCTGGTTATACTTCATTCTCTGAATTGAATGTGATTATATAACGATCATTAAAAATGTCGTGATCATGGAAATAATTGAAAAATTTGTAATGACAGTCATGTTAATAGTGATATCGATCATCGGAAGTGCTATCATAGCCAAGTTGATAATGAGATTCACCATTAGAATGTTATGGTAGCCAAGTTAACAATGAGATCGAGTATCAAAATTGTAATAATGGCCATAATGAGATTGATCACTAGAAATGGTAAATTATGGGAGTAAATTATATGAAGATCATATGTGGAAATGATGAATATTGACGTGACAGTATAAAATGATAGTAATTATTCTATCGTATCATACGTTTGTATTACATATGTGCAAGTAATATATATACGATCATAAACCAAAAGTTTATGGATCATGATTATTTACTTTATTAGCATGACCGGTTAGACCACACCGAGTCAAGGATGATGTTAAACACAATGAAGAACTTGAAGATTCTTCTAGCTGATAGCATATTATGTTTGCCCTTAAGAGAAATTATTTGTTTGCCAATTAAGGGTGTGTATCCCTAAATATTCTGGAAGTGATTAAGAGGTATGCATATCCCAACATGATACCATTTAGTGTTTTAAATCGATGCATCGTCTAAATGGTTATCAAATTCACAACTTGATATTTGTGTACTTTATGGCTTAGCTAATAAGATAGCAAGCACAATATTCCAGATTGCATGTCTTTATTGTTAAGACAATCACAGAACATCTATGATTGATAATAAAGACAATAATCATGAGAGCAAGTTCATGTTTATATATGAGTACATGTAATTTTACATGCAATGATATTAATTCACATCAAGCCAACATGTTGTAATAGTTTCTCCCTACTATAGTTGGTTTTTTGTCAGGAACCAAATATGTCTCTTCTAAGATTTTGTTTGTGCGGTATATATTGAAATTGATCCACCACGATGCACAAAGATGAGACCTTAAAAAGTGGTTGGAAATATATGATAATGAACAGAGTCTTTCACGAGATATTTATTTACGACTCAATTAATTGAAATCCATCTCAAGGGATTAACATTCACAACATCAGGGGGAGATAACAAGCAGTTGGAAAGTGAAAAGTGGAATGAATTATCATGTTATCTTGATCCTCGGACTATAAACTATGAACCAGAAGTTCAAAAAATAATTTATTTACCAATACAAAAGAATAAATTATTAGACGAGTTCACTGACCTAAATATAGTGACAAAGTAAGTCACATAAGCAACTGCTTATGCTCTAGTTATATTTTGTCCCATAAAGACAACAAAACATTTGTAATGAGTCTATTACATGCCTGAAGCATGGTAGACTAGTCGATTCCAATAATAAAGTTCCTCGAAAATTGGAGCAAGTAATTAAGATGGTCAAGTCGAGGTTATAAGAAAAAGATCTGCTAAAGAGACATTAGACATGATGGTTCCAGAAGAACTTCAGGTACCTGAAAATAAAATGATCTCATTAAATTGTATCATGTCTAAAAGTATATGGAATCAAAAATAAAATTGACGTCGTAATACTTTCGTATATAATATAGCGCTTGAAATGATGAAATGACGAGTATCAAGATTTAAAACCTGCCTATGAATAAATACAAAGTAATGATTGGCCAAAATGGAACGACGCAAATGAGGCAGAGTTGAATTCTCTATTGAAATGGAAAGCTTTCAGCCAGTAGTCCATAAAAAAAGTTGTAAAATATATTTAATATAATTAGGTCTTTTATGTGGATCAACAATTGATGGCACAAGGATTTCGCAAAGACCTATGATAAATTATGAGGAGATGTATTCTCCGGTGGTGGATGCAATAGCTTTCCAGTATTTAATTAGTCTGGTAATATAAAGAGAGAATTGATACGCATCTTATAAATGTTATGTATCATTTTGATACTAAATTTTACATGCAAGTCCTTGAAGGATTTAAATTATGTAATTCATGTAAAGTAAGTTCTCGAGAACAATATGATCGTTGTATACAGATTCATTTTTGAATACGATTGAACTCCTGATGAGTTTCTTAAAGAAATTTAGTTCTTTAAAAGTGAATCAAAACATCTTAAAGATGTAATTCTTGTGCACCAATAAACATACGTTGAAAACTTGTACACAATGATTGTGATATCTCAATAAATAGTGTACACGCATGGTACAATATGGATTGTGGAGATAAAAGCAAGTGTTGATGACACTTTTACATGATGTAGATATCTATGTGTTAAATGGGCAAATTTATATAGCAAAACTCCTGAAGAGTGAAAGCATATGCATATATGGATAAGATGGAACGAATTCCCTCATGGATTGATAATGCTAGAAGCATTGATGTCAAAACCTCAAGAACATACTATATGAAGTTGACAAAATATGTGTGGACTAAAATAGTCGAGTCAAATGTGATATAATTGACTCACTAGTGAGCTCGAAAACGAGAAATACATATGGTGAAGTTGGTCCATTTGTTTTCATTAAAAGAACGATATGATGTTTACAAGTATTGCAATATATGTTGATGATGTCATTGAATCTCCCGAAAAGAAAAAAAAGAGCTAAATATTTAAGCAAGAATTTGCAAATGAAATACAATATTGCAAAGTTATGACTCGATACGTAGGACATACGTTTATATTATAATCCATCAATCATAATACATCTAGAAAATGTTGAACATTTTCATATGGACAAAGCTTTTGCTGTAAGTACATTTAATGATGTTCAAATATTTGATATAGATAAAAATTACTTTATCATCTTCTATCAAAGAGCAAAGATCCTTGGTCATGAAGTGCCATAATTAAATACAAATTGTATTAATATATATTGCTAGCTATACATGAACATATACCATTAAATTCATTGGCAAGATTTAACTCGTGTACGACGAGGAGATAGTGCAATGAGTAAAACATTTATTTCTATACCCTTAAGGTACGAAAGGTATGAGTTCATATTTTACTAACCCATCAACAAGTTTGGTTAGTTTTGTAAATGCAGGGATTATAACAAAACACATTCATAGATCTTATGGTATCTACTTACAAGAGGAGGCAATTAAAGATTCACATGAAGATCATACATCAATGTGCATTGAAGGATTGTACATTAAGAGATCAAACAACAAATTATTACTACAAAAGTTTTCAGCAATTTTCATAGAAGATTGGCACTTGTTACCTAAATGATACACATCATAATGAGGGGGAGTTTTACACAAGTTGCACTCTTTTTCCCTTCACTAATTTTTATCCCATTGTGTTTTCTAAGTAAGGTTTTTAATGAGGCAACATATATGATCTAGAAGTATCAAGGGGAGACGATACATGCTGCACTCTTTTCCCTTAGCTAAGGTTTTGTCCCATTGGGTTTTCCTGCCAAGGTTTTTAACGAGACAACATCTCCAAGCGTATCAAGTTGATAACCAAGTATATTAAAAGTTTATATATTATTTTCATTTATCATATGGATAGTTAAGTGGGAGTGTTCTGAACAAATTATTTATGGCGACTCTCCATGTTCTTAACTCCCGTCTCTTTATATACTCTTGTATTAATAATATGACCTATATATAGAGGTCCTATGTATTTGATATTAGATACTCAATATCAATAAAATTATCTCATTCTCCATATTTCTTTCTCTACATGATCTATGTTCTCATGTTTTATATATATATTGGTTGCTAATAGACCGTTGTTTTACAACAAATTTAGTTTTGTTTTTTGCTGAAGAAAGCATATGTTTATAACTTAATGAAAACTTAAGTTTGCCTTTTGGCTATATAAAAATCAGTTTCAAATCTTTCTAGATATAATAAGGTTTATAAATAAAATATAATATACATAATATATCATTGATGCTTATTTATATTTCATGGTAAAAAGATAATCAAGTTTTACCATTTTAGTTCACATCTTTTGTGTGCATTTGTAAATCATGAAACATACGACAAACTGAAGGTTACATTGATTCATAGAAATAAAAATATGCCATACATTATATATATATATATATATATATATATATATATATATATATAGTAGAGAGTTCAAATGAGAAGAAAAAATTTGTAAGAATAAAAAGAATAACTTTTAAAGCAATAGAAATTCTTCATTTACTTCATTTAATTTATATATTTAATGTTGTGAAAAAGAGCATATATGTAAATCTATAATTGTCATTAATTAGCTAATTATTTAAACTTGTAACTCATTTTTTTCATATACTTTTTTAAGATAAAATAATTTATGGTGTAGGACAATTTTCGACATATGTAGGATAAATTTTAGTATGTGTTGGATAAATTTTGAAATGTGTAGGGTAAATTTACATGTGTGTAGGGTAAATTCTGGTAAATGTAAGACCTATGTAAGATAAATTTTGAAATGTATAGGATAAAATGTTTTTTGATTTATTAATGAGAAATAACATAATTAATAAGAGGAGTTATAAACTATTTAATATTTTACCATTATTCTCTTTCTTCTTTTTCTTCTCACATTAAATTTTTATCAAATGAACCTTACAATATATATATATATATATATCTGTTGATTCATACGTATATAATACCTGACTATCAACAAGGATTCAAGGAAAACCTTTTTATATTTACTGATCCTAGCCAAGTAATAGCAAACAGAGAACAAACCAAAACACTTTTCAAACCCACACATGCAAGGTTTCAAAATTTTATCTAATATAGTTTTTAGTCGCCGGAAACAAACCGGTCCTTAGTTTAAATTCGAACAAAAAGTGGGAGGGCCATACCTTACCTCCCCTGATGAGCGGACAAAATGGATTAGTTTCACAAAAGCGTAGTCGTGACAGCTACACACGGAAGGCGGCGTCAATGACCACTGGTTCGTGGTCACGGCGGAGTAATGACGGTGGTTTATTTAGTATGTTATATTTTCAAATTTCCGAATGTTACAATATCAGTTTTCAGACAGCTAACAATTTTTTAAACTGTTTTTCCTTCAACAAGCAAACTAATAAAGTGAAATATATAGAACAATGATCCATATACAATGTTTTGTTTTACTTTATAGCATAAAACTCCAGTTAACTTATAGTTTCCTTGCCATACAGGGATACCTAATTGTTAATGCATTCACGGACAGATTCATTGATGAAATTCAAAATTATAGTTTGCCAATCGGGTTGCACTATTTCCGACGACATCTACAAGTTCCAAAAACAGGAGTTAGTGTCATTGTGATCATTTAACTATAACCGGTATCTAAGTCCAGGAGTCAATAATAAGAAAAAATGGAACTACTCTCCAACAACTTTTTTCATAACCAAGAAAATATAACTCGAAAAACTTGATTACAATAACTCTCAAATCATAACTCGGTTTCTCTCTTCTCTTAATAATGTCTAACCCTAAGTTGGTTTATATAGACTAACCCTAACTTACTAGCCAAGACATCACCATACTAATTATAATATAATGAGAAAACTAACCAATTTAACCTACTTGTTAAATTTTGTCCTTCAAGTTCACCAACTTGTGACATGTTTAACCCGATAATAAACTCATTTAATTACCGGGTTCGACCCCTCGCTCAGGCCAAACAACAATTGATCCAACAATCACAACCCCCCCCCCCCCCATTGTTGAATCCGAAAGATGCGGATTTTCGTCTCCAAGCTTGTCATCTTTGTGTTAATTATCCCAAGGCTCTTCATGATCTCTTGAAGTGTTCTTTGGGCTCCACTTAACTTGAACAAACACTTGTTTTTTGTGATCATTGCACGTACTTCTTTGGGTTTGAATCCCTTGTTTGACCTTTACTTTGAATTCTTGAACATGTTTAGTTGAACTTGGGTCTTTGAGAATATTTTGACTCGTACTTGGTTCATCATCTTTAAGTTCAACTCTTTGTAGATCCCACCAGCATAATTATTCATTCCAATCATGCTAGCTTGTGTACCAGGACTTGCTATCTTGTGGCTGATCTTATACAAACAATTTTTGGTCCTTGTCACCTTCATTATAAGCTTACTCGTATCATCAAGAATGGTTAGAAAATGACATTTCATGTGAATATCGCATTCACCTTTCGTTGCTTGACAAAGACTTATGATATTGCTTTGTAAACTCGGTATGTAGTAAACATCTGTCAACAGGCGTTGCTCCCCTGTTTTCCCTTCTAGCTATACCGACCCATTTCCCCGTATGTTAATACAAGATCCATCTCTAAACTTTACCTTTCTTGTAACTCGTTCATTAAGTATAAAGAAGTAAGCTTGATTACTAGTCATGTGATTGATGCTCCGTTGTTGAGATACGAAGTGTCTTTTTTCCATTGGCTCAGTCTCGAAACGCTTCGCAATCACCCCGTCTTCATTTAGAAAACCGTTTCTTGATCACATCTCATCATAAATAATGACGGATCCAAATCATCGTTATCAGCTAAATTAGCTTCTACCTGTTTCCTCATGCGATCCGGACACCTTGACGTGAAATGACCAAATTTATCACAAGGGTAACACTGAACCTGTGATCTATCTTTTCTTCCAGATCATTCGTTCTACTTTAACCCGTCTGCTTTGACCCATGATCTTGACAATCTCGGCTTTGACTTCCATATTGGTCCTCATCATGCTAGTCTTCGCCTTCACCTTGGTCCTTTCCTTTCCCTTAGTTGTTATCTTGAATCTCCTCTTCTTTTATATGTTCTTCATATGCTTTTAAACATCCAACATCATCAAACGTAATCATTTTAAAATCAACTACTTGTGCAATCAAAGCCACCATGTGAATAAATCTTCTTGGTAGCTTGTTCAGAAACTTCTTGACCAATTTAGGCTCATCAATCGTAGAACCCAAAGAAGCTAAGTTTGAAGCGAACCCAGACAACGTACTAACAAACTCATCGACTGAACTCTGATCTTTCATCTTCACGTTCTTAAAGTCGGACAATAAAGTTTGCAACCTCACTTCTCTAACCCGATCAGCCCCGAGATTCCGGGGTTTTTAACACATCCCACATCTCCTTGGCCGTAGTCATGTTACCGACTCGCAAAATCTGATCTTCGTGTATAGCCTGAAAGAACAATGTTATCACCATGTTGTTTTTCTTCGCATCCGAAGCAGTTCCTGGTTCATTTCGATCCCAAACTCCATACACGTTAATGATCGTCTTCATTCGCATACCCCATATTGTGTAATTCGTTTTAGTCAACATGGGACATACAAGACTAGCCAAATTGTTTTCTTTAACCGTAACAATCAGTCGATCACCATCCGCCATCTTACCTCGTCTCTTATAAGTTAGCGGTGTAGAACCCCCTTGCTCTAATCCGTTCGAATGAACACAGGACGATCAATCCTGAAAAAACTTTTCAGAATTGAATCTACCCTCATATATGATTGCAAATCCCTCTTCACGAACCCAGATAAAAAACAAACCCTAAATTGAACCCTCCTGTCCAACCCAAATGATAATTAACGTTTAATGGTTAAACCCAAACTTATTTAACCAAAAATAAATAAACCAACCTGTTTATTATTATTACTATTTTTTAAATGTTCTTTTAATAAGAAAAAAAATACTTGTTTTACTATTTGTTTAATAATAAAAAAAACTTGGTATTTTTTTTTTTTTTTTTGAATATTCTAGACGGTAAAGAAACTACCAAAAAGTCAAACCCCCCTTTTCTCCAATGATTCTTCGCAAAACGAACGGTGATTCAACTTGGGTTCGATCGAGCAAATAACAAACAACAAATCGCAAAAAAAAAACAAACCCGATGATGAGAATGCAAGCGACGGTGACGACAACAATTGAACTCGGCTTAGTTCAATCAGAAAACATAATGGTGGCAATGTCTTCTTCCGGCGACGACGGCTTCTTCCGATGACGACGTCATATACGATCAGGGTTCTTGAACTTGGCTCTGATACCAATTCAAGTCCAATAATAGATAACAAGAACGAATGGAATAACTATCCAAGAACTTTTATTATAACCAAGAAAATATAACTCAAAAAACTTGATTACAATAACACTCAAACCATGGCTCGGTTTCTCTCTTCTCTTAATAGTGTCTACCCTAACTTGGTTTATATAGACTAACCTTAGCTTACTAGCCAAGACATTACTATGCTAATAATAATGTAATGAGGAAACTTAACCAATATAACCTAGTTGTCAAATTTGGTTCTTCAAGTTCACTAACTTATGACTTGTTTAAACCCAATAATAAACTCATTTAATTACTTTGATTGACCCCTCGATCGGGCCAAACAAAAATTGAGCCAACATACCTAGAACCAACGAGTGGCAACAAGATGAAAAAGTTTTATGTTACCTTATCGAAATACTACTAGAAGTTGCTTCTGATTTGAATGATTGAAGGAGAATTGCAAAGAAACAAATATTTAATTGATTATCAGTGCTAATCATTAGGATAGAGTTGTTATAGAACACTGACAATTTGGGCCATTAGTAGCAAATGGTTATCAATAGTAACTACCATTAGTGGTAACTGGTTGTCTGCTAAGAACTTTCTACTGATATAACTATCTAACTTTTGAACAATTTAAAGCATCAACTGTGAACCATTAACTGAAGTGTTTTGATACTTGGTCTAATTTTGGCACAAGTTGTTAAACCTTTCATATATTTTCTTGTTTTCTCTTTGAGTTATCCAATTGAGCTTCTGATAAATACTATCGACTTCTATAAAATTTGCAACATATGTTCTAATGTTTGATTGATCTTTTTTATATTTCAGTCTACAAAAGAAACGTGATGATAACTAAGCATACCCTGATATGAACAACGCCTTATGTTCATATAATATTCAACAGGTGGATGAGGTACGTACGTACACATGTATAACTTCCACCAAATATGCCATGTAGAGTTCCCATGCGCTTCAATCCTCTTTGCTTTATTAAGCAATATTAACCTTGCAAATATACCAGGGACAATGCCATATGATACGGTAATTTTTTGTCCTAAGTTCATAGAGTTGGCGCGTATGTCTTCTTTACATGTTACTTTACAATTTATATATTGTTTTAGGCCGAAATTAAGATAATTTTAGATGCTTGGGCAAACGATAAAGAAGTTCAAAAAGCCCTCCATATTCGTGAGGTAAGTTTGACAAGCTCTCCCTTGTTGTACATGGTATTTGTTATTGCTTTGATACAAATGTCTCATTTCACAATTGTTCAACACAATTAAAGTTGTCTCTCATTTCTTGTGAAGGGAGAACAATAGGCGTGTTGGAGAAAACCAATGACACAATCCATTTCATTTTCGGGAAAAATGACACCATATGTTACTCAAGTATCTAGTACCATTGTCAACCATGAACAACTTATTTCAAGAAATTGTCACGTGGTACAACATATACTCATTCGAATTTTATCTCTAAAATAATAAACACTTAATATCTAAAAGATTGATCTTTAAATTGTAGATGTTTAAGAATTCTTACAAATTGATAAATGATCGAATATTTGTTTAAGATTTGCAGTTTTGATCGTTGTGATATTGTTTATCTAACTTCCTCTAATAATTTCAATTAATAGTGGTGACCATGATATGATAATCCCATACCTGGGCACAGAGAAATGGATAAAATCTCTCGTGTCCCAATTGCAAGACCGTGGAAGCCATGGTTTGTTCATAATCAAGTTGCCGGGTGAGCACAAATTTCAAGTCATCTTTTAGTAACACCCTCTATGGTGTCTTTCGTATCACCTTTTTGATCGCGGAGGACATCCTCGCATCCATCTTGTTTATAGTTTTACCGATTCAATATTGACCTTTCACTAGTCTTCTAGAACCCATTTTATTATGAAATCGCAGGTTTTACACAAAACTAATCATGCGCATTGATGTTGTCTTTTTGTAGATATCAAATGGCTTATGCAACAAAAGGATACTCGTTAACGTATGCAACTGTTAAGGTAAGAAACATGATAGTTAACTCATGTCTGTTAACGTACATTTGTAAGTTACAAACTGAAGATCTCTAGGCCTATGTTATAAAAACAATAATTAATATAAGAAGGCCAGTTATGTCGAAATGATATTCACTCAAACGAGTGACTTAACGATATGATTCAACATGGATCTCTCAAAATGAACCTACACAAAAAGATCGTAACTTTTTTCTGTTATACTGTTGAAACTTGAAATCTAATAAAAAATAATAATGACTGAAATATATGGATCATGTAGGGTGCAGGTCATTCTCTGCAACTGAACAAGCCTAAAGAAGCTTCAGTTCTGGTGGATGAGTGGCTGACTTCTCATACTTGTATAAGTGACTCCTAATTAGTAATTATATCTTTATTATCTTCGTTATCAAAATAATGTTCACATCCTTTTCTACCGTCTGATGTAATGTCCTATTAATTGTTGGATAAATTGATATCATGATAAATAATTACAACAATAATAATAAATATAATTAAAAATTTTGAAAATCATCAAGTAGCTTTGTATGAATAGTAGTTTTGTTTTAAAATTATATATAATATAATTTTTTAATCTTATTATATTATTTCAATATTATAACTAATTTAGCTTATTATATATTATTATAATATAATAGATTTTTCTCTATACTTTTATCATTTTAATATTATAATAGATAACTATTATATTTACTTTTAAGGTTAAATATATTTCTTTAATGTTAATTTTTAATTTATTTAATATTATAATTTTGTATTAGGGCAAAATCGTAATTAACAAGAAAAAACAAAAACAATGGTATAACCGTAAATTTGAACTGAGGGTAAAATCGTAATTTGATTGGAAGAAAAAAAACAAAACCAGTGGGGAAATGCTAGGCAGCTGTCTGATTTTCATAACTAAGTCCGAAACTATGATCATGTAGTTGATATGAGCAGATACATTGCTCTAGTCTTGTGTATATTTTCCATCACGTATTAAATTTAAGCTTCATCCATGCATGCTAAATCGTATGCCATGTGCGACACACTGCCCCATATAAGCTTTTTGCTCGCAAATGTACCTTCAACATATGAAGGGCCATAAAGGAAGTCATCATACGTGACGCCTAAAATCAGGGACTGTACAAACATAAGGAGTTGAGCCAAGACACCATCTTCAAATAACACTTCTGATCCAAGACTTGTAGAGAAAAAAAATAAGAGGATAAGCCCATTAGTAACCCAAACTGAAAAATAAATAGAGATAATATTGCAAAAGATAAAACATAGGATTTGTGATATTAAATTGAATACGGAAAAAATTATCAATTTGTAACATCCCCTCAATTAATATGCAAACACATTAAACTTGTTTAAGCTTTTGCACATAATGTCTTGTTGATTAACAACGAGACCTTTAGTAAAAATGTTTGCTAACTGATTTTTGATTCAATATTGTCATAAACTCAAGCTTATATATATATATATATATATATACACATATATATATATAGGATGGGCTAAAATAAAAACCATATTTAGTTGTGAGAACCGTGAGAACTCAGTCATCCAAAAGGTTTTTCCGAAAAATTTTTTCTCAAAAGTTATAAAAAATCACTTGTTTTAGCAAAAAACAAATTTAAAAAAATGCCGCATACCCACATTTACATGAGTCGTAAAAAAAATATTTATCTCCATAAAATTTAAAGCAGCGCTTAAAAAAACTTGTATCAGTCAAAACTACTGACTCGACAATTTTTTTACTTTTTTTATAAATGTGTTTATAATATTTTCATCTAGATTTGTGCAAAACCATTTTAGCCCAACTCGCCCGGGAAGAAAAAATTCTCACTGTTCTCACAACTCGTGGTGGTTCTCATTTGAACCTCTACCTATATATATATATATATATGTGTGTGTGTGTGTGTGTGTATGTATGTTTAGAATCATGTAATAAAAGATGAAATTTGTAAGAAAAATAAGAAAGAAAATGATAAGGACACATATCATTATTTAATTTATTAGGATAAGGTCAATTAACTAATTTAATAAGAAAACCTAATTAAAGCTAAAGATTATGTTGTAACGTAGAGTTATTTTAGGAATTCAAGTATTTTTTTTATTTAGGTTAAATCTTTCAATCTTGGTTTCTGTAGAGTTATTTTAAGAGTCCAAATATTTTTTTTATTTACATTCAATCTTTCAATCTTGGTTTCTATGGTGTTTTAGGAATTAATAATATTTTATATTGCTAATGGAATAGTGTCTTTTATACTTGTATGGTTTCATTTTTATATGGTATTTTATTTTAGTTTATGGTGTTCCCGAATAAGAAAATAGTAGTTTGCCGAATTCAATCGTATTGGCAATATTATGATGTCTTATATACGTTCATGGTGTTTTACTGTAAAACATAACGCCTTGAATCACAATACAATTAAAACACCATTATATGAACATAAACAAAACAGTAACGCTTCGCATTTTCATATTTTCCCAATTTGGAAAACATATTCGTATTACTATTTTTCATACTTTCCAACTTTGAAACCCGAGACTTTAATCATAGTGAAATTCATGTTTTATTGGTACTTATTATTCATGCAATCAATCATTTAAATACGTGTTTTCATACAAATCAACACTTGTTATACGTACAAATACTCATACGTTACAATTTTATACTCAAAATTCTCAAAAACCGGCTAAAATACGTAAAAACAGCCCAAAACCAACCCACATGTGCGAGTTGAATCCACTTCGCACGAAGTGAACACACTTTGCATGAAATGGATCTGGCAGCAACATGTTCTTATAAATACCAGCTCATTTCACAATTCAATCTTTCCGAATCTTCTCACTTCTACCCCCAAAACTCACGAAATCTTGGTAGATTGATCTCAGATTGTTCTAAGTGAGTTTAACTCCCTATTACCTTGTGTTTTTATAATTCTTCTCCTCTTTTTCTTTTACACCAAGTGTAGGAGATGGTCCAGTTCATCGTCCTCAATAGGATTGAACTTGTGTCCAGCAAGTGTGAGAACGTTAGGAGCCTTGGCTACCTGAATTAAGTTTCACACCTCACTTGAACATATTTTAATTCTGTCATTCATGACCAACCGGGTTTATCAACTTTGTTGATAAACTTTGTGCTTTGGTAAATCATATAATAAGGTATCCGTACCCCCATGCGTTGCATCTATGACATAATTGTTACATTGGACATAACGAAATACTATAAAATATCTACTTTCTCACTTAGTCAAGTTCCTGATATTGACCGAGTCATGGTTAACTGTTATGAGCTAGAACTAAATTGTCTTATCCCTAAAATCTCGTTCAAGAGAACTCATTGTCAAAATGGGAGCTAAAACGAGCTAAAATTACCAGAAATAGTCCCTTCGTACGAAGTGATCAGTCACTTCGCACAAAGTGGACAATCACTTCCCACAAAGTGAATGATCACTTCACACCCCCAAACTCACGAAATCTTGGCAGATTGATCTCAGATTGTTCTAAGTGAGTTTAAGTCCCGATTACCTTGTGTTTTTATAATTCTTCTCCTCTTTTTCTTTTACACCAAGTGTAGGAGTTGATCGAGTTCATCATCCTCAATAGCATTTAACTTGTGTCCAGCAAGTGTGAGAATGTTGGGAGCCTTGGCTACCCTAATTAACTTCCACACCTCACTTGAACAATTTTATTTTTCTCATTCATGACCAACCGGGATTATCAACTTTGTTGATAAACTTTGTGCTTTGGTGAATCATATAACAAGGTAAATTCGTACCCCCATGCTTGGCATCTATGACATAATTATAAGACTTTGGACATAACTAAATACTATAAAATATATACTTTCTCGCTTAGTCAAGTTCCTGATATTGACCGAGTCATGGTTAATTGTTATGAGCTAGAACTAAACTGCTCGTCCCTAAAATCTCGTTTAACATAACTCATTGTCGAAACGGGAGCTAAAACGAGCTAAAATTACTAAAAACACTCCCTTCGCACGAAGTGGCATCTTTTTCTCGTTTACCTTTCGTACCTTCAGGTTTCGAATCTGCAATCTCCGCCAACTTACATACAACTTTAACCCCTCATATTAGTTAACCACGATGTCCTACTGTCCAACCTAACGACTCGCTGATTGCTAGGAAAGCTTTGCACAACCGTGAGTATACATGATCCTTTTTTTATTTTATCACTTTTGGGTGCAATATATATACACTATACAAAAAAAACTCACACAAACACAACCTACATGCTTACACATTATACTTAGGAATACATATATGCTAGAAAGTCGTTCTTGCACAATACTTTGTCATTAACTTTATACATGCCTCCCTTAATATGTATAGCGCTATAGGAGTAATGCATCCCCCGTATTCGTGAGGTCATATTAAGTAAACAAAACAGTCGTATCGTTGTGACGATAAGATTACGCTAGCGGTAAACTTTGGGTTGACAAGTATGTTTTGCTTGCTAGATATGTGTAATATGCCCTGGTATACGTTATTGCCATGTGGATTTCGTCAAACTCTTCTATACTTATACTATATATTGAAGGATTGTGATCGTGATGCATTGAAAAGAATCTAGTAGGAAGGACTAGAAAAGCACCAAACTTGAATTTTGTTTATTAGATTAGTCATTTGATACTTGTTGTACTTTGTCTCCTAATCATTTACTTGAACCTTTAGCAATTAAATGAAATTATATTTATTAAATACTTGTCACTTATTAGCGTTATGAAGTCTCGAGCAATCTATTTACGTCTGCCCCGATAATTCCGCCATCGGTTGGGGTGTGAGAGATTGGTATCAGATCCATAACTATAGGAAATTAGGAAAAATTTCATGATTTGACCTAGTCTAAAGTCTAAGCACCAAATTAGACCCCCTTCGTGCGAATTGAACCCCTTTGTGCAAACGGAACTTCTTTGTGCGAGTTGAACAGCTTCGCACGAAGTGAGCCCACTTTGTACGAAGTAAACTGTTTTCCTCAATACAAACGTCTAAACTTGCCTATTCTGCTTCTGATCTAACCATGTATCTTAAATGATGCACGCCTTTCCTAAGGCTAACACATTATACACTTGAAGGCGTAAAGATACTCATATCACCAACGAGACGATTTTCACCAAAATAGGCTCAATTGGTGAAATCCCTGATTCCGCGTATACGATTTTTCATGAAATTACGCCATCAAGTTAGGAGTGATACCCATATCTTGATGGAATATTTTCATTTATACTCTAATGGACCCTTACCAATGAGTCAGAATTTGGTCCTCGTTCGGTAAATATTAACCACGCTTAAGGAACGAAATTATCAAGTGATGTCCACACCTTGACAATTAATCCCACTCCTCGACTTTCAATTCCGCCAAAGTCTCGAATTTTCGATCGACTACGGATATGTGTTAACCGGAAGGGTGAATACTGTTTACTGCTCCTCGGTGAGAGTATTCTACCTATTAGGCCAAAGCATGTTTCCCTAACTCGAGAGGACCTTCGAACACTTTGGTTTAGTCAAAGTTTCATTTCGGAACAATCCAAATTTTAGTCAAAAACCATCATTATACTATTATTAGCTTTATGCATAACGTGGTTCAAACATCTCCTTTTCAAAAATTCAAATTATTTCCACACTAATTACTCACATAACATACTAACCCTTTTATATACCTACACGCTATTTAAGCATACGATTTCAAAACGTCACCGCAAGATAGACACTACTTATATTCCCAAAAATGGAAGCCTTATTATCAAGATAGGAGTGATTCCCTTACCTTGATGATTAGCTCCGCTCATTTCTCGAAGAAATCTTATCCTTGAGATAGGAGTGACGTCCATACCTCAAAGAGATATCTAATCACAACTCGACTATTTTCATGACAATCACTCGATTAAAACTTATACCTAAACCATTTATCATTATGTAAATTTTCTCATTTATGCATGAATCTCGAACCTTGTTATTTTATCAAACGCGTTTCTCACCCAACACCCTATCTACGTAAATCGTATACACGAAATTCCTAATCATACTTTAAATGCATCCTACCCGATTTTCAAAATCTTATGAAATGCTACCCATCAACCTAGTCGGTATAATGAAACTCTCGCTCACGATTTTCATAATTCGTCCAATCCCTAAACCCGCTCACACTATACTATCATCCTAAATACATTTTGTTCCGAATAGGGAACCAAAGAAAACTTTCTCTCACATATGTATTAGTCTTATAGATGTCGCTTCGTTAACCCCGCTTAGTTGGTAAACGTAACCAATCCATCGACAACCGACAAACACAAATGACCAACCATGCACCCCGAGACATCGATTTCAACAATAGATCCTAACTTAGAACCATCTCTCCTACCAGAAAATCCAATAATACCTTAGAACAAGAACGAGACTCTTCCAACCTTCGCCTGTACTCACAATCCAAGAAACCCGATATGAACCACACCTAGGAAATCCTCCAATACCCATGATCGGTAACACACTCGTACCCCGTGCCATGAGCACCAAGAGCCAAACCTATAAGCACTTAGTCGAAACCAGACACCTTACCATCAAACTACCAGTCAATCAACCTACCACAACCATGTCAACGGTCAAATCAACTCCCAATACATACACTAGACTTAGTAATCCTAGACCTACATTCCTATACCAACGAAGTTCGACTATCTATAAGTTCACTTTGCTAAAATACTTTTCAAAAACCCATGTTTTTCCAACAGAAAATTTTCAAACACAACTTTCCTTATTTTTGATATAAAATACCTTCAATAAAGCAAGCTCACTGTTATAAAATACTTTGCAAGATCGATAATACGCAATTGTAGATCTAAACAAGTGAGCATGGAAGAATCATTAGGTTGGACAATCTACGAAATACGCGACTCCAAAGTTTTAAAACAAAAGTAGCATTTCCTTTTTACAAACCATAACTTTCATCGTAACTTAATACTTTTCTCAATATTCTCGTGACATTCGCAACCCGATCCTCCATTCCCGACAGACCCCACCTATTTGTTTCGACAAACTCAATGTTTTGACTCAAACAACCATACGTATGCATATCATCATACACGTTTCAATTATTGCAGACAATATTTCATGACAATCTTACGCTTATGAATAGTGCACTTCGTATTTACAAACTTAAAATCTCGTGGTAATTTATATATGCTTAACCTCATCATACTTCAACCTATACAGTCTACACAGCATGCTAATCTTATACGTAATTGTCGTCCACCATACTCAAATTCATACATTCGTACTACTTGGTAGTCATACATGAAATCTATATGTAGGCATAACCCAAGCGGTCTCGCCTACGTTAAACATTCGCATACTTAAAAACAATCATGTTTATATGCTTACCTTTTATACGCTATCGCACACCCATTCTCGCTCGTAATATTTAAATATACACCATGATTGTGCACTACTAGTACCAACTATGCGGATCATGCAATAACCAAGATAATCGTGGGTGCACACAGGATTATATGTAGGTGCATGAAAACCATAGTGGGTTCTACCGTGTATCTTAACAAGGAACGTAACATGACACCGAATAGCGAAACGGATGTAACATGGTGTGAACATGGTGGATACGCCGCTGTTACTTCCTATATATAAGTATCCCTACCATGTTACCAAACTTTCGTAAAACGTGCCATGAGAAATTCGGTGATTTCCCGGACCTTATTAAATACGATTAACTAGCAACAAACTTTGATGACTCACAATTTTTTTCCACAGTTGTACCCAAACACACTTTGAAACGCCTGATACTAGGTTATCCATAACAAAACCTCATTCTCAAAATCGTTAGCTGTAATAGCTACAACTATCTCTAACCTCCCTCAACTCTTCGTGTTCGCATTTTTTTGTTTTGATATCCATACCGTTCTTACCCTCGCTTACACCTACCGAACCGTTCATTCACTCTTATACCACGAATATTCCCAATTCTTCCTTTAACATTTCATCCAAAATTTATTTACAGTAAATCGGCTTAAAGCATTCAGTCCGTTTTAACAAACACCCTCACTAGCTCGACTCAGTCAAAATACTTTTAAAATATCTATCATTATTTATTACGCGCACACTTCAACCAATCGGCCTATTACCACCAAAACCTTTTGAGACCGTAAATATTTACCATCCTAGTTTCTCACCGATAAACGTTATTTTCTACAAACAAGTGATTTTACTAATACGCCTCGAAACCGATAAAACTTTTCTTGCAACCTACGTAACGGGCCGCACATTATATTACATTACATCCTTAATTATACTAAAACTTCCTTCTTAAGTCGCCTCCTTTTTGAAACTTTCCTTCCATCAAATTATTCAAACTCCGACAAACTCACTTTGCCTATAAACGCTCACACGTTTTACTTATTCTTACACTTAATTTTTGGTGTCTCAAATCGTCTTAGTCAAACGAGTTACTTTTACAAACTATCTTTTATCCCTCTAAATTTTCCTACGTAAGCCCAATCAACCACAAACCATTTATCTAGCCAAAACTTTTGGAATCACGAATTTTCAACACACTTACAAATAAACACCAAACAGACTTTTAGCTCCAAGTTCCCATTCCTAACCAAATCCTTTTCAACAATCATCACTTATATTAAATCGCCAAAAATGCCATCTTTTCAAAAGTCTTCATCTTGAATAAATTTCGGGACGAAATTTTCTAAAGTATGGGAGACTATAATGCTTTGCATTTTCATACTTTCCTTATTTCGAAAACAAATTCGTATTTCTATTTTTATAAACTTGTAGTCATATTATACTCATAATCATTTCCAACTTTGAAACCCAAGACTTTAACTATAGTGAAATTCATGTTTTATTCGTACTTATTATCATGCAATCAATCATTTAAATACGGGTTTTCATACAAACCAACACTTGTTATACGTACAAATACTCATACGTTACAATTTTATGCTCAAAATACTCGAAAACCAGCTAAAATACGTAAAAACAGCCCAATACCAACCCACTTGTGCGAGTTGAACCCACTTTGCATGAAGTGAACACACTTCGCACGAAGTGGAGCTGGCAGCAACATGCTCTTATAAATACTAGCTTATTTCACAACTTCAATCTTTCAAATCTTCTCACTTCCACCCCCAAACTCACGAAATCTTGGCATATTGATCTCGGATTGTTCTAAGTGATTTTAACTCCCTATTACCTTGTGTTTTTATAATTCTTCTCCTCTTTTTCTTTTACACCAAGTGTAGAAGCTGATCGAGTTCATCGCCCTCAATAGGATTGAACTTGTGTCCAGCAAGTATGAGAATGTTGGGAGCCTTGGCTACCCGAATTAAGTTCCACACCTCACTGGAACATATTTTATTTCTATCATTCATGACTAACCGGGTTTATCAACTTTGTTGATAAACTTTGTGCTTTGGTGAATCATATAACAAGGTATTCGTACCCCATGCTTGGCATTTATGACATAATTGTTAGACTTTGGACGTAACTAAATACTATAAAATATCTACTTTCTCGCTTAGTTAAGTTCTTGATATTGACCGAGTCATGGTTAACTGTTATGAGCTAGAACTAAACTGTCTCGTCCATAAAATCCCGTTCAACAGAACTCATTGTCGAAACAGGAGCTAAAACGAGCTAAAATTACCAGATACAGTCCTTTCGCACGAAGTTATCAGTCACTTCGCAGGAAGTGGCATCTTTTTCCCGTTTACCTATCGTACCTTCTGTTTTCAAATCTGCAATATCCGCCAACTCAAAATACTCACACAACTCTATCCCCTCATATTGATTAACCACGGTGTCCTACTCTCCAACCTAATGACTCGCGGATTGCTATGAAAGCTTTGCAAAACTGTGAGTATACATGATCCTTTTTTTGTTTTATCACTTTTGGGTGCAATATATATACACTATACAAAAAAACTCACACAAAAACTTATACGCAAACACTTTATACATGCAATCGAATCCAACCTACATGTTTACACGTTATACTTAGAAATACATACATGCTAGAAAGTCGTTCTTGCACAATACTTTGTCATTAACTTTATATAAGTCTCCCTTAACATGTATAGCACTACAGGAATAACGCACCGCCCGTATTCGTGAGGTCATGTTAAGTAAACAAAACGATCTTATCGTTGCGACGATAGGATTACGCTAGCGGTAAACTTTGGGTTGACAAGTATGTTTTTCATGCTAGATATGTGTAACATGCCCTAGTATACGTTATTGCCATACAGATTTCGTCAAACTCTTCTATACTTATACTAGTACACATAAACTTGTATGCTTCCCAATACTTTATATGTTGACACGTTACTTTACTATATATTGTAGGATTGTGATCATGATGCATTGAAAAAATCTAGTAGAAAGGACCAGAAACGCACCAAACTTGAATTTTGTTTATTAGATTAGTCATTTGATACTTGTTGTACTTGTCTCCTAATAATGTACTTGAATCTTTAGCAATGAAATAAAATTCTATTTATTAAATATTTGTTACTTATTAGCGTTATGAAGTCTCGAGCAATCTACTTACGTTCGCCCCGATGATTCCGTCATCGGTTGGTGTGTGACAAAAACACCATGGACTAAGACATTCGATCGAAACATAATTTTTTCTCTATATAAGTATAGCAATATGGTACTCATATTAAAGATAAAAAACACTCCTTATTATGGTGTAATTTTCTTAAAATTTATTGATGTTTAAAAAAGACGGGGGAACTTGCGTGTGCATTGCATGTGAGTTTCTGAATTAAAAATGTTAAATTTACCTTTATACCGTTAATCTAGAAAATTAATTATTTTAGTAGCAAACACTATTTACATTTTTTTCATTATAATCTCAACCATCCGATTATAGATCAAAGGGTGTAGATTCCCTCTTACACTTCTCACAAAAAACACCCTTTTCACAATAACCCTATCCTATATATATAACACATATCTTTATTAATGAAACCCTAGATAGAAACAGATATCAAAGTAATCAGTCATCACAGGTTGTCTAATCTACAACGAAACAAAGATCATCAACATGATGATCAACAGTATAAACAAGAGAATACCCTAAATCTCACGAATGTACATATGAGAAAGAAGGCAGAGAACTATGTGTGAAAGTGTGTAGATATTTTGTGACACAGTTACAAGCAATATATAGACCAGGCAAAAGTAAAGCAGCAACGTTCAAGCCCAACAACATCTTTAGCTCATTATACTACAACACAGCAACAAGCACATCAAACCATAATTAGCTACAAACCCAACACAAACCTCAAACAATAAACCAACAAATAAAACAATACTAGAACAATTTAAAAAAAACATAATAAAACACATTTAAACTTAAAGTTAACAAGTGTCACTTGTTTTCTTAACAAATAGAGAATGTTTTAATTGAACACAGAGATCTTTTCTCTTAAGAAAAAAAATGAATTTCAAAATGTTCGGTTCAATTTTTGGAAAATAGGATTAGCAAAATAGATATTGTAGTTGTGTTGTCACAAAACAAATTTATTTGTAACTTTGTAGGAATCTTTAATTACATTTAGTATCCATATGATTTCACAAGTTGCTGAGCACATGGCCCTATACTCAGCTTCAACAGTTGACCAAAAACTATCTATT
Source organism: Scalesia atractyloides (assembly GCA_947069175.1). Taxonomy (NCBI): domain Eukaryota; kingdom Viridiplantae; phylum Streptophyta; class Magnoliopsida; order Asterales; family Asteraceae; genus Scalesia; species Scalesia atractyloides. The sequence continues at coordinate 18,710,930 of CAMTDV010000027.1, forward strand.
GTTTTTACTTTTCCAAAAGACTAAAGATTTACTTATTAAAAAGATACAAAAGCATGTGACAGTTTGCAGATGGGAATGTGTATAATTCAAGAGCCATACTTTTTTTAGCTGAATACCTTTACCTGGAGCCTTCTTTAAGTAACGCACCAACCATAAGACAGTTTGCATATGGGAATTTATAGGGTTATGCATATATTGACTTAGGAATTGAACAGTATAAAATATGTATGGCCTAGTATGCAACAAGTAAATGAGTTTTCCGATCAATCTTGTTCAACAATTAATCACACAACAAATATTAGTGTATTCAATTTAATTATCATTGGATTGATGATTTTCATACCGTGATCCAGTTGCAAAACAGAATCAACCAAGAACCCTAGAAACCAAAATTGATGTCGCAGTGTTTCATAACCCCAAATTAAATGCATAAAATAGAATTAATGGCGAAAGAGAATACATGTATATGTGAATTAAACATAAAGATCTCGTTTTATTGCTATAGAAGACGGTATCGTTTCATCTAGAAAGCCATTAGATACTGTTCTATTGGATACAATGGGATGAGGAAATTCTCAGTCAAGGTTTGGTTATAGGCTCATGTTTGTCACATATGTCATTGTCCTTGCTAGACTATGATTAGATCATTCACGAATTACTAGCTATTTGTATGTTCGCTAAGATATTCCGGGTGGAATGATTTACGATATTTTAAAGATAGGTTCATGAATGATTTACGATATTATCACAAATGATTTACAATAATATTACAAATGATTTGGGATATTATTACAAACGATTAAAGATAACTATCAAACAGTTCATGAGTTTTCTCAAATGATTTATGAGTTTCCCAAACAATTTCTCAAAGAAACAATTTATAATGAGTCAAATAAACCTGTGAACTCACCAACATTATGTTGATGATTTTAAGCATGTTTTTCATGTGTTTGATCTGAGATGGAGAGACTCAGTTTCGATTGTGCATGCATACTAAGATACCGAGCTTTTGGAAGAATTACATTTTAGTCTATTAGTGTAGGCTTGATTTTAGATTGTAAAATGCTTTGTAAAATCCTCATTATTAATGTCATATAAGTGTTTGCTTAATCATATGCTTAGAAAACCTTTTTGGTTTCCCCCACGTGATTCCGCTATGATGAGGTGTGACAGTTTTTTTGTTTTTTCAGTCACCAGTTTTCATATGCCCACCCCTAACATTCTTCACCACAAACACGCCTCACCTGTCATGTAGGCCACTCACGGGTACCACATTGAAGATCATTCATCTAACTGATTACATATCACGTCTTTTACATTTGTTTTTTTTTTTTTTTGGTTGACATGCCATACTGAATGAACTTAACAATGTTGACACGACGTGAATAAAGTCTTTGGACTTCGATATTATAAATTACAATTGGACAAGTCATATGTCTGGGCTTTGATTGACATACTGAGAGCAATTTCGTAAGTTTTACTACAAGGATTAAATGCTAAAAAACGATTGCTATTTGCAGTTCTTAAGAACCTGTAGCATTTTTAGTCTTTTCTTAAGTGTGTGTCATAAAACATCAAGACTTATGTTATATATGATTTAATCCGACATGAAGGAAAATTTAGATAAAGTGGTGAAGTTCACCAAGGAGAAAAAAAAAGTGAATTATATAGAAAGAAAAGGGTCTAAAGTGAAACTCTCTCATTCAACTAATCACATGGTTGAAGTCACGAACAGGCCCAAAATGAAAATAATCAAGTTGGATTGTGCCCTATCGGCCTATCTAACCCACTTGTCAGACTGTGGAATAGTTATCGGTAATGTTTAAAAATCCGATTTTTATTTACATTTATAATTAAATATATACTTTTTGCAGAGGTCTAAAATCAATAATTTTAAATTATAATCAAATATATACTTTTTCTTTTAACGGCAAAAATTTTTTATTTTTGTTATCTGTGTGACTTGAACCCAAGATCTTCCTCTTCCAAGGCATTTAAAGGCTTTGTCTTTGCAAATGGACCACCACCCCTATTGTTAATCAAATATATACTTTAAAAGGTGAACCTTGCAATCAGCTTAACTCATTTATTACAATCCAATAATCCATTTATGAGCAATTTACAAATTAAGTACAGTTCACTTCTATTTTCTTTTGAATGGCGAACACACATCAGATGTGAGTTACACGTCAATTTGTGACTAACTCACTTGATAGAGGCATATGCTTCTTAGAGGCGAGGTCTTAGGTTCAACCCTGCGCAAGAGTGAATATTTAGGATTTTTGATATGATAACTAATAAAGTAGTAACAAGTGTGATCATTCAAAATAAAATATGTTTGATAGGGTTAGATTTCTTGTGAGAAATATATATTTACTTAAATATAGTTTTAACTTATAATAAGGCTGCATTTTTTTAATCCCTTTTAATATAACATATGCTCTTGATACAAATTACATATACTACGAGGTACACAAGTACCCGGTACTATGAAGATCCAAGATTCTTGTGTCCTACTATTGGATGTGATCTGCCCCTATCATTGTTCTTCTTTGGTTTATCATGTCTTCTTCTAGACCTTTGTGTCCCAACACGAGGTATAAACACCCCAGTGCCACCACCCTTTGCGGTCCACAACCGCTCCATCCAACTAGGAACCGGAACCTCCCCACCTTCCCACCAACTAAAACAGTCTCCGCGGATCAATGACCATGCACCACCACCAACAAATCTCCGGTTAAACGTCCTCACACACTTGTTTTTCACTTGTATAACGTCATCATCTTCATCGGTTAGAAGCAATATTTGCCGTGTGAGTTCGGCATAGAATGCACTATCTTCTGCGTCTTCGGGTGTTGGCCTTCTAAACCCGTGGTCCATTGGAGAGTGGTGGCTTGGCTTGGCTTGGTGATGGTATGAGGTGGGGTTATATAGGGAGGGTTGGGTGAGGTTTTGGTCAACGTAAAGTATGGGTGTTATTGTTTAGTTGGGAATAAGAAAATGGATAATGGAAAATTACAAGTTCACAAGTCATTCTTGTGACTAAAATAATGCTACAAAGATACTAACCCGTGTTAATAGGGATCCACATGCCTCAATGATACAAAAGAATTGAAAATCATAAAAATATAATAATAAATAATAAGTCAAAACAGAAATTGGGACAAATCTACTTGAATGATTTGGCCCCATGTCAGGATATCACTTTCAACAACTTTTTATTTTGATTTGAAAAATAATAACTTGGAACGAAGTTGTTGCTCCTAATTGGGTTGTTGCAACTAAGTTAATTTATAGCAATATATGTTAGGAAAATGACCCGTATATCTAGAGGTGTAAAAAAAACTGATTACGCAACTGAAACCGAAAAAAAAATCGAAACCGGTTTTTTTTTAAATCGGTTTTTTTTTGTAACCGGTTTGACCGGTTATTAATCGGTTGCATAATTTGATTGCCGGTTCGGTTTAGAAACCGGTTATAAAAAAAACCGGTTGTAAAACTGGTTAAAGGTAAAACCGGAAAAAAAAAACTGGTTATTACAAAAACCGATTACGATAAAAAACCGGTTAACCGGTTACGTTTATTTAAGAACCGGTTATGAAAACCGGTTAACCGGTAACGGATATTAAAAAACCGGTTATAAAAACCGGTTAAAACCGGTTATTTGTGCCCAGATCAGAAAAACGGTCATATGACCGTTAGGACCTCAAGTAGCCGTTTTTTTTTTTTTTTGTTTTTTTTTGCCTAAAATGCAGCTCCAAAGTAGTATAAAAGGGTGGTGGGTGTTTTGGTTCAATCACACCATTCTCTAATCTCCTAAATCTCTTAAAAACGCTCACTTTCTTGTTCGGTAACTCTTACAAAAAGCATGGCAAGCTTTCGGTCAATGTTGGCGAGTCTACAACCGATACGGTTGTTCGTGTACTTCCAACGAAGCGCAACCCTGAAGTTTGGTCACATTTCGATTTGTGCGAGATGGCGAACGGGACGAAAAAAGCACGTTGTCATCATTGTAATGGTTTTTACGCCGTAGGGGCAAACACCACCTTGAGACAACACGTTGAAAAACCATTTTGCAAGTCATTGAAACAACGACACACTAGTGGTCAAGCTTCAATGGGGAGTGAAGGCGCTAGCTTGTTCGCGTACAATTTGGATGTGACTAGAGTGGAATTGGCGAAGTTTGTTGTCACACCCCGACCCGCAGCGGAAAAGGTGATCGGGGCATGATTGGGTTATCATCAAAGCTCATGACATTTATTAAGCGTTTCATATTCATTAAATACAATTTAATGGAAATTTACAATAATTGATACAACATATTCTAACTATCAATCTAAGCTTCTTTGTTCTCTTCTAAGGCATTTCCTAGGTTTTCTTTGCTTCGACCTGTTCACCTGTATCATGTGTAAAAAGGTTTTGGATCAACATAAAGTTGGCGAGTGAATCCTATGGAAAACATTTGAACAAGTTTATTTGAATTGATTATGAAATATGTGCACAACCAAACATGAGTAAAAATAGATGTAAAACTTATTCAACAATCATAAGATATTAAATAAAACACACATGAACAATAATGGAACATTTAGAGGCACGCGATGCTCAACTCGTCTCTCACGAGGAACTGAGGGGCCTAATGAATGAATTGCATAACATGATAATATGAATGACACAACTACAACCAATATAAACTCAATGATACACACATGAACAATAATGAATTTGATTTAAAGCACGCGTTGTTCAACTCGTCTCCCACGAGGAACTGATGGGCTTAATGAATGAGTTTCATATGATTTGGCAAAAGGAAATAAGTAATCACAACAATATAATCAATCTAAGTTTAGATCATGATGTGGTATGGCACAAGTTTAAATAAACAAGTTAATTATTTTTATAACACATGACACACCCCAAAACGTGTAATTTAAAAGGGGGAGTTGTAAGATTCACTCACAGTGGGTGCGTTCGGTTGATGATGTTGAATGCACGCGAAGTGGTTTTAACCACGAGTGAGATTAACCTAGATAAATCGCATTATGGTTCGGTAAGTAAACGGATTTTATTAATCTATTTTAGTAGGATTGTTGGGTGTATTTTTGTGAGTTTGAGGCTATTTTGTAACCTTAAAAATGTTATTTTTAAGTATTTTTAATTGATTTTTAATTAAAATAATTAAATAAAAATAATAAAAAAATTGATTTTTTTTCTGACCGTTGACCTGACCGTTGACCGTTGACTGACCGTTGACCGGTTTGAATGCGGAATATAAGTGCGCTGGGTGAGGCTCGAACCCGAGACCTCCCGTACGCGTGCACGCAGCTCTACCAACTGAGCTACGTGTCTAACCCGTCATATATCTGATTTTAATTATCTTTGTACATTAATTAGTTCAAACCGAAAATCATTTTACTTTAAAAACAGTTTAAGCGAATCGGACGTGCACTCCACAGGTCTCGAACCCGGGACCTGTGGCTTAAACTAACACACAGTCCACCGCTGGACTGTGTGTTTAACATGTTATATAATCCAATTTTTATTATACTTAAATACAAAATATTTGTTTTCATTTCTGACTTATTTAAAAAAAGGTTAATAATCGTCCGGGTCGATGCAGAAGACCGGACTCGAACTCGTGACGTGCGACTTAAACATACACACAGTCCACCGCTGGACTGTGTGCCTAACTTGGTTATTATTCCGATTATTAATATACTTAACATATACCTGTGGCGACTCCGGTTCAGTTTAACAAAAAAATGATTTCTATTAAGGCAGCATGTGTGAAACCGGATTCGAACTCGAGACGTTTGTATGTTTAATGTGCACACAGTCCACCGCTGGACTGTGTGTCTAACCCGAGTAATATCCTGATTTTAATTATACATATACGTTCCGAAACATCGTCTTCCTCGTTGAGTTTTAACCAGAATCGGTAACAGACTGGTTCGAAGTTTTAATCGGTTTCTTAGCGTCTTACAGTTCATTAAGGTGAGATATGAGTATAAAGAAAAGAAAATAAGCGTGATGTATACCGACTCGTTTTCCTCTGTTTTCCGGCAGTACTCCGGCGACAGAAATTAACTCCGGCGTCAGGTATCTTGCAGCAGGGAAACTTCAGAAAACTTACAAAGGGTGTGGGTGACTTCGGTATAAGCTTAGGAGGTTCAATAAGGCTCGGCAATGGGGAAACCGGTTTTCCGGCGACGAACAGATTAATTCCGGCGAGTGGAATTACGTCCGGTAAAGGTGTGGTTTTGAGCGTTTGCGGTGGGTTGTGGGTGAATTTATAGAACAAATCGTCAATGTATTTGGCCCGATTTCCGACTGGATTCGTAAATTATAAAAACTCCGGCGGTTATAGAAGGTGTCGCGGACTCAGACGTCGGTTATAACCGATGTCTTAGTAATGGTTTACGTTATAACGTAAGTTGTCGTTAAGACTCGCGAGATTTCCGGGATTCCGACGACTGAACTGTTGGGCGCCGGTTTTGAATTCGTAACGTCACTTTATGAATTAAATGATTCCAATATTTACCAAACAATACAAGTGGCGCAATGGTTTGTGTGATGTGCGATAAGGCTTGTTGTTGAACCGGTACAGACCCGGGTTCGAAACCCGGCAGAACCTATGTATTTTTATTTTGCGTTTTTTAACAGTTTTTCAAAAACTAATTATATATTCCCGTATAATAATTGATTATGTATCGTTTAAAATTATTTTGGGCATTTAATTCGCAACGAAATTTTTGACTGACTGTTCGGTTGATAAACGGAGCGGGTTTGGTAAATCCGTTTTTGACGGATGTTACATTTGTAATCCAAGAAACTTTGCTGTTCAACCATTTCGACAACCAACGCTACACAAAGATGGTTCAAAGAACTCTCCAACCACGATATACCCATGTAAGTCGTGCTACTCTTAGGAGAGACTGTTTAAGATTGTAGAAAAATGCTAAACAAGAATTAATCTCTTATTTTGAAAAATTAGAAACCGGTGTTAACTTGACTAGCGACGTTTGGTCCGCACCGCACGGTTCACCCGACTCGTATATTTGTGTCACCGCCCATTGGATTGAACCGGCGACGTGGCAAATGATGAAACGCACGATTTTGTTTAAACTATTTGATTACCCCCACACCGGTGAATCTATATATAAAGCAATCGACAAATGCATTAAAACGTACAAATTGGAAAACAAGATTTTTTCAATAGCTTTTGATAACGGCTCAAACAATACGCTTTCGGTAACGCATTTAAGATTAAAGTACAATCCAATTTGTGAGGGTATTTTTTTCCATAGTCGATGTGTCGCACACATCATAAATTTAGCCGTTCAAGATGGCTTGAAGGTTATTGAAACTAAAAAAGAAGCTTTCAAAAAAATGTTACGTCATATATATGGTCACACGCATAGACATTCAAAATATATTAAAATGTGTAAGGAAACGGGTCGATTATGCTTAGGACCCAATTGGGACGTCGCTCATCGATAGAACTCGACTTGCACCATGTTTGAAAATGCAATTTGCAAAAGGAAAGTTTAATATCATTTCATAACCTTTTGTCGAGTCGTGGAAAGGTTTCGTCTTACCACCAATCGAATTGGGGTCTTATTGAAACGGTTACACAATTGCTTCAAGTTTTCAAAACGTCAACAAAGACTTTATCAGGATTTTACTATCCAACTAGTTCATCGGTACTTCACAATTTGTTTAAATATGTGTAGGAAATTAAACGAGTTGTCGGGGAGGGGTAGACCATATTGTGATATGGTAGCTACGATGAAGGAAAAACTAAGAAAATATTTTAAAGAACTACCCGCGGTTTTCACTTGTGTCGCAGCTTTAAACCCTTGCTTTAATATTTTTGGAACCGGGTCTTTGATTTTAAAAATTACAAACGAGTTGGATTTAAACACCGATGACGAACCAAACTTTGGCGAAGCCGCAAAAATTCGTTTTAACGAACAACTTTCAAAAATGTTTGATGTTTATGTAACAAAATATGGTCAAACCTCGTCACACATTCACGATTCAATGAGAAATGCCGCTTTCGGCGAAGGTTCATCAAGTATCAAGGATGAAGATTTGTATGTTTATAACAATTTGTTAGATGAGTCGAGTCAAATGCAACATGGTAACACTAGTGGTAGCGAACTCGGTCGGTATGGTGGGTCGAACTTTCTACAAACAATGACTTCACAAGAATTTAAAATTTTTGATTTGTTGGGTTGGTGGAAAGGAAAGGAAGATCAATTTCCGATCCTAGCCACAATGGCCCGAGATTTACTAACGGTCTAAGCTTCAACCGTAGCTTCGGAAAGTGCTTTTTCTATAAGTGGTAGGGTGATTTCTATACGGAGGACAAAGCTAACACCAAAGGCGGTTGAAATGTCGATTTGCTTGAAAGATTACTTGGATGCGGCGGAAAGATGTCAACACATACGCTCACTCGAGGGAGAATTAGATTACGAAGGCAAAGTGTACGAGGACGAGGTTGTAGCCGAACTAACAACCCCAATGACCGAGGAAGAAGCCGAACTAGATGAACTCCTACGCAATAGTTCGAGTTCGGGTTCGGGCGAAGAAGATTAAACGAGGCTCATCAAGCTTGATATATTAATTAGTCCAACTAAAAAAATATTAGTGGACGTTCTTGCGGATTAATATTTTAACTTTATGTATTTCGTTTGTAACGAACAACTTCGTATTTTCATTGTTATGTAAGCGTTTGTTCCAAAACTTAATCGTATTATTATATTTTAACCTTTATATATTGTAATTCTTATGATTTTAAACAAAAAAACAACATTTTGGCCTTAAAAAGGTGGGTAAACAGCAAAAACAGCATGTTTTAAACATTCTGCACAAGTTTCTGCAGAACCGGTTTTTTTCGACCGGTTAATAAACCGGTTTTTAAAACCGGTTATAGAATCAATTAAAAAAACCGGTTATTAGAGAAACCGATTACTAACCGGTTGTAACCGGTTATAACCGGTTACAGTTTTCAAGTAAAAAAAACCGGTTTTTAACCGAAACCGGTTATTGAACAACCGGTTTTCAGAATCAAAAAAAACCGGTTCGGTTTTTAACCGAAACCGGTTTTCTAAAAAAACCGTTTTGTACACCTCTACGTATATCCATTTGATCAAACCATTTTTACTAAATAGGGTAACTTTTAGGGTTGTTTGTTTACCTTAATGAGGTTCTTAATGGTTTAGACCTCTTACTGGTTCAGTACTTAATGGTTTAGACTGTTTGTTTCGCGAGCAAATGTCTGAATGGTTCAGACATTTGCCTCTGAACGGTTAAGCATTATACTGAGTCTGAATGGTTAAGACCTCTAATCTGAATTGGTCAGACATTTGCCTCTAAACAGTTAAGCATTAAACTGGCTCTTAATGATTCAGACCTCTTGCTGGTTCACCTTTTAATGATTCAGACCTCTTACTGCTTCAGCATTTAACCATTCAAAAGTTATCAAACAAAAAATGGACTAACTAAATATTAACAAATGTACTATTTGTGTCGCGTCGACTGAACACATTTATATTTGTGTGGTCTTTGAGCCACACCGATGCAAGAGTTGCATACTTTTAAGTCAAAAGAATAAAAAAATATAATAAAATCCAAAAATATTTAAAAAAAACTCTATTCTATAAAAAAATTTAGAAATTAGAATTACTTTAATCTAATTTTTTTAATCGAAAACTTAAAGTATTTACAATTTAACTATTAAATTTTATAATGATTGGTTTTTAATGACAGTGAATTGTAGGTGCATGAGTTTTAGAAAAAACTTAACATAAAAAAGTAATATGATATATTGAATTTTATAAAAAAATTGCCAAGGCGTAGACGCATTTTAAAACTTAAATTTTTAAAATACTTATGAAACTAAAATCGTTATAATTTAGTTTTTGTAAAATATTAAAAACTTATTTTTATCAAAACTTAGCTTGTAATAAAATATTAAAAAAACATAAAATTATTAAATATTTTGCTCAATGAAAGACAAGTTAACTGTAATATTATAAAAAAAACAAACAAACAAATAAACAGTCCTGCATATTGACATAAATATTGATTTTATGATGCATGTAAAATCATCAACCTTATCATGTAATACTACAACACGATTGATTATTTGCTACTACCTCATAAACCTAAGTTGCGAATAATATAAGGCGTTCTTAAACAATGCAAGTAACTTCATTACAACTTGTTAATATGGCGATTTTGCAAGAGTTGTTAGTATGTGCGCAATAGCGGCTCCCATGATTAAAGAGGGGAAGGGGGAGGCTGCTTAACCACACACATTGCCTTTTATAATTTAGAGAAAATGAGTAAATTTACGTCAAGCTTAAAGATTTGAGGGGCATTATTGTCTTCACATTAGCCCCCACTTAGGTCGTGTGCTATGGTTTCACACCAGTGTCCACCTGGCATCCGACGGGGCGTGGAGGAGCGGCAAACACCGGCAGAGGGGCGGGGTATGGCGCGTAAAGGGGAGAAGCGGGGTAGGAAACACGGCGTGAAGAGGGAAGTGGTGTGGGGTCCATGTTCTCAACCAATGATAACTTTTGTTTGTTTTTTTTCATTAACTTATATAAAAATAGTATTATTTTATTAGGTAATGAAAGAGGGTGAATGATAGTCGGTATTAGTGAAAGAAAGTAAAGGAAAGTGGGGCGTTGATGTGTCAGTTACCTTATGACTTGTGACGTGACAATGATGTGGAGTGAAGGGACGTGAAACGCTAGAAGATGGCCTTACAAGAAATTACACATGATTTTGCGTTTTTTAGACAAATTTCACATTCACACCCTTTAATTCAAATAAAGTTAAAACTTAACATTCCAGTTTGATTTGAATTTTACATCAAGTTTGAAGAATTGAGGGTGTACGTAGGATACAGATACATGTGTAATTGAGGCCTGAATTGCAAATCTTTAATGCTTTCTTTCATTTATTGAACTATATGAATCTCTTAGTTCAATTCAATTTGTGGGTTAACACGAGGAAAATATTCGAGTGTTCTTTTTAAATAAACAAAAACATAAATAAATCATAAAAAATAACTGTTGTAAAACAAACTGATGAAACGTCAGGCAAGCTCAACTCGGATTTTTCTAGCTTGAAGTTGTCTTGTTATCGATAGCCTGAATTGCTTGGTTTGCAAAAAAGCGGACATCAGCATCCGGATCCTCAGACAACTCAATCAGACATGGTCGAATGGTACTCTCCACAACCTAAACAACATACGTGATGAAGTGTGCTAAATGGGTCATGTTTGCGAGTTGATGAGTCTAACCCGACACAAATACACATCTTCTATTTTTTTAAATTTTGGCATATAATACCCAATATGTGACATAAAACACATTTAAAAAAATACAATAAGCAGGTTGTGAGTATACTAACTGCGATAAAAAGTAACTTACAGTATGGTCAACGATGGGTGTCATGGATTGTAAGGCCTTTGCTACATTGAATTTGATATTTGGCACTCTGAAATCACACAATTTGTTGTTACAAGCAACAAAATGCAACAAAAAAAGGATACGATAACTGCATTCACCTGTCTTTGGAGACCTCAACAACCACAGGAAGCAATTTAGAACAAGTGATTTCTGACCCCATAACAGGTGCAACTAGAGAAATTGCACGAAGAACGGTCATACGATGCAAGTAATGTGGGTTCTTAATCATATCTAACACCTGCCAAAAAAAATAGGTAACTTAAAAGTTGAAACAAAAAAAACAATAGCTCTAACTCCCAATTAAATTGATATATCAAAAATGCAGTGCCGTGTTCGGTAATTAACAGATTCCCACAATAATGACACGAACCTGTGGAACAATGTGTTGCAATGCCCAATCTGGGCCGAATTCCTCTGCAAGGCGCTTTAAGTTAGTAGCAGCGGCATCTCTGATGGAGTAAACCTGTAGCATATATATATTACTGTATATATTGTATACGTTATATATGCGTATATGTGTGCATCCATGTGTGTAAAGAACTAACCTTGTCCTGTAGCCATTTTATGCAGAGAGCACCTAGCTTATCGTCAAAAAATCCTACACCTAATTGGCTAGCCAATAAAGGTATGTATTCGATTATAGCCAATCGAACCCTCCAATGCCTGTCCTCTGCCAGCTCAACAATGGCCGGTAGTAAAGATTGAGACAGAAGATCAATCCCAATAACCTGCATTATCAGCTAACAGGTGAATGACTGAATAAAAAGCGCTAAATCCACAACTAAGTGTTATGAACATAAATCAACCTTAAAAACTATTAGCAATTGATGGAGTGTGTACCTGATTCACTTGATCTAGCTTACTGATAATACTGAGGCGTACATCTGGGAACTCATCTTTTAGAAGTGAAAGGAATATAGGAAGGAGTTGTTCAATTGTTGCTTCCTGCAATTTACCACCAAACTAACAATCAAAACACAGACCGTAAGCTCCGTATTGCTTGGTACCATTGGTTAGTGGGGTATTGGTGGGGCCCTGTGACGGGTACTCATAGTGCTGCAAACGAACCGAACGAACACGAACAAGACCTTATTCGTGTTTGTGTTCGTTTGTTAAGGAAATATGTGTTCATGAACACCTACCGAACAAGATTTTTTGTTCGTGTTCATTCATTAAGGAAATGAAGGTGTTCGTGTTCGTGTTCGTTTGTTAATTTTAGGTAACAAAGGGCAAATGAATGGTCATGAACACAAACTAATGTTCATGAACGAAAACAAACGATCACAAACGAGCGTTCACGAATATAATATATGATACACTGATACTTACTAAACATTTTATGTGTTGGAACTTTGAAGTATTTAAATAAAATACATAAAAATAAAAACACCAATGCGCTATCGAACAAAAAAAACATAAATGAACACGTTCACGAACATAAATGAACGAATGTGGCCTTTGTTCATGCTCGTTCATTTAACTAAAGGAACGAAATGTCTTGTCCATGTTCGTTCATTAATTAAACGAACCAACATAAACAAACTTCCCACCGACGATTCACAAGCTGTTCGCTGGACGTTCAGTTCGCTTTCAGCCGTAGGTACTCACGGTTATAAAAAAAGGGAGAGAGAAAAAAAGAACAAAACACCAGCTGAGATAAATTATATGAAGCCCTTACTTTTCCTAAAACGGGAGCCATTCCCATTATAACAGAGGCCAGAGCAGACCTCACATGCTGAGAAGAATCCGACGACAATTCCTAAAAGTATAGATTAACGTTAGTATTGAGTGAACCAACATGTCTCAATGATAGCATTTGACCAACATGAAGATAGTGATCACACCTTTACACATGGAAGAATATGCTGAATTGCAAGTTCTGCATTTAAAATCAGAGAGAACTTGGTAACTTTTCCAGCAGCTGCAATACGTACTTCAGCTTCGTTATCTCTAAGTAGCCTTACATATGCTGGAACCAGTTCTGACCTAGCAATTGAATAGTGTAATAATAATGACTTAAATAAAGATGATATAATATAAATACAGGCTGCTTATATTCAGTGATAGTGTTAAAACATATATGCCAATTTTCATGACGAAAAATAGCTTCAAAATTCAAATATAACCGTACTTGGTAGGTTCAGGGCCCACAGCTTCACATAGTTCATATAACTGATTAGCTACCATATACCGAACACGCCATGACTTGTCCTGATTTAGAAGATACCCTTTGAATAGTAAGTTAAGGAAGAAAGAATGCATAGAGAAAGGGTTATATTAAACAACAGATATACACGATATAAGCAATAACTATAAAGAATGCGAAGCAAAATCCGTTATCACAATAGTGTGCATCTTATTTAAAGAAAGAGCACCAATCTGTCGAACGTACTGTTGCCTACTAGAATATACGCTTAAACTCTAATTAGAGTAACACACTAATAATTTATCAAGATAATGACAGACTTAGCCCTACATCATCACATTCCCATCAAAAACTTACAACTTCAGAAAATGAATCAGAAATCAGATATCATTTCACAATTCACAACCATAATGAGACACAATTTGGTCAAATAATAAAATATAGAGTAAAATGTCATTTTCGTCCCTGAGGTTTGGTTACTTTTGCAATTTTCATCCAAAGGTTTGTTTTTTCGCATTTGGATCCAAAAGGTTTGAAATCTTTCCATTTTCATCCAACTCGTTAACTTCATCCATTTTTAATGTTAAGTCAGGGGTATTTTCGTCTTTTAGGCATTTTTGTGATGATTAAAGGGTTTGGGTGGGGAAAATGTCAACAGAGGTGGATCTTTATTTCTTATAGTGATTTTATTTTAATAAAAAAATGTCTAAAAAGACGGAAATGCCCCTCATTTAACGGAGAAAAAGGGATGGAGTTAAAGAGCCGGATGAAAAATGGCAAGATTTCAAACCTTTTGGATCCAAATGCGGAAAAACAAACCTTTGGACGAAAGTCACAAAACTAGCCAAACCTCAGGAACGAAAATGGCATTTTACTCTAATATATAATAGAAAACTATAGTAAGTACAGCTATAGATTTACCTGAGAAAAATTGACAATGACCGGAAGAATATGTTTAACACAATCTTGGGCCTCTAGCAACTTCCCAAGTGCAGCACAACCCTCAACAGCCAGTAAGCGTACAGAATCTTGATCTGGAACAAGGAGACGATTATATCCCTATGACCCTATTCATTTTAAAATGAACCAGATAGCTGATGAAAGAAGCATAATATACCATCCTGTGTAAGATCCTCAAATATTTGCATGATGTCAGTCTTGAGATGAGCAGGTTCCATAGTAGCAGCAAACTTCCCCAAGCTTGTAGCAGCAGATCTCCTAACCATCGGCATGTCATCTTGACATAATTGACTATATACTGACCTCAGTTCGGCTTTTGAGTTCTCCGGGGCACTTGGATAAGGAATATGAAATAGCCCACAAGCAGACACACGCGCGGTGAACCATTCACCAGCTGCCAGCCTCTGCACAACAATGTAATCATAAATAAAAAGACTTAACAGCTAATTAGGCCTGTAAATGAACCGAACGTTCATGAATTGTTCGTGAACTTGTTCGACGAGAAGTTCGTTTATTTAATACGAACGAACGTGAACACATTTTTTTGTTCATTTAATTAAACGAATGAACATGAACACACATTTTGTTCATTCATTTATGTTCGTGAACATTTGTTTATTTTCGTTCGTTTTAACTTAAACACATAAGTAGTCACATATATATATATATATATATATATATATATATATATATATATATATATATATATATATACTAAACATAAAAGGAACTTTCTAACTACTTATGTGAATATAACTAATTGGTAATTGGGTTTTCTATTGATAAAAATAGGTTTTCCAATGTTATCATAATTAATCACTAATTATATAAAAGTTAATTTATGTTCATTTATGTTTAGTCAATCATGTTCATTTGTGCTCATTTATATGTGTTCAATTAGGTTCACTTGTGTTGTTTATTGTTTGTTAAATTATGTTCATTTAAGTTTGTTTGTTTATGTTCATTTGCGTTACTTAACTGTTTGTTTAGGTTTTAAACGAACAAGAACATGTCCATTTTCTTAATAAACAAACATGAACAAAAAAATGTGTTCATTATGTGTTCGTGTTCGGTCAAAGTTAACTCAACGAACACGACCATGACTATGTTCGTGTTTGTTCGGTTCATTTACAGGCCTATAGCTAATAGTGCTCGTTACAGTGCTGGATTCAAACTAACCTTGACCAATGGTACAAAAGACTCAGCCAAATGAGTCTCCTTCATCTGTGATCCGATCTTGCACAAAGACTCAACAGCTTTCTCCCGTACGCAGGTTTCTTCAACAGTGCATAGAGTTTCAAGAGGGGGTAGCAACACGTTAGCATGCTCGATTCCTCCGATATAAGGAATGAACGCACCCAATTCTTCCGCCATTGCAAGAAGAACCTCGTCGACGTCATCGTTGTTTTCACTCAGGAAAGGAATTAACTCCTTTCTGGTACGTTCCTCCCCGAGAGCGCGTGCGATTGTTGGAAGCCTTCTGATCGAATTTAATCGTAATTGGATATCTTCGTTCTTCAGCTCGTCTATTAGTACCGCTATTGGGTACAAAGGCTCGTCCCCCATTGACATTTCAGTTCACAGAATAACTACAGTTGATCAAAGATTTAATACAGAACTCATAAAGAATGCAAGCAGCAAGCTTAACAGTTAAGAACAATGTTTACTTTTTTTAAGTGTATATAAACTTTAATTAAGGTAACTATCAGATTTCTAGACACCTATAACGATTTTGCTATTGAAATTAATACTTCTAACACCAAAAGTAAGGTTAATCTTCAAAATTAAAGCAGTCAATTAGGGGATTTATTTGTTTAATTTAGTTAGCTAATTCAGGGGAGATCAATAAATTAATCAATTCATTAAAAATACCTACATACCCTTAGAATAATATTATATACAACTGTAAGATGGAGCACTCTTATTGGTTTAACATTATTCTTTCTCTTCTTGCATAGTTTTTTTATTCTTGTGTGAACCTTCCACTGTGTGTACGTGTGAAAACAAATCATTAAAGACATGCAGGATGCAAGATTGCAAGCTTAACAGTTATAAAATTTAATGTAACTATCACTTTTCCAAAACAATTTTAGCAATTTCAATATTGATATTGAATCCCTTCTAACACCAAAAGTAAGATTAATATTCAAAATCAAAACAATGAATCTTCTCACAGATTTGATATGATAAATACATCCATACATACATATAAAATTATGTATACATACACATACATCATTAAAGACATACAGGATGCAAGCTTAACAGTTAACACCAATGTTTCTTATTTTAGAAAGTTTTTATAAACTTCAATGCAACCATCACTTTTCCAAAAGAACTATAGCAATTTTCATATTGAAATTTAGTCCTTCTAACACCAAAACTAAGGTCAAACTCCAAAATCAAAGCAATAACTCTTTATCTTCTCACAGATTTAATATAACAAAATATACATTAAAACAAATCACTAAACACATATATCACATTTAACTTTATACAAGTTTTTTTTGGCAGGCAACGGAGATCTCTATATTAGAAAACACAAACCCAACATAGTAAGCTGCTATAATGGATGATTACAATTTGAGCAAAACACAAGACATAGAACTAAAACTTGTAAGCTAAAAATTCTCCAGTTGCCCCATGTAATTCCTGGAATTTTTGACCGACACTTTATCCAATCAAACACGGGTTCTTTCACTTCCTCGACCACTTTGTAAGTACTAATCTCCTTACCTTTAAACATCATACTATTTCTTGCATTCCAAATGCTCCACAGTATTTGTGAAAAAACCGCATTTAATATTTTCTTCCGTGTGTTTGACACCGACAATTCACCAATGCTTCTTAATCTTTCTGGTACCGTATCTCCCTGCTGATTTGTTGATAACTTCCCCCACCACAAATCTAACAACAGATCATCTAATTTAACCTATAAACTAAATCAAAACTAAAAGCACAAGATCTAATCATGTAAACCTAAACCTAAATCTACCAAATCCGGATACCGAACATATAGCAAACGGAATCATATCCAAATCTCACATTGTAATAACAAATCGATGATTCACAACGTAATTGTACGAATTTGGATCGAATAACAGAAATTTAAAAGGAAAATTAGGTTAAACTAACGGAAAAAACAGATTGATCGAGTAGATCTGAATGTTACCGTAATAAAGGATTGATTAGAGTTGGAATGGCGTCTTCATCGTCGTTAACTACGAGAGAGATGAAATCATTTCGATTTGTATGGAAATTAATTAATTAACGTATGATTATGAGCACAAGTGCAGTGCAGAGAGAGATGGAGAAATAAGAAATTGCAGTTTTTTAGGAGACAGTTTTAGAAAGGTCCCTTCGCTATGAGTTATTAGTCATTTGAGGATCTTTTAAGTATATGTCATGCATGTCGGAACCAATAATATGTTCAGAATAGCGATATTTACTGAATACGCTTGTATATTTTGTTTAAGTGTGATACGGAAGGAGGTTACATAATCGCATACTCAACTATCTCATTAAATCAGCAATGTGTTATACACAAGTGGTTTATGTGATTCTTGTAGTCCTTAAGATAAAATTGGTATCGAAAAGTTTGTGCCCTACCATCTAGTTATTATTGTTGAATGACAATGGGTCGGTATAATGGGATCTGGTTAGCTTAGTTTATTGGATTTTGATTTTGATTTTGATTTATAGATTACAGTGTGGGTCGTTTAAATTATCTTAATATCAAACTTAAAAGATTTTTACTATTTAGTTTTTTTCATCAATTACTTACGGCAGAGCCAGTGGAATGTTGATAACCATAAAAAAGTGAATAACGCATGTGTACATTCTATATAAAATATAACTAGAGGTAGTGGGAGATAAACATGTGTGGTTTCATAATTGTCTGATGTATCACACTCAAAGCAATAGATATAAACACGTTATGTGGTTTTCACGATTCTCAGCATATTATTGATTTTGAAATAAGCGTCTCTCCAATACTTAATAGTTAAAATTGTACAGCATAAAGATACAAAATCAGGAATAGTAAGTTTGAATTGTCCAAATTAAATTACACAAATATATAGAAATTATATTTGATAAAAAGAATTAATACTAGATAGCAACATGTTTTACTATATAATTTGTAGAAACCAGCATTAGTTTGAAGAGATAATTCTGATTTGAAGGATTATCCATAAAGTTAGTATGTGTTAAAGATAATTCAAGTTAGTTAGGATAAAATTAGTTTGAATTATTTGTTTATTAGATAGGTTTATATTAATAGAGTTCGAGTCGGGTTAGGACTAGAATGAGTTTTAGTATAAATAGAGGTTTAGGGTTATTGTAATTAGTGTGCTTTCATTGATAAACAAATAAAAGAGTCTCGTTTATCTGGTGTTATTGTGTCTGATCGAAGGGTCTGATTTCCAACAATTGGTATCAGAGCTTTGCCGTTTTGAGAGTCATTTTCAAAAGGGGGAACATCCCTAGCGGGGGTGCGACGGCGTTACGGAGGTGAAATCGGCGGTTGTTGAAGTGATTGGCGTAGGTGTCGTCAAAGACGATTTTTCTGGTACGAATTGTGTGATCAAACCGTATTAATTCAAGTTGTAATTCACGTGGATAAGAATCTTCAAGAAGATGATGGTTGGCCATTGGTGTATGGTTGCATGAATTTAATTATTGTTGAAAGCCTAAAACACAGGTGGTATGTACGTGTGCATGGTTTTCAAAAGTTAGTCTATGGGTGGATTATGTTTTCAAGGAACATAGGTAAAAGTATTCATAGGGAAATTGGGGTTTTTTTACCTATTTGATTAATGTAAGGAATTCGTTTGACGATCGAGGGATGTAACAACAGGTGGTTGTTTTTGTTGGTGGGTTGATATTTGGGAAAGGCATATTAAGGAGGAGTCTGACATGATGGTAAAACTACAATCAAAGAAGGGTTAAACTGTTTTACATATAAAGCTAACGGTGGTTCGGGTTAGCTGATGTCACGGGGAGTATTGTTGGGAAAACGGTAGTGACAAGTAATTAGTATGTTTCGGTGGCGGCAATAAGCAAGCACATGGGCGAAGAGAGGTGGTGATCATGTGAGGCTTTAAAAAAACTAACAAGGGTGTTCGGCTTCTTGAAACGAACCAACTGGGAACGAAGAATAAGAAGCAAGATGAACTGGGTCTATGTGGAACTCCCATAAAGAGAGTCAAATCAATTCGATCAAAGGCGGTGGTCGAATCTGTAACCAGTTAGGTTGTGTTCATGTGAAGCTGTAATTCGATCAACGAGAAGATTGAATCCGTTAATAGCTAAGTCGAAAAATCAGTGTGAAGACAAGGAGAAGATCAACGATCAAGAGTAGGAAAGTACCGAGAAGATGAGACCGTTTTAGGTTGTGTGGAAGTAGTCAATCTCGTCGAAATTGAAGAAGTTTAATCACTCCGTTTAAGTGATCAGAAGAGACGTGGCAATCTTGTATCCGATGAAGATGTGATCGGATCCGTCAAGATCAGGGCCAAGAATCGAAGGAGGCGAAAAATCTTGTAATTCGATCAATGTGTGATTGAATCCGACAAGATCTGTGCGAGTAATAAGGAAGGCGTGAAATCTTGTAATTCGATTAAGGAGTAATCGAATCCGGCAAGATCAGTTACACATTAGTTGGTATTTTGTGGAAAGTTTCTATCGTTATAGAAACCTGTTGTTACCACAAACAGTTTATATCAACGTCAAGGAAGAGTTCATAGTCGATGAACAGCGGATCAACTTGTGTAGTTTGATCATTCGACTCAGTTAAATCACAACATGGTTGTTGCGATCAGATTTTCAGACAAGACTGGATGAGAAGCGGGTCCAAATTAGAATTAAGGGGTGAATGAAGAAATAATTCTGATTTGAAGGATTATCCATAAAGTTAGTATGCGTTAAAGATAATTCAAGTTAGTTAGAGATAAAATTAGTTTGAATTATTTGTTTATTAGATAGGTTTATATTAATAGAGTTCGAGTCGGGTTAGGACTAGAATGGGTTTTAGTATAAATAGAGGTTTAGGGTTATTGTAATTAGTGTGCTTCATTGATAAACAAATAAAAGAGTCTCGTTCATCTGGTGTTTTTGTGTCTGATCGAAGGGCCTTATTTCCAACATAGTTGAAGTTATTAGAGCATGGATGAACTCAAAATAAGAAGAATTTATAGAAATAGTGATATACTTGTAAGAAAATTTTAAGCTAAGCATAGTATGATCTGTGAAACGCAAGGCTAATACATTTTCAAGTTGACTACTTTGGATGATGTGGAGTATGGAGTTGAAGTTGTGATTGTTGGTATGGAACGTGATGAGATTGTGCTTATGGTGGTCTAACCTTTGACGAGATGAAGTTTGCTAAGCTATGGATCCAACGGATAACACCATTGTTTTCGCATTGAAATAATCAGCCATGGTATAGGGTTGCAAACGAACAAAACAAACACAAACAAGATCTAGTTCATATTTGTTAATAGGGTATTTACTTGTTTATATTCAATTAGTGAAGATTGTCACATGCTCCATTTTAGATTATAAAATAATTTAGTTTATTATGTACTTTGGATTATAAAATAGTTTAGTTTATTATATTATATTATATTATATTATATTATATTTATATTATATATCTAACAAAATGAAAGGACATGTACAGTAACTTCTTATTATGATCTAACAAAATGAAAGGACATGTATAGTAACTTCTTATTATACACCTAACAAAATGAAAGGATATATACAGTAACTTCTTATTATGATTGGTTATACATCTAACAAAATGAAAGGATATATACAGTAACTTCTTATTATGATTGGTTAGTGAAGAGGTGGAGCCATAATAAATTAATATAGTATAGTTAATCAAAATGAAACTATTATGATTTGTTAGTGAAGAGGTGGAGCCATAATAAATTAAAATACTATAGTTAATAAAAATAAAAGCAATTCATTATATTACTTTGGACATGTACAGTAACTTCTTATTTTATTATATTATATTATATTTATACTTATATATCTAACAAAATGAAAGGACATATACAGTAACTTCTTATTATAATTGGTTAGTGAAGAGGTGAACCCATAATTATACAATGAAAATAAAAGCAATTCATTATATTACTTTTTCAGATTCTTTCATCTTTAATTACTACTATTATTACTATTATTACTATTATTATTATTTTATATAGCTATATAAAAACAACAAAATCTATATTAACTTGAACTTTTTTTGTATATTTGTTGATTTTTTACTTACTATTAATTGTTTTCTTTACCTTTAATTTTGTAAAACTCCTCACACTTCCCTTTTGTGTATTTGAACTCTCATAAAGTAATGTAAATAACGTTCTCAACTCATTTAATTTCATTTTATTTTAATAATTTAAGTTTGTTAACTTAAAAAAATGAATATGTGGTTGTGTTTACTTCGGTGTAAAATGGAGTGCTTTTTTGAGTGTTGGTGTCGTGTCCATATCCTGACAGACCGTATTAATTCTGACTGAACAACATTGATGTTAGCATTGATGTTATCGAAACCGGCATTCATCTTTATCGCTTTTGCAATCGATATAAAGCATGTGTCAATATTCTTTTTGATGTATTACTACTTTATTTCTTCGGTTTCTTTTCGGTTGCTATAGCAAGTATCGATATTGTAACAAGCCGAAAAATATCAATCCAACTCCCATTAGCCCACTACGAAGCGCGGTAGTTATGCACTAAAAACTAAATACGGTTGTGATTGCCGCTCAACTTTATCATATGTTATGAAATCTGGCTTTTTATTATTGAGTTTTTGGGAATGTGCAACCATCTACACTTGTTTTCTCTACTATTAGATAATTAAATCTATATGGGTGTTATATAATTTAAGAGAATAATCATAACTAATAGTAATATGATGCATCTTAAATACTTGACAGATTTCTTTTATTTCGTGTCGTTTATTGTATTTGAACCAAAGACTTACCCCTCTCAAACTCAAGTGTTTAAAGATTTTGTCTTTACTAATAGGTCATCTGGTAAATACTTATAGTTAATATTAAATTTGACAAGATTTATGATAATAATAAATTGGACTTTTACCAAACTTTTATTTAACCATTTGTTTTAATTAAGTAGATAACGATTCAGCGTAAGTATTTTTATTATTGCTGTTATTAAAATAATATCAGTTTATTAGTGAAAAAACACGAATCTAGTCCGCGTGGGGTAGATCGAGAGTGTCTCGACTGGGGAGTGATCTCTTCTGATTATCTTTGATCAACACGAATTGTGGTCTTCAATTAAAAATGCAAGGGTTAGGGTGGGGTGTTTGGGTCGTGAACAAGAGAAGAAGTTCGTGTGTCTTGAGTTTGAAATGAGAAAATGCATAAGTCATATGTCTCTTGTGTAAAAAAAATATCTACTCAGCATCGTCATATTCTCCCTTAAACAATTCAACATGCCATACTTGAAATCTCTAGACAACAAGTAAAAGAAAATAATAAGTGGGTATGGAGAGGGGGGTCTAGGTTAGTCAAAAGTCATGGATCTCACGTTGTCTAAGGATTAAATTAAGTATATCTAAATTGTGTTCATGTATAATTACTCCTAATACTTGTAATTTAAGGTCTTAGGCTAATTAGAGTGATTAGTACCTTAATTAGGCGTTAACTCACTAGTCACTATTAACTAGTTCACTAGACATTGCTTTGTTGGTGATTTGATACAAAACCGTAAATATTTACGCTAGTTATTCGGCTAACGATCATTTACGCAATAAAAACCGGGATTTATTACTTAGATATCCACATAACATCTTTCATCCCTCTAACACGTCAAATGTGAAACAACGTCACATAATAATCTTATTTTAGTATTCATTTGGTGAAGTTAGCAAGTTTCGACGTTAAAACAGACTAAAATTAATACTTGCGCAATCCACCGAATAATTACGATATTTACTTATCCGAAATAAGTTTTTATCTATTATTCACATTAAACACATAATAATGCCATCGATTTAATGTTCTAGGCATATTAAAACAATTTCGACAAATGTTTACTAAATAATCACCAACGCTTGTTGTCGTTACGCGATAAGACGATATTGACGATACCAAATACAATAACCTATGCATTTCCCCGACATTGCTAGACTTTATGGACACAATTATCATGTAATCAAGTCTAAATGCACGTAATTAATTTAATAAACAATGATTAGGTCATAGAGATTAACCTGTGACTTTGCCGGTTGTCACACATTTGGTCCCCTCTGGCGTGGCATTTAGTGCCCACATAAGTGGGAATACGAATGTGCGCCGTGATTGGCTACACGTCACTTTCGGGATATACTTCTTCTCTCGTCTTCCCTCAGTCGTTAGTGGAGATTGAGGGGAGGTGAAAATGACGCACGCTGATTAGACACACGTCGTTGTTGCCTGTACTGTTTGTCTCTCGCACGATTGAGCATCGTGAGGATCGTCTGGCGCACACCGGTTGGTTGCACGTCCCTTTCACCTTGTATGTCTACAATCTCTGTGTTGGCATAATTGCGCGTCGTGAGAGTAACCTGCGGTCGGAACCGCTAAGTGTTTTTAGGTTAAGTGTGGGCATGGTCCTATACGTGTAGGGCCGTGGTTGCAGCCCGCACGTCAGTTGGGACCATTCTCCTTCAATTCGTTTTCATATTATTCCAGTTTATTTTTTTCAATTCGTTTCCATATTATTTTAGTTTATATGTATTAATCTTAAGTCATGTTAACTATAGCTTGTTTAATTAAAGGTGATATAATATAATGGTTTTTGGTGTTCAACAAGCATGTATAAATAACTTGACTAGGTGTGGTTTTACACCACGGGTTTAGGTTTATGTATGGGTTTATTATAAATTTTGGGTCTAGGATTACTTTAGGTGTGATTAGATAGGGTACATGCCATTAGTACCTAATATTACTTTACTAATATATTGCTAACACATTAATAAATAATTAACAACTAATCAACCATGTGTAATTAACCCTAAATGTTACGAAAAGTAAAGACATTTTGGAACTTTAACTAAAGTTGGAAATCATTTTATTATGTATAATAGACACAAAAGAGATCACATGGTCGTATTAGGTAAAGAATCCTGACAATATTTATAATATTAACTAACACAAAATTTACATACATATATATTATGTCTTGACTACGTAATCAGTGTGGCCTTTTTTACATTTGCAATAAAAAAAAATCTTGTAACATGATGTTACGTAATTACATAATTATGAAGCAAATTAAGAACGCAAAAAGCGTTTGGCATTGGAAATTTTGTTGATCATGTTCTTATAGATGGTAATGACTTCAAGTTTTTTCCCAATGGTCTTGGTTGCTTTTGAGGGTTTGCATATAAAGGTAAGGGTTGTTTTCTTCTCCATCATCATTATCTCCATTGATTCCATATCTCCTATGATCAGTTTAAAAAAAATAATAATAATTAAAAATACCATATGTAAAGGATCTATAAAACCAACATTCTCAAGTTTACAGTTAATCCATTGTTTATAGAATTAAATACATGTCAATCACCCACACCTTCCCCTCAACTGTCCCTTGTGATAAACCCTAATAAAACCCTAACTTTTGAACGGTGATTACAAGCCTCGGTTTTTACTTTTTAGACCATCTACAATCAATGATTTGTAGCTTTAGGGATGCATACATGGAAAGAGAGGGGACAAACGTGGAAGTGAGAGGAGAGAGAGAGAGAAGGCCCGTGTTTTGTGGACACGGACGGTCTGTGGGAGTGCTATGGGTTGGCTACGAGAGAGGAGAGAGAAGGGTCATGGCTTCATTCGTGAACCCATGTGTTGTTGGTGCTCCTTGGGAATTTATAATGTAAAACCCTTAAAGTTAAACCCCATACAAGCATTGACGGATCTTCAACTTAGTTTTCGGTAAAATCACGGGAGCAGACTCAATACGTATAAAATTTTCAGTAAGATGTACACTATCAAGCGAAAAATTAAATGAGGGGGGAGGGGAAGCAAAGATTCGTCGTTGCATACAGGTATGATGAGTTAGCGTAGCTTTCAGCTATGTTGCAAACTGATTAATATTGAGCTATGATGAGTTAGCGTAGCTTTCAGCTATGTTGCAAACTGATTAATATTGAGCTGATGACAATAAGATGTTGACGATGAGACAAACCTAACCAATGTTTTGAAAACCGGTATTTAAATCATACCGGGTTGAGCTCTGAAATGGTTTAACGGTTGAACCGAGTAACCATGTTACAAGTTAACCTTATAATTTCATAAAATACAAATTTATCTAAAAAACAATCCAATCTCAATTAGGATTTGTGTAATTGATCATGCTTTTATCTAAAAAAATAACTATTTTCTTGTAAAATATTAACCATTTTAAGAGCATTTTTATTACTCATAAACAATATTACATTGGACGAGATGGGTAACGCTTTCAATAGCGATAGAACATTAGAATGAAAGACACTAGGTTAATTACCAGAAATATATAACCTTAATATTGTATTTTATTAAAATTAGAAAATCAAATTTTAAGATAATGCAAACCAGTTCAACGGTTTGAACCGGTAGAACCGGCTTTACTGCTGGTACATAAGACACACTGTATTCGGGTTTTACCGGCCTTTATCGTACCGGACTCATGTTCGGTATCCGGTTTAATCGATATAACCAGTCGATTCATACCGGTATTTAACACAATGAACCTAACACGGTTTATTTGTATATACATGTGTGTTTTATACTTTTTTTATAATATATCATATATATGCATTTGGAATTATCGATGGAGATCAGATAAACAACGGACATGATGCACAAGTACAAGTCTGATAAGAATGTATCTACTTTTGGTAACACACCACATTGGAAAATTATGTGAAATAACAAGTGCATCCGATGTAAAACTGTACAATTCCTTCTCTTTCTATTTAGAAAAATAAAATATATAAATGAGAATAAATAAATGTTTTAAATCTTTTTGTTTACTAATTAAAGTGTTAGGATACTAGAAAAAAAAAAAGTTTTTTGCTTGTGAAAGGCAGAAATAATTCATTATTTTAAAGTGTAGACACGTCTAATAATTTACAAGTAATTTTAAAGTGGTGTTATAATGAAGTCATGACAACTTCAATGTATAGCATAATGTCACACATTGTTGTAAATTAGTTATTGTAATGTGAGACATGATATTGCTTTTAATGTGCTTATAATGTTTGTGGAGATGGGCATAACATGTCATCTTAATGGTTTTGCTCAGTATTGATTGGTTCATTACAATACATGCACTTGGTACAACAAGTGAAAGAGAAAATAAAAAAAAATAGAGTCGTGAATTGAATGAGATCCATAAAAACAAGGAACGGTATTAGTTCCAACAATACGATACCGGTGCCGAACCGATGTTGGTATCAGTTTGGTGTGTCACAGGACCGGCAATCGTTATAGCTTACGATACAACAAATACTATATTTTGAATACAAATCTGTTTTCAACAATACTTATACCGGAATGCGAAGATAAAAGTTAAATACGTTTGCGTATTCAACTTATTTTAATAAAGTTTACGAATACTATTACGAAAAAAATGAAACTAAATTAAACAAATGGATTAAGGGGTATATTATTTAAAAAAGAAGAAATGAAATTAAAAAAATATATATATGTTGTATTATTTAAATTTACTGTTTACAGTACATGAAAATTAATGTTTACAGTACATGAAAATTAATTAATAGATATAATACCATTTAGAGCTACTGTTTATAGTACATGAAAATTTATTAGATATAGAAGATATACATGATAAATTAATGGCAAAAATTCATGGAAAGTGTAAATCAACCAACACTTTTAGTGAAATCTTCTCATCATATATGTGGCAGTTTTCACAATATGTCAACAGTCGCTGCATCATTCACAAACAATAAGCAGTGACATAGAAAGTGACATAGAAACTCCTTATAGGGGAAACTTTTCGGAAAAGGGGGGTAACGAAATCGAAAAAACGTCAAGTTTTTCTAAAATTTACACTACCGCCGGAGTGTCAAAGGGTAGCGGGGGCTACCCTGTTTACAAGCTATATCCGCCCTTGAGAATAGGGATAACAAAAACGTCCTAAAATAATCAGATAACGATCTAGCGGTAAGGTGTTTGACTTCCACACAAATAGTGTGGGTTTAAATGCTTGCAAGTGCAAGGTAAGATGGCTTTTAAGTATTAAAAAATGTTGTTCAAAAAAATTGAAGGGAGAGACATTTAACACTCATAGGCAGCGGCCGAATCAGGATGAAATGAAACACCAAGATGATCAATGTTGACTCTTCCCACTAGTTTGGTCCGGTTTTGAAAACATTGGTTTAAGTAGATGTGGAGTTTAATGCCTAATATGGCCAGTCGACGCGTGTCCATATGGCGGAGATGGGATGGCTGGAGGGTGATGATTGAAGAAAAATGATATATGTTATTTATATATCAGAATGCCGGAAAATCAAGAAATCTTGAAAAAGGGAGCACTTACCATTCAATCTGGAAATGATATCAGCAACTCTATCTTGAGACATTTTGCATCCATGATCTGCCAAGACAACAACTTCCTGAACCTGTATGTATAAATAACAGCAGGAACAATTGATCGCTAGATACAGTCGACGGTGAAATGTATGCATGATCAAAACAAAAGAAAGATGAGAAGAAACTATTTACAAGAGGGAAGGTCAAGGATTCAATGGAGGCGAGTGTTGGAACGTTGACCAAGTTCTTTGACTTTTCGGGTTCTTCTTTATTATGTTTTAAAGCAGCCAGGTCTTCTGGAAGTGCGAAAAGCTCCATGAGGGTATGTTTCATGTTTGATTTTTTTTTGTAGCATAGAGAAAAGGAACTTCTATATTTAAGGATAGGTTAATTTCATAGGTGAAGTAGTCAAATAAATAAAAAGGTGCCATTTTATAATGCTTGAAATAGAAGTTACAAAAGCATCTAAGATGGGAAGTTTTAAAAACGTTAAGTCACCCTCTTACAGCCAAAACGGGCTCCAAAAACGCCCCCTTCCCTCCCTCCTCCCCCCTTCACATAATCTGTTTTTGGCTGTTTTTCAAGAAAAAACCTCTCCTCCCTCTCTTCGTCACGTGAGCATTGGCGGATCCAGGATTTATTTTCCAGGTGTGCGATGAGAGGGTTTTAACATATTTTTAAGGGGGGGTGATCAGGATTTTTGCGTATATAATACACTAAATATTTTTTTCAGGTGGGCGCTAGCCACCACACGGACCTATGTAGGTCCGCCCTGCACGTGAGCCCAAAAACATGTGTTGGAAACTTCAGATGCTATAATAGTATTAACCTCAAGAAATCATCGTAGTGATATGATAAATGTCCCACCACCATGGATGTAGATGCATACAAAACAACAAGAATGAATGAATAATTTCTTGAAATTACAGCAAATTGCAATTGATCAAATAATGTCCCCGAATTGTGAGTTGTACATGGGTATCTTTTGTGGATGAAATCCTAGAGTGCCGCAACAAACTTGTGTGTTTGAAGCTAACACTCTTTCTATTTACTGATCATGTTCTCACTATTTCATAATTGTTGCTAGGATATTAGTTAGGGTATTAGATTATTTACTATTTGTTGTGTAGATAAGGTTCTTCGTAACTTCGTAAGTATGGCAAGTTTCGTTTGCAGATATTCTCATTGTACCCATATAAAAACTAGATTAATAATACAGTAAGGTTCACGTTATTCTTTATGGTATCATATTGCCACATTTTCCTTGTCTCTCTTCATGTCCCTTTTTTTGTCAATCATGTCTGAACCTTGGTTGGCCGACAATCATTTCCTTTCATTGTTCCCCCTAACGACTTTCTTTCTCTTCTTCTCCCTCTCCACCTGCCTCAGGGACACATATATAGGTTAGCTTTCATTGGTTATCTTTTTCTTGTGGTCGCTACCACGCCAATTGCCATCGCTCACCACAGCCTTGTTGTCATCGATCTGGCCAGTAACCTTTGCTAGCAATGAGATTGTTAATGTTTTAACATCTTGCAATTGTCGGCACGACAATGATTGTCACTGCCACAAAGCCACTTATGTTGTCGCTATATGCGTAGCTCCTAACTTCACAATCTTAGCTCATGTCACCACAACCTTATTTCTTCCCTTACGGATATCTTTATGTTAATGATTTTGCACTCTGTTCCAAACTTTCATTTCCTCTCTATTAGACTACAACGAAGTGTTAGATAATAATATATAGTTAGGATGATATAAAGAATAAATTAGTTAAGTGTTCAATTAAGTGGATTGTTCATTTATCATCTCTTCATATCAACACGTACATCGTCGATTAGAGAGATAATGGCCTGCTACTTGAAAGTTCCCAGAGTATTAGGGCCGTGCATTTCTTACATCTCAACTTAAAAGTGGCTCTCTGTTGAACATATAGCATATATAGTCCCGGAACCGTTCCCTGCCTTGTCCTAAATAAGAGACCCCCCAAAACTTCTGTTTCGGGTTTCACCATCGGCATTGGGTTTTTCCCCTCTATGAAATAGCAATTGGTAGCCAAACTATATAGAGACGGTGAAGAGACCAACACCACTATTGTCATACAAAGACAAAATATCAAAGTCCAAAATACAAAGCAAGTGCGAAATAAATACGAGATGAGATAATCCAGTTACAATCCAATTATGGTCTTTCCCGACACCCCTCCATATTTCCGCAACTCGGAAATTAAAAAGATTCCGGAAAAATAACCACCGGGATCGATTACTTACCATTTCATCAACCAACACTATGACTAGTCTTCAAATTCGTGCATGTGATCTAATAGGTAATTGGCTGCCAGTTCCTCGTTCTTGTTGCACGCGAAAAACACCTCTAATACTAGCGCTCTATCGAATCCCATTGCTTCAAGCTGAAACAGATATCACCATCACTTTTTTTAAGAACTCTTAAACCATTTTTTCCATTTTAATGTTTCTTTAAGGATAACTTCATATATCCATTCAAAATTGGTATAATATCATATTCACCCATGGAAGATCTTAATATAAAATATGCCTTTTTTTCCAATTTTATGACATTTGTACCCCCTTCTCTTGGAACTAGCATTAAGATAAAAGAGTTTGGGGCATAAGGAGAAAGAAAAGGGTATAATGGTCGTATTTTAAATTGTATTTAATAAAATGGGTAAATATAAAATTTGAAAAAAATGAATGGATATATAGTTATACTATATGATATTATGTAAGTTATCAGGGGTGTATTATTTTTTTAGAGAGAAAAAATATGACACACCCGTTCAATGGCTTCACGTTCCTCAGGTGTAACAGTCACCGCCTGTGGCATTGCTGCAGCGAGATCTCCAAGTAGATTTCTGAAATATAGATGCTGTTAAGAACAGTAAATAAAATAAAATAAAACAAGTACAGAAGAGTAAGAATTGACATATGAAACATACTCTCCGCCTTCAACGGGCTCATTGATCAAACGAAGAAAATCAGCCTGATGCTCTTGAATCAGTCTCACCAAGTGCGGATTTTGCTTCCCCAGCTCTTGAAGCATTGGCTGTCAACATCACAATCATAAATAATCATCATGCATAACCATATCCATTCGTGTGACTGTGTTAAACGTGTGTACTCGTTTTTTTTAAAACAACATTTTTGACATAATACCTGCAATATTTGTGGATTAGCTTGCACCATGGCCCGTAGTGCTTGGAACTGAGAAGGGAGAAACAGATGATTATTTATTTATGTGAACCACGAGTATCTATGTGTGTAGATGTGGTGGACCAGTGTGTGAGTGAATACCTGCGGACTGTTACGGAGAAAATCAAGGTTTCCAGCGGCACCAGCAGGAGCACTTGCACCCATGTCAGGAAGACCCTAGGCCAAATGAAACAACCTTATCATTTAAAAAAACGTTCCAGATATAAATAGGCAGATTCTCTGATAAACAAAAATACCTGAGGAAAGAGATCCAACGGATTTGCATTTGGTCCAGTAGAAGGCACAGCTGCTGGTTGTGTAGCTGGCGGGGCCTGAGCAGGGGGGTTCACCGCCTGCACACCTGGCACCGGTGAAGCCCCCGCAGCTGGAGGCAACTCGGCTGGCTCAGGAATACCCTGACAAGATGATATATTTAGGTGTCACAAATTATCTAATACACGCTTAGCTTCAAAGAAACTATAATAGTTAAGTACACGGATGGCCCCTGTGGTTTACCAAAATTTTGGATTTGGTCCCTAACTTTCCAAAACTATACAGATGATCCCTGTGGATTGCAGTTTGTAACACATTTAGTCCCCAGCCAACAAATCTAAAGATTTTAGCATGTCTAAGTTAAGTATTAAATGCGTTACAAAGTGCAAACCGCAGGGACCATTTGTGTACTTTTGGAAAGCTAGGAACCAAATCCAAAATTTTAATAAACCACAGGATCTATGTGTACTTTACTCAAAACATAAATATAAAAAGGTTTCGAAGAATTTACAGAATACAGATACTCGACAGCTCTTTCTGGATTGTTGAAAGCAGCACGAAGAGCACGAACGACTGTATCGCGATCCCAGGTCCCACCACCCATATCGAGAATATGCTGTATTGTACCCTCCAAATTGCTTCCAGCAACAAGATTTGATGCTGCTTGATCATATACATTCTCCGACCTATAATCAAACCATCACTAACATATGAGTGTTTATTACTTTAATAATGTGATCAGATATTACGTCTTTTGGAGAAATACTAACGGAGCGTTCGAAATAGTTACTGAATCTGGAGCTGGAGCAGAAGGAACAACTGCAGGCCTGCAATAATAGGAAAGTATCTTGTATAGAAGAAATGCATTTTGATTATAACTTAGAAGTGCACAAACATGTAGCAGATTAAGCTTACGGTGTCACAGCTGGAGGAGGAGCTTGAGTGACGGCCGGTGCAGGGGAGCAGCACTTGTCTGAGGTGCCTGCATGACATGATAGGTTCAAACCGTTCAAAGCATATCACATACAAACTTTAGAAACATCAATGAGATGCTAGAACAGGACTAAAAGTGGAAGACAATAGAAGTTATACAAACAAGTTGATACCTTAGGGGCGGTTGCTGCTGTTGAAGTTTGGCCAGAGGGTACCTTACTCTGTAGTCATGGTTGGAAATGAATTAAAAAATAATTATACAAACATAAATAAACTCAGATCAAGGAACTTCTGTCCTGACGTGCATCCATCATCAATAAGTTTCCATTTACTGGCATTTTTATTCAAGAGTAAAATGTCATTTTCGTCTTTCAGGTTTGGCCAGTTTTGCGACTTTCATCCAAAGGTTTGTTTTTCCGCATCTGGATCCAAAAGGTTTGAAATCTTGCCATTTTCATCCGGCTCGTTAACTCCATCCATTTTTCTCTGTTAAGCCAGGGAGGTTCTTGTCTTTTTTGTTAACTTGAAGGGCAATTCGGTCTTTTTCACTTAATGTACAAGCATTTGGCATAATGTACAAGTATACACTTGAAGGGCAATTCAGTCCTTTTCACTTTATGTACGAAAATACCCCTGACTTAACGGAGAAAGATGGATGGAGTTAATGAGCCGGATAAAAATGGTAAGATTTCAAACCTTTTGGATCCATATGCGAACAAACAAACCTTTGGACAAAAGCTGCAAAACTGGTCAAACCACAGGGACGAAATTGACATTTTATACTTTATGCAAATATATAATATTTTGATGTC
The DNA here is from genome assembly GCA_947069175.1 of Scalesia atractyloides. NCBI lineage: Eukaryota > Viridiplantae > Streptophyta > Magnoliopsida > Asterales > Asteraceae > Scalesia > Scalesia atractyloides. The sequence goes on from CAMTDV010000027.1 coordinate 18,744,314, forward strand.
TGTAGAAAAAGGGGGACTTAAATTTACCTTAGATAACATAATGACGATAAAAGAATTTTCAGCGACTTTGTTCTCTTCCAAGGTGGTGCCATCTTTAAGCACTTTACCCTGATGAATAAGCATCTGTTGTGCAGCAGGATAAACATCTGATCCTTGAACAGTTTCAATATTTTTCTTCACATCAGCGACCTGCATGAATCATCACACACTATCTTACTACCTTGTGCACAGCTTCAATCACATCAAACATGTTAACAAAGGTATTTTTTATCATAACCAATCATAGAATTCAGAAGATGCAAACCGCGTAGAGCATATTGTTCAGGTTGTCATTAAAGGATCTATGTATGCTGCCTTCTGTTGCGTCAGTTTTGCTATGAGCTAAAACAACTAAATTCTATAAAATATGCATTAAAAACAACGGAAGAAAGTGTTAAGAGTGTTTAACAGTTGCATACTCTAGGCATCTTCACAGTGTAACAAAGTAAATAAGTCGGTGTTTATTTAGCTATAAGAACATGTAACAAATTAATCATTATGTTATCGGAGCAGCCTTTGCAAGTCAAATATAACAACTCTTATTACACAAGTAAATTGAATAGTGTGAAAGATAGCTGTATTACAGTCTAGTAAACTTACCAGCTTTTGATTATAACCTAAGCTGATACCTTGAGACTTTGAGAGATTTGCTAATTGTATTTCAATGCTAAACTATTGGGAATACCAGAACAAAAAGAATTACGAGATAAGATGGGCATCTAGCATACTTATGATGTGAGATAGTGTGAGACTGAGAGATGAAATCAGTAATAGAGCAACATCCAACCTTCTTGAATCCAGCAGAAAAGAATCTGCGTGTAACGACTCACGATAATGTCACATGATGCATCCTGATTCATCATTCATGTACATAGCAATGTTTTTGTATGAATGACTGGTAGTTTCGACCAGTTACAGCACTATTCTTGTAACACCATAAGCAAATTCCACATCACCAACGACTGGAGAGATGATGGGCATCTACTAATAACCCCTGCAACTATGGTGACGCGTTTAAGAAAGCATGGGCCCAATTTATAAAATGCCAGCAATATCAACATGTCTAAGGGAACATCAGAGCTATGGTCTAAGAGAAGTAGAGAACTAGGTTATTAGATAGCCTAAACCTAAACCGTATGTTTGTGAGACTTATGATTCTAATTTGCCACTTCTGATTTTTCTTTAGTGATACAAGTTCGTTTACGTTTGTAAGATAGAAGACCGAAATGGAAGAGAGATGGTGATGATGATAAGTTCTAGCGGATTGAAAATACTTAGTTGACTAGTAGATTGAAAGGGCGAAATGGTTTACGAGATGCAACTGTGCAACCTGATCTCACAAGTTTCCTAAAAATGCGTCACCACTGTTGGGAACAGTTACGCATGTGGCAACTTCCTAAAACGTATCACTATAGTTAAGAACAATCACGCATGTAACAATTTTCCTAAAGTGCGTCACCAAAACTTCCATGCAAACATCATTGACGCAAAACAACAGCAGCACTTCAACTTATCTCTCACAAAGTTCAAAAACCAACATGACTAGCATATGATATACTAGATTCAGTCTTAGTTGGTAAGAAGAATGTAGAGCATGGGCATGAGGCTCTATCTTCAAGGACCATTAATCCGTAGACCCCCTAGCATCGATATGTTACGTAATGAAAGAGGATGGAACACACGCAAGTCAAACCTCAAGCAACAAATAACCTACTATTTGATTGTACCAAACATTGATTTCATAATCGATACCAATGTATTCAAAATAATACAATTCAAACGTATTCCTTATATCCTTAATATATACACTATACAGCCTAAACAAAACCATTCGAACCCCTGTCAGTCATTCTGCTGTATATATACACGGTTTTGAAGACCAGAAATCACAACCAAACTTAAATCACAAGGACATCACTACTGTTTTGACATGAAAAATTATCTGCAGTTGAACACGAGTTTTAAACAGCTCAACTTGGAGTTCTTAAACTGAGTATGTACTCATAGGGACGGGTACGCCGTACAAGTCAAAACAGAATACAAACATTTGACTTTTAGTTTAAATGTGTATTTAATACTTGGCAATTACTGATAAACATAACATACACATAGTATCGACAAAACTTTGCTTTTAGATATCGAAAACGGGATTTAGAAACTAAGGTTTAAATGTAATGATTACAACATAGGTTTTATGCGTAGTTAGACGGATTGGAGTTATAAATCGGAGGCACTAAAGAATACCCGGAAAACATTTGGCAGGTAAGCTTATGTAGATACTTTCAAAACTGGGATATATGCCAAAAAGTGCAACTCCTTGAATTAAGCTAGTATCTTGAAAGTTGCACACATGCTAAGTAAAATCAAATGATTAATTCGGCAGGTAAGTTTAAGTAAATACTTTCGAAACCAGAACCACAAATTTAACCTTCCAATCCAATAAAACTTCAACAGATACTCTATTCAGAATTCAACTGTATAATTGTATAAACAATTTATACAATTCAATAAAACTTTAGATTGTTAGTCTCAATTCGTATGGTCTGGAACGATTATGATTGTGCGGTTACGTTTTGTAATATGAATTGTGTGATTAGGCAAGAAGATGACTGTGTATTGTTTTCCAAACTTAGTTACTGTAGTTTTATAAGCTACCCTTTCAAAGCTTGAAAAACAATACACAGTCATCTTCATGCCTAATCACACAATTCATATAACAAAACGTAACCGCACAATCACTTACGTTTCAAACCATACAATTAACATTTAAATCCTAAATCAACAACGTACAATCTAATAACAACTTTCACAGTTCCAGAACTACAAATCGATGCTCTAAACCTAATTTCGTAAACCTCGAGATCATACAACCAAATAAAACCCTAATTCCTCACCAATTACACATAAAGCCACCACGAATCGATCAAAATCAAGGAAAACAAGCGGAATTGAACCGAAACTAACCGTATCTTCAGGTTTCACTTCGATTTCGAAGTGCGTGCCCTTCAATGTCTTCACAAAAACCTTCATCGTTCGATTTGTTCGTCTGCAGTTAGAACTGATATCAGCAATCGATTAACGTGAAGATAAACGGGATTATATATACGAATAAGTAATCGAAAGCTGTAGAATGCGTGAGAGAATACCGATTTCGTCTTTGTGTGTTGTGTTTGTGTGTGGGAGAAAGGTGTGGGGGTGTATACGGTGAGATACCCCCTTTCTCAAGGCAAGGGGAAGGTGGAGGTGTTTGGAGCACGCGCTTGGTGTGTGTGGATACACGCGCTGAGGCTAGAGGCTAGAATGTGGTAGTGCTAATCATTGTGGCCTTGTTTGTGTGTGCATGGGTGTTTTGGTAAGATGTGTAATGGGTCCGGTTTGACCCGATGATAAAGGTTTTGTCTTGTTGGGTTGGTTGGATCGACTAAAATAGTTCGGTTTGATGGTTAACTCAATGTTTTAAAAATCAATTTTTTTACTGTACCAGGTTAAGCTTATAGATGATTCAATCGGTTATATCGGATAGTTTAACTGGGTTAACTAGTTAATTCTTTAATTACATAAACATACAGTTTCAATTCAAAAGTACATGATACTATCAAAATCAATTTTCCAACAAAGGTTTTTTAAATAAAAGTCTATAGAATGCTTATGGCATTGAAGTGTTGGATACATCGACTTCGAGATCACTTAAAAGATGAAAACAAGAAAAGGAGAAAAAAGAAACAAGAAAACACTGGATTGGATAAAAGAATCAAGAAAAGACCATGACAAGAATTCCAAAACTATATGCTCACCGATTGAATGTATGGATTTGGATGATCGATTTGAACTTGGAACGCACAATGGAACTAAGAATGCAGCAATAACAACTACAAATGAGATGAAGGCCGCTAAGTTAAGAATTGAGCGATAGCAAGGAATATGGAAGGTCAATAATACCAGAATATCCAATGGCGGAACTAGAACCTTAGGGGGTCATGTTATTTCTTTACATTCGCTATTATATATCAGTAACATCTTTAGTATTATATTTGTAGACTTGTAGTTTTTTAACATATTTGCTAAAGTATCAGTATTCAAGTAGGATTGCTTTTAACTAGTATCTTTGTAAACTACATTTCCACATCGCTTATCTATAAATACATTGATAAATCATGCGACTGGGAAGTTGATGTTATGTAACTTCATATTTCTCTCCTCATCTTAACGATTATACATGAGAGAATTTGAATGGTCAAAATCGGAAGAAAAGAGAACTTTCACCATTCCGTTCCCTGATCGCCTAATAAAACGAATATTTGTCGGCTTTATTTTGTTTCTTTGACTATCAGTTTCAAGGACGTTAGTTTGTATTATTTTTTTCTATTTATAAAGATGGCTTGTAAATAAAGGATGTTTAGGTTACGTGTTGTGGGCTTGGTTGGGGGCCAAACATGCCACCTTGGTAGGGTGTGGATCACGAACACTGCCATAGAATGGCGCTAAAGAGGTGTGAGGTGCGGATGGGTTCGCATGCGTGGGCCAACTGAGACGGTGAAAAAGGTGAACATAGGGACGCATGAAGGGGGCGCTAGGGGTTGTTAACCACAACATGAGGCGTTTTTTGAAGATGTGAACGATGGTTGCTTAAATGGCGTCTACGTGACTCCATTTTTCCCCTTTGAGCCCCAGTAAAAGCCACCCAACAACAGTTAGTCTTATATGCCTACTAAAGTAGTATAAACTTAAACATTTAAATATGTTTGGTAAATCAGTTTGAGATTCATGTGATTTGGTTTTAGCGGGTTTACAATCCTATAGACGGTTTAAATCTTTGAACAAGTTGTTTAACTTTTTTTTAAAAAAAAGTTAGTATGTAGTTATATATACACATATAGGGGCAGGAGTTAGAGAAAACGCCTATAAGTGTGAAAACAGTGAACGCCTCTCATCCGTTAGATCATTACAACATATGTATTAGATTGGCGCGATGGCGTTTTCGTAAATAACATCAACTTTATTAGGTGGGCGCGCTTCATTAAGGGTAAAAGGGTCTTTTGGCTTCTCTAATACAAAACGCCAAACTCATACGTAAGACGCCATTAAACTACGAGCCATGTACATCAGTCCCTTCCAGATGAAACGTCATCTTTATCTAAAACGTCATTCATACAAACGCCAAAAATTAATGATGGGACACGTTATAGTATTAACGGAAAAAAGCTCAACAAACAGTAACTAAAACTTTATTACTAACATTTATTATAAAAAAATCCCGCCTAAACTACGCACCAAACACATCATTATATAAAATGATGTTAACATCCCTTCCATTGATCATACTTAAAAAACGACATCTTTAACCAAAACGCCAAATTTAAAAAAAAAGCCTCTGAAAAAAGAACAAATGGCAAACATCGTTTCATGGGTGTGCTCCTCAACAAACTTATAGACCTTCCATGATCCAGCCTCAAATATTACACATAATCGTGCTTCACAACCAGTCCTCTTGTAAAGTTGGATCGCACAATCCTTTCCTTTTGATTCGGGTCCAACGTATCAACCTTCATGTCCTTATATACCTAGATCTCGTACAGATGTAATACTTAATATGTGTTTCTCTTTTGGCGTTTATCTTTTCAGTCCCTTTCTAACAGAAAAACACAAGCTGTCGCAAACCTAACATACAATTAATAACAATCATCGAGGCTTGGGAATATCATATCTATTTTTTACTTTATCTCTTCACTAACATCGGGAATGATCAATGGAAAACCAGTTTTCGGGCAAAAAAATTCATTCGAAGAAACCCCCTCGTCTAAAAAAACATTATCGATAAAAACGTCATTAATTAAATAATAAACAATAGGAATAACTGATGTTACTTTCTTAATAAAACATATTAATGAAAACGCCATAATAAATAAGCCATAACAAAAACGCCATTAGTTGAATAATAATCAATATGAATAATTGATGTTACCGTCTTCCTAAAACCATGTTAAGTGAAAACGCCATAAGTTGAATAATCAACAAATAGTAAGAACTGATTACAAATTAACGCCAATGTTCATAACTAATCAGATGCCAAGTGTAAAACGCCATTGATCGTAAACAAATAAGCATATAACAGATCCCAAATAACAATTAACATTAATAATGAAAACGCCAAATATTGAATATAGGAAGAACAACATTAAAAAATAAATGTCATTTTCATATATTCCTTTGGAAAAAAAAGCTCCATTGAAACAACCATAAAGAACGAAAACGTAATATCTATTACATGATTTGCTAGAACAAATATGAAAACACTATCAGAAATTACTTTGTAGAACGGAATCCACGTTACACGCCATAGATCTCGAAAGCTTGGAGAGAAGGTAACAACTAATACAAAGTTTTTGGAATTTTGTTTGAAACGGAATTAAAACACCTTTTATTGAGCAAAAACTAGACAATGACAATCGTACCCTGCAGATCATTTAGCACCCCCATGCCATGTGTTCGAACAGGATACGTTCTCACTGTTTTCACACTTCCAATCGTTTTCTCCTGGTCCCGTTTATATATATATATATACATATATATATATATATATCAATTAAATTTTTTTCTCAAATGAATCTCCCCCTACATATATATATATATAGGGGGGGAGATTCATTTGAGAAAAAAATTTAATTGAGAAGAAAAAGAACAAAGGGTACAAATGTAACATTAAATAGTTTTTCTCACATCTCATTTATTGTTTATTTGACTAATTAATTAGTCATAAAGACTATCATCATTCACACTAAAAACTTTTGCCTACACACATCAAAAGTTATCCTACACATTCCGAAATTTATCTTACACGTTCCAAAATTTATCCTACACAACTCGTAATTTCTTCTACACACCTCGTAATTTATCCTACACTCTAAATTAAATTTTTTTTAAAATATATATTTTTAAAAAATATATATATTTTGAAAATAAGTTACAAATTTAATTTAGTTAGTTATTAAAGAGGAAGACTACAATTTAATAATCTATGAAAGTTTACCAATATACCCTTACAATGATATTAAATACAAAAATTTAATTAAGCAAATTGAAGTATTTCTATTGGTTGAAATTTCTTCTTTTTTATTCTTACAAAAAAATTCTTCTCATTTGAACTCTTCACTATATATATAAGTTATCTTCATCAATCATTTTTGTCATTTGAAAACAAAATGTATACACTAACGATTTTGAGAAAAAATACTCCAAAACACAAAAATTGGTCGATCCGTCCGACCCCCAGCCAGGTAGGTTCGGTTTGGTTTGTCGTTTTTAGACACGATGGTGATTTGACCAAAATTTATTGTTGAAACAACTAAGCCAGACCTTGAACACCTAAATAATGTATATATTGCATTTTTGAAAATGAGAAAAATATCATATATATATATATATATATATATATATATATAATATATATATATATATATATTAATTTCTAACATTAGCAAGAACAACAAATAATTTTGTCATTTAGTGAATTTCATTTTTTATTTTTTTAGTCATAGAGTTTTCTATTTTTTTTATAATTTATCACAAAAGTTATATGATTTAGTTAGTTAGAAATTGTGTTCTTCTTCCTTCTCTTTAACTTTCAAAGAGGCCAACAAACTTTGCCTTCATTTTCTAAAAACTCCATAAAATATCACTCTGACCCTCTTGACTTTCTAATACATTTCGTTAACATTTTACATCACATGAGTCACTTGTTGTTAGGCATTCGTGTTTTAATTTTACGCTATTTCATGATTTTGGTCGTCGTTCTGTTGCTACTTAACATGGTTTTGCCCCTTACCCCCTCATAATAGCATCGTTTTACGGCCCCCGTACCGCAACGTGGGGAGCTGAATATTAGTTATACTATAAAGGTATGATAGGTTTAGATTAGGGGTTCAAAATTCCAAACTACAAAACCTAGGTTTCAAGCCGTGAATCAAACCATATAAATCTCAAATCGACCAAACCAACGGATTTATTTCGCCTTGAATTGTGCTCAACTTTTAACGAAATATGAACAACCCTTGTGTTGGGTTAAAGACTCATGTTGTTATACATAGAGCAAGGTTCTGATACAAATGGGTCTTAACATAAGAAGTGAAATAGGGGTTTTTTATTTTGTTTTAAAAAAGTTTCCCATCATGTCAAGCATATATTTTAGTCCCAAAATCTAAAAAAAAACTGTCTACATAGTAAATACATAATTACTCTACTAGAGTAAATACACGGTTTTTTTTATGTTTTCCAATTAAACATCATATGCTTAAATAGATGGAAAAAGTAAAAACAAATAAAAAAAAGCAAAATATTCCTTCACTTCTCATGTTAAGACTCATTTCTATTTGATGTTACACGTAACATATATATAGTGTAATGTTCCGTACTTTTGTAGTTTATAATTTTAGAAACTTGTAATTCGTATTTCATTTCCACATTTGTAATCTGAGAGATCATAATGGAAAATCCATGTTTTTATACACACATTAGGTTCATGCTTAATTGCTAGTCAATCAATAAACAAATACGCGTTTATACACAAAACTGAGACTTAAAATACTATCAAAACATCAACCATGCATGCATCATACTTATACCATACTTGGATACACTTTGAATACGTAAAAAACAAGCTAGAATATAAGAAAACGGCATAAAATAACCTAAAAAACCAAGTACATGGGCTGAAATTGGATAAATGCAAAAACTTGAGAAACATGACCTCGTCGCGCCATTACATGGTACCATATAACATACATGACAATTCATCCTACCTCCTAGCATGACCATTACATGGTACCGTGTAGCATATATGACAATATTATATACTGCATACTTATGATATACATATTTAAACAAAAACCGAATCTTAATATCAACTAAGCTCATGGTTGAATAACATGCATTATGGTAAATATTATCTTGGATTAAGATTTCTCATACATGGGTTTCCAATGGGTGAAATGGTGCCCATAAAATACACATAAACATGGTGTCCAAATTGAGTATTTTAACAAGATAATTGTTATGTAATTTCATACTTAGTCATAATTCGCATACAAATTCCTAATCCAATTCATCGTACTTATACGCCTTCTTTATCCTTGTAGGATAACTCGGCAGCTCCCAAACTCTTAAACACATTAATTCACTTACGTGGAAACTTCTACGCAAACCGTGAGTATACTCGAATCCCCTTTTTCGCTTTAATCACTTTTGGGGTGTAACATGTATAGCATAAACAAATCACTTATGCACACAATCAAACTTATGAAGTCACTAAATCCATCAAACATGTTATTTCTTATGCTTAGGTTGTTCATGCTAGATATTCAATCATTCATACATGCAAACTACTTGTCACGCTAGCCTACCTTAACATGTATAGCGCTATAGAAGTAGCATATCGCCCCGGATGTTGGGTCATTGTTAAGTATTCAATCAATCGTATGTGGTCTTGTTCACTTGGTGATAGAATTACGCTCGTGGAATCTTTTGTTTGACAAATAGGCTGTGCATGCTAGTATGTAATTTAACTTGGTATACAAAATGCCATGTTAGATTTGAGACAATCTTTTATATGTATTTATGTAATCAAACTTGTATACTCGTAGACCTTTGTGTTAATTTTATCTTCATACATGTTGTAGGAAATTAATGATGATATGCAAGAAAGCTACTTAGGGTAAACTAGAAACGCACCCATTTTTTTATTGTTATGTATTTCCATTTGTTTCGTAATGTTTAAGTGATAAACATGTTGTATTTTGATTTCTAAGACAATGTATTTCTATTTAGAATGAAATAAAATACGGTTTATTTAAATATTGTCACATTAGCATGTTATGAAATCTCGAGCAATCTATTTCGTCCGACATTGGTTGGGGTGTGGACAGATTGGTATCAAAGACTAACCCCCTAGGGAATTAGGAAAAATTGTCATGATTTGACCTAGTCTATGGTTAAGCACCTTTTTGACCATTCTTGTTATCATTGCTTAAAATACTTGAATTCTCCCTATTTTGCTTCTCATCTCCTTATTTTGTCTCAAAATACATGCCTTCCCTAAAGCAAAATTTACAATACAATATGAAGACACTCTCATACCACAAACGAGACGATCTCACCAAAATAGGCGTGAAAACCCTCACTTTGGTGATATCCCTCAATCCGCACTTATTGATTTTACGAAATTATACCATTAAGATATGAGTGATTTCCTCACCTTATTAGAAATTTCACCATCCTCATTCTATTGGACCCTTACCAACGAGTCGGAATTAGTTCCTTATCTCATTTGGTAAGTACCAACCACATTTAGGAACGACATTATCAAGTTAGGGGTGATACCCGTATCTTGATTACTAGTCCTACCTCTCGATTTACAATCCCGCCAAAGTCTTGAACTTTTGATTGACTAGGGACATGTAGTAAACGAAAGGGTGAATATCGTTAACCAAAATTTCGGCGAGATTATTCTATCTATTATTAGGCCAAAGCATGCTTCCCAAACTTAAAAGAATTTTTGACCACTTTGGAATAGTCTTAGTTTCATTCCGAGACACTCCAAGATTTTACGTTGAATCTTTTTTATGTTTTATGAATTTTAATGTGTTTTATACTTGATACCTCATTCATTTCAAAGTCGAAACCCCGAATCGCACTATTGCCGCGATCTAAAACAATAATAATATTTGAGAACAAACAAAATTTACGATTCTTTCATTATTTGGTTAATTATATTCAAAGTAAATTCATAATATACTTATATGATCTACTTAAAACCTATGGCGTGGTCGAGTGTGGTTATAATTTTTGTTATATTTTAAACACTTTTTACTCGTGGATCAAGCTTTAAATTTATAAAACACGATACAATACTACCAATCTACATACGTAGGGTAAGTGCACCCATCATAGACGTAGTATAGTGATGGTAAGATACCAGGTCGTCTAAGGACATCAGAGCTTTTAATACTGGCTTATCGTTAACGTCTAATCTAACCAAATTTTGATAAAAGTTTTGAAAGTTTTAAAAGATAAAAACTAAATGTAAGAACTTAAATAAATAAATATAAACGAATAGACAAGAAAGAATCACTTGGTTCCGACTCCTCTTTTATATATCCTTTGATGATTTCCGCACTTTAGGCTTTTTAAGAGATTATCTTAGTTATAGTAGTAGGCCCTCTTGTGAAGGCGACGTTACCGTCAATCTATTGGTCTGAGTCAGCAAGGATAAAGTTCCTCAAGGTCAGAATACTGAAAGATAATTAAATAAGTTATTAATGCGAAAAGGGGTAGGCCCCTCTTGTGAAAACGACGTTACCCTCGGCCATATTGGTCTGAGTCAGCAGGGATACAGTACCGTAAGGCCGGGTAAAGTTTTAATAATAGTTTATTTATAAGGGGTTCAATTCGTTCTTACTTCCCCCGATTTGATGTTATCTACCTCAAGGGAAGTCCTAATAAGCTTGAACCAAGACCTCGCAGGATATATACACTGAACGAGACAAGAACTTTACCCAAACACCCTTCTAACCCCCTTCCAGGTAGATAACGCGCTTTATATAGACCGTGAAGACACGAATGAGTAAATCAACAAAACATGAAGAAATGTTTAAATAACGTTCACTTTCAATATAAAAAACTAGTTATTAAAGTCATTAATACAAAAGTAATACATAAAAGATTTGTCTTCACCAAGTGATGTAAGAGATTTAGCCAAGCATGACCTTTGTTTGACAAAAACTCTTACGATCAATCTTAGATCCCGAGACTACTACACACTCTAAAAGATGAAAGATGGATGATAGTGGTGGGTATTGGTATTGTAGTGGTCGTGGACTGATGGCAAGTGTGTGAGAAGTGGTTCGTCAAGGGATGCCTTTCTTATGAACCAAACACCTCTATTTATAGCTGAAAACAGAAGGCGACCATGGCCCCGTGGGTTTCATTTTCTCTCCATTCATTAACTGCAGATGTTAGGTCTTTCACTAACACGCCCCGTGGTGACAGAGCACGACCTCATGGTCAATGTACTTGCTGTACTATCTCATATTCTGCGAATCTTAGAGTTGATCACGGCCCATGTTGAGCTGGCACGGCCCCGTGTTGCTTGTCTTTTGCTGTATGTCCTTTTTCTATGGAGAATCTTGACTGGGCACGGCCCCATGCCTGGTGGGCACAGCCCCGTGCCTGAGCTTCTGTCTTTGTTATTTTTGTTGTTTTAGATGTCGATGGGGTTTTGGCAGGTCGTGTCAATCCTTCTTCTTTGTATTTGTGTTGGTTTCTACTGTTAATTTGTTCCTTTTACTTGTTTAAGCTCTTTTAATCCTAGAATTGTAAAAGTAAACAAATAAACACGCTTTTCCAACATTAGTACCGAAAAAGAGTTGATTTTATGCCTTGTTTAACGTAATTTATATGTTACATTTTGCGCACATCAACCTACATGATTATGTGTTACACTACCATGCTAATTGTGCAAAAATTTATTCAAAATCCATATGATCAAGTCTCATCCATTCCTTTACCCAATCATATAGATGTCTTCAAACCGTCACTCGAACTCAAAAAAGAGATCCAAGCAGAGTTCAAACAAGAACATGATAGCATTTATGGCTAAGCAAATGTCTAAGGTCATACCCAATATTGTAAACCAAATTCAAGCCCACTCGAGCCTTAACGCTTCAGTTGCCTCTAAGGTTGACCCACCCAAAAGCACCTTCCACTTTAAGCACTTTAACTCGTTTAGACCAACCCATTTCACGGGCAATGATGGGGCGACGTTGATGCTTCAATGGTTTGACTCCATTGAGATCGCTTTTCGCCAAAGTGGTTATCCCGACCACCTAAGAACCCTCAATGATACAATTCATAAGGTGGCGGATTTAAGCGGCGTCTTCCAAGCTAAAGCGCTTGATTGGTGGATCGCTAAATGAAACACTCGTGTCGACGACACCGCTTATGCCTTACCTTGGAACAAGGTAAAGCAATTTATGATAGCGGAGTTTTGTCCACCGCACGAGTTATGAAAACTCGAAGATGAGTGTTAGAACCTCAAGAAAGTCGAGAGTGATAATGCAACTACACCACCCATTTTAAACAACTGAGCGTCTTGTGTCCCAACCAAGTCAATACCCTCAAACGAGCCATTGAGTCCGCGATATCGTGGATGTCGCCGAAGCCGATACTCTCGAAAAGACATATCGATTAGCTGTCAAATTCAACCACAACCATGTGGAAAATGGAGACTATAAACCCTAGGGTTCCATCAAAACCGCCAACCAAGCCACACCAAACCCACTCCATCCAAACCACCACTTAAAACCAACTCTAGCGACAAGAAGGGTAAGCATTTAACATGTTAAAAATTATATATATTGTAACGCCCCGAATTCTTACCTACATTGTACATTATGTATACTATGTATATTATGAAAAAGTGAAGTCAAACAACTTTGGGTGCAAGCGGTAATTAACGAAACATAATTGTTTGCTAACTTTGGGAGAAAGTCATCATGGTATGATACTTGAAGGGGTATTTTGGAATTTATATTCAAAATATTATCTTTATATAACCACCTTGCTAGCCTTCTGAGATGTCGTTTTCACCCTAGACACCCTACAATTTCAACAAAGAAGGAGATAGTGGTTTCGATCGTTGCTACGCTCCGACGTGAGGTAACCTTAAAATCCATTTACCGTTTCATAGATACGCGATTATGCGTCTTAAGCGTTATAGTGACACCTTCTTTGTGTGTTCTTGACGGCGTACAGTCCCTTCGTTAGCGGTAAACACAAGGTTTCGGGTTGATCAAAAATCGTCATTCTTGAGGCTTGGTGTTTCGTCAAAACTCGCGCGCACTCCGGGTATGTTATTCTCCTTGAATCTCTCAGTTTTAGCGATGGTTGGTTTCGGTGGTTCGGTGAAGTCATGTCACTTGGGGTTAACCGAATATGGTTTGAACTTGTTGTGGTGATGATCATCCTCTTCACCAAGATGATGCTTCTGCTCGGCCATGATCGAAACTCGAAACCAATGACCAAACCATGCGCCATATTGGGATAGTCTTGTGAACCGGAAGCCTTCTGTTTGTATGATAACATGGGTAGGAGGCGACTTATACTCATAATTGTATGGCTCTCTGATAGGGTTTCAGTCATGCTCACATTTGCTGGTCACCCGCATTAACAGTTGGCTCGGTTTCAAGACATCACGAGACACACTCCCGGTAAGTTTATAATCTATGAACCCGTAGTTTAGGAGGATCATAGGTTCGGGTGGAATTTGTGAACCGAACCTGGATGGATCGGCATGTCGGGAGTTTCATGTAGACGTAGTAATGTAACGGTGTAATGAACCGAGTTGGTTTGAGAAGATGGTTATGCATGGCAAGGTAACGAAAACGATGAATTTGAAGTAAAACTTTTACTTGTTAATTATGTAGAAGTAATACTGTAGGTTAAAGAAAAAGGTTTTGGGAAAGATGGTGAAAGTGACAATGGTTTATTTGAGAAAAAAAAAGAGAAAGAAAAGCAAGAAAACAATCACTACACGCATGCGTTGATGGGTTTGGAAGTTGTTATTGTTGCATGTGTGCATGATAATTGTTTGGGTTACTATTGGCTGGTGACATGCATGAACTATGACGTGCGTGACTTACTGTACACATGAAAAAGGTAAAACTCATTAGAGCTGCTAAAAAAATGTAAGTTGGAGTCATTTTGGAAATAGGTTGTTGGTTGATATATATATATATATATATATATATATATATATATATATATATATATATATATCATAAGAAAAAAAAACATATAACTCGTGGGGGTCAGAGATGGATATACGTGAAGCGATTAGGTTTTGTTGACACAATTCGAAAACATGTAGGTTGTCGAAGTTGTCATAAGATTCGCGCTTCCTCTCGTTTCTCTAGCTTTGTAGTTCGCGCACATCATTAAGGTGAGTTCTATTGCTCAATTTATTTTGCGTTCTTTTAAGGGTTTTGGGCTGAAGTACATGCTTAACTGTTTGATTGCGAAAGATGGTAGGATTGCGTATGTTTTATGTATTTAATAATTGACGAACGATTATGTGTCTACGTGTGTAAAGGTGTATTTTCTAGACTGTTAGTGTGTGTATATTATATTTTCTTTGTTTGTCGTTGTCTTTGTGATACGACAAACCATGTTGTGGGAGACGAAACCCTTCGGGGTAATTATGTGGGAGACGACCTTGACGAGGGCAAAATTGTGGGTGACGAAGCCCATATGGGCAAATGATGCTAACATGATGTTAAACACACAGTCTTTAATTATTATTATTTTTTAAAAGAGGTTTTAATGATGATTTTCAACGAAGTCGAATGATGAGTTATAAGACGTTTTTAATGAGGTCTATTAATGTTTTGATGTTGGTGACGACTTGTTGGTGTTGAATGTTTAGGAAACCTGTTTTATAACGATGTTTACAAAAAAAAGGCTTTTGGATAAATCTCCAAGTTAAATACTATAGAACTCACTTAGCGTAGTTGACGTTTTTAGCATGTATTTCAGGTAAAAAGAAGGTTTGAGTGATGGCGGCTCTTGGTTCTGGCAGCGGTTACCCGACATCTTTTAATGTTTTGGCTCCCGTCTTTTGAATAAAGTTGTACATTTTAGTTGTTTTCGTACTTTGACTTTTGTTCGTATTCTGTTTCATTATTCCATTGCATATTGGAGACATTTTGGGTCTAGAACTATGTGTGCTTACCGTATTACCAACGAGTTGGGTTCCCAAGTTACGGGGCCTATATATATATATATATATATATAGGGTTCAATAAGGAATCAGGGAACCATGCATTCAACATGTTAAAAAAATTCAAAAAAGTATTTAGAGTTTTTGCCTAAAAATATTCAAAAACTAAAAAATATATAAAAACATGTTTAAAAAGGTAAAAGAAATTATTGCAATATTTTCTACATATTTTTATATGCAAAAGCTCCGAAAAAAGTTTTTGAATTTTTTTTAGCATTTTAAATTGATTTTTTTATGATATATTTAACATGTTAAATACATGGTTTTACGGTTCCCCACTTTTTTAGTGTTTCCCATTGAACCTCACACTATATATATAAGGTTAGGGTAAAATGAAAACTAATACGAGTTGTAAGAACTGGTGTATTGCAAATGCATCAGTTTCTCCGTGTATAATTTGTACAGTTTTCAAGTTAATTTGTGTCGTTTTTAGTTAGATTTTGTATACTATTGAGTCGGTTGTGATTTGCAGGTCTCGGGAAATAAAGGAAGCTTAAACCAGAGAAAAATAAGCCAAGTTGGAAGAAAACCGAGCCTCTGGACGCGTATGGTTGATCGAACATTTGAACAACTGTTGGTGCATATTTGTGACAACAACTTAATAGTTTATTAGTTTAGTCTTTGGATATTTTTGTATTAGGCTTAGTATTTATGTTTAGCTTGTTTAGAGTTGTAATAGACTTGAAGAATGGCCTAGCCTAGTATATAGCCTAGTATGCAAACATGTAGTATATATACATGTGGTGCATTAGGGTTTAGGTGTTAGTTGGTTGAACAGAACAGAGAAGAGTGTGAGAAATCTACAGAGAGTGGCTGAGAGATTTCTAGAGAGTCTTGAATTGATTGTAAACCTTTGTGTTGAATAATCAATAGAAGACTGTTTGAAGAAATTGTTCTTGTTCGTGTTCTTGTTTCTGTGAAATCTGATCTAGGGATTCCGCACTCTAGATTAGATAGACGATTCTGTGAAGATCCATAAGGACTAGGGGACCTACAATTGGTATCAGAGCATTCGGCTCTTGTTTTTGCTCGGTTCAGAATCATTTTAGTAGAAAAAGTTGGAATTTTGGACGTTTTTTGGGGGCTGGTTCGAAGTTTTTTTATGGCTGTTCTAGGGTTTGCTGCTGTTTCGGATAAACACCAGGTATTTCGGATAGAAGACTTGCATTTCGGTTCAAAAGTGAAGCATTTCGAATTGAAAGCTTGCATTTCGGATTAGAAAAGGTTGAATTTCGGATCAGAAAAGTGCATTTCAGATCAGAAAAGTGCATTTCCGATCATCAGAGTTGCATTTCTGATCAGAATAGTCCATCTTGGATTGCATTTCGGATTCAAGCAATTCATTTCGGATTGCATTTCGGATTCTAGCAGTCCATCTCGGATCAGAACATACCATTTCGGATTAAATTTCGAATCAGAAGCCATTTCGGATTCCATTTCGGATTGAATTTTGGATCAGAAGCTATTCCGGATTTCATCTCGAATCAGAACTATTCCGGATTCCATTTCGGATCGGAATAGTCTATTCCGGATTTCCATTTCAGATTAGAACAGTGCATTCCGGATTTCATCTCGGATCACTATTCCGAATCACCATTTTGGATTAGCAATTCGGATTACTGTTCCGGATTTTCATCTCGGATTGTCAATCCGAGTTACTGTTCCGGATTTGACACTGTTCCGAGTTAGGATTAAGAAGGTGGAAGTTAACCAGCTAATGTAACCAGATTTAAACGTTTTCGGACATAGAATTTAATCCATAACATTCTTGACAAACCGTTTGCACGGTTAGGCTCGTGTGATTTTTAGGACAAAAAAGGCACGAAAAATCCTAAAATCACTATCGGACAATATACATCATTGGATTCGTATCGTCGAGATGAGTTTAATGGTACGATTTGGTATAAACACTTTTCGGACAAATTTTTGAACGTTTTTAACGGTACAGTTACGATAATACACGAAGAAGGACCAGAAGAGAGGTTAGATTTGGATTTTGACACAGGTATACCAAAATCCATTTAAACTGTTAGCTGCGTGTTAAAATGGTCAAATTTAACAATCTAAGTGAGGGTGGTAAAAACTGGGCTAAGCTGATAAATGCCGAACAGTATGTAGACTGGAAGAAGAAGTTTGAGGCTTCGGTTCTGACTGAAGATACTAAGATGTGGAATTGTATGATCGATGGGTACATTGCTCCCACACGTCGAGTTAACGGGAGAATTATGGTACTCTCATATGAGAAAATGGAAGATTCTGAGAAACGTATATGTGATGCTGAGAAGAAGGCTTTAGCAGCGATAAGGATGTCCTTGCCATTTGATATGAAAAACATTTGTAATAGGTATGATCGTCTAGAGAGCTGTGGGAAGCTTTAGAAAAATGCTATCAGAGTACTTCAAGACAAAACACATGTGTGAGTGAGACTACAGCTGTGAAGATTGGTGAAGAAGCTGCTAAGATAGAAGATAAGAAGGAAGCTGAGAAGGAGAAAATGAAAGTCAAGGATGCAAGTGCTACAATGTGCATGGATGATACAGATGAGCTTACAGCAAAGGTACAGGTACAATTTCAATCTGTAAGTCATACTTGTCATAACTGCACTGAACTACAAGGTACAGTTGACAAATTATCGGCGCAAAACAAAAGTCTGGTAGTTGAATTAGAAACACTGAAAGAGTCAAATGTTCTTTTGATTGAAAGAGAGAAACTGTTTAAATAAACTCAAATCAAATGAACAAGAAATCATTAGTTTGACCAGCAAAGTCAATGAACTATTACAGATCATTGATTTGGCTCGTGAAACTGTGCAGGATAAGACTAACGAGCTTTTTGAAAAGTGCACAGAATTGGCTGGTGCACAAGCCAAAATTGTTGAACTTCATGGAAAGTTAGACAAATTTGGAGAATCCTCGTTAGTCAGGACTCAAATTCAGAAAAGTTAGAAAAGGAGTAGTGATAAAACAGGAGTGGGGTTTAGTAAATTCTCGTCTTCTGAGGATTAGGATTACTCCTTTTTACCAAATGAAGATGAACTAATAGATTTTGTGCCAACTACACCAGCTGTAGTGGATCCAAACCGTTGACATACCTAGTAGTTCAGTTTCTTTGAAAGAATCGGCTGGGTCAAACAGTACACCTCATAAAGTGGATGAGGATACTAAAGACCAAACAGTCAAAACATTTAAAAAGAGATCTAACCGAAAGAAAGTTTTTAAGAAAAGATCTTGTTTTAAATGTCACAACAAAGGACATGTGGCTAGTTTGTCACACCCCGACCCGCAGCGGAATAAGAGTCGGGGCATAATTGGGTTATCACCAAAGCTCATGATGTTTACTAATATGTTTCATATTTATTAAATTCAAATTACATCTCAAAGATTCAAGTCAAATTCATACAATACAAGGAAAGGAAAAATTAACTAAAACAATCCAAAATCTAAACTGGTTTATTCTTCTAGGCCGGCCTATATGTTTCTTGCTTCAACTTGATCACCTGTATCATGTGTAAAAATGGGGAATTTTGGGTCAACAAAAGTTGGCGAGTGAATCTTGTTAAAAAATTTGTTATTGATTCCTTGTTGTATTTAATATGGAAAAATTGTGCAGTAATCATATGTGAACAAACGTAGGTAAACAAACAATCACAAACCACCTTGCATGAGTACATGATATGAATGACAATGTATATGTTGGCAACGTCTCGTTCACGCTCATAGGTAATGGGGAACGGACGGCCTGTGATGATGTATGTGCGATCAAGGCTCAATCAAACGGAGCCGATCGTATGTTGGCAACGCCTCGTTCACGCTCATAGGTAATGGGGAACAGCTCACGCTCATAGGTAATGGGGAGCGGCGGCCTATGATAATGTATGTACTGAAAATGATAACTTTAAATCTAAACATTAACCACACAAACAATTGATATATATTGGCAACTCATTTGATCATGAATATGATGAATGCACAAGTGTTTAATTGAAATAAATAAATAGCGACACATGATACACCCCAAAATGTGATTAAAACGGGGAATTGGTAGAGATTCACTCACATTGGGTGCGTTCTCTTGATGATGTTGAATGCGCACGAGTTTAGAGGATTGATCGACGAGGAATAACTAACCTAATTAATAACGAAAAGGTACGGTAAATAAGTGGATTTTATTAACAATTTTAATAGGATTTTTGGATATATTTTTGTGAGTTTAAGGCTATTTTCTAACTTTAAAAACGTTATTTTTAAGTATTTTTAATTGTTTTTAATTAAATAAATAAATAAAAATAATAAAAAAATGTTGACTTTTTGACTTTGACCGTTGACCGTTGACCATGACTGTTGACCGTTGACCGGTTCGGTCGTGTATATAATTGCACTGAGTGAGACTCGAACCCGTGACCTCCAGTACGCGTGCACGCAGCTCTACCAACTGAGCTACGTGTCTAACCCGAAATATTTCTGTTTTTAATTATATTTATACACTATTTAAGTTAATCAGAATTCATTTATTTTAAAAAGATTTTAATTGTATCGAACCTGTGCCGTCAATAGGTCTCGAACCCGGGACCTGTGATTTAGTGTTGCACACAGTCCACCGCTGGACTGTGTGTCTAACCTGGTTAATATTCTGGTTTTTATCATACTTAACATCATTCAGTGAGTTAACCCGGTTCGGTTTTAAAAAAAAGATTTTTATTTCCGAGGATATGGTCGTGACAAGGATCGAATTCGAGACGTGTGTTCATTGTTTGCACACAGTCCACCGCTGGACTGTGTGTCTAACCCGTTTATATGTCTTGTTTTAATTAATCTTATACAATAGGCCGACTTCATCTTCTTCGTTCAAAGATACAGACGACGGTTAATCAACTGTTTCTTGTTAAATTCAGTTAACGAACTTATAGGTGATTGAAATGTGATGAACATAGAGGGTTTGGGGAAAGAATGTACCAGAACAGATTGTCTTTCTCAGAACTCCAACAAGGATCGTCGGCTCTGTTTTGTGAACTCCGTCTGTTCGGATCAATTAACAGTTTTGATTGATTAGATGTGAAATTGAATTACTGAGCAACGATTATCAGGAGGTTTAGATGATCATACCGATTCACAGCGTGATTCTGGAAATTTCAGAAGTTTTCCGGCGAAAGCAGAATATCCGGCAACGTCGTCTGGGATTGATTCTGGGTGATGGATTGATGTTAGTAATGGTCTAACAATGGATTGAAACAGAAAGAGTCGAGGTATTTACCGTTTTGAGGTGAGTCTCGGTTTTCCGGCGAAAGTCCGGTGATGGCAGAATATTTCCGGCGAGTGAAATTGCTTTGAGAAATGGTGCGATTTTGAGCGAAAAGACTACCAGAGGCTTGGGTGTGTATTTATTGGAAAGAATATCGATGAATTGGCTCCGATTTCTGTCTTGATTCGCTGGTCAGCCTTTCTCCGGCGGTTATGACTGGTGTCGCGGAACTAGACATCGGTTATAACCGATGTTGATGTTAACGCGTACGTTAAGTCAAAAGAAACCGTCGATAATTGGCGAAATCGTCGGATTTTCCGGCGACTGCGAAATGGGCGCGCTGTTGACTGGGTTTGATTTCGAGTTTTTGTTATATGTATTAATTGTTTCGATATATTATCAAATAACACAAGTGGCGGAGTGGTTGGATGTGTGTGAGTTAAGTCTTTGAAGATTCACCCGGCTGACCCGGGTTCGAAACCCGGCAGCCAGTTTTTTTTTTTTTATTCTATTTTCACTTTTTTTTTTCAATTACAGTTTATAAATTCTAAATTGTTTATTAGTTATGTATCGTTTAAAATTAAAATAAGTCATAAATACGCAACGAAATTTTTATAACTTGATATTCGATTACAAACGAAGCGGGTTTGGAAACCCGTTTTTCGACGGATGTTACAGTATCCCCTACTTTTAGAAATTTCGTCCCGAAATTTAGGTAATAGTGGTAACCGGAAAAAGAAGTGGGTATTTCTCGCGCATTGAGTCTTCACGTTCCCAAGTAAACTCAGGTCCTCGTTTCGACTCCCAGCGTACCCTGACAATTGGAATGCGGCTTCGTCTTAAACATTTCTCTCCGAAGTCCATAATTTCTACTGGTCTTTCAATGAAATGCATAGATTCATCAACTTGAATGTCTTCTAGAGGAATATGGAGATTTTCATCGGCGAGGCACTTCTTCAAGTTCGATACGTGGAATGTGGGATGAATTCTGTTGAGTTCTTCTGGTAGGTCAAGCTTGTATGCTACAGGTCCTACTCTTTCGAGTATCTTGAAAGGTCCTACGTAGCGTGGTGCTAGCTTGCCTTTTTGGCCAAAACGAACCACACCCTTCCACGGTGATACTTTTAAAAGTACTTGATCACCAACGTTAAACTCCAAGGGCTTTCGTCGTTTGTCTGCATAACTCTTTTGACGACTTTGTGCCGCTAGAAGGTTGTTTCGAATTTGATGAATTTTGTCTGTTGTTCCTTGTATTAATTCTGGACCGGTGATTTGAGCTTCTCCAATTTCGTGCCAACATATTGGTGATCGGCACTTACGACCATATAACGCTTCGAAAGGTGCCATGCCGATACTTGAATGATAGCTGTTGTTGTACGAAAATTCAACTAATGGTAGATGAGCGTCCCAATTCCCTTTGAAGTCTATGACACATGCTCGAAGCATGTCTTCAAGAGTTTGAATGGTGCGTTCAGATTGTCCATCAGTTTGAGGATGATAAGCGGTACTGAGGTCTAATCGTGTACCCAAAGCGGCTTGTACGGCTTGCCATGTTCGTGAAGTGAAACGACCATCACGATCTGAAATAATGCTTAACGGTACACCATCACGGCTTACGATTTCGCTGATGTAGATACGAGCTAACTTCTCATTTTTGAAGTCCTCGCGAATCGGAATGAAGTGAGCTGATTTTGTAAGACGATCAATGATTACCCATATAGCGTCATACCCACCAGAAGTGCGAGGTAACCCGGTAATGAAGTCCATGGTTATGTTTTCCCACTTCCATACAGGTATTTCAGGTTGGACTAGAAGTCCTGAGGGTCTTTGATGTTCAGCTTTTACTTTAGAACAGGTAAGGCACTTGGAAACAAAAACAGCAATATCCTTTGTCATGCCAGGCCACCAGTAGGTGTATCGAAGGTCTTGATACATCTTGTCGGCTTCTGGGTGTACAGAGTATCGTGTTTTGTGCGCCTCTTTCATAAGGAAATCGCGAAGGTTATTGTGATCGGGAATCCATATGCGATCTAGATAATACAGAATGCCGTCAGATTTTGTTTCGAGTTTAAGTTCTGCTCCACAAGATAACTCATTGTGTATGTCGTATTCTGTTATGGAAACATGTTGAGCTTCTCGGATTTGATCTTTGATATCGGTTATGATTTGCGAACATAGAAGACGAATGGAGTTCGCATAACCCTTTCGACTGAGTGCATCGGCCACCACATTTGCCTTGCCAGGATGATACCGAATTTCACAGTCGTAATCATTAAGAAGTTCGACCCATCTTCGTTGCCTCATATCAACTCCTTTTGGTTAAAGATATGTTGGAGGCTCTTGTGGTCAGTGTATATTTCACACTTGGTACCATAGAGGTAATGTCTCCATATCTTAAGAGCGAACACAACGGCTCCAAGTTCTAGGTCGTGGGTAGTATAGTTCTTCTCATGCACTTTGAGTTGCCTAGAAGCATAGGCTATCACTTTTCCCCTTTGCATTAATACACAGCCTAGTCCTTGCCCTGATGCGTCACAATATACTACAAAGTCATCGCAACCTTCGGGGAGTGTGAGGATAGGTGCGTCACAAAGCTTTTGCTTAAGGGTTTGGAAGGCTTCTTCTTATTTAGGTCCCCATATGAAGGGTTTTCCTTTATGTGTCAAAGCCGTGAGTGGTACAGCAATACGAGAGAAATTTGCAATGAAACGGCGATAGTATCCAGCCAAACCAAGGAATGATCTTACTTCGGTTGGTGTACGTGGCGCTTGCCATTCTTGTACTGCTTTGATTTTTGAGGGGTCGACATGTATTCCCTTGTCATTGACGACATGTCCAAGGAATTTTACCTCTTTTAACCAGAATTCGCATTTGGAGAATTTGGCGTAGAGCTTTTCATTCCCTAAAAGTGTGAGGATGAGTCGAAGGTGTCGTTCATGATCAGACTTAGACTTTGAGTAAATGAGAATGTCGTCGATGAAGACTATAACAACGATCGAGATAGGGTTTGCAGACTCTGTTCATTAGATCCATGAAGACAGCTGGAGCGTTGGTTAGACCAAATGGCATGACCATGAATTCATAATGACCATAACGAGTTCGGAAGGCTGTCTTTGGGACGTCTTCTTCATGTACTCTGAGTTGATGATAGCCAGAACGAAGGTCGATCTTTGAAAAACAGGTGGCACCCTAGAGTTGGTCTAGTAGATCATCGATGCAAGGTAATGGATAGCGGTTCTTGACCGTTAATTTGTTGAGTTCTCTGTAATCGATACACATGCGAAACGTTCCATCTTTCTTCTTCACAAACATAACTGGTGCACCCCAAGGCGATGAGCTAGGACATATGAATCCTTTGTCGGTCAGTTCTTGTAGTTGACTGGCCAGCTCTTGCATTTCGGATGGGGCTAACCGATAAGGAGATTTTGTGACGGGTGTAGCGCCAGGTATAAGATCAATGCGGAATTCGACTTCTCTCATGGGTGGAAGTCCTGAAATGTCGTCGGGAAAGACTTGTGGGAATTCTTTCACTACAGGTATGTCTTCGAGTCTCTTCTCCTTATTTCCCTTCTTGACAACGTGAGTTAGAAATGGGACATAATTCTTGCGAAGATATTTTCGGGCTTGAAGACAGGACATCAGTTTGAGTCCTTTCGAAGGGGTTTCTCCAAAGATTCGTAGGGTTTGACCGTCTGCAAAAGGAATGCGGATGAACTTTTCGCGGCATACCACTTCAGCATGATGTTGGCTGAGCCAGTCCATGCCGATTATAATGTCGAAACTTCCCAACTTCATAGGAATGAGGTTAACTGGAAAATCGTGATCGTTTAGAGTGAGAGTACAGTTTCGGATAATGGAGTTTAATGAGACCGATTTTCCGTCAGCAACTTCCGCCGTTATGGATTCCATGAGTTTATCACGGGTTTGGTTGACGAGGGGTTCAAATTCTAAGGACACAAAACTCTTATTCGCGCCAATATCAAATAACATGGATGCATAACTACCATTGATGAGAAACGTACCGTTAACCACGTTGTTGTCGGCCCTAGCTTGGTTGGCATTGATGTTGAAAGCTCTTTCTCTAGCAGGTGGAGGAGCTTGGTTAGCTTGGTTCACCGGGTTTGCTTGAGCTTGAGCATGTATGATGTTCACCAAGCGTGGACAAGTGTTTCTAAAGTGGTTTGGGTCTCCACAGTTGTAACAAGCCTGCATGGGTTGCATCATGGGGTAGTTGGGTTGGTAGTAGGTTTGGGCCGTATATTGTGTAGGTGGTAGTAGTAAGGGTTGTTGGGCTTGACCCATTATTTGATGGTGGGTTTGGGTTGTGGGTTGGTTGCGGTTCATTCGCTGCAGTGAGCGGCAGGTTTGGATGGTGTGACCTGCACGGCCACAGCTGGTGCAATATTGACAGGGGTGTTCGGGAGAGTGATGGTATTGGCAACGGGTGCATTTTGGGTATGGGCCGGAGTATGGCCTTTTGTATGGTGCGGGTGAGGGGGCAACTTGAGTAATGGGTGCAGCAGGGATAGGGAAATGTGTTTGGGTGACAGCAAAGTTTCTGGTATTTCGTTTCCTCTTGTTAGAAAACTTTGAGGAGGAGGTGGAATGGTTTGAAGTTTGGCCCTCGACGGGGGCTTTCTTTTTCTCCTCCTTGAATTTACCGTTTCTGATGCGATTCTCGGTAAGTTCGGTAGCTAATTCCATAGCAGCTTCGAGAGTTGCAGGCGAAGTGCTGAGGACTGAGTCTTGAATTTTCGAGGGGAGGCCTCGAATGTAGTGTTCAACCAAGCGGTACACTGGGGTGAACAAGTTAGGAACCATCTGGTTCAGCTCAAGAAATCTTTTGTTGTAGGAAGTATGGTCTCCTTCCTTTTGCTTCAGCGAGTGGAATTCATCTTCCAACTTCTTGAGTTCGCTTCTTGGGCAGAAGCGTCTTGTCATTATTTCCCTTAACTCTTCCCACGTTAAGGCCATAGCATCTTCAACTCCTCTCTTACCCTTCTCGGTGTTCCACCAGGTCAGGACTACCCCAAATAGTCTCCCGGTTGCGTAACGTACCTTGCGATCCTCGGGACAATCGCAATTGAGGAAGGTGTTTTTCATTTCCTCAAACCAGTGGAGGAGAGCGGTGACACCTTCGGTCCCTTCATACTTTGGGGGATCGCAAGATTTGAAGTGTTTGTAGGAGCACTTCTTGGAGGAAGGGTTGTCGATGTTTTGATCCTCTTGATTGGGTGGGTTGATAGGATTCGCGGTGAGAGCTTGTTGGACTTGAATAATGATGTCAGGAAGCACCGTGGCCATTTGTTTTGCAATTTGGGTTGCCAAGCGTTCGTTTGACCTTCCGGACTTTCGACCTCCACGTAGCTGCCTTGTCGACATCTACAGGAACATACATAGGAAGATTGTGAGTTTAAGGAGTCTTTAGGTGTCATGTGTCGTTTAAAATAATAAAATAACATAATCATCAATAATGCAACTACATCCATAGGATGTCTTGGGTTTGCTCATGTTTGGGCCTCCAATGTCCCCCATACCATCGCCTGTATAGTTATGTGGGCCCCCATGACTATTGGCTTAGTAGGATTCACATTGGTATTGGCGGTTTAACACTCGCATCACCCGAATGAAAACCATGAAATATGTTTGCGAGATGTATGGTCGGAGGGTGTCCAGGTATAGACACAATGACAACTCAAAGTGGGGTTAGTTCACACGACGTTTGGTATAGCAAGCTTTGGCCTAATAGGTCCTTCGTACTCTCATCGTTAGTCCCCATGTAGGCAAACTGGTCCTTTATTTTGGATTTATACGAATGCCAAGCCTAGACAGGACGTTCCGACTATCGGTACTCGTACCCTTACAGTTACTACATGCCCGTCATGAGAACGCACTTTGATGTGATTTGAAAATACAAAAATCGTTGTAAAAATCATATGAATTGTGAGGTGTGTGCTCCCATGGATATGATATGTTATGAGAATATGATTCATGATAGGCATTGTATAATAATATGTACTTATGAACATGCTTGCATAACATTGAATGTAACAATAAACATAAAGCATATAAACATCATGAATTTTGCATGTAACACACAAACAATTTAAAATTCTAATCAACTATAGTATAGGCTCTAAAGGTCTAATAACCTATCCTATATCCCTATAGTCATGGCTCTGATACCAATCTGTCACATCCCGACCCGCAGCGGAATAAGAGTCTGGGCATAATTGGGTTATCACCAAAGCTCATGATGTTTACTAATATGTTTCATATTTATTAAATTCAAATTACATCTCAAAGATTCAAGTCAAATTCATACAATACAAGGAAAGGAAAAATTAACTAAAACAATCCAAAATCTAAACTGGTCTATTCTTCTAGGCCGCCCTATATGTTTCTTGCTTCAACTTGATCACCTGTATCATGTGTAAAAATGGGGAATTTCGGGTCAACAAAAGTTGGCGAGTGAACCTTGTTAAAAAATTTGTTATTGATTCCTTGTTGTATTTAATATGGAAAAATTGTGCAGTAATCATATATGAACAAACGTAGGTAAACAAACAATCACAAACCACCTTGCATGAGTACATGATATGAATGACAATGTATATGTTGGCAACGTCTCGTTCACGCTCATAGGTAATGGGGAACGGACGGCCTGTGATGATGTATGTGCGATCAAGGCTCAATCAAACGGAGCTGATCGTATGTTGGCAACGCCTCGTTCACGCTCATAGGTAATGGGGAACAGCTCACGCTCATAGGTAATGGGGAGCGGCGGCCTATGATAATGTATGTACTGAAAATGATAACTTTAAATCTAAACATTAACCACACAAACAATTGATATATATTGGCAACTCATTTGATCATGAATATGATGAATGCACAAGTGTTTAATTGAAATAAATAAATAGCGACACATGATACACCCCAAAATGTGATTAAAACGGGGAATTGGTAGAGATTCACTCACATTGGATGCGTTCTCTTGATGATGTTGAATGCGCACGAGTTTAGAGGATTGATCGACGAGGAATAACTAACCTAATTAATAACGAAAAGGTATGGTAAATAAGTGGATTTTATTAACAATTTTAATAGGATTTTTGGATATATTTTTGTGAGTTTAAGGCTATTTTCTAACTTTCAAAACGTTATTTTTAAGTATTTTTAATTGATTTTTAAATTAAATAAATAAATAAAAATAATAAAAAAAATGTTGACTTTTTGACTTTGACCGTTGACCGTTGACCATGACTGTTGACCGTTGACCGGTTCGGTCGTGTATATAATTGCACTGAGTGAGACTCGAACCCGTGACCTCCAGTACGCGTGCACGCAGCTCTACCAACTGAGCTACGGTCTAACCCGAAATATTTCTGTTTTTAATTATATTTATACACTATTTAAGTTAATCAGAATTCATTTATTTTAAAAAGATTTTAATTGTATCGAACCGGTGCCGTCAACAGGTCTCGAACCCGGGACCTGTGATTTAGTGTTGCACACAGTCCACCGCTGGACTGTGTGTCTAACATGGTTAATATTCTGGTTTTTATCATACTTAACATCATTCAGTGAGTTAACCCGGTTCGGTTTTAAAAAAAAAAGATTTTTTATTTCCGAGGATAGGGTCGTGACAAGGATCGAATTCGAGACGTGTGTTCATTGTTTGCACACAGTCCACCGCTGGACTGTGTGTCTAACCCGTTTATATGTCTTGTTTTAATTAATCTTATACAATAGGCCGACTTCATCTTCTTCGTTCAAAGACACAGACGACGGTTAATCAACTGTTTCTTGTTAAATTCAGTTAACGAACTTATAGGTGATTGAAATGTGATGAACAGTGAGGGTTTGGGGAAAGAATGTACCGGAACAGATTGTCTTTCTCAGAACTCCGGCAAGGATCGTCGGCTCTGTTTTGTGAACTCCGTCTGTTCGGATCAATTAACAGTTTTGATTGATTAGATGTGAAATTGAATTACTGAGCAACGATTATCAGGAGGTTTAGATGATCATACCGATTCACAGCGTGATTCTGGAAATTTCAGAAGTTTTCCGGCGAAAGCAGAATATCCGGCAACGTCGTCTGGGATTGATTCTGGGTGATGGATTGATGTTAGTAATGGTCTAACAATGGATTGAAACAGAAAGAGTCGAGGTATTTACCGTTTTGAGGTGAGTCTCGGTTTTCCGGCGAAAGTCCGGTGATGGCAGAATATTTCCGGCGAGTGAAATTGCTTTGAGAAATGGTGCGATTTTGAGCGAAAAGACTACCAGAGGCTTGGGTGTGTATTTATTGGAAAGAATATCGATGAATTGGCTCCGATTTCTGTCTTGATTCGCTGGTCAGCCTTTCTCCGGCGGTTATGACTGGTGTCGCGGAACTAGACATCGGTTATAACCGATGTTGATGTTAACGCGTACGTTAAGTCAAAAGAAACCGTCGATAATTGGCGAAATCGTCGGATTTTCCGGCGACTGCGAAATGGGCGCGCTGTTGACTGGGTTTGATTTCGAGTTTTTGTTATATGTATTAATTGTTTCGATATATTATCAAATAACACAAGTGGCGGAGTGGTTGGATGTGTGTGAGTTAAGTCTTTGAAGATTCACCCGGCTGACCCGGGTTCGAAACCCGGCAGCCGGTTTCTTTTTTTATTTATTCTATTTTCACTTTTTTTTCAATTATATTTTATAAATTCTAAATTGTTTATTAATTATGTATCGTTTAAAATTAAAATAAGTCATAAATACGCAACGAAATTTTTATAACTTGATATTCGATTACAAACGAAGCGGGTTTGGAAACCCGTTTTTCGACGTATGTTACATAGTTGTTGTCCTTTTAAAAAGGGCAAGAAGGCAGAGGCTGAGGTTGAGGTTAAGGATGGAAATCAGGTTGGTTCAAATAAAAATGTTAAATCTAGTTTTCCGATAAATCAACCGAGATTTCAACCTAAACCTTCAACATCAAGAAGAGTTGTTGGTTCAAGAAACTCTTCTCCTAAATCATATCATGAAAATGGCCAATCAAAGTCTTTTCAAATTAAAACTTTTGGATATCGAAATCGATACAAAACTTCTGGTAATCGAAACTTTCAAAGAAGAAACGAATATAGGGGTTTCAGTAACTCAAATGTTCAAAACAATCCAAAAATTTTGAAAAGTTCAGATTATGATTATGGGAGAATAAGGTTTCGAGATAATAATTTTCAAAGGTCAGAAAATCCGAGAGTCTATTGGAACTCTCGTGATCAAAGATCTCGTGGAAATTATAAATCTTGTTAAACAACTTGGAAGACATCCAAGACACCTGTAGGGTGTGATGGATATTGGATGGATGTTCCAGTGGTTGATGAATCTGGACGACCCAAGACCTTTAAGGCTTGGGTCCCCTAGTCTAACTAAGTTGTTGAGTGTGTGCAGGATGACCAAGAAGGACTGTTAATGTGTTCAACAATGGTTATTCCTGTAAATCATCTGAGGTGAATAGTAGGTTACACATGGTAACGAATTATTTACTTCTATGTTAGATACTGGTTTACTAAAAGTAAAAAACCTACTTGTCAGGTTAAAGTGGGAGTCTGTTTGTGTTTAAATTTCTGTTTTTAAAACTTCTCCATAAAACCAAAAATTTAGGGGGAGAAATTTCACTAAGCCAAAAAGAGTTTTTGTTAGTGCGTGAGTTTAGGGGGAGTAAGTTGAAAAGTTTAAAGTTTTTTTTTCAAAAATTAAAAAATGAGTTTCACTGTGTGGAAAAGAAGAAATGATAGTACATCAGCAAGTTAGACTGTCACAACCGAAATTAAAACTAAAATCGCTTAAGTGTGATAGCAGCTTCATCATATGATGTACCAGTAGGCAAAAAACATGAAATAATCAACTTACCTTTGTGATACAAATATAATAAACTGTGTATGAGTGGGTAACATATCAGTGGCGTATGGCTTTATAACCTTAAATCTTGCGTTGATAGATTACCAAAATCTGAGGTTTTAGGTCTTTATATCGTTATTTCATCTGGGTATCAAGGTTGTCCTTCTGCTGCATCCAGATTTATGCTGACCTAGGCACAACCGGTATATCTTAAAAGAGCTAAAATGCCAAATCCCAAAAATTGAAGAAGCTCTCCTAGAGAGTATTCAAATGTGCAAATTGCATTATTCGTACCAAAATTTTGTATTTGCCCTAACCCTCATTGGATATTGATCTCTTTGTGGTACGGAAGTACTGACCTGATCACCAATTATCTAATGTTGTAAATAAAAAAGGATGAATTTCGGTATACTCACCTACTACGATGAATTTTTGTGCATACCTTGATCGCGGGGGTATGTCCTGAAGTGGGACACACTAGTATATCAGTATAAATTATCTAAACAGATCATGAGGTAATGGTATTTGAAAGGTTCATGTATTTTGTTTAAGTGGATAAACAATACTTGTAATCGTCTTGAACTGCTTTTCATGAAAATTGCATATAGAATAATCGAATAGTGTGAAAACAGTTTGGTGTTGCTGATATGATCTTCTTACGGTGATTCTCACAAAAATAGTGTGTTTATTTTCTTGTTAGTTATTTGTTTTCAGAAAATATAAAAATTCAAAAAGATTTGTTTTTAAAGTCTCCCGGTTTGAACTCATAAGTTGTTTGTTTTTGCATGATAAGATAAAATATTAGTCTATCTTTAATGTGGAAAAGAACTAATGGTTTTTCGAGTTACTTGCTTGTGTTTCTAAACAGATTGATGCAGTTATCAAAATGAAGTGCAGAATTCAAGTAAAGTACATTTTAAGAATGGAGTGCAGAATGTGTGCAAATGCATGGTAGGATCCTTCTACTACATTGCAAAGGGAGGTATAGAGGAATTTGGTGATATGAGCTTAACCAGAGAATGCTAGCTCACTAATCTACAAAGAATGGAATATTTGGTGATTGGATACATCAGCTAAGGGGAGTCTGTTAATGTCAGAATGTCTAGCTGAAGTTATCCAAAGACCAAAAGATCACAAGATGTTTGAAGACAAAATTACACTATGAAGCTATTGTCAAGGGGAGTCTGTTGGTGCATATTTGTGACAACAACTTAATAGTTTATTAGTTTATCTTTGGATATTTTGTATTGGGCTTAGTATTTATGTTTTGCTTGTTTAGAGTTGTAATAGGCTTGGAGAATGGCCTAGCCCAGTATAAAGCCTAGTATGCAAACATGTAGTATATATACATTTGGTGCATTAGGGTTTAGGTGTTGGTTGGTTGAACAGAACAGAGAAGGGTGTGAGAAATCTACAGAGAGTGGCTGAGAGATCTAGAGAGTCTTGAATTGATTGTAAACCTTTGTGTTGGATAATCAATAGAAGACTGTTTGAAGAAATTGTTCTTGTTCGTGTTCTTGTTTCTGTGAAATCTGATCTAGGGGATTCCGCACTCTAGATTAGATAGACGATTCTGTGAAGATCCATAAGGACTAGGGGACCTACAAACAACGTGAAAAACCAGGAAGATAGTCCTATCGGGTCGCGCGGCTGTGATAAGAGACCCTCTAGTGTCACGCGAGAGGGATTGTTGACAGAATTGACCTAATAAGGTTTCACTCTATGCGGGAGCATAACCCATACTCCTCGTGTGACGTAAGGGACTTAAAATCGCAGAATTATTCGTTTAGCGCCAGATTTGCATGTTATAATTAACATACAACTCTCATTATTAGAGTAGCTTATCTTTGGTTCAATCATTCGATGCTCTTTGTTTCTTCATTCTTTCGATTCAACCATGTTTGTTAATGTTGTTTATGTTATGTTTTCTGTTTTTGAAACTATGTTAGGCTAAACTTATATACACTGCCTAGGTCATGATAACTACAACCATGTTTTGATTATGTTCTTTCAGTTTATTGATTCAGTAATAAATTAAACAACTTTGGTTTTAATGATTAGATGTTTATGCGTATTTAATCTTGTTTGAACCTTATCACATGTTTCACTTGCGTTTTTTGTGGTTGTCTTTCGTATATGAATGCAAGTTAGGTTGTGGACTGTGTGTTAGAGATTGGTTTACGGTAAATTATGCATGTTTCCATAGGAACTATGATTGAGTCTCTTAATAGGATTAGGTATTCTACCAATTTCGATAGTTGTGAGGTGAGAGGCTGTCGATTTGTCTTTAGTGTTAGATTGCTAAGGTTAGATACTTTGTGAGAAGTTCCACTTAGTTTCCCTTTCACTACTTGCTTATCGAGTCTAACCAAGAATCCATAGTTACATGTAACTTTCACTTTGTGATGCAGTGTCAGACCCTCACCCGCAGCGGAAATAGAAGTCGGGGCATAATTGGGTTATCAGCAAAGCTCATGACATTTACTAAAATTAAGTTTCATATTTATTAATTTGAAATTTAAGATCAAATATCCAATCACAAAGAAAACATACAAGCACAATAAAACATTGTTCTAAACAAGCTATATTTTATTCATCTTCTAAGGCCAATCCTATGTGTTCCTCTCCTCAGGCTGTCCACATGTACATGTGTAAAACAAGAGTTTGGTCAATAAAAGTTGGCGAGTGAATCTAGATTTAACAATTAAACAGTTTATTATATTGATTGTTTCAATAAAAATGTGCATGGACCATATATGGACTTATGTATATGTAATTAAATCATAAACCACATAATATCAACAATGAACATATGAATATGATGCATGATGTACTTGAGATCAAGGCTCAATCAAACGGAGCCGATGTAAGTGCTACCCCGTACAAACGACCGGTAGCATATCACACCTTGCGATCATTGGGACAATCGCAATTGAGAAAAGTGCTTTCCATCTCCTCAAACCAACGGAGGAGAGCGGGGACCCCTTCGGTCCCTTCGTATTTTGGAGGATCGCAAGATTTGAAATGCTTGTAGGTGCATTTGGTGGTGTTAGGCGGAGGGTTGACGACATTTTGACCTTCTTGATTGGTGAGGTTGATGGGATTGGCGGCAAGAGCTTGTTAAACTTGTACAACGATGTCAGGAAGTAAGGCAGCCATCTGTTGAGCAATTTGAGTGGCCATGCGCTCACTAGATCTTCCTGACCTTCTACCACCTCGAGAGTGTCTAGCAGACATCTACAGGAAATACGTAGCGAGATTATGAATTGAACGTTTTTAGGTGTCATGTGTCGTAAAAAGTGAAAACAATATTCAAAATAAATGAAAACAAGAAATTATCTACATCCATAGGATGTCTTGGGATTGCTCATGTTTGGGCCTCCAAATGTCTCTCATACTTCAGCCTAGGTAGTCATGTGGGCCCCCATGACTACTAGGCTTTGTAGGGTTCACATTGGTGTTGGCCTGTTAATGCTTGCTTTTTTTCGAATGAAAATCGTAAAACATGATTGCAAGGTATAAGGTCAGAGGGTGTCCAAGTGTAGACACAATGACAACTCAAAGTGGGGTTAGTTCACACGACGTTTGGTGGCATGCTTTGGCCAAATAGGTCCTTCGTACTCTCATTGTTAGTCCCCAGGTAGGCAGACTGATCCATTATATTTGATTTATACGAATGCTAATGCTAGACAGGACGTCCCGACTGCCGGTAGTCGTACCCTTCCAGTTACTACAATCTCGTCGTAGAACTCACTTTGATGAGATTGAAAACATCATTACAAAATCTTTGAGAAAGAAATCATGAAAATTGTGAAATGGTGATGTGTGTGCTTGTGTAGGCATGATATGTTAATAATATATAGACCATAATGAACATCAGACATTAACATGTAATAGTGAAAGTGCTTGCATGCATTTGTGTGTGAAATAAACATGAAACAAATAAACATCATGAGTTTTGCATGTAACACATAAACAATTAAAATCTAATCAACTATAGCATAGGCTCTAAGGGTCTAATAATCTATCCTATATCCCTATAGTCAGAGCTCTGATACAAAGTATCTGTCACACCCTAACCACAACGGAAATAGAAGTCGGGACATAATTGGGTTATCATCAAAGCTCATGACATTTACTAAAATTAAGTTTCACATTTATTAATTTGAAATTTAAGATCAAATATCCAAACACAAAGAAAACATACAAGCACAAGAAAACATTGTTCTAAACAAGCTATATTTTATTCATCTTCTAAGGCCAATCCCATGTGTTCCTCTCCTCAGCCTATCCACCTGTATCATGTGTAAAACAAGAGTTTGGGTCAACAAAAGTTGGCGAGTGAATCTAGATTTAACAATTAAACAGTTTATTATATTGATTGTTTCAATAAAAATGTGCATGGACCATATATGGACTTATGTATATGTAACTAAATCACAAACCACGTAATATCAACAATGAACATATGAATATGATGCATTATGTACTTGAGATCAAGGCTCAATCAAATGAAGCCGATCTAATGAGGCACCTGATGCTTAACTCGTATCCCACGAGGAACTGATGGGCCTTAAATGAATGATTGCACTAAAATGATAAAAATGTAATCACACTTAACCAATACAATTAAACATACACATTAGATCACATAATGGTAGTAGCACACGTATTTGTATAAATAAAATAAATAACGACACATGATACACCACAAGACGTGAATAAAAAGGGGATATTTTAAGGATTCACTCACAGTGGATGTGTTTCCTTGATCGAAGACGAATGCGCACGAGTTTGGGATTTAACCGACAAAAGGGAAACTAACCTAAAATAATAACGCGATAAAATTGATAAATAAATAAAAGTTACATTTTTTAGTTAATGCTTTTTATTATATTTCTAGGTTATTTTTTGGTAACTAATACAAAATTTTAAAGCTTTAAAATTTTATTTTTAGGTATTTTTAACTAATTTTTAAAGAATTAAAAAGGATTTTAATGAAAAAATTACCCTTTTTCTCAGGGTTGACTTGCCAACGGCCGGTTCAACCGGTTTAATTATTGGCATCATGTGAGGTTCGAACTCGTGACCTCCCGTTTGCGTGCACGCAGCTCTACCAACTGAGCTACGTGTCTAACCCGAAATAAACACAGATTTAATTTAATTATTCTTATATACTAGTTAGGTGAATTTTGAAACTATTTAATTTTAAAAAGAGTTAAAACTATCGAACGGCGTCCATCACTGGAATCAAACCCGTGACCATCATTCTGCTTTGCACCCAGCCCAACCAACTGGGTTCGGTGTCTAACCCATTTATTTTAGGATTTAAATTATACTTATCGTCTTACTGGAAAGGGACTTAGTTTGGTTTAAAAAATGGATTTTTATCCCAGAAGACCGGATCATGCATGGCTCGAACTTGAGATCTATGCGATATAATTGCACACAGTCCACCACTGGACTGTGTG
Organism: Scalesia atractyloides; assembly: GCA_947069175.1. Lineage (NCBI taxonomy): Eukaryota > Viridiplantae > Streptophyta > Magnoliopsida > Asterales > Asteraceae > Scalesia > Scalesia atractyloides. The sequence goes on from CAMTDV010000027.1 coordinate 18,780,779, forward strand.
TCTAACCTGTTTAAAACAAATATTTTCATTCTATAAAACACTTAACCAATCTTCATCTTCTTCACTACTTAAACCCAAAAATTTATTTCTTGACTGAGATATGATCAATATATGTTGTTTTTTTTGTTACATGATTATAGCCAAAACATGGTATTAACGAATTACAAATAAAAAGCAAAAGATTTTTACCGACACAAGGCGATCACGGTTTTTAGGCAAAATACTTCCGGCAAGTTGCAGTTGTTTTCGGCAACAGAAAGTTTGATCAGAGAATTTAGAGTAGAACTTCGGAAGAAATGAGCGAGGTAATTGAGATGAGATGAATCGATATTTATAGTGTGAGTGATCAACACATGATTTCGGTTTCAAAACCCAAATTTTGGGTTTGTTAATTTCTGAATGATTTCAGGCAGTTTTCAGAATAATTGAAATGGTTTTCAGTTATAATTTGAGTTTTTAACTTCGATCAACCCCAAATCAAAAGGTAATTTGCGACATTACTTTGATTGGCGGTTACAGTTGGTGATGATTTAAATTTGCAGATTTCAGGGACTTGTTTGGGTATAAGGTTTATTTGTTTTGGGTTTTAAAACATATGATGTGTGTATCCCAGTGGTTTTTGGTGTGTGTGATCTTGTGGGGGATCCGGGTTCGAGCCCGGGCTACCCTTTTGTTCATTTATTTTTTTATTCTTTATTATCTTGGTTTTATTTATTATATTAATACCTTTTATTCTTTTACTACCCAATATTTTAATTATTAAATTTACTCATAAAAATAATAATAAATAACACTACTAATTAAATTCGTAACGGACTATATCATAGATTCTAGAATTTCAAACGGAGCGGGTTTTAAAACCCGCTCCTACATGGATGTTACATGTAGATTGTCTAGAAGGTACTTTATTATTACAGTAAGAAAGCACGTGAAGGAATCCTCTAAACCGGTAGTTTAACGGCTTTTAGGTTTCCATAGGTTTCTTCTTGAGAAGGGCCGAGGATTCTTTAGGTTATCCTTTAAGTTTAGTATTATAAGATCCTGGTTTTCCACAATAGTTTCATAACCGATAGAACATGTTATTCATGTGTAGAAGTCTGACCTAGGTAGTGTCTTTCCATCATCTGATCCAGCTCTTAGTCTCAGTTCGTGTCTTTGTCATTTTAGTTAATTTTAGTAGTTTGTTAGAAACCCCCCTACAAAAAACCACAACAACAACAAAACAACTAAGTCGAGTCAGTTGTAGATAAGCAAGTCGAGTATAGCGTTCGTAATTAGTGGAGTCTTGTGGGTTTGATACTCAGACTTACTTAAGCTTTATTATATTGACCGGTACACTTGCCGGTTGTGTGGTTTAGGTTATAGAGAGTCTTAGTTATAAATTTATAACTTAGAGTGTCTAGTTTTCCTAAACCGCTTTATGCACATCAAGAACTTAGAGATCTCAGCTTTATGAATGGTTTTTTTCAAAAAAAATTACAAAAGATCCTAAAAAAATCAACTTTTCAAAAAAAAATCATTTACAACAGCTATAAGGGGCCGAAAACACCATTTGATTTTTTACGACCGTCTTTCTAACATTTTAATTTAATGGTGTGAAAATGGGGGCAAAACTCGCACAGGAATGCCTCGTCCTCTGAGTTCTCACAACTCGTAGGAGTTTACAGCAACTGTAAGGGGCCGAAAACACCACTTCGAATTTTTTTTACGACCGTCTTTCTAACCATTTTGATTTAGGGGTGTGAAAAAATGGGGGCAAAACTCGCACGGAAAGACCGAGTTCTCTAAGTTCTCACAACCCGTATTAGTTTTCCATTTATCTGAATCCTATATCTATATATAAGGCTACTTTCCTCCAAGAACCACTTCAACTCAAGAAAACTTCCCTAAACGAACCAGATTGTGACACATATTCAAGCATTTGTTTTTGTTGAGGGTAGAAAAATCATTTTACCACCGTCTTCATGGAGAGAATCGTCATTTTACCATGGCAATCAAATCAGTCCTTCATTTTAGTTTATATAATCCATTTTCTCCCTCATTATTTATCCAATTCAATATTCAACGCTTTCTCTCTCTCTGTCTCTCTCATTAATAACAAAACGAGGATATCCAAAGCTATCTATCTTTCTCTATTTTGTTAAAGAACAATACCAGATCAAAGCATGAAGTGATCGATGTCTTTTCAGGAGGTATTTTTAGGGCACTTCAACGGTGACAGTGGTGGTGTCTTAGGGCAGTTCAACGGCAACTTCGATGGTGACAGTGGTGGTGTTTAAGGGCGGTTTGACGGTTTGTTTCGACACTGATGATGATGCGACGAGTAATGAACAACATGGTCTGAAGACGACGTTGAGTTGAAGATAAATGAGGGATGTTTTGAAGATGAAAGATGAGGAGTTTGTGTAGATGAACGACGGCGAGGTCCGAATATGGCGTTGGTTTGAATATAAAAGAAGGGTATTTTAAAGATGAATGATGGAATGTGCTGAAGATGAACGACGATGGAGATGGCGTTGGAGGTTCGAGGTGTCACACCCTAACCCGCAGCGGAAATGGTAGTCGGGGCATGATTGGGTTTTCATCAAAGCTCATGACATTTACTATTATAAAAGTTTCATATTTATTATATCAAATTAAAAGAAATATTCCAATCAATACACAAACCATACAATCACCAAATGTTCTAAACATGACATTCAAGAATGGTTTATTCTTCTTCTAAGGCCCAATCCTATGTGTTCCTTACTTCAACCTGATCACCTGTATCATGTGTAAAAATAGAGTTTTGGGTCAACAAAGGTTGGCGTATGAATCCCGTTTAAATATTTAAATAAATGATATGTTGATTAATATAACAAAAATGTGTATAACCAAATATGAGCAAACGTATATGTAAACAATTCACAAACCACATAAGCATCTAGCAATGTGCACATGAGTATGATAACTGATGAACTGTGAGATCAAGGCTCAATCAAACGGAGCCGATCTAATGAGGCACGCGATGCTCTACCCGTCTATACATGGAACTGATGGGCCTGTTATGAATGCATGACTGAAATGAGAAAATAAATAATGAGCTGTGAGATTAAGGCTCAATCAAACGGAGCCGATCTGATTAGGCAACACGATGCTCTACTCGTATCCAACGAGGAACTGATGGGCCTAATGTGACAGCTTGACTGAAATGAGAAAGTATAACCACAAATAGCAATAAACAAAATATCACATATCACGTCAATTCACATAATGGTAATAACACAAGTGTTTGAATAAAAATTATAAATAAACAACATATGATACACCCTAAAACAAGAATAAAAAGCGGAGATTTGTAAGAATTCACTCATAGTGGGTGCGTTTCTTGAGTTGATAACGAGCGCGCACGATTATAGATTCCAACCGCCGAGAAAACTAACCTAAATATTCACGTAATAATTCGGTAAATATATTTCTTTTGTTCGAAATTAATAATTTTTTAGGACTTTTAGTAGATTTTTAAGAGTATTTATTACAAATTTAGAGCTTAAAAAGTCTTATTTTTATAGGTATTTTTAGGAATTTTGGAGCAAAAATAAAGAAAATAGGTAATAAAAAATATACCCCATTTTAGGGGTTGAACCGGCCGAGTTTGTGATTATTCGCAACGTGTGAGGATCGAACTCGTGACCTCCCGTATACGTGCACGCAGCTCTTCCAACTGAGCTACGTGTCTAACCCGGAATATATCAATTTTTAATTATATACTAAGTTACACCATAATCTGTTTATATTAAAAAGGTTTGGTAATTTCATAATGCGTGTAACCGACCAGACTCGAGCCCGCGACCTCAGCTTCGTGTTGCACACAGCTCGACCAATTGGGCTGTGTGTCTAATCCGGAGGATATAAGATTTTTATTACTCTTATATACTTACTAGCACAGTTCATATATAAGTTTAATTAACAAGGTTTGAATATGGGAGCGGATCGGAACATGTATGAACTCGAACCCGGGACCTTGATCTCGAACGCACACAGTCCATCCACTGGACTGTGTGTCTAACCCGGTGTATATACCGCTTTTAAATTGATTTAAACAAATTCTCACTTCGTCTTCTACATTTCAAAATTACATAAACTGAAACACCAACTGGATTTGATAAATTTCTACTATTATTAGATACTTGCTATATATGTATATATAGGATTTATATAAAACAATAATAAAAAGGATAGAGTAAAGAATTATACGAAATGAAGGCACTTAAAATTTCCGGCGAGATTCAACTTCCGGTGTGGTGTTTTTGAGGAACAGAAGGTTGGAAAGAGTTTTAGGATGAATATGCATTCTAACTGAACTCATGACCCTCTATTTATAGTCGAATTTGGTCATAAGATTTAATTTTCTTTCGGTTTTGGTCAAATCCCATTATGGGTGATGATTGTAACTTATAACTGAAAACATTTAACTCATTGATTGAGTCAGACTCTTGATTACGAATGGTTACAACAGTTAATGGAAAGAAAAAAACGGCATTTGAATTGATTGCCTAAATGATTTCACCTGCTGGGCGGGATTCCGAACCAGTTTCAAAGGATGCATATATATATGTAAAAAGAGTTATTTGATTCATACAGATGTTGGGTGTGCTGCAGTGGTGTGTATGGTGTTTGATTCGGGTGGAGACCCGGATTCGATCCCGCGGTCCACCCTTTTTTATTTTTTGGACTAAATACATACTATTTTTATATATTTTATTTATTATTATTATTTTATTTTTATTATTATTTATTTTACTAATACTAAAATATAACTAATTTCTTAAATAAATACGTAATGAAAAATCATAACATATACTTGAATTACAAAAACGGAGCGGGTTAACCCATTTTTCGTCAGATGTTATAGTATCACTACTTTTAGAAATTTCGTCCCGAAATTTATGTGGTAGCAGGTTTATCTTGAAAAAGATGAGGGTATTTTTCGCGCATTGAGTCTTCGCATTCCCAAGTAAACTTAGGTCCTCGTTTTGACTCCCAACGCATTTTGACTATCGGAATCCCTAAACATTTTCTCACTGAAATTCATTACTTCTACAGGTGGTTCTACGAAATGCGTTGATTCAAGAATATGAATATCTTTTAACAGATAAAGGGGGTGTGATGTTTGGATTTGACGCTAAGGTTTTACATAGCCAGGTGAATGCGAAGTTTTGGATTTTCATTGAGGCGGTAACGTTCCTAGTAAGGGTTGAATACCCTGCTACAGGAATCATTTTTTTATGCCTGAGATGAGAGGCGTTGATACACATAGTTGTTTGTCTGGATATGATCTCATGCATAAGTGTTTTGAGAAAATCGATGCGTCGAAAAGATAAAGTTATATCACAAAACGAAATCTTCAACCATGTCGTTATCCAATTTAAAGTTTACACTACCTACACGGAACTTCTCATAACCTTCTAACAGTGCTTTTGATTATTTGACAAGAATACTTATATATAGGAAGTACTAGCGGCGTATCCATCATATCCTTGTCAAATTTTCATTGGCTTTGTCAGCATGTCACTATTAGTTCTATGTGACTCGTCCTATAATCTACAAAACATAAACGAACACAACAACCAATGCTTGAGTCTCAAATATGAGGGATATAAGAATGACGATGGTACCTCTCTCGTGTGTTATGATGAAGTGGTCAGTCTATGAAAAAGTGAGACACGACCCAACTTCTTCATGTGATGAGACGAGGTTTGTCGTGATGTACGATTACATGAATTTTAAATCGATGATTAGAGATATGAAATGAAACAACGTGATATAAATTACGTTATTGGCATTAAAATTTTGATACATCAATCCCCAAATTGAAACAAAGATATCTTGAATAATTTAAACAAGGAATGAAATTTTTAGAAAATATTAAGAATAAACGACTAAAGCGGACCCTTGTTTCTTTGCGATGGAAGACTAGTTGGGTTGCTCGTTCGCACCGTTGTTGACCTCAATTGAGTTCACGTTGATGTTGTAAGCTCTTCCTCTTGTTGGGTTTGCCTGATTCGCTTGGTTAACTGGGTTTGCTTGAGATTGAGCGTTAATGATATTCACCATCCTAGGGCACGTGTTTCTAAAGTGGGTAGGGTCACCACAATTAAAGCAGGCTCGAACATATGGAACCATGGGATATTGAGGTTGTTGATAGGGTTGAATCATATTTTGGGTAGGGGTGGGGCTTGGTTTTGAGGAGTACGACAAGTTTTACTCAGATGACCATAACACCCACAATTAGTACATAGTCGGCAGGGTATGGTGGGTTCATGGTGATAATGACAGGTGTTGCATTGAGGGTGAGGACCAGTGTAAGTTTTCTTGTTTGGGTATGTTGGGTTGGGTGCCACTTGGGTGATTGGGATAGCATGGAGGGGTACGGTTTGTGAAGTTGGTTGACTGGTTTGAGTGATAGCAAAATTTTTCCCGTCTCGTTTTCTCTTGGTAGTGAGTTGAGAAGAGGATTCAGTTTGTGTAATTATTGTTTAGATTAAATTTATTATTTTCAGTACATGCAATACGATCGGCTCCGTTTGATTGAGCCTTGATCGCACAGACATTTTTCATTTTCAGTACATGCAATACGATCGGCTCCGTTTGATTGAGCCTTGACCGCACAGACATTTTTCATTTTCAGTACATGCAATACGATCGGCTCCGTTTGATTGAGCCTTGATCGCACAGACATTTTTCATTTTGTTGTGTTTGTTGTAGAGTCACATAGAACTAATCATAACTTGCGGATAAAGCCAATGAAAATTTGACAAGAATATGGTGGATACGCCGCTGGTACTTCCTATATATAAGTATTCTTGTCAAAGGATCAGAGGCATTATCAGGCGGTTATGAGAGGTTCCATGCAGGATTTAGTAAGTTTTGGTTGTTGTGTTGTTATAGAGTCACATAGAACTAATCATAACTTGCGGATAAAGTCAATGAAAATTTGACGAGAATATGGTGGATACGCCGCTGGTACTTCCTATATACAAGTATTCTTGTCAAAGGATCGGAGGCATTATCAGGCGGTTATGAGAGGTTCCATGTATAAACTGTTTGTGTGATTATTGTTTAGATTATTGTTTATTATTTTCAGTACATGCAATACGATCGGCTCCGTTTGATTGAGCCTTGATCGCACAGACATTTTTCATTTTCAGTACATGCAATACGATCGGCTCCGTTTGATTGAGCCTTGATCGCACATACATTTTTCATTTTCAGTACATGCAATATGATCTTGTGGTTGTTGTGTTTGTTGTAGAGTCACATAGAACTAATCATAACTTGCGGATAAAGTCAATGAAAATTTGACGAGAATATGGTAGATACGCCGCTGGTACTTCCTATATATAAGTATTCTTGTCAAAGGATCGGAGGCATTATCAGGCGGTTATGAGAGGTTCCATGTAGGATTTAGTATGTTTTGGTTGAAGTTTGTTCATTATACATTTCAGCGTATTCAATTTCATCATTTAAAGAAGTTGAGCTATGTCTCACTTCCACAATGACTAACCTCTCCATCACAACAAACGAGAGAGGTGTTGTCATCATTCAAACATGTATGCTATCAGAATGTGGACTCAAATATTGGTTGTTGTGTTTATTTATGTTCTAGAGTTATATCATAGAACCAATCATAACTCACTGATAAAACCAATGAAAATTTGACAAGAATATGGTGGATACGCCGCTGGTACTTCCTATATATAAGTATTCTTGTCAAAGGTTCAGAGGCATTGTCAGGCGGTTATGAGAAGTTCTATGTAGGATTTAGTAATTTCTTGGTAACTAATCATAACTTGTGGATAAAACCAACGAAAATTTGACAAGAATATGGTGGATACGCCGCTGGTACTTCCTATATATAAGTATTCTTGCCAAAGGATCAGAGGTATTATCAGGCGGTTATGAGAAGTTCCATGTAGGATTTAGTATTGTCTTGGTTGAAATTTGTGTTACATTTATATCATCTCGCCATTTAAAGAAATTGGATTGTGTTCTATTTCTACATAGACTAACCTCTCCATCACAACAAACGAGAGAGGAACTGTCACAAATCAAACATGTATGCTGTCAGAATTGAGACTCAGATATTGGTTGTTGTGTTTATTTATGTTCTAGAGTTATACCATAGAACCAATCATAACTTATTGATAAAACCAATGAAAATTTGACAAGAATATGGTGGATACGCCGCTGGTACTTCCTATATATAAGTATTCTTGTCAAAGGATCAGAGGTATTGTTAGACGGTTATGAGAAGTTCCATGTAGGTTGTAGTATTAGAAGTTTTGCTTTAGGATATAACCATATCCTTCCAAACATATCAAAACTCTTACGCATGATACCAAAGTTAGCGAATCAACTCTGCTTATCAATATTTTTACCATAGGCAACAAAAAGCGATTCCTGTAACAGGGTACTTAACCCTTACAAGGGACGTTACCGCCTCAAACAAAAACTTAAACTCTTACTCTTTTTCTAAGCATGTAACTGTCAAACTAAACACCATCATTTTTAGTCAAATATATCACTACTTAAATTTCGGGACGAAATTTCTAAAAAGCAGGGATACTGTAACATCCGTCAAAAACCGGATTTACCAAACCCGCTCTGTTTATTAACCGAACAATCAGTTAAAAATTTCGTTGCGTATTTAATGCCCAAAATAATTTTAAACGATACATAATTAATAAGTATATTGGAATATATAATTTATATTTGAAAAAGTATTGAAAATAAGAAAATAAAAATAAAAGACTGCTGCCGGGTTTCGAACCCGGGTTAGTCAGCCGAGTCAATCTGGTCAACAAAGCATTAACACACACGCGTTCAACCACTGCGCCACTTATGTTTCTTGTTCATTAATGGAAACATTTAATTCATAACATGAACCTCGAATTCAAATACCGACGCGCCCAATTGCAGTCGTCGGAAGTTCCGACTATCTCGCCAAGATTGGATGGTTACTTCAGTTTTAACGTAAACTTTAATCACTACATCGGTTATAACCGACGCCTGAGTCCGCGACACAAGTTATAACCGCCGGAAAGTTTCTAACCGACGAATCAAGTCGGAAAACGGGCCAAATACGTCGATGTCCTGCCCTATAAATGCCCCCTCTAACCTCTGTTAGCTTTTTCGCCCACAATCACACATTTTCCCAATGTAATTCCACTCGCCGGAGAACTGCTGCAACTTGCCGGAAAACCGAGTCTTTCACTTCTGAGCCTTACTGAACACCCAGAACTCATACCGAAGCCACTCACATCCATCTCAAGCTCCCTGAAGACTCTCTGCCGCAAGACACACGTCGCCGGAACAACCTGCTGACATCGGAGTTCCGCCGGAGAAACAGAGGAGTCCAGTTCGGTATACTTTACACTTAATCTTTCATTCTTTTAATTATCCCACCTGTAATTAATCCGCAAAACACAAAAAGAACATGATTTAATCGACGAACCTGTCGAACTCCGTTTCTGGTTGAGTCCAACGAAGAAGACGAAGTTTCTATTGTCTATAAGTTTAATTAAAATCAAGATATAACTCGGGTTAGACACACAGTCCAGCTGGACTGTGTGCACATAAAAACGCTTACGTCTCGAGTTCGATACTTGTCCCACGCATACTCGCATTAATAAAAATGTTCCTTTTTATTACTGAACCGGATTCATGACATATAGATGTTAAGTTTAATAAAAACCGGAATAATAACCAAGATAGACACACAGTCCGGTGGTGGACTGTGTGCGCATTTAAAACACAGGTCACGAGTTCGAGTCCGGACTACCGCACCGATCCGGACAATTATCAAACTTTTTAAATAAGGCAGAAACGAAACCATTTAGTTTGTATATAAGTATAACAAAAATCAGACTATTTAACAAGTTAGACACACAGTCCAGCGGTGGACTGTGTGTTAACTCAACCCACAGGTCCCGGGTTCGAGACCTGTGGAGAACACCGGTTCGATTTATTAAAATCGTTTTTAAGAATAAATGATTTTCGGTTTAAACCAATTAGTATATAAATATAATTAAAAACAGAAATATTTCGGGTTAGACACGTAGCTCAGTTGGTAGAGCTGCGTGCACGCGTACGGGAGGTCTCGGGTTCGAGCCTCACCCAGCGCATACATACACACATACGAACCGGTCAACAGTCAAAGTCAATGGTCAACAAGTCAACGGTCAACGGTCAAAAAGTCAACATTTTTTTATTATTTTTATTTATTTATTTTATTTAAAAATCAATTAAAAATACTTAAAAATAACATTATTAAGGTTAGAAAATAGCCTTAAACTCACAAAAATACACCCAGCAATCCTACTAAAATGGATTAATAAGATCCGTTTACTTACCGAACCATTATGCCATTATCTAGGTTAGTTCACTCGTTGTTAAATCCAACTTCGTGCGTATTCAACATCATCAACCGAACGCACCCAATGTGAGTGAATCTTACAACTCCCCTTTTTAATTACACGTTTTGGGGTATGTCATGTGTCACCAAAATTAACTCTTTATTTAAACTTGTGCCATACCATATTGTGATCTAAACTTAGTTTGTATACATTGTTTGTAGTTATGTATTTCATATTGTCAATTTATATGCAATTCATTCATTAGGCCCATTAGTTCCTCGTGGGAGACGAGTTGAGCAACGCGTGCCTCAAAACAAATCCATTATTGTTCGTGTGTGTATTATTTAGTTTATATTGTTTGTAGTTATGTATTTCATATTGTCAATTTATATGCAACTCATTCATTAGGCCCATCAGTTCCTCGTGAGAGACGAGTTGAGCAACGCGTGCCTCAAAACGATCCATTATTGTTCATGTGTGCATTATTTAATATTTATTGATTGGTGAATAAGTTTACATCTATTTTTACTCATGTGTGGTTGTGCACTTTATTTTATAATCAATTAAGTAAACTTATTCAAATGTTTTTCATAGGATTCACTCGCCAACTTTTTGTTGATCCAAAAACCATTTTTATACATGATACAGGTGAACAGGATGAAGCAAGGAAAACATAGGAAATGCCTTAGAAGAAAACAATGAAGCCTAGATTGATGTTTAGGACATGATGTAATATTGATTGTAATTTTCCCATTAAAGTGTATTAATGAATATGAAACGTTAAAATAAATGTCATGAGCTTTGATGATAACCCAATCATGCCCCGATCACCTTTTCCGCTGCGGGTCGGGGTGTGACAGAAGTCTCCATTCCTAATGTGATTTTCGGTGAGCTCTGTAACTAGCTCCATTGCTGCTTCAAAAGTTGCAGGTGTAGTACTCATCACAGAGTCTTGAATCTTCGAAGGAAGACCCCGAATGTAGTGCTCGATCAAGCGGTAGAGAGGGGTGAACAAATTGGGAACCATTTGATTCAACTCGAGGAACCTCTTGTTGTAGGTTATGTCATCTCCCTCTTTTTGCTTCAAGAAATAGAACTCATCCTCTAGCTTTTTAATTTCGCTTCTTAGGCAGAAGCGTCTTGTCATAAGTTCTCGAAGTTCTTCCCAGGTTAGGGCTACTGCGTGCTTCGGTGCCTCTTCTGCCCTTTTCGGCATTCCACCAAGCGAGTGCTACCCCAAAAAGACGACCAGTAGCATAACGGACTTTACGGTCGTTGGGACAGTCACAATTGAGAAAGGTACTCTCCATCTCTTCAAACCATCAAAGGAGAGCAATGACCCCTTCAGTACCTACGTACTTTGGAGGGTCACATGAGTTGAAGTGCTTGTAGGTGCACTTGGTGGTGTTTGTGGGAGGGTTGGCAGTATTTTGCTCCTCTTGATTGATTGGGTTGATAGGGTTAGCGGCTAGAGCTTGTTGAACTTGAATTACGATATCGGGAATTACGGCGGCCATTTGTTGAGCGATTTGGGCAGCCATGCGCTCACCGGATCTCCCTGATCTCCTACCTCTACGAGAGTGCCTAGAAGACATCTACAGGGAATACGGAACGAGATTATGAGTTTGACATTTTTGGTGCCATGTGTCGTATTTAGAAATTAATATCCACAAAATAAATGAGAAAATAAATCACTACATCCATAGGATGTCTTGGTCTTTGCTTATGTTTGGGCCCCCATATGTCCCTCATACTTAGCCTAGGTAGTCATGTGGGCCCCCATGACTACTGGGCTCTGTAGGGTTCACATTGGTTTTGGCTTGTTTAACATTCGCGCCACCCAAATGAAAATCGTAAAATATGATTGCAAGGTATAAGTTCAGAGGTGTCCAGGTGTAGACACAATGACAACTCAAAGTGGGGTTAGTTCACATGACGTTTGGTGTGGCATGCTTTGGCCTAATAGGTCCTTCGTACTCTCATCGTTAGTCCCCAGGTAGGCAAACTGGTCCATTATATTGGATTTATACAAATGCCAATCCTAGACAGGACGTCCGACTACTGGTTCTCGTACCCTTCCAGTTACTACATGACCATCGTAGAACTCACTTTGATGAGATTAAAAAATGAAAACATCATAAAATTCTTGAGAAAGGAAACATGAAAATGTTTATACATGTGAGAATTGAAACGTGCATGATGCGTATATATGTAAGCATGTTATGTTTGACAATATGTATAGCACATTAAATATCACACAAAATCATATGATAGTGGGAGTGCTTGCATGCATTTGTGTGTGAAATAAATGTAAAACAAGTAAATATCAGGAGTTTGCATGTAACCAAATAACACGTAATGAATTAAAATCTAATCGACTATAGTATAGGCTCTAAGGGTCTAATAACCTATCATATATCCCTATATTCAAAGCTCTGATACCAATCTGTCACACCCTGACCCGCAACGGAAATGGTAGTCGGGGCATGATTGGGTTTTCATCAAAGCTCATGACATTTACTATTATAAAAGTTTCATATTTATTATATCAAATTAAAAGAAATATTCCAATCAACACACAAACCATACAATCACCAAATGTTCTAAACATGACATTCAAGAAATGGTTTATTCTTCTTCTAAGGCCCAATCTTATGTGTTCCTTGCTTCAACCTGATCACCTGTATCATGTGTAAAAATAGAGTTTTGGGTCAACAAAGTTGGCGAGTGAATCCCGTTTAAAATTTAAATAAATGATATGGATTAATTTAACAAAAATGTGTATAACCAAATATGAGCAAACGTATATGTAAACAATTCACAAAGCACATAAGCATCTAGCAATGTGCATGAGTATGATAACTGATGAACTGTGAGATCAAGGCTCAATCAAACGGAGCCGATCTAATGAGGCACGCGATGGTCTACCCGTCTATACATGGAACTTATGGGCCTGTTATGAATGCATGACTGAAATGAGAAAATAAATAATGAGCTGTGAGATCAAGGCTCAATCAAACGGAGCCGATCTGATTAGGCAACGCGATGCTCTACTCGTATCCAACGAGGAACTGATGGGCCTAATGTGACAGCTTGACTGAAATGAGAAAGTATAACCACAAATAGCAATAAACAAAATATCACATATCACGTTAGTTCACATAATGGTAATAACACAAGTGTTTGAATAAAAATTATAAATAAACGACACATGATACACCCCAAAACAAGAATAAAAAGCGGAGATTTGTAAGAATTCACTCACAGTGGGTGCGTTTCTTGAGTTGATAACGAGCGCGCACGATTATAGATTCCAACTGACGAGAAAACTAACCTAAATATTGTCACAACCCGACCCGCAGCGGAATAAGAGTCGGGGCATAATTGGGTTATCACCAAAGCTCATGATATTTACTATTATGTTTCATATTTATTTAAATCAAAATTACATTCTCAATAATCCAAACATGTCCATACAAATACAAAGAAAATAACCAACTAAACAATTCCAAGCTCTAAATCATTTTATTCTTCTAGGCCAATCCTATGTGTTTCTGGCTGCAGCTGGTTCACCTGTATCATGTGTAAAAATAGGGGTTTTTGGGTCAATATAAGTTGGCGAGTGAACCTTGTCAGATAAACATTTATAATTGATTTTCTTGTTATTTTATCAAGGAAAAATTGTGCAATAATCATAAGTGAGCAAATGTAAACAATCAAACAGTAGCAATAACAATCACAAACTATAACATACAATAACACATAATATCATACAATAACATACCAACATCATACAATAAATAACATGAATGAAACTGTGCGATCAAGGCTCAATCAAACGGAGCCGATCGTATTGCATGTACTGAAAATGATAAATGTTTGTGCGATCAAGGCTCAATCAAACGGAGCCGATCGTATGTTGGCACGCCAGGTTCACGCTCATAATGTAATGGGGAACATGCTCAACGCTCATAATGTAATGGGGAGCGGCGGCCTATGAAATTGCATGTACTGAAAATAATGAATTTAATCTAACAATAACCACATAAACAATTGAAACAAACTGAATACACATTTGTTCATGATATGATGTATGCACAATGGTTTAAGTATAATAAGTAGCAAGACACATGATACACCCCAAAAACATGATTAAAACGGGGAATTTGTAAAGATTCACTCACATTGGGTGCGTTTGATTGGAGATGGTGAGATGCGCACGAGTTGGAAGAGTTGAACAACGAGAATTACTAACCTAAATAAATAACGGAAAATATAGTAAATGAATGGATTTTATTAAGGATTTTAATGGAATTTTTAGATATATTTTTGTGAGTTTAAGGCTATTTCCTATCTTTAAAAACATTATTTTTAAGTATTTTTAATTGATTTTTTAAATTAAATTAAATAATTAAAAATATAAAAATAAGTTGACTTTTTTTCATTGACCGTTGACCATTGACCGTTTGACTTGTTGACCGGTTTTATTGTGTAATTGTATGCGCCGGGTGAGGCTCGAACCCGAGACCTCCCGTACGCGTGCACGCAGCTCTACCAACTGAGCTACGTGTCTAACCTGAAATAATTCTGTTTTTAATTATACTTATATATTAACTCAGCTTATTCAAAATTCTTTTATTTTCAAAAACATTTTAAATCATCGAACCGGTGCCATGTACAGGTCTCGAACCCGGGACCTGTGCTTTAACGCTACACACAGTCCACCGCTGGACTGTGTGTCTAACTTGGTTAATATACAGATTTTTATTATATTTAACAACTAACGTAAGTTAACCCGGTTCAGTTAGAAAAATAAAACGTTTTTTATTACGGAGAGGGTGCGTGTATCAGGGATCGAACTCGCGGCGTGTGCGTATTATTTGCACACAGTCCACCGCTGGACTGTGTGTCTAACCCGTTTAAAATACCAATTTTAATGATCCTTATAATGTTAGCACAGTTCATCTTCCCCGTTAGTTTTTACAGACAGTAGATTACCCCTCTGTTTTCTTGTTTTAAAACGATTAACACATTCATAAGACTGAGATGAAATGACAAAGACTGTGTTGGAAACAAACATACCGGAGGAATAATTCAACTCAGAATTCCGGCAAGGCGTCAGCTCTGTTTTTATGAACTTCAACTGAGCAAGCAAATTATTCGTTTTGATTAGCTAAACGTGGAATTGAAGTGCTAAACAAGCGTTAACAGGGTGTTTAAATGTCCATACCGTTTCACAGCTGAAAATAAGGATTTCCAGAAATTTTCCGGCGAACTGGAATTATCTGATAACAGCGTCTGAATTCGATTTCAATTGAAAGGTCCGAGTTAGAAATAGCTTAACAATTGATAGACCACGACGGTATTGAAAGACTTACCGTTTTGATGGAGAATACGGTTTTTCGGCGACTTGCAGAAACTTTCCGGCGAGTTCAAATAGCTTCCCCGGTGGACTGAAAATTGTGCGGAAATGTAATTGGAGGTTTGTAGAGTGTGTTTGAGTCGCAAGAGGGGACAAAGATTGAAGTATTCCTGGAATTGAAAGTTTTCGGTTATAAAAACCGATCCTTTCTCGAATTTAAGTTTATTCAAGGCAAACTTGATTGAAAGCGTCGGTGCATCGGTTAAACTCAGTAAACCGAGATCAATCAAACGTCTTTGGACGTTTGGTGACCGATTTCGGTTACAGTTGGCGTAACCGTTGATTTATGGTTGTCTGTAAGATTTATTTGTTTCCCATAGTTGACAGAAAACAACAAGTGGTGGAGCGGTTTTGCGTGTGAGTGTTAAGTCTTTGGAGTTCACAACCCGGCTGACTCGGGTTCGAGTCCCGGCAGCCTCATTTTATTTTATTTATTTTATTTTTACTTTTTATCAATTATAATTTTTTATAGTTTAGTTTGTTTATTAATTATGTATCATTAAAAATCAAAATAGCCTTAAATACGCAACGTGACATTTATAACTTGATATTTGGTTACAAAACGGAGCGGGTTTGGAAACCAGTTTTGACAAATGTTACAAATATTCACGTAATAATTCGGCAAATATATTTATTTTGTTTGAAATTAATATTTTTGTTTTAGGACTTTTATTAGATTTTTAAGAGTATTTATTACAAATTTAGAGCTTAAAAAGTCTTATTTTTATAGGTATTTTTAGGAATTTTGTAGCAAAAATAAAGAAAATAGGTAATAAAAAATATACCCCATTTTAGGGGTTGAACCGGCCGAGTTTGTGATTATTCGCAGAGTGAGAGGATCGAACTTGTGACCTCCCGTATACGTGCACGCAGCTCTTCCAACTGAGCTACGTGTCTAACTCGGTATATATCAATTTTTAATTATATATATATACATACTAAGTTACACCATAATACGTTTATATTAAAAAGGTTTGGTAATTTCAGAATGCGTGTAACCGACCCGCTTGAACCCGCGACCTGAGCTTCGTGTTGCACACAGCTCGACCAATTGGGTTGTGTGTCTAACCCGGAGGATATAAGATTTTTTTACTGTTATATACTTACTAGCACAGTTCATATATAAGTTTAATTAACAAGGTTTGAATATGGGAGCGGATCGGAACATGTATGAACTCGAACCAGGGACCTTGATCTCGAACGCACACAGTCCATCCACTGGACTGTGTGTCTAACCCGGTGTATATACCGCTTTTAAATTGATTTAAACAAATTCTCACTTCGTCTTCTACATTTCAAAATTACATAAACTGAAACACCAACTGGATTTGATAAATTTCTACTATTATTAGATACTTGCTATATATGTATATATAGGATTTTTATAAAACAAAAATAAAAAAAGGATAGAGTAAAGAATTATACCGAAATGAAGGCACTTAAAATTTCCGGCGAGATTCAACTTCCGGCGCGGTGTTTTTGAGGAACAGAAGGTTGGAAAGAGTTTTACGATGAATATGCATTCTAACTGAACTCATGACCCTCTATTTATAGTCGAATTTGGTCATAAGATTTAATTTTCTTTCGGTTTCAGTTAAATCCCATTATGGGTGATGATTGTAACTCATAACTGAAAACATTTAACTCATTGATTGAGTCAGACTCTTGATTACGAACGGTTACAACAGTTAATGGAAAGAAAAAAACGGCATTTGAATTGATTGCCTAAATGATTTCACCTGTTGGGCAGGATTCCGAACCAGTTTCAAAGGATGCATATATATATGTAAAAAGGGTTATTTGATTCATACAGATGTTGGGTGTGCTGCAGTGGTGTGTATGGTGTTTGATTTGGGTGGAGACCTGGGTTCGATCCCGCGGTCCACCCTTTATTTATTTTTTGGACTAAATACATATTATTTATATATATTTTATTTATTATTATTATTTTATTTTTATTATTATTTATTTTACTAATACTAAAATATAACTAATTTCTTAAATAAATACGTAACGAAAAATCATAACATATACTTGAAATACACAAATGGAGCGGGTTTCAGAACCCGTTTTTCGTCAGATGTTACACGAGGGGGGTTGAAGATGAATGACAGCGCGTGGTTCGACAAAGATGGTTCTGATGATCTGGTGGTTTCGAAATCCAAAGCGGTAAGTTATCATGTTCATTCCGTTGTTTTCCAGGTCGATTTCATGTGGTGGGTTTTATAGTCAACTGTTTTTGTTCGTTTCAGGGGTTCCTGAATCATGTTTTAAAGCTGCTTCTTTTGGATTGTTTCTGGCGCTTTTATATTTGTTTTAAATGGCCTTCGAATTTGATTCTGTGTGAGGAATTATTTTGTGGATTAGACGATGTTTTGGTTATGGTTTATGGAATAAATGGTTGCTGGATTACGAGACGAAGACGCATGTTTTTGGGTTTGTTTTGGCTATTTCGTATGGGGCTGAACACTTTTTTGGTTGGCTTTATTTAAACCTAAGTGGTCTTGTAGGTGCGATTTCAAAGTTCCGATTTAGGGGTGAATGGGTCTACGCTCTTCTTTCGTATGATTCTTTTTTTTCAATAAATGGCATGTTGCACATCGTGGGTTTGAATTATGATAGCGACCGTTTATATGAAAGTTCTGTTTTATTTTGTAACCGAGTCAAGTTTAGTCGGGCTATTGCTTTGCTTACAATGGTTTATTTTGGTGTCGGTTTTAACCGGTTTACATCAGGGTTTTCAGGTTGCACGTCGCCAGTGGGCTTTTTTTCGAACGAAGACGATGAAGATCAAAATCAAGATCAAGGACGGAGACATTTTTTTTTTAAATATATGTAATGTATGTTCTATGTAAAAAGAAATCATGTAATTTTTTACGACGCTTTAAGAACTATGTTTTAGATAAAAAAATGTTGTTTTCTATTAAAAAACATGGTGTAATCATTTTTACGGTGCTGTGATATTTATAATAAATTTTATGAGAGTGTTATAATTGAAGAGATTGAAACCTTGATTTGATGGGACATTTTTCTGCAGGGAATCAGTGGGGGTGAAAAATTACCCAAATGCCCTCGCAGATACAAAATGAATTAAAAAATAAAGAAATGCACCCAGGTACATTTAAAAGTCAAACAACAAATCCTAGTCACACATCCGATCTTGATCAAAGGCAAAGATTGGTTTTTAGAGTTCTCGTAACTCAATCGAGTTCCTATTTTAACCATTACACACACATACACACACATATATGGAAGGATTTAAATGAAAACGCTAAATATTGCAAGAATCATGAGAAAGAATGAAAAACCACTAGAACTTGGTCAAAAATAAGTGAAATTCAAAATTTTCTTTTACACTTGTCATTATCATTCGAATACAATTCTAGAAATTTAATTTATACATTTAAATTTACGTGAATTTGGAAATAAAGAAAATTTACAGATGTGTAAGTTTGCCATTTACACATGTGTAAATTTGTTATATTTACACATGTATAAAAAATCTAATAAGAATGATTATGAGAGGGGAAATGAATTATTTAATGTTGTAATTTCTTTTTTTATGTTGTATTTTAATTAAAACTATGATTGTAATAAAAAATGGTTTTGGTTGCTTTTCTCATTCGTTCTCACGGTTCTCTCAATATTTATCGTTCTCAAGATATCCCTCCCATATATATATATATATATATATATATGATTAGGTTCAAGAGTGAACAATAGTGTATTTGCGAATCGAGGGAACTAATCCTAACCATACACGTGTGTAAATCAATGGCTAGGATTTGTGTATAAAATACACTAGTGTATTTTACAATTTGATGATGAAATCCTAGTCATACACGTGTGTAAATCAATGGCTAGGATTTATTCACCCAGTTCGCAAATATACTAGTGTTCACTTTAGAACCCCACCTTATATAGAGGGAGGTTCATTTGAGAATAAATTTTAATTTAGAAGAAAAAGAACAAAGAGTATGATTGTAAAACATTATATAGTTTTCCTCTAATCTCAATTGTTATTATCCTTGACTAATTAATTAGTCATAAAGATTATCTTCCCCTACAGTAAAATTTTTGTTTTACACACATCAAAATTTATCCCACATGTTTTGACATTTATTCTACACATATTGAAAATTATCCTACATACCTCGTAATTTATTTTACATTTTAAATTACTTTTTTTTTCTTCTTTGAAAATAAGCTACAAATTTAATGTAGCTAGCTATTAAAAAGGAAGATTACTAATTAATGATCCATCTAAGTTTACCACTTACACTAATATTAAATACAAAAATTTAAAAAAAAGTAAAAATCAAGCATTCTTATTGGTTGAAATTTTTTCTTTTTATTTTTACAAAAAATTCTTCTCATTTGAACCCTCTAATATATATATATATATACACACACATACATACACGCTTCTTTAAAAGTATATGAACACCCCTAGTGATGGGTTAAAAGACTCTCGCTCTACTTAAGTTATAAACAACCAATGGGGTGGTGGTACATTGGCAAAGGAAATTCCTTTAGAAACCTAGGTTGAGAGAGATGTTTTGGGTTTAAGTCCCATAAACAATAAGGATTAATAAGAAATTTGGAGTTAAAATAAATAATAAGTTATAAACAATATGTGGTACTATTTAATTGACATTGTTGTAATTTAAGTTATTATAAATGTGTGGCAGTTTATAAAAGCGTGACCAAAGTAGTTTTTTTTATATAAATGTGTGGCAATTTACACAAGTGCACATTACTTTTACGTATAGCCCAATTAGAGATGGGCATAATCGGGTTTTATTATTACCCGGAACCCGTTTCAACCCGGACCCGGTTCTGCTTGGATGTCATTGGAACCGGGTATGGTGTGGAACCGGGTCCAGTTTCTACCCGGGTTCACACCCAAGAATATGGAACCGTGTAGAACCGGGTAAGGGTATTATGGAACCGGGTATGGTGCAGAACCGGTTTCTGATAGTATTGGGAACCGGTTCCTGACAGTCAAACCTGTCATTTTACTGTTCAGAACCGGTTCCTGACAGTCAAACCAGCCATTTTACTATTGGGAACCGGTTCCTGACAGTCAAACCTGTCATTTACTGTTCAGAACCGGTTCCTGATAAATGTTACCATTGGAAACTGGTTCCTGATTAAAAAATCGTTTTTTTTTTATATAAACCCCTTCCTACTTACCATTTCTAAACTTAACACTCACCATCATCAACTTACAAAATCAATCAACTTCTAAGTTCTTGCAAAATACCTATGGCATGCAACGACGAAGTTGTTACGGTCTTAGAGACGAAAAGAAACCCAGCTATATGGAAGAATTTTGATCTCTGTTTAATGTCCGACAGCCACGAGATGGCTAGATACAAAGATTGTGGAAAATTTATGAAGGCCGCAGCCAACTCAACCCTTAAGAAACACACTGAGGCGGCATTGCCCATTGACGAAGGCAAAGAAAAATGAGGCGGGAGAATGTTCCGGCACCGGTTCTTCAAATGTTTGATGTAACCCGTTTGGTTTGGTGTTTTTAATAAAGTTTGTGTAATGTTTCTTTCTATTGTGTTTGTTATGTTTGATTTTTATTATTAGTTACATTGATAAATAAAAATAGTAACAATAATCGGCTAAAATTAAAAAAAACAAATTAATCGGTTACAATATATAAAAAAAATTAACCGGTTACAAAAAAAATAAAAAATTACTCAGAACCGGTTCCAGTAAGATTTTATTTCTTTGATCGTTTACTGCGGCGGGTGCAACACTTTCCGATGAGTTTCTCTTAGGTGCGGGTACCTCGGTACAATCGTCGTCCGAATCGTTAGTCTCCACTTCTTCGTCCTC
The DNA here is from genome assembly GCA_947069175.1 of Scalesia atractyloides. Taxonomy (NCBI): domain Eukaryota; kingdom Viridiplantae; phylum Streptophyta; class Magnoliopsida; order Asterales; family Asteraceae; genus Scalesia; species Scalesia atractyloides. The sequence continues at coordinate 18,802,451 of CAMTDV010000027.1, forward strand.
CTCTTCATCAACAATTTTATGCTCTAACTCAACTTCATCTTATAGACTAGTTTTATGTTGAACACGATCAACGGCATCCAAATGGTCCTTTAAGCATATTGCCATCTCTAGCGATTCCGGAGTTAGTCTTGTTCTTCTAATTGACAAAACCCTGCCACTAAGAGAAAACACACTTTCCGAAGCTACCGTGGAAGCTTGGACCGTTAGTATATCACGAGCCATGGTGGCTAGAATCGGGTATTCGGATTCTTTCGATTTCCACCATGCCAAAACATCAAATTTCCTATACTCCTCGGTGGTCATAGTAAGCGAATACTGATTTTTTTTATATCTCCCAAGTTCACTTGTTGGTTCACTACCCCTTTGTTGTCTAGCCTTCTCGTCTCTAACAACATTCAACATGGTTATAAGTGAATCCCCGCTTGTTTCGTCGTTAGAGGCCGTGGACCGAGACTCAAACAAATTTGTATGATTTTTTCACCATATTTTTTAAAATAATGATCATAAAGTTTGGCCATACACTCATTGAATATTTTTTTTTGTTTTTGGTTTTAAAGTTGGATCCCTCTCATGCATATCCAACTTGTCATAAATTTCATCAATTAAAGCTTCAACACCCGGTACGTTTAAAGCTGGATTTAAAGCGGCGGCACATAGAAAAACGGGTGGTAATTCTAAAAAAATATTTTTAAAATTTTTGAATCATTGGTCTCGTCATATTCCTTAACATGTCACTAGAATTTTCAAACTTTTTAAAATTAGTTGTTATCAAATACAATTGATCCACAACTTTAGAACTAGTAGGATAATAAACACCGGAAATCAAAGTCGTTGTACTTTGAAAAACTTGTAAAAAAGTACTTAGGTTATGAATATTTTCCCAAGCCGTGTTGGGAAAGGGGACGACTAGGTACTCATCACTTAAAGTTGTATGAAAAGATTTTAAAGTGCCCATTTGCCTTATAGCAATTTCAAACATATGACAAGTTGAATTCCAACGAGTCGGTATATCCCAATTCGGTCCAATAATTTTTTGGTTGACATCTTTACAAAGTTTTTTATATTCTTGATATGTTTCTTTTCCACTTTTGAAAACATCTTGGAGCATAGCTCTAAATGCTATAATAAAATCCGATACAAATTGATCTTTTTAACCGGTTTGCACTACTAAGTTAATAATATGTGCAACACATCGTGTGTGGAAAAAAACACCATCAACTATTGGTTTGTACTTCAACTTTAATTTTTCAATCGCCGTTGTGTTGTTTGAAGCGTTATCAAAGGATATTGAAAAAATTTTATCTTCTAAACCATATTTAATTATTGTGCCATTTATAATTTTATAAATAATTTCTCCCGTATGAGGAGAAGGAAACTCGTCAAACGCAATCGTACGCTTCATCATTTGCCATGTATCGGGATCAACCCAATGAGCGGTGACACATATGTACGATTCCGGTAAACCATGTGGAGCCGACCACATATCACTAGTTTGGTTTACACTAGTTTTTAAATTCTTAAAAAAAAACAATTAAATCTTTTTTTGCATTTTCCCATAAACTTAAACAAAGACGTTTTAAAGTGCGACGACTTACATGTTTATAGCGAGGTTGTAGCGTCTCCCGAATAAGATTAGTAAGATCGGGGTCGTCGAAGTGTCCAAACGGCAACGCTTTTTGTATCAACAACCTCGCCATCCGATCGCAAGCTAATTTTTGCTCATAACGAAAAATGGTACCATCTTTGGATAGTGGACTTGACCGGATGTCATTTCCTTTAAAGCTTTGCAATACTTATTAATATTCTTCGTTAACGTTGAGTTTGATTCCTTGGCTAATAACGATCCACAATGTTTACATTGAGCTTTTTGCGAGCCGTCACTCATCTCGACCAACTCCCAATTGCTCCAAACTTCCTTATTGCGATTATGAGACAATGTTCCAACCACATATGGAACCGATTGATCTTGAGGAACATTGTTAACGGATTGGGAATTTACGTTTTTGGAACTCTTTGAGGCCATTTGTTGATTAGAATGTGAAAAGAACAAGAAAGAAATGTAACAAGAAGAATATATATGAGAAATTGTGTGCTAAACAATAGATTTCTAAACAATATATATAGAATCGGTTCCAACGGTCAGGAACCGTTTCCAAAGGTAACATTATAACGGCTATAACCGGTTCCAACGGTAACATTATAACGGCTATAACCGGTTCTAGCGGTAACATTATAACGGCTATAACCGGTTCCTTCTAGAACTGCATTTCCGGGTACTGGTGGAACCGGGTACTAGTGAAACCGGGTACGGGTAGGAACCAGGTACGACCCGATTCAAATGGTAAAATTATGGAACCGGGTTGGAACCAACGGGTATTTTGAACCCGGAACCGGTTCTACTTAATGTCGGGTAGGAACTGGAACCGGGTCCAGTTCGGTTCTACCGGTTCGGGTTCGGAACCGGTTTTTATGCCCATCTCTAAGCCCAATACAAACCAAAGTGTGGGGCTTGATGTGTTAGGCCCAAATTGTTCTTGGTTTAGGTGGGCTCAAGCAATGACTGATTTCTTGATAGTTGATTAAGGCCCAAGACAAAATCGATCTTGTCCACAGTGATGCCTAACTTACCAATTGCGTGTCAAAATTATTCGACCTCGTCGACGTTTTAGCAAGATCTTGTTTGTGTATTAGTTAGAACTTAGTGAACAAGAAGTACTGAACAATACGAGAAAATCAATTTCCACTGAAAGTCAAGCTATGTGAGTCCAAATATGCATGAAAGCGATAGTTCATAGGGGCGAACCTGTTGGAAATTTAGTGAAAATAGCATTTTTCACAAATATAGGAAATGGGTATTTTCTAATTTTGAACGATAAATAAATATTATAAACTGAGGTTTATATAGATATTTATTCCCGGGTTTGTGTTCTATGTTGGAAGAGCTTCGCAACAAACTAAACCACGTCCAAAACGGAGCTAAGATGAATGAGATATCGATGCTCAAAGTTTGGTGGTTGAAACATTAAATGCTGGAATAAATGGGAAAGTAGCATCTTGTCCCACATAGGAGGAGTGATGAAACTTAAATGGGTATTTAAGTGGGAACACTCCTTCCTTATTGTTTCATGGAAGCACACACTAAGTGTACTCGCAAAGGGTGCGGAGCACCCGAACACACACGCGCGCGTGGCGTGGGCAATGGGCGCGATGTGGTGCTTAGATGGCACACTTTGCACTTCTATTTTTTACCACGCGCGCGTGGCTCAGCAAAGGCTGCAAGGACCAGGTGGCACAGACCCTAGAAGGCAACGTGGCAAAGGGGCGCACAGGTACACAGGTAGTGCCGCGCGTGGCTCAGTGAAGGCTGCAAGGACCAGGTGGCGCAGACCCTAGAAGGCAACGTGGCAAAGGGGCGCGCAGGTACACAGGTAGTGGCGCATGGTGTAGGCAGTCCAGGTTGCGCCGCAGATGTCTGACGTGCGCGCGCGCAGCACATTAAAGTGAACCAGTATGGCGCGACTGTGTGGCGTGACCAGATGGGTTCCCTGGTGACGAGGCGTGCGCGCGCAAGGGCAAGGGCTGGCGTACCAGTAGGCTCGCGCAAGGATGTGAGCCATACTTGCGCACGCGCAATAGGACTGTGGAGCAAGGATGCTCGCGCAAGGTGTTGCGCACCAGTAACCTAGCGTAGGGATGTGAGCCACACTGGCGCGCGCACCAGCAGGCTAGCGTATGAAGGCGCGCGCGCGCGACCTGCTGCTTCCAGAGTTAATGATAGATCAGTTACACTTCAGCAGTTGAAACAGACGATTCAAGGGTCTTGACCAGGAATGTAACTGACGAATTAAAGTGCATTAAAAACGTTTAATGCAATTTAATTCGTTGAGTTAAATCTTTTTGAGTGTTTCAACCCAGATGCAGTATAAATACAGCATCACCTCAACACCAGAAGACACACCTTGAACACCATCGAATTCTCTACAGAAATTTTCTTCTTCTCCTTTCTTGCAGCAAGGTACACCTCCGGGTTGTTGTCATCTCTGGCAGTGCAACTGCTTGGGCTGTTGTATCCTGGAAACAAACGAGTTCTCATGGAAGACTCGAAATTAGTTTTAAGGGACCCGTGTCTAACACGATCCTCAGCCAAGAACTTACTTTTCTGTTTAAATTTTGTTCTTGTATTTCGATTATTTCAGTTGTAAAAGTATTATAATTTACAGCTTTATTTAGTTCTGTATTGTAATTCGAAATTATAAAAGTTTTTATTTATTTTATGCGAACGGGTTCCTACAATCTTAAAACAAATTTTTTAAAAACACCGTTCGTGTAGAATCAAAACCATTCTGTTCTGGCAGTTTGTGTTTTTAAAAACATATTTTATTTTCCGGTTTTCATCTTCAAATGAGCGACTTTGGTTGAAAACCATTTCGGATTACTTCAATTCGTTCGTAACAAAAGTTATAAAAACTTTCTGGTTTGGTCTTCAAAGTTAGACTTAGAAGCCAAACAGTTAGTGTGCACTAAAATTATAAGAGTTTTTCTGTTTTGGTCTTCAAAGTTGGACTTAGAAGCCAAACGGTAAATTCGTGGTAAATTAAATTAAGAGTTTACTTCTGTTTTTATTGGTTTAAAACGGAATTTCGGACTAAAATTTTAAAATTACTTTTTAGAATGTCAACTGAAAACAACAACAATGTGAACACGAATGTTAACAACCTTGTCGTTGGAACCCCTGCCAACACTGTGGGAGCGACCACAGTGGCAAACCATGCTGAACGACCTGAGAAGTTCTCGGGTCTCCACTTCAAGAGGTGGCAACAGAAGATGTTCTTCTACTTGACCACCATGAATCTTGCGAGGTTCTTGACTGAAACCGCTCCCCAACCTGCGGAAGGGGAGACCGATGCTCAAGCTTAGTGCGCAGTTGATGCTTGGAAGCATACGGATTTCATATGTCGAGGCTATATGCTTAATGGCCTTTCGGATGCATTGTATAATGTGTATTACAATGTCAAGACTTCCAAAGAATTATGGGATCTCTTGGACAAAAAGTACAAAACGGAAGATGCGGGAAAAAAGAAGTTTGTTGTCGCCCGTTTCTTGGACTATAAAATGGTCGATAACAAGACTGTTATGAACCAAGTCCAAGAGTTGCAGATTATACTTCATGACATCCACGCTGAGGGCATGGTTCTTAGCGAGACATTTCAAGTGGAAACAAAAATTGAAAAATTGCCTCCTTCGTGGGTAGAATTCAAAAACTACCTAAACATAAACGAAAGGAAATGACGGTGGAGGAACTTGTGGTCCATCTTCGAATCGAAGAGGACAACAAGGTCGCTCTAAAAGGCACCATTGCGCAAGCTGCGGCTAAAGCAAACATGGTGGAAGTTGGGGATTCCTCCAAAGGCAAAAGGGGTAAACTAACGAAAAAGGACAAGGGGAAAGCAAAAGTTAACAACCTTGGACCAAGAAAGGGGGCTGTGAAAAAGAAGTATGCGCCTTTCCAAGGTACTTGTTACAATTGTAACGAGACGGGGCATTGTGCTAACGAATTAAAGAAACCTAAGCGTGAGCATGCGCATATGGTTGATGAGGATGGTATGCATCTAATTGCAATGATAACCAAGGAAGCGGCTATGATTGAAGAAGTCAACGTGGTGGGCGCCAACCCACCAGGATGGTTCGTTGACACGGGTGCAACCCGCCATGTTTGTGGAGACAAGTCATTGTTCTCAACATTCAAGGAAGCAATGGGTGAAGAAAAGCTTTATATGGGAAATAAAGCTACCGCCGAAATCAAGGGTGAAGACACAGTGATCTTGGAGATGACTTCTGGCAAGGAGCTCACGTTGAGCAAAGTCCTCTATGTCCTGGATATACGGAAGAATATCGTATCGGGTTGGTGCTCAACAAGTTTGGTTTTCGTCTAGTGTTTGAATCGGACAAATTTGTTTTATCTAGACGTGGAATGTATGTTGGAAAGGGCTATGCCCTTATTGGTATGTTCAAAATGAATATAACGGTGGTTAACACCAAGAAAAACATGAATGAAATTTCTACTTCTACTTACATGATTGAGTCTTCAAATGTTTGGCATGGTAGATTAGGACATGTAAATTTTAATTCATTACGACGTTTAATTAAATTAAATATGATACTAACATTCCATATTGATTCCGATTACAAATGCGAAACATGTGTAGAATCCAAACTTACAAGATCATCGTTTAAATTGGTTGAAAGAATAACCGAACCCCTTGATTTAATTCATACCGATGTGTGTGATTTAAAAGCGGTTCCCACATATGGAGGAAATAAGTACTTTATCACGTTTATTGATGATTGTACTAAATATTGCTATGTATATTTACTTAAAAGTAAAGATGAAGCAATAGAAAAGTTTATCTTGTACAAAAACGAAGTTGAGAATCAACTTAAAAAGAAGATAAAAGCGGTTAGAAGCGACCAAGGAGGTGAATATGTCGCACCTTTTGCGGATTTATGCGCAAAAAGTGGCATTGTACATGAGTGTACACCTCCTTATTCTCCACAATCAAATGGCGTTGCGGAACGTAAGAACCGTACATTAAAAGAAATGATGAACGCCATGTTGATCAGTTTGGGTGTGAACCGAGAAATGTGGGGGGACGCGATTCTCTCAGCGAATTATCTTTTGAACAAGATACCACTTAAAAATAGGGACGGAACTCCATATGAGTTATGGAGAAAAAGGAAGCCTTCGTACAAATACTTGAAAGTGTGGGAGTGCCTAGCAAAGGTGATTGTACCACCTCCTAAGACTCTTAGGATAGGACCCAAAACTGTTGATTGTGTATTCATAGGATATGCACATCAAAGTAGTGCACATCGTTTTCTTGTACATGAGTCCAAGAATCCCGATGTCCACGTAAACACTATCATGGAGGCAAATCCTAACATCGTCTCATACTTTGAAAATGTGTTTCCTATGCTAGGAGAACCACATGAAACCTCACCAACGATGGTTGATGAAGCAGGTCCAAGTTCATCTATGTGGTTAGATGAAACACATGATCGACCAGAGGTCGACCAAGGTGACCTTAGACGAAGTAAACGGCCAAGGATTGCAAAATTTTGGGACAGACTTCATGAGCTATATGGTTGAGGGTGAGCCCAATACCTATCGCGAAGCGGTTTCTTCCGCGGAAGGACCTCAATGGAAAGAAGCAATTAAGAATGAAATTGATTCTATATTGCAAAATCATACTTGGGAGTTAGTAGATCTTCCACCTGGTTGTAAACCACTTGGATATCGTTGGATATTCAAAAGGAAAATGAAAGTATTGATAAATACAAGGCGAGGCTAGTAATAAAAGGGTTTAGACAAAAACAAGGTCTAGATTACTTTGATACTTACTCACCTGTGACACGAATAACCTCTATAAGATTGGTTCTTGCAATTGCGGCTTTAAGAAATTTGGAAGTTCACCAAATGGATGTAAAAACCGCATTTCTAAACGGCGATTTAGAAGAAGAGATTTACATGGAACAAACCGAGGGTTTTTCAGCCCAGGAAACGAGGGCAAAGTATGTAAATTGGTCAAGTCTTTGTACAGCTTGAAGCAAGCTCCAAAACAATGGCACCAAAAGTTTGATCATGTCATGATTGACAATGGCTTCAAAATAAATGAGTGCGACAAATGTGTTTACTATAATGACACACCAAGAGGTTATGTGATTTTATGTCTTTATGTGGATGATATGCTTATCATTGGGAGTAACGATCATATGATCAACTCAACTAAAGACATGTTGAAAGCGAGGTTTGACATGAAAGACATGGGTTTAGCGGATGTGATTCTTGGTGTAAAAATCACTAGAACGCAAGATGGTCTTATCTTAAGTCAAACTCACTACGTGGACAAGATCCTTGGGAAATTCAATTCGGAAGATACGAGTATAGCTCGAACTCCGATTGATAATACTCAACGTCTAAGGAAAAATAGAGGCGAAGGAGTTGCTCAGTTAGAGTACTCAAGGATCATTGGTAGTCTCATGTATCTAATGACATGTACTAGACCTGACTTAGCATATGCCATAAGCAGGCTAAGTAGATACAGTAGTAATCCAAATGATGATCATTGGAAAGCTATCACACGAGTGCTAAGATACATAAGATACACGAGAGATTACGGATTACATTATACCTGTCATCCAGCAGTGATCGAAGGATACACTGATGCGAACTGGATTTCGGATATAAAGGATCATAGATCGACAAGTGGATATGTATTTACACTTGCGGGAGCAGCTATAGCTTTGAAGTCGTCCAAGCAAACTGTTATAGCTAGATCCACGATGGAATCCGAATTCGTTGCTTTAGATAAAAGTGGTGAAGAGGCGGAGTGGCTACGTCAATTTGTGGAAGATATTCCAAGATGGCCAAAGCCGTTGATGGCGATTTACATACATTGTGACAATACATCAGCGCTTGCGAGAGCACAAAGCTCTATGTACAATGGCAGATCAAGGCACATTCGACATAGGCACAAAACAGTGGTCAAATAATCTCAACAGGTATTATCTCGGTTGACTATGTGAAGTCAAAAGAGAATATTGCAGACCCGTTAACGAAAGGCTTAAGCAAAGATTTAGTTTATACGGGGTGAAGAGGAATGGGACTAAATCCCATGGATGAAGGGAATATGAGGGAAACCTAACCTAGTTGACTGGAGATCCCAAGATCTAGGTTCAATAGGCAAACTTAATCATAAACCCAAAGGGAGTCACTGTGGGGGGTGCCCCAAAAGATTCATAAAAGGGAGTTATATACTTCTTAGTCCATTCCAATCAGTGACATGAAGTAAGGTTAAGCATGTTGAGGTTAAGGATTTGAGGAAATCAAATTAACCATGTTGCTTTTAATGATTCGACGAATCCCCTATGTTAGAGAGAAGTGGGGTCGCTTCTAATGGATTTGTAGGGAGGCGCAAATCCTAGAGCTCTCGCAGAATCAGGAAAGTGTTCCATGATCACGAACGGACACAACCATGAGGAGATGACAAAACTAGGGAGAGTATTGTGTGAATGTATATTGTCGCCTACATAAATGGGGGATTGTTCAAAGACACCGCGTCTACAAGACCCTAGGAGGCTAAGTATGCTTCACAAAAGAGGGTTCAAAGGTTACGCCTACCTATCTTGCAATACTTGACTGTTGAATTTGTATCGTTGGAACTTGAAAGGGGAAAGATCGATTTCCATTCATGTGGGGGATTGTTGAAAATTTAGTGAAAATAACATTTTTCACAAATATAGGAAATGGGTATTTCCCAATTTGGACGATAAATAAATATTATAAACTGAGGTTTATATAGATATTTATTTCCGGGTTTGTGTTCTACGTTGGAAGAGCTTCGCAACAAACTAAACCACGTCCAAAACGGAGCTAAGATGAATGAGATATCGATGCTCAAAGTTTGGTGGTTGAAACATTAAATGCTGAAATAAATGGGAAAGTAGCATCTTGTCCCACATAGGAGGAGTGATGAAACTTAAATGGGTATTTAAGTGGGAACACTCCTTCCTTATTGTTTCATGGAAGCACACACTAAGTGTACTCGCGAAGGGTGCAGAACACCCTAACTCGCACTCGCACTCACACAGGCGCTTTGATGGCGTACCTTTGTATTTTTTGCCGCGCGCGTGGCTCAGCAAAGGCTGCAAGAACCAGGTGGCGCAGACCCTAGAAGGCAACGTGGCAAAGGGGCGCGCAGGTACACAGGTAGTGGCGCATGGTGTAGGCAGTCCAGGTTGCGCCGCAAATGCCTGACGTGCGCGCGCGCAGCACACCAAAGTGAACCAGTATGGCGCAACTGTGTGGCGTGACCAGATGGGTTCCCTGGTAACGTGGCGTGCGCGCGCAAGGGCTGGCGCACCAGTAGGCTCGCGCAAGGATGTGAGCCATACTGGCGCACGTGCAATAGGACTGTGGAGCAAGGATGCGCACGCAAGGGTTGGAGCACCAGTAGGCTCGCGCAAGGGGTTGCGCACCAGTAACCTAGCGCAGGGATGTGAGCCACACTGGCGCGCGCACCAGCAGGTTAGCGTATGAAGGCGCGCGCGCGCGCGACCAGCTGCTTCCAGAGTTAATGACAGATCAGTTACACTTCAGCAGTTAAAACAGACGAGTCAAGGGTCTTGACCAGGAATGTAACTGACGAATTAAAGTGCATTATAGACGTTTAATGCAATTTAATTCGTTGAGTTAAATCTTTTTTAGTGTTTCAACCTAGATGCAGTATAAATACAGCACCACCTCAACACCAGAAGACACACCTTGAACACCATCGAATTCTCTACAGAAATTTTCTTCTTCTCCTTTCTTGCAGCAAGGTACACCTTCGGGTTGTTGTCATCTCCGGCAGTGCAACTGCTTGGACTGTTGTATCCTGGAAACAAACGAGTTCTCCTGGGAGACTCGAAATTTGTTTTAAGGGACCCGTGTCTAACACGATCCTCAGCCAAGAACTTACTTTTCTGTTTGAATTTTGTTCTTGTATTTCGATTATTTAAGTTGTAAAAGTATTGTAATTTACAGCTTTATTTATTTCTGTATTGTAATTCGAAATTATAAAAGTTTTTATTTATTTTATGCGAACAGGTTCCTACAGAACCTAACCTGATGGAGTGTTTAACGTTAAAAGAGAAGAGTAGAGTTGTTTTTAAGATCTTATGCACGACGAACGACAATGCGTCCAAAAAATAAAACCTGGAGAGCGCAAATGTAAAAATGTTGTATTTCTATTATACTTTTCTAATAACTATTGACGCATTTTTATTAGTTATCTGAAATTTAATTTAGTTTGTCTTTTTATCATGCTTCCCAACCTAACACAAACTAGACCATAAACTTTTAATATTTCGTGTTAGACAGTCAACCTTAATGATCCGTTTGCGGTGTGCACATAAAATGTATATGTGTGGGTGCTCGGGGGCAAAAGTGGAATGGTACTAACTTTAACGTTATTTTACTAATTTCGTGAAAATAACATTTAAAGCGGCAGATGGTTAGACATGCATTATGTGGTGACGTTGATAGCTGAAAGACACGGGGGTACATGCACCATCCTGTATTTGTCCCGATTAATTGAGTGTTATGTAACTTAGGTCCAAGACTTAATACAAAACTACAATCAAGACGGGGTCTCACTAGAAACAGCCTCTCTATCCGGTAACGCTGTCTACATCTACCCTCCTCAGACCTTACATTCGCTTTGTTATTGGTAGGATTTACTAATTATGATAATGATGAGGATGACAGTCAACCTTAAAAGGTTTAAGACTCCATGAAAACAACTTATAAGTACACCACTTCACGTTCATAAGAGGATTTGGGTAAAGTTTCTACTTCAACTCTAATGTCCGCATTGTACCTACTTTTTAATTTTGTGTCCTTATCGTATTTAGTCAACTTATGTTCATAGTAAAAAATTAATGTCCACATGTGAAGCTTTTGTTTCGTTCGAATCACATGTACTACTCCAACTCATGAAGCTACCATGTTACATATAATAGTTAAGTATTACAAGTGACACTTGTAAATGAATATCTTGATGTGTTTTAGAAGGAAAGACACCAAATGTTTTATGGTCCCTTGTACATGACCCTAAGAATCTCCAATACTATATTTTTCAAAGTGTAACTAAAGTAAATGAGATTTCAATTTTCAATTCCTTTTTCTTAATATATATGACTATAAAGCCGACTTATCTGCCTCAGGTCAAACCTTTTCTCGCTAAGATGGTATGTTTACCGTTGGGATTGGTCGGTTAGTGGTCTAATGATAGAGACAAAGCCTTTAGGAGCACCTAAGGTTTGGAGGTTACGGGTTCAAGTCCCACAAGTGACAAGATTAAGGAAATTCGTTGTTCTAAAAAAACTATCTCGGGTCTAACATATAGATATTTTACAATTGGACATATGTCCATCATGGATTTGTTAATACAAGAAGACACTCATCAAGCTTTACAAATAATACAACCATAACAAACAAAAAAATATGTTAGGAAGACGATGTAAAAGTACAACTAAGTTTGCTCCTGCTCTTAATATGAAATACGAAGGAGAAAAAGATGACTGATATAATGATAACTCACGGATCATTTATGAATCAAAGGCATTTATGCATCTGCTGTAGTCGTGGAAACTGAAGACAGGGGAAAGTCAAGTAACTTGTTTTCGTGAGTTTCGTTGGCAGTTATATATTTGTGCGGAAAAACAAGTTATGTCGATGTTTATATCTTTGCCTAAATCATACAAGTCATTTGTGTGGACCATGTTAACATAGCGAACCGCTTTCGTGCTGGTAGTTATAGTTTAATAATAATATTAACTAGTATTAAGCCCCCTGCGTTGTAGCGGGGGCGTAAAACTGTGACAAATAGCACCAATGTCACACTACAGCCAACGAACACCAACATTGAAGTTGCAACGTCTAAACGTGGAGAAATTAGACCGACATATAAAAAAGAGAAAATAATAACTAACTCGATCTAGGACTCGCGCGTTGTGACGAACTTGTTAAACGGGAAAAAACAGACGACGTAAATACACTGAACAACACACGTACGTTGCGCCATGTTAACTCACAAAATTTAGAACGAAGCATATACGAAAACGTAAAATCATTTAACCATACACATATTGTGTTGTTTTAACTTGCAAAATTTAAAACTAAACGTAAAACGAAAAAATTTTTGAAATATGAAAAACAAAGGGGATCAAAGTTGAAAATAAAAAAGTTGTTAGATTAAATTGAAAAAACTAAAATATTTTAGGTTAAAACTATAAAATCAATTAGTTTTGGGTTTAAAGTGAAATATCAACCCTTTTTTTGAAAAAACCCTAAATCATAGGGTGCAACACCTCAAAACACTACGTTGTTGCTAACTTATATTATATAAATGTTTTATCAATAAGGCTTAAGAGACTAAAAGAACAAATCATTGTGTCGTTTATTAATATAACATTTGTTGTTGTTGCGTAAATATTTTAAAGAGATACAATAATGAAATTGAGACTTGAGAAAGATAAATATTACAACTAGAAGCATAGGGTTGTCAAATTGTGTGGATTTGTATTGGGCCTCATTTCCAGCATGTAGTGCTTAAATCAACCTCAAATATGGGATATACCTGTTTTAGCCCTCCACATGCGCAGTCTAGATAATAAAACAATTTTTTTGGTACGTACGAATATGTCTATAAACTAGTTGTAACCCCGAGATTCGAGGCGAGTTTTCAGCCAATATCCGTTCAGTTTGTTAAATAATCGTACGATACTTTTACTTGGTATAGATACCAAAAGATATATGTCCAAAAGGATATTAACTCGTGTTTTACAATGATAAAAAAACTATAGAAACAAATACCGGTACCGATACCGTTGTTCGGGAGGGGCATCGGTTCGGTCACTGACACTCACTACAGCATATGGTACTAAAATACTCTATTGCTAATACAACATGATTTTCAATCACTTTTATACCGTCACGTCGAGCTAACCATAAAGATGAATATGGTACTTGTACCAATATAGTTCGAACAATATTGGTAAGATTTGTCACGTTAAAGAACAAAAAGTAAATCAACTATAATTATCTATTCAATTAAAAGTTTTATTGAATCGTAGATAAACATGAGCATGTTGCAACAATGTATTCAAAATTTAATCTTATGTTAATCAAAGAACAAAAAAAAGTGAAATAGTGTAAATATATATATAAACTCAACGAATTTTGTATCATCGTGTCAAGAAAACCATAAAACCAAATACAACACAGGTATTGATGTTTGTTCGAATAAAATTTTTATCAAATCGTCGATAAAAGTAAACATCGCGATGGTGTATGCAAGATTTTATTAAACGTCATATTATAGTATTCAAATAACGAATAAGGTAAACGACTTATAAAACGTTGTATTATATATGCTTAAAACGAAAAGGTAAACATCTAACTTTACATTACTATGTACAACTCGGTTTTGTATAAAATTTATGTCTAAACGTAGATTAAAATAAGCTAACGAATAGGGTAAGCCACTTATAAAACGTTATATTATATTGCTTAAAACGTAAAGGGTAAACATCATGACTTTACATTACTATGTATAACTCGGTTTTATATAAAATTTATATCTAGAATAAAAACAAGTACATCGCAATAGCTTACTCGAAATTTTTTACAAAATGTCGTAATTTTTAAGTTATAAGCGAAAAACCAAATCTACCCAAAAAGAGTATAACAACAAAATATTATAGCAATTTATATTAAAAATAATTATAAGAAATAGAAAAACAAAAACAAATATTTCACAAACTCTATTATACATTTCACTTTAGAAAATAATTAAAAAAAACCTAAATTGTTGATTGGTGTCACGCCCTGGATTTCCAACCCAAATCCATACACCGGTGGGCCTGGGTGGGTAGTATCGTGACGTCAGTTATTAACATCATAGTCAATTTAACACGGCACAGCGGAAGTCATGGAGTAAAATTACTATTACAAACCAAATGTTCGAAAACAAAATAATATACAGGCTCGTAATAGAAGATCCACAGGCGGATCGTAAAATGTACAAAGAAAGAATATAAAACAGACTTTAGGGCAGATCTAAGGATTTGCAAGATCCTCTTATTTCACTACCGAGCAGCTTCCGGCCTATTTTGTATTGTACCAGTAAGCTTAATCTTTTGAAAATACGTCAGCTTTCGCTGGTAAATACACCCGACTGACTCATTTTGAAAACATTTTAGAAATTAGATTTAAGTGCACAGGGCACAAATCTTTTATAACTTAGGAAAGTTACTTTGTAACCTTGTTAACAGATTCATATGTTTGTCCATACATACAGGCCCTAGTACAAAGACCGAGACATGATTAAATACACACCACTTAGAACTCACAAAGGAGTTATCCCCACCGTCTTGGGTAATTTGCATTTGAGCGTCTGTCAGGTGTATCCCTACACCCCGCGCTAAGGTCGTGGCCATTATCTAGCGTAATGAGCCGAGGATATCCAGGACACGGTAAGTTAACCCCCCGATGTTTAAGTTATCAAACAAAACTGATTAAAACAGAATATCCGGATTTACTAGCCACAATCTGGCATTCGATTGATCCCATTTCTAACCAAGCGGTAATATTTATCATATCCCAAGCCTGTATATGGAAAATAAGTCAAGAGTATTTACCTGAATTAGCCTTGTTTAAAATGCAAGATTATATTCTAGCCGTATTCAAAATGAGCTAAGTGCAAATAGCATTTACCGGAAAGCTCTAGTCTGGATTATGGCATAAGCTAACCAATTAAATACTAACGGTCTTATTTAAGTCATAGACTTAGACCGAGTAGTGTAAATGATCAAAAATGGTACGCTAGATTAAGCGATGATCGGATAGAATGTAGTTTAAACCCAACAAGTACCTTGACTTGTATTATATGGGTAACAATTAACATTCTAGATTTTGAGTTTAAAATGATAAGGTTAAACCCGTTTGGTTGAATTCCGTAAACTAGTTACGTATACTCAACCGTATGCTTATAAGCGATAATGGGTAACCGGATAAGTCAAGGACACGTTCTATATGCCATTATATTTTAAATAAGTTGTAATATCAATAGGATATCAAGTTTTATGCCCGTTATGGTTTTAAATTGAAACTATGCCTCATAAGGGCGTTTCGGTAATTTCATACCGTATAAAAGGAACTTGAATATAATTTAATGTTATAACTATAAGTATTCTGAAAAAATATTTTATTTATGGTATAATATCAGTAGGATATCAATTTTATGTGTAATTTATCTTTTATGACCAAACTATGCACCGAAGGGGCATTTTGGTCATTTTACACATAGTTTATAAATTATTTGGGATTCCGAGTTTATAACATGTACCTACTTTAAAAATGTTTAAAATAAGTTTTAAAATCAGTAGGTAACAAGTCTTAGTCAATTAATATGGTTTAAAACCGTACTATGCGCCGAATCGGCGCTTATGTCGTAAAATGACGTCTTATGCGATGTTTAATGAAAACTGTTGTTATGGTCAGATTAAAATGTCTTAAATACGTTATTTAATATGACACATTAGTAGGTAAAAGATTTATCTTTGAAATATTTGATTAAAACCGTTTTATGAGCCACAAGGGCTAGATCGTCATTTATCGGCATAATTCAAGGACCTGCTTGTAAACTCAGTTTATAATCTGATTTAACATCCCAAATAATCCTACTTATAATATTACATCAGTAGGAAACTTATTTTCAAGTTCACTATCATTGAAACCTTGTTTATGCTAAAAGGGCATTTTAGTAAAAAATGGCATAATTATGGAACTTGCTCATAAACTCAGATTCTGATTATGATCATATAATATAACCTCAGAGGGTTATGCTACATTATATTACGATCCTAATGCAACTTTAGATCAGTGGGTAACTAATCTAAATCGGGTCAGAATCGAAAGTCAAAGCAGAAGTCAAACTTTGCGACTTTCGGTTGCGAACCGACCCTAGAACTGAAATTGACGACCCGAACATGTTCTTACATGTTCTAATAGTTATTACCAACTTGTTTAAGTGTCAAAACATGTTTCATAACATATATAAGATCAATCTATGATTTTTCTGAAAAATGGCTTGTTTGACTTTTTAATTTCATAACTTTGACCCGTCAATTGGTCTAGCAAACGTGATCTTCAGGAGGTGCCCTTTATAGGGATTAACACCTACCTTATTACGATCACTTAGCCATGTTCGTTACGAAAAATGGATGGACCATAATGGTCTTAACCGAAAGTCAAAGCGTTTTCCGTAAAACGCTTGACTTTTGGCTATAAAAGCCTATAAACGAAAATGCACAAGGAAGGAACACTTACAAGAGGTTCCTATAATGCAATAGGACTAAGTTGGATGCTCCTTTCAGTTATGAATTTCCAGAGGAGGGAGAAGAGTTATGAATAAGAAAGGTGCAAGTTCAAATGGTGGACTTGGACACCTATTTATAGTTGGAGAACTCAAAGGAGGTGATGTCATGTGTTTAGGGGTATAAGAGGAAGCTTACAAGTGTCCTAAAACGTGGCATAGCTGATTGAAAGTCCATAGTTTCTAAAAAATGGTTTTTAGCAATATGTGTGGAGGCCAAGCAAACTTTCTGCAGATACAGGCATCTCGCGCCCCGCGAAAGGCACAACGCTTGCCTCTTGCACCCCGCGAGCGCCCTATAGGCGGAATTGAAGTTTGTCACTTTTAGCCCCTCAACTTATTAAACACCCTTAAAACCTCCTAAAACACCTTTTTAGCACTTTTAGCCCTCCGTCGCCAATACTTGGTACCCAGGATTATGCCCGGACATTGTTGAGCTCTTGGTTCATTAAAAGGTCACTCAGAGGTATAAATTAACATGTTGACACTTTTAATCCCTCCAACGTCCAACTTTTATATAATCACGGATTTAATCCCTCTCGTCCAACAAATGGAACATATGAGAGTTAGGACTTCGTAAAGGATCACTCAGAGGCTCGTTATAAGCATGTTGACTCTGATGTCACTCAGAGGCTGGGCATGTTGACACAACGGTCACTCGGATGCCAAGTTTTAAGCATGTTGACACTAATGGTCACTCAGAGGCTATATTTTAAGCATTTTGACACTATTGGTCACTCAGAGGCTCAGTTTATGCATGTTGACATCAGAAATCACTTAGAGACTTAGTTTGAGCATGTTGACACTTTTAGTCCCTGTTAGTCTTTAATGGACTAAAAATAAAAATATAACACGTGTCACTATACTATTGGACACGATTTTACAGGGTGTTACAATTGGTCTATTTAAAAAATAATTAAGAAAAAAACCTAATTGGTGTGATTGGTCTAAATAATAGGGCACTGTACAAGTCCTTCAAATTTGTAAGTTAAAAGAATAAGAATAAGACCTAGTTTTTTTGTCTCGCCTGCGTTGCGGGATAGTAAGTCGAATATTTTTCTCTCATAACATGTAGGTCTTTGCTTTGGTTACTTATACATACTACTCATAACACGACCTAAAAGAAATTACATCGTGTCAACCAACTAAACAAAAATACTACCATAGTTTTGCTAAAAAAAACTAAAATGATGGAAACACTATAATTTTATACTGTGGGCAAAATTGTAATTTTTCAGGACAAATGGGCGTGTGCCAGACACCCGACTGACACGAATAAAAATTACACCGATTCTACCAATTAAAACAAAACACTATCATAATTTTATAAAAAAACTAAAACTATGGCATGAGTGTAATTTTACATTGGGGTCAAAATCGTAATTTTACATGGGAAAAAAATAAAAAGGATGACAAAACTGTAAATTTGAGCTGAGGGCAAAATCGTAAATTGGATGGGAAGAAAAAAAAGACAAAACCAATGATAAAATTGTAAATTTAAAAGGGGAAAATCGTAATTTAGCTTGACCAATGCGGAAACGCTAGCGAAGCAGCTGGCCGCCCATTTCGACCAATGGCAGGAAAACACTATTATCTGCCATGGTAATTGTTGTTATAGGTAATGGGACCAGGGTGTTGAGTTCGAGCTTAAAATTAAATGAGCCAATTTGATTCCGATTGTTTATATTACCAAGTTAAAATGAAGCTCTAACTTAGATCATAAAAAGCTTAAGTTAACTCGTTTATATTTAGACGCTTTTAGGTCTTTAAATATTTTTTTAATTTTTACACATACTGATATATATAAAACAAAATAAAAATAAAAAATAAACACACATGTTATATTAAAATTTATGTTTTAATGTGTGTATATATTAAAATATGGGCATTGATATAAGTGAGCTACATGAGTGAATTTAACTTGCCTCGGGCACGGCCTGGCATTAGTCAAGATTTTGATCGGATACGAAATCACTGGTGCTTGATCTAGTGGTATTTTTATGGGGATTCACTGATTTTGAGTGTTGTGATTTGGATCCAGATCTAGATACTTTTTTCTTTCTGATTCAAATTCTCTTAGGTACAAATATCGTTCTAAGATTCACTAATTATTTGATTACTGGAGGGTTTCTTTGTATGTGTTCAGTAGTGAGGAGTATGTAGTTTTCGTATAGAAATTTTTGAGTACATACGTTTTCGACCCTCCATCTTATAGAAACTTTTGGGTATATACATTTTCGACCCCCGGTCAGAAATCTCAAACTTCGTCACTGCGTGTAGGCATCACTTTCTCATGCAACTTAGACCCGACTCATGTTGTTTGCTTATTTTTCCATATTATTGCCAAACAAATTTCTTTTCCTTACCAAAAAAATAAATAATGTTTTGATATACCGGTTTTAAATCAGCCGATTGTTGTCAAAAAAAAATTTGTTCGTTACCGATAAAAGGTGATAAAAAGTGTTGATAGAACGGTTTTGAAGATGGGACAACATTAAAAGTAATTTTAAGATAAATGTATAGTTGTTTTACCTTTTAGTATGAATTTTACAATATTAACAAAATATGGAGCATTGAGTATAGAGGGTGAGGTTCTGCATACTAGTGTATTTGTGAACTGAGTAAACAAATCTGGATCATTGATTTACACATGTGTATAGCTAGGATTTCATCATCAAATCGTAAAATACACTAGTGTGTTTCATCATCAAATCCTTGCCATTGATTTACATACGTGTATGATCAGGATTAGTTCGCTCAGTTTGCAAATACATTAGTGTTCACTCTTGAACCTAATCCTGAGTATAAATTAGTCGGTAAATGAGATTTTGGAAAAGAATCATATATAAATAAATTTTGAAAATGTTATTCAACCACCTATCCGCATAACATACGGGCCCAAGTAAAGGCGTTTAACCGGATTAGTCGTGTAGGTTGCTCGCAGTCCAACTGACGATCCATTCTGTTGCGAGAACATTGTTACTCATCGATCATCTACAATCTTAATTAACTATATTGAGTATAGCAACCATCCGTAAACATTGGTATAAAAACTCTTAAAATTTAAACTTTTAAAATATCATCTCCAACTCTTAAACTACCATTTTGGATCGTGCTAATATCAAATTACAAGATTCTAATCCAAAGTTTACAAACTACATACGTCATGTTTGTTGCCTATTAAAGAGCCGACGAAAGGTTTGGTCGCTAAAAGTACATCATAAATTTAAGGCTACTTGTCTATGCATCTAGATGAGTATACGTTCACCATTAATTCATGACAACAAATAGACATGCTGTTTCATCATTTGAGTAAATTAAATGTTGAAATACAAGCTTGATGATCTAACAAGCACCAATATATTATAAAAAAATATTTGGTAAAGTGTTTTAGTGATGTTTATTATGTGATGAAAATGACAAAAAAAAAAACGATTAATAAATCTCAATCAATCAAACGAGGCAATTTTTGTTTCCATTCTCATTAGATTTTCGAGATACACAAAACCCATATACCAATTTCTATGATAGATGGTATCTTAGATCCATTCATAATCTTAGTGTTTTTAGTTTATTGAGATTTTTTTGATATAGTTGTTATGTTTTGATTAAATTGGTAATTGTTTACTCTTCTTAATCATGAAAGAATAAAACTTGCAAATTTTGGGAATTTTCGATCATGTTTTGAGTTTATTGAACATTTTAATCATGTTATAATCATATAAAATTAATGTAAAATATGTTAATTATTAAAAATAAACCTTATAAATATCACTTGTATTTTTACAGAAAATATAAATTTCTAAACTTATTTTATTAAAATTCTAAATATATATAATTCATGTTTTTTACAACAAAAAAGAAATCGGTTTTATTTATTTGTAAAAGTATATTGTCAGGAAAGCTTCTAATATTCCCAGTGATGTTGATCTTTGATCTCATCCGGATCATCCAAGATCAAGAAAACCATGATGAAACAAGACTACTGTACGAATAAAACAAAATTGGTTAATTAAATATTTCAGAAAATAATTTTATACAAAAAATCTCCAAATTCATATATTTAGTTTTGTTTGTATTTTGATTTATGTTTTAATACTTAGTATTTAATATTTTATGGTAGTTTCGTCCTTTGGAGTTTTTCCATTCTCATTCGTGTGCTTATTTCAAGAAATCACGAAACGCTATCTGTGAGTAGATCTTTCTTAATTTCTTTTTTTACAACTTAAATATTTTGGGGTGTATTATGTGCATTTTTCATTACTTCAAATTTCCTTTATTAAATACATGCAAAGTTCAAAAGGTAATTATGTGGTTGTTGTGATTTAATCATTGTTTGTTATGCTAACCATTGTCGCTAATCAGCATTACTAACCAGTATTCAGATGGATCCATTTGCTGAATAGGTTTCTCACGATCATGGGTTGTAGTCTATTATCTCCACCACATTTAGATTCGATCGTCGGTAGGCTTGAGTCTCACATTTACACTATTCATTATATTTACTACAGTTTTACATTGTCATTTGATTGTTGGTTATGGATTATTTAATTGTTGTTTGTGGATTATATAATTGTTGGTTGTATATATTATCATCACTTAATTACTGTTAATCGTGTGTTAATCTTTATTCTTAAAACAAATAAACAAAAACAATTTTATTTAAACATTATGCCCCGATTATCTAACCGTGACAGGTCAAAGTGTGACACTATCTATCTATAATAATTATAGATAAGTTATGTTGTATAATTGTAAACCTTACTATGAAAACCTACAGGAAAAACTTAGTGAAGCAAGAAAGGTTTTTATAGCACCTAGTGAAAATGTGAAATCAACTATATATAGCAGTTGGATTTTCATTTACTTAACAAAAGGTAAATTTGATAGATATATATTTCAGAATCATTAATTGCTTAAACTAAAAAAAATATATATTATATAAGTATCAACTTCACCCAGAACTGTATTAACTACAAGAAGGATTATTTTACGAGATTAAAGGGATGAACAAAACACTTTGTTGCATAGGGGTATTATAACCCATGCTTTAAGGAGTTTTATGCCTAGTTTACGGTATGCGAATATAATCTATATATGTGTGGGTGTTCGGGGAGCAAAAGTGAAAGTGCACTAATTTTAAAGTTATTTTACTAATTTCGTGAAAATAACGTTAAAAGAGGGGATGGTTAATCATGCATCATGTGGTGGCGTTGATAGCCGAAAGACAAGGGAGTGCATGCACTAATCGGTCTTTGTCTTAATTGCCGAGTGTTATGTGCCTTATGTTCAAGGCTTGATGCAAAACTACTATCGAGCCGGGGGTCTCACTGGAAGTAGCCTCTCTATTCTTACGGGGTAGAGATAAGGTTGTCTACATCTTACCCTCCTCATACCTTACATTAGCTTTGCTATTTGTGAGATTTACTGAGTATGATGATGCTTAGGGGAGTTTTCAAAAAAAAAAAATCATATTACACTTTAGCCCAAAACTAGTTTATTGTTTACTTTTAGCCTAAAAGTTTTCATATTTTCCAATTTAACCACATTTTTTTACTTTCAACTTTGGTTACCTATACTTTTCATATTTCGCAAATTTTTCGTTTTATATTTTGTTCTAAACTTTGCGAGTTAACACGGCGCAACGTGCGTGTGGGGTTCAACGTTTTTACGTTTCGTTTTACACTTCGTTCTAAATTTTGCGAGTAAACATAGCAATGTGCGTGTGTGGTTCAACGTTTTTATGTCGTCTAATTTCTTTTCCTGTCTGATAGGTTTGTCACGACGTGTGAGTCTTAAATCGTCTTAGTTATTAATTTATATGTTTTACGTTTCGGTATAATTTCTTCGTATTAACACGCCGCAACTTTAGGTTACAACATTAAGTTACATTATATACAAACATGTAATGGGTCAGGTCAATGAAGCCCAATATTGGGCCCAACTTATGGGGCTTCTTCTTGTAATCAAATCACAAATGCCAACGAAGAATATTCTCCTTGTCCAAATAGTTTTTTAATACTCTACATACAAACCCTTGCATATATCTCTATTATCTTACATCCATTTTTGTGTGTGCAACAAGGCAGCTCATCAAAACCTAGGTCTTCAATCTTCAACTCACCATGGCAGCAGATCTCCGTGTAAGCAAGCGCTTCCGTAACTCCACCGTCACCGCCGACGCCTCCGCCATCATCGGCACCAACCTACGTAAAGTCCGAGTCATCTGCTCCGATCCGGAAGCCACTGACTCATCCTCAGACGAAGAGGATTGCGATCGGAGCCAATCCGGAAGGCGAATTGTCTGCGAGATTGTTATCGGAGCCAAACCAGAAGAGGATGGAGAGGTTTTGGAGCGGAAGGAGGGTTTGGAGGAGGAGAGGAAGAAGAAATTGACGGGAGTTAGGTTGAGGAGGTGGGGGAAATGGGCGTCGGAGATCCGCGATCCATTTACGAGGAAACGGATATGGTTAGGGACGTTTAATACGGCCGAGGAGGCTTCGGATGCATATATGGCGAAGAAGAAGGAGTTTCAAGCCAGGAGAGTAGATTTAGTTAATCAGAATCGACAGAAATTGTCGAATTGTGAGGTCGGGAACGGGCCGGTTCATTGGAAGAAACGGTGGCGTGGATCGGTTTATGATCCGGCTAGGAAACAGGATGTTGATAGTGATTTAGAGGAAGAGGCTTTGAAGGCGCTTGAATCGATGAAACGGGCGCAACTGTCGGAGGTTGAATCGGTTAAGGTTGAATCGCCGAAAACTGAGCAGTTGAGTGGTGGTGGAACTGGTGAAACAAACAGTGGGACGACATCGGTTGAGGATTCTAGAGAGGAGGAAAACAAACCACCTTGGATGGGATTGGGGATTGATATGCTGGTGATTGATAACCATGGGCATTTGTTGGGGAAGTTTAGTAGGTTGGATGATGATCTTAAGATTTGTTGAAGAACAAGCGGATTGGATTGTTATGAAATTACCGTTTGCTGGCTGAGCATTTGTACATTGTGTTGATTCTGCTACAGGCAATGGTATTTGGGGGTCGTTCTTGCTTTCTTGATGACTTTGTTTTTATTTTGATTTTTCTTTTGAGTTTGGTGTTTCATGTAGTGACTTGACTCTAGTGAAGTCATGGATGACAATTGCATTATTTGATTCTGCATTGCTTTTAGTATTGCAAAGTTGTATTCTTTTTAACTTTACAAATGGGAAATTATATCTGACGTGTTGTATTTAGTGTCTTTCACTTTGAATTGATTTATACTTTGAAAGGTAATGATTGTCTTAGTTGACCATTATCTTAGATCTCTGTTCATTGCTAAACTTTATTACTTAGCAAGCGAAAAAAAGGCCTTGGTTTTCTTCTCTGTCACATCTTATGTTTCTTATGATGCCATTGGAGTTTGATTTGGATCACACACCGGATTCCTACTTTGCAGATCCAACACCATTGTAAGTTAGAAATTTCTAGATCTTGGTAGTAAAGTAGGATCCTGTAGGAAATTGTTACTTTGTGTATTGAACTGGAGAAGATTTGTTCGCACATACCTAAAACAATATAATCCTGTAGCCTGTGGGTAATTGTTACCTTATTAGTTATGATGATGAAGTTCACAGAAATTGCTTCACTTGGAAACTTTTGATGCAGTCATCAAACATTTCCTTGAGTGTTTAATAGGAGGAAGTCCCTGTTGTACTATCGTACTGCTATCCATGTTGCGTAGGCTGTCATCCCCTTTGCATATATTTGGTAAGTAATTTTCAACATCTAACATTTGATTTCTTGAAAAATAAATAAGACATATATCTCTGCTTACTTGTGTACATAAGGATATGATGGGTATTTTGATTTAAGCATCTGAAGGACCCTAGACCAGTGAGTAACTGTTTTTGAGCATACTAGTCTGACTGCAGCTTCTTTTTCTTCCATGGCTAAAATATGAGCTGCCACCATGTCGTCTGTGTGCACACTGCACAAATCCTACTGTCGTGTTTGGGTATTCCTTTATGGAAAAAATCTTTATAGTTCAATAACTACTTTAGTAAAAAAAAATGTTGGTTGTTTGACCAATCTTACTTGGTTTTTCGAAACAAATAGACCATTATATTTGTAAAATTGCCAATTGAACATCACAGCACAGAAGACCAAACGTGTACAGAAAGTGTTAAGTTTGTTTCTTTTTTTCGTCTCTTGGATCTTTTTGCATTATATTTGAGTTATTCATCGGTTCGCTATTTGAACCAGCAAGTTTGTTGCATTAAAGAATGGATTTGGGTAAACTCTGAAAATATATATAGGTTGGAAAATCAATCATTTCTTTTTCCATTATTTTGCCACTCAGTTATGTTTCCATAATTTTCCCACATTTGGTCATTATTATAAACTCAGCATCAAAATATCAATCATTGCATTAACCTGTACTCACCCAAGTTTATTTTTTGGTACCTTTTAACATAACTTACATAAGCAAGTATCATTTGAAGTGTACTTGCTTGTTACGGTGCAAGCGATGTGCCCACTACATACATCTTTCTCTGCCATTGTCTTTGCATATGCGTCCCAAAGCTGGATGTTATCAACAACTTAAAAAATAGTTATGATGACCGTGAAGACCAACTTTATGTTAATTTTCTATATATTTTGTAGAGTTCTCTTCCATTGTATTGTTTGCAGTATTCAGTATCACTCCAATATGATTCATTAACAATTTAACAGTATCTAATTGAAGAGCAGCATGAGGTAAGAACTACCTTTTTTTACACATTGCTTTCTTACATGAACTCAGCACTATCATGGTACCCTTTATGCATGGATCAGTTGGTCTTTCTTGTAAGTATTGTTATGCTTGAAATATCTTGTTACTAATACATTTAAGTTTTTGTTGGATATTTAAGTTTTAGCAAAAGAATCTATATGAAGTTTGAACTTTAGAAGTGGTAGGTTTCACCTTCAAAGTCAAAAGTGTCCTTATACCTTCTATAGCTTTGAGTCCTTTAGTTCGTTATCAAGCGTATAGCTTAGAGAGTGATTGCTGGCCACAAACTTGCAAGAGTCGGCTATTTGTTCACTATTGGCATGGATGGAGTAAAGTGAGTGTGTGTTTTTTAACAAATGGGTTTTTTGAAATTCTGAAGGTATTAATGCGACAATGCGTGGATACTGTTGTCTATGAAACCACAGCAGGAGATGCAGTGTGGAAAGCCTCATCTACAGCCTGGTCAAAACAACTTTCTACCATGAGATTAGCCTTCATAAGCTTCGGTCTATCATGGACCCCTTTCAGCTCAAACAGGTATCCTTTTTTCAACATTTCTGGCAAAAAGTGAGAATAGAAGGACATAAATGTCATCAGTTGGTCACAATGCTTGAATTTGTTCACAGCCGTCTTTGCTATCTTGAAGGAAAAAGGATAGAAATGTCACTTGCATATTCGAACAAAAACAACTTGTCAACTGCATTTCTAAACTTCTAGCTATATGATCTCTTTGAAATTGTTTGTTCCCTTCTTCTCTTGTCACAAAATCGACCAATTATGGTGTTTGGAAAGAAGGGAGAACCTAGTTTGACTGAGAAATGTTAATTGTTTTGTCTGTTAGTTGATAACTCATCTTACATAATTTGATTATAGTTGACATAAAAGGATGTAATTTAGATGACTGTCCATAGAAATGCGATGATAAATCTTTTTGTTTGAACTAAAGAACAATATTCACTTCATCTTTTTGTTGTAACCAGAAAAGCTAAAGAACAATATTCACTTCATCTATTTTGTACATCTTGAATGATACACATAAGCACTTAACTTTTGGGAACCTTTTGATGTGAATTGAATAACATTTTAAACATTCAACATGCCAGATTGTCTAAACAAAGCATCAATAACAAAACTAGACATTGAACTTACTTATAGATAACAATAATCTTGTGCCCTAGATGTATGAGAGAATCTTTAAAACTCCACTGTGGATGGTCTTCTAAGGTTTCAGTTTAAGTTGTCCATTTAGGGCTAAGAGAATTAGTTATGTCACCATCATGATATTGCCTTGAATAGTTTCCAATCCAAAAAAGAAAAAGAAAAAAAAAGAAAAGAATATTGTAAAACTTTATCATGCTATTAGGGTGGAGGGAGTGCCCAATAGATGCAAATTATGGCAGGCACCTACTTTATTAAAAGATTTGGTTTCACCTCAAATTATGTGAAACTTTTTCATGATTTCACTTTCTCTTTTCAAGCTTTTGTTACATTGTAACCGAAAAATTAGGCTGCACTTTGTACTTTTGATAGTGTTGAGCGTGCTGATCTTTACAACCTTATATGTAGCGATGGGGTATTAGGAGTTTGTCTCATCACAATGCACTAAGAAAAACAAATACTCGATACAAATTTTAATTTGGGACGTCCCATCGAAATTACAACATTTTTTTGGAAAGCGAATAGTTAGTTACTTTTCTGTGCTCTGCAACTACAAAGTTACTGTAATTAGACAACTAAGGATAACAGTCTTTAAGTGTTACTAATTTGCTATCTACTTTTCTTACATCAATACAACCTTCCTCTTATAAATTTATTACCTATTTCACCATATATAATAAACTTCTACCATGCTCATAGATAATTGCAATTTGTGAATTTAATCGGGTTTCCTGCAACTTGTATTTATGTGTAATTGTTGATCCCGACGTGGCGACGTACAAGATTTCATTGTTTTACTTAATGAGTTAATGGAGGATATGCGGTACATTTGCAAATCATCAAGCATGGACATAAAACATGTCAAAATTTGCAATTATCCGGAAGAGCATGTAGTATAGTTAACAACACTCAACAAGTTGATGCGCGATGCAGAACGCTCATGTAATAGACCTTCATTCTCTAAGTGATTGATCCTTCAATGCCATGAAAATTATACCTAGGCATATAGTTTTATACCCATGTTTTATTATATTTCACTAAATCTGTAGCACCTTCGTAGATGGAAGGTTGTTTGCAAGAAGTAGAAAGCTAGATAGCAATTGTTGATTTGTTTTTCCTTGTGCATTGTTAACAATTTTTGCTTTATATAGAGACGAAGGTGCTGCAGATAAAGGATAAGGTTGTAAAGTGGATAGCAGATATGTGAAAAAAGGCGTAACGGTAAATCAAACGAATTCAAGGTGAAGAAGCATCATATGCCATAATCATTTAATAGAATTATATTGTTTCCCACACAGTCTATGGAATCAAGCCATGTTCTTCTCATTGCAACATCTATCTGATAATATTCTAGAAAATAGTGTGCTTTTTGATATCTTGAGAAACTCGTATATGATAATATTATTTTGAGGCAACTGTCATCCGAAACGGCTTACTTTCGAGAGTGAGAATCTAGATAAAAGTGACAATTTCATTGTCTGATTTCGAATAATATTAACCGATTAATATTTTCTTCTTTTGGAGAAAACTGGTGTTCTTGATGATACGGGGTACCTGGATCTCTGATGGTGGTTTGAATCTATTACACGCCTGTCACGGTGTATTGGTGGCGAAATGCAGTCATGGTTGTGCACCGGAATGCCTCATCTCCTGCACCGAGGTGCCGACTATTTTGTGTTTTGGCGGCGGGAAAGTGAGTATTTGGATTGTAGCAAGTAGAGAAAATGCCGTAGGAGTGGATGCATGCGGGAGGTGCATTTTTGTGGTCGGTATAATTTGTCAATTGGATACAGGATAATGCTTTAAATTACCTACCAAACCAACCTGCGCACTGGTTTGCGCCAGGCGAGTTATCTGCCTACCGATGCATTGATTGATGAAACATTGTGTTAAAAAAAGGGTGTGTTGTTTTGCTGGAGTTTATGAACATGGTTTTTGGTGTATCTTGGGTTAGAGACTTCAACAGGAAAACACAATAGTTCTTGATTTCTGAATTATCTAATTGAGATTTCGAATAACCCATCGAAATTCTTCAATTCGAAAGTGATACCATAATTCAGAAACATTGTCTAAGACAAATAATCTACAAAAGCATGGGTCCTGGTTAAACGACCAAGGCCTAGGACTCGGTAACAAATCAGTCGATGGTTGTTCTGACAATAAGGCATTGTTGCTAGTGGAAAGATGTATGTTAATTAGGCTATTATTCTTATGTATCTATTTAGCATACTTGCATTGTACAGGGCATCAAAGTGTAACATATATATGTAGGGGTTTAGTATGATCAAATGCATGGTTATAACAACTAAAATTATGGATCTAGGTGAAGTAAATCCTTGACAAAACAACATGAGAATTCATGGCTGCCTTAAACCACTTTAATCCGTCTCTCTTCGTATTTTTGAACGTTACGTTAAACATGTTACATGTTCAAGTGAACATGTCCAGAAGTTGTTCTCAACTTAATAATTAAGCAATCAATGTTAAAATACAATTAATGCAAAACCTACACTTCGTAATAAATGTTTACTCATTTGAGACAACATAAGAACAACAAAAATAATCACTTTAGTTTCTACCTTATCAAAATCATATATACAAATAACTGTAGTGTTTGTTTCAGAATAATCACTTCAGTTGTATTATCATAACACTCCATGTATGTATATAAACTAAAATTTAATTAAACTTCATTTTACAAAATGTATATAACATAATTCAGTTGAATGATTTTAATTCACAAAATTGTTTATAAACTATGAAATAAACCAATACTATATGTAAGAGTCATAACAACATAATAAAACTGAACTGGGATATGTTTACAATATGTCAAAAACGTTTTTACACAATTTATGTAAATAAGTAGTGGGTTACACCCGCGCTCTGCGGCGGGGCGACCCAATTTTTAATGGAAACGTAAACGCAATAGTAAAAATAACGTTAATGACAGGAATTCGTTTGATATTGGTTCGTTTCATTAAGATACAGACACTTACCAAAAAAGAGAAACAAAAAAATACAAATGAAAAAGGAAAGATGAAAAAACATACAAAAATCACAAATAACAAAAATTAATGTAGCTAATAAGTTTATAAATTATATATACAATAATAATATATACGCAAGTGATAAGTCATTTTACAAAAACAATTGGCCCAAAACTACATAAAAAAAAGTTGGCTTGATTACTTGGGCCGGGCTTGGTTACTCCGAACAAGTGTGTAGTTTCAGAAAGATTTGAATAAACCTTTTGTTTGTGGCCTTGTGGGGTCCAACAAGGATGAATGACAACTGACAACAGACAACCAGACAAATTTGTAGTCATTCCTAAAATTCTAATTTTAGAGGCCTAAAACAAAATTTAATATTTTTTAGAGGCATAAAGTAAAAAGAAAATTTAAGGCACTTTTCACTTGTATGTTTGTGTGTGTTTTTGACAAAATGTTATGTTTGGAATTTTCATAAATTGAGGTACTACAAACGATCTCTTGGGTTAAGGTAGATATGTATATGTAATATTTCAAACACAATGAAAAGATATAGGCTATATCTCATAGTTATACGACAAAGATAATATATATATAAAACAAATTTTGATGAGAAGACAACCTCCATATATGATAGCATGTCTGTTATGCAATCGTTTTTAAAAACATCTCAAAAGATTAACACGTGACGAAAGGCTTAATCCCAAGCTACACATTAGAATCAAGACAAAGATGATGAGACTAGGTTATAACTTGGGTTCATATTGTTTTTCGTTACAAGAATAAGTTTATTACCTCGATCACTAGTTTGATTTTGTAAAGCTAATAAGCTTATTTTGTTAGTTGAACTTAAATGTGGGGAAAAATCTCTGCCTCTTAAACATCAAAGTGGCCTATGATTTTGAGAGAAGGTTATAACATGGCTTAATTTCGAGTATCTACAGTTGGTATCGTTAATGTGAAAATAAAACCAATATGTGCTGTAAGTAGTATTTTCTTCTATGGTGAAGACAAGAATATAATTTTTTTTAAACAACAATTTCTTACACCTAATGTAAAAGCCAATGTACGTAGACCGTCATTGAAGGCAACAAGGGAAGCAAAGAGAGGGTGGTGAGGTATGTGAGGGTTTTGTTAAGACAACTTTGAATGTACCTCTAGATAACTTTGGTTAACAAAGAAAATATTTCGTTTTAACATTATTATATGTATTGTTGAGAAAGACCGATAAATAATAACTTTATTTTTATAATAATATATAGCTTTTTATAAATTTTTATTTAATATATTATAATAGTTTATTATTATCTTTACTTTAATAACATATTCTTTTTCTTTATTAACATCGTATATTTCCTTTATCATTTTTCAATAATTCTTTTCCTTTTTTTATCGATTAATTTAATACTTCTTTAATAAATTACGTTTATAACTTTTTTTTTTATAAAAACTTAAGTACGTAGTTGTGATTGATTTTTTCCCTGACATTTCGTTATAAGTTTTGTTAAAAAAAGTTGTACTCAAAATAAAGTATTTATTTGGTATCATAAAACGATAACGATATGATGATAAACTAAACCTTTCTAATGGTTTGGCTTTCTAAAGACATGCATTCTTTTCAAATCACGTTTGTTTTACATTATCATTTGCTCGGTTTCGTCGCAAAACGCGACGAAAAAAACTAGTACATATTAGTATAAAGTGGTGATGAATAGTGTTTCAAAATTTTTAAGTATTTGTTTTTTTTTATTTTTAGTAATATATTTTATTTATTATTTATTTAATTTTAATTTTAATAATAGATAATAATTGATAATTCTTAGGTATGTATTTTGTTTTTTATCAGTAGTATTTTTTTGGCATTCAATTTGATTTTTAATAATAATAACTTACAATCGTAAAATTTTTATAAATTCCAAATTTGCATCTATGTTTGTTCCTTTAATATTCAAAGTTATTTGACTGCGAATTGTAATGGTACGTTATTGCGAGCATCAGATTGGTATCAGTTCGATTAGTTATAGTATCGTTATGATTCATGCAACCGATATAGAAATCAACATATATATTATATTATAGTAATAGAAAGTTTTGATGAACAGTGATAAATTTTTATAAATATGTTTTTTATTTTTTATTCTAAATTTTTAGCATATACTTATTTCTTGATTTTATTTTTGGAGCATTTTTAGGTAATATGTATGCATTATTTCATTTGACTTTTTCTAATAAGTTGCATTTATTAACTTTTAAAAAAAAGCTAACTTCGCGGCTATGTTTATTTGATATAAGGTTTTTAAGTATTTGTTTATTTTTGGATTCGAATTCTAAATAAATTTTGTTTTTCTTTTATAACTTTTAAGATACGATATTTTATAAATTAACGTTGTTTACCTTCTTTTATATTTTAATAATATAGTATACTGTTTTATAAAACTCTAAATATACTGTTGTAAAATGCTTATTTAATATGCATTTCGATAAAAACTTTGTTCAAAATTGAATGAGTCAAATACAATTGTTTTTTTTGTTTATGACCGTGACAAACTGGACCGATATCGTTTAAACACCATTGGTTGCAGTACAAAGTACCTTATATATCATAAACTATAGCCAGTGAAGAATTAAATTCATACTGTCTGTACTACATTGGTACCACGTCAATTTCAACCGAACATCGGTACCGGTATTTATACTTTTGAAACCTTTATCGGTTTTATTTTTATAGTTTTTTATCCATGTAAATTTATACTTTTGAAACCTTTATCGATATTTATTTTTATAGCTTTTGATCGATGTAAAATATGTGTCGATATATTTTTGGGCATATCATGACCTTATTGTTTAGGGTTTATATTTCGGTCGCTATAAAAAGTGTCAATTACGGTACCAATAATTTATTGAATTGAATTGATATCAATGTACTTCCCGTCGCAACGCCCGGGAAAGTTAACTAGTTGTTATAAGTTATAACTTATGCTTTAAGTTGATAACAATACTTTAGAATTAGTTGCAGGAATAACTTTTTTTACAAATACTGTTGTATAGATAACTTCTTGTACAAAATCGTCACAAATTCATAGTATTTTTATAACGTTTATACTTTTAACTTTCAACGATAATTTTATAATATAACTTTGCCGATTGATACATCTTTTTTCAAAAAATTGTCTTTATGAAATTACAAAGTAAAGAAGTTAAATCCTTCTCGTAAGTCAAATATAATGTTAGTTTTATAGAGTTTTTGGTGTATAATATTAAGTAATACTCGTCTATTTATTTGAAAATGATCTCATATCTATTTGCTCACATGGATACTAAATCTAATCTAATACTAATAAAATACTCTAAATAATGTCACGTAGCAGTCTTTCTTTTAATTTAATTATTATTATTATTATTAATATTATTATTATTACATAACAAATAATTACGTAGTTTATAATAATAATAATAGTTATAATAATAATAATAATATTTTTTCACAATTAATCAAATAATTTAGAAACTAGAGATACTATAACAAAATATATAATTAAAAACTGAAAATGTACACCCATAAAACTTTAAAATAAATTAAAATGTTATCATATTAAAATGTATTTTGATCATTAAATTTGTAATAAGTTTTTCTTTCTAATTACTTATCTATTCATTAAAGTAACGCAATATATATTTATGGTCCATTTTCATATATTTCCATGTATGTAAAGTAATAAATACTAAAATCCCCTTTACGATACGACAAGAACTTAGTTTCAACTGTTATCAGTTTGATTTGTTACTGTACTAATACTCGGTATAGCAACCGAAAAAACCAAATAAAAAAGTTCGTTAAACATTAAAGTATACAAAATTGTGGTAATATATAAAGAGTTAAACTTTTTACTATTCCTTTCAGCAAAAAAAACATGATATCAAAGTGAAAATCATCAATCAAATATCCAGTTAAACTAATGCTTAAAATTAACAATATAACATTCCTTATGTGTAGCTTTTCATTTCAAATTATCTTCAAATCAAGTTGCGTTGTAAGATCCTATCTTACTTTATTTAATTTCCTATTAGAATTTCGCATTTTAAATGTGTGAATCCGAATAAACGTCCATACATATTTTTTTTGTTTCGTAACAACAAAACCAAGTGCAGAATTTGATCGTGTTCGGTTCTTCGCAGAGCTTGGTCCTTCTCCGGTGCTCTCAATAATTACCTATATTTTATAATTTATAAAAAACGTTAGTTATAAATAGATTATAACATAACCGGATAAACCCGAATGCTCAAAACATCAAAAACAACATTTTTCAAAATTACCCGTCGACCGTAGCTTACGGTCTGTGGTTTCTGTATTGATTAGCAGCTGCCTACAGTAAGCTACGGTAGGCCACCGTAGCTTACGGTGGGCTGCTGCAGCCTTTTTCAAGTTTACCGTTTTTGTTACGAAAACTTCCGTAACTTATTCAATTTTCATCCGTTTCACTCGAAACTTGTTCCTAAATGTCCGTAAAATATTTCCCTACATATTTAACTAGAAATTCTTAACCCGGATTCATAACTTTTATACCATTAGTCGGTTTATGCGCATAATCATTTTGACCCGTTAAGGGATTTAAGCACCTAAGCTTAAATCTCGCTCTTTCTTTCCTTATCTTCTATTTCCACCCTAAGACTTCTATATATCTTCCACCACAACTATATTTGTGGTGGATTTGTAATCGTAAAATCATTTAATCCGAATTCTACCATTCGGTTTGACAATTTACGAAAAAGACCCGTTAAGAGGCATAAACCAAAATGGCTTATGCCTTTTGCTTTTACACTACCGAAAGGGTATACTTACTTATAAAACTTATTTCTAAACTAACCTCAAGGGTCGTTTGCTCGATTTATTATTCGATGGCGTTTTGGTCAACTTTAGTCCTTTTTACGGTGAAGGACTTTTAAAAGCATACTTTGACCAAGTGAGCCCCTTTAATCCATATTCTATTTAAAAATCATTATGTTCTCAAGAACATAATATCTACAATTCAAATTATTAGTTATACTGTACTTTAAGTGATCCAATGTCCACCCGGTTACTTGGTTAACTCTCTTAAGACCTTAAGTCCTCATTAAAAGTTTGACTCATTACACATACCTGGCTCGGGTCATAGCATTGACCCGTTTTACTACCTTGCACTATTAATTGCCAATTAATCGCATTACAAGCCATACGCTATTCTCCATGTGAGCACAAAACTCAACAAGCAACTATTAGTCATTACTGTTAGATGGTGATAACATCGCCTTTTTAACTCGTTTGGTCTAAATGACCATTTTATCATTATGAGATGGTATTTATTTGCCATCTCATCCACGTAGCCCGCTTCGGTTTACACTATACTATCATATTACTTAAAAAACATTTCTTAATTCTTTTGACCCATCATGGCTTACGTCATAGAGTATCTTTTTCAAAACTATTATTTACCCGTTGACTCGTAACCAAAATTACCATTTTACCCTTGTTATCCATTATGGATTACACCATAAGGTAACTTTTCAAAATTCCTTGTTTACTCGTCATCACATGATCGAATTACCGCTTCACCCTATTTTTACCATCAAATATGGTTTCTTACCATTTTCACTTGTTCCGACCCGTATCATTTCATGTCAGAACATCTTATTTCAATTACTAATTTACCTTGTTCATAACCATTACAACAAGTAGGTGTTCTACTAGAAGGGTGTAAGCTGTACTTACCTTGAAATCCGATTATGCTTCACCCGCGTACTTGATCTGTTTGACCCGCTTCTTCCCAAGCCTCTACCTAGCTTGTCAAGCGTCAAACTATCCTTATTATTCGCAAGATGGTTAGATTAGTCATCATTTATCACGACTATTCCACCTTACGGATTTCAAAATTATCATTCGATCTTATTATAGGTTAATTTGACTTTTAAAAGTCAACTGCCTATTAACATATGAAATGCGCATTTAAGTTCAACAAACTCATTTAGGCATTTCATCAATTACTCGGTAGGCGTTATTTCTAGGCCACCGTTTTAACTAAATTTCTCTACTAAGTTCATACAATTGTTACATAAATTTAACATAATTTCAATCATTGTATGCTAATCTATCAATCTCATACAAGAACTTGGGATTGTTTCATCACTATAAAACAACCCATTGCATCATATATATGGAATATTTCCAAACATCAAACTTAGCCAAATGCTTTAAACATTCATAAACACATGATGATTTCAAACATCATTTAACATTAATGCATCATCAATTTCATCATAGCGTACAAAATCCATTTCATGGCAAGTATGAACATGTACTCAAACACTCAAATTGTTCAAGCATCTTCCTATTACTAGCATGTATGATGATTCTAAACACAAGTTTATCATCAACTTCATCATATTATCAAAACCCACTTCATAAACTACTTGTTAATCACTTACAAGTAACCTTTTATCACATTTCTTAATTTCCTTATGTTTAACGAAATTTAGCATACATCTATGTCTAATTTCATCTTTGGATCATCATCCAACAATCTAATTGCAAGTAATCTACTTGTATCAAATTGCAACTTTCACCAATCTAGGTTTTAAGACGTACCTTATGATCCCCTTCTCTAAGTGATCGTTAAAATGGGATCATGCACTGATTTGGGTCTCGAATTTATCTTCAATTTGATGGATTGAGCTTGAACAAGGGTTTTACGCTTGTTCTTTCTCCTGATGATCGACACATACACACACTAAGTGTGGTTATGTGTTAAATTTTATGTTTTAATAAAACAAGTTTCCTTTTTGGCAGCTTTGGTCCCTCAAGTTTAGTTTTGATTATAAATGAGACAACATTCATTGTTTTGTTACTTGTATACATGTTATTAACTAGGTTAATTTGTTCCTAGTTATTTTATTTACGGGTTCACTTTTATCACTAATGGTATTTTACCCACTCTTTAATATTAACGTGGTTTGATTACAAAACCCGTTTTTTAGGGGTGTTACATGCGTAAATGATAAATCTTAAGTTATGTATTTATTGATAGCTAGCAATGATTATTTGTGATATATTAACCTTTTAAGTATTTATTTAAATATTGTTATCTCTTCCTTTAAATTTAAAAGAAAGAAATTGATATTTTCCTAGTTATGTATGGTTCTAAGCAATTTTTATGTCGTATT
The DNA here is from genome assembly GCA_947069175.1 of Scalesia atractyloides. Taxonomy (NCBI): domain Eukaryota; kingdom Viridiplantae; phylum Streptophyta; class Magnoliopsida; order Asterales; family Asteraceae; genus Scalesia; species Scalesia atractyloides. Next base: position 18,839,524 of record CAMTDV010000027.1, read on the forward strand.
TATAATTTTTTACTTACCTGAGATATTTCCTTAATTCAACCCGTGTAATACGTGGTGTATATACCTTTTTAATTTAATATATGAATATCACTTAGTATTATCTTAATTCTTATTATAATAAATGTTTTAAAAAATATCATAAAAACTCTTCTTTAATAGCGTATGTTCAAAAAATTTACATTACGATTATAAAGTTATTTCTTCTTATTATTATTAACAATATTTGATAATTTTATAATTCTTTATCTTTAAGATGTAAAAGAAAACGTTAATACTACATTCTAATTAGAGAAATTATTTAATATGTAAAAGAAAACTTTAATTCTACATTCTAATAAGAGAAGATAATTGGTATATTGTGTTATTAATTATTTTATTTAAAATGAAATAAATTATCCATTAGCATTAGACAACTTTATTATCATTTTCTTAACATTAACAATAAAATTATTTGAGAGAGAAGAACTTGTTGCCAGATGATATTAATTGGAAATATGAAATATTGGTTTATCACTTAATCGACCCTCACTATTATTATTATTATTATTATTATTATTATTATTATTGTTGTTGTTAAATCATGAACAAAAAAATTCGGTGTATTATTTAGTATAATTTAAATAATGATAAACATTTATCATGTAATTTGAATCATCGATCGAGAGTACCATTCAAAGCGTAGAGAAAAATGTAAAACTTGTTGTTATATTTTAACTTTACATCTTTATTTATAAACTAGACTAGATTATAGACCGTGCATTAAAAGATGTCATACCATAAAAACGATTTTATATAATTTGTAAAAAAACTTTATAAAACTGGCATGTTCTTATCATCATATGACAATTCATACAACTAAATCTATCACAAAACCAGCCTATATATGTTATTTCGTAACACTCAAAATACTATAATAGCGCGTGCACTAAACGGGTTGAATACTAAAACATATAATATACATAAATATATACATTACATATAATATTGTATATAAATAATATTAGATTTTATTAAGGTATCCTCTAAATATTACTTTTAAAGTTAATGAAAATAAATTTAGTGGTATGAGTTAAATTAGATTTGTTATTGTTATTAATAGTTGTTATGCGAATTTAATTAATAATAAATTATTATAAAATTAAGACCTACGTTAACGGTTTAGGTATGCCAAATAAATTATTTTCATAATTAATTGTTAATTTGCCATGTCACAAGTTGGTAAAACAAGAAATTAATAATATTATAATATGGTTAACTCCTGCTTTATAAAACATTTCTTTATATAAGGTCAATTAAGTTACTCTTTCTTACTTTATATAACATTTCTTTATTTAGAGTCATGAAAAAACTTAGACAGGGAAAAAATTGATGATGGGAAATTTTTATAAAACAAAAATATGTAAGATAATGGGTAGATGCGTAGTTAGCGTATATGTACAAGTTAGGTTATTGCTATGCATAGTGTTCATGTTTATCCATTATAGACCTATGGTATTTTGAACTACATATCAGTTTCTATTAACTTAGGTTTTGTGTCTTCGTTATTCACATGCCACCATGTAAGTTACTTTTTTATTTAGTAATTTCGAGAATGAAATTTTCTTTTACGGTGGTATAGTTGTAACATCCGAGAAAAAAATACATAATATTATACTTGAACAATATTTAAATTGATATAATGTCATGAATATTAGTTGTGGTTATAGTTTTTTGAACGACTAAACTTGATACCATGAGAATTGAACCCATAGCCTCTACATATCTTACACCTTATCTATCTCACAAATACCATTGAGCTACTCTCAACGTATAAATGTGGTTATATAGGATATGAAATATTAAACATTTCATCTACTAAAGAAAATAGAATTAGTTATCTAATAAAAATCATCTAATAAATAAAAATATAATTAGTTTTCTAAAAAGAAACAAAAAAACAAATGTATTGTAAGATACCTCAAATTTAATTCCTAAATTATTTTATTATAACATACGGTTTTAAGCATTGATACGCTATTTTATATATATATATATATATATATATATATATATATATATATATATATATATATATATATATAAATATAATAGATATTAAAGTATTAAACAAATATATATTAGATATTATTAAACTATATTATTATTAGTCAATAATATTAACAATATTATTCACAAATTTATAGAAAGAATGAGACGTGACATTAACATATTATTAATACGACTTTTATTGATATTTTCTTTTTACTTAACCCGTGTAACACACGGGGTAATAACCTAGTATATTTATATTTAATTACATAATCTTAAATATTACACTAAGCAGTATTTTAAAATCGTTAGAAAACTGAAATTTTCAAAAATATAAAATTATTAGAAGTATAATTGAATATTAATTATTTCAAGTTACGTGATTTTAAGATATGATTTTAGATAATAGGAATCGTTGGAATTTTTTAATCATATAACTACTCTATACTTGTGAAAAACTCTTAAAACCGAGCATCTACCGGATATCACGTATGAAACCGTCTATGATACTCTTGCAATGAGACTGCTATTAACAAGATCCGTCTTTTATACCTGATACTATATCATCATTTAACATTTACAATGACTTTACGAATTAAGTTTAATTGGTCAGCATAAATGGTCAAACTTCATATCTGACAGCTTATGGGAGTCACAGTCAAGCCAATGAGCCACCAAAAGTCTCCCAAACTTTAGCCAAGATCTTGTCCTCTGCAAGCAGCATGGATAATTGGATATACATCACCTCGTCGTATTTATCCTCAAATTTTTAATATTTTTATATATACCTTCTTTATTCAACCTTTTAAAATAGATAATTTCTTTTAAAATATTTAATGTGTTTGCCTTGTATGATTGTGGAAGCATACACCCGACAGTATGTTTCTAAAGTATAAATGTTATATAATAATGAAAACCTACATGTACAATACATTATTCGATATTTTTAATATGAATATTATTAAAAAACTATGAAGTATATAAAAACAAAAAGTAACATAGTTATAAAACTTTTAGAAACTAATTTCTAACTTTTAATAACTTCATGTTTGATGTAAAAATCTAGTGTAAAAAACCACACACATCCTCAACGTTTATGGTGACACCATCTCCCACTGTGCATAATAGAAACGCAGATTGAGTCGGTGTCATCATCTTGAAGCATGCACCTATGCGTCTCATCATGTCAAAAACTATAATGAGATTCATTAGTCGTTCATTTTTTTCATCTATACTAGTCGATTATTTTAATACTATTATATTTATAAACTCTTTGAAAATACAATAGTACCGTCTTTACCTTTTTCTATTTTAGAAATTATGAAAAGGTATTAAATGTGGAAAAAAACGAAAATTCTTTGAAAATTCATTTTAATCATCATGCTTTTTTATTATCAAATTTTTGTGTAGACAATATCGATATATATTCTAACTCATTTAAAAACTTATCAACTTAAACATAAATAAATATTTCTATGTAATTGGATTGATTTGTTGACCAAATATTTCATAATATAGATAAAACAAGTTTAAATAAATATTTCTACGTAATTGGATAGTATTTCATAATATAGATAAAACAAGTTAGGAGAATGTAAGTTTGCTTGAATTTATTACGATTTTATGTATTTAAGAACGTCATGAGTTCTTAGGGCATAGGGGTTCCAAGAGGGAACACTCCCTTAGAAGGGGTTCTAGGGGCGGCGCCCGTGAGAGCAAAGGTCCAAGGAGTAGAGCTCCTTGTTGGGTTCGAGTGTTATCAAAATTTTATTTTTTTAGTTAACATTTCTTCATTAAAATTTATCGATTTTTTTGGGAAATCACATTGAAAACTCGATTAAAAAATTTGGCTCTATTTTGAAGCAATTCGAATTAAAAAAGAAGACCGCTTGTAGCTAGTTACTAACCGTAATAACTAAATACGAAATCCATCCCTAGGGTCTCTCGATCTGATTCACGAATTCATTATATATTCATACTCTGTTCTTGAAGATTTTATTCTGAGATTTATTCGATTGAGAAATTCGAGTGAACCATTGAATTGTTTCATTTCGAAAGTGGTTCACACAACTCTCATAATAATCACTCTCATAATAATCAGTGTTCATTATAAGATTCCAACATCACCCATATGAAATGTTTGTAGGAGCTGACAACTGGCTACGTTGGCATTTGTTATCGATGCCTACATTGCTTGATGTCGTTCGTGAGTGGTTAGGGGGAGCTCGTATGTGGAGACAGACGGATACTGACATGGTGATACTAGATTGGACTATTTTTTTTTCTTATTTCATAAAAAAACAAAGTATGGGATTCATCTTACTCGAGAAATTGAAAGCCAAACACATTTGCCAAGGGTTGAATTTATCTATCATGAGTAGGCGCACGCACACACACCCAAAGGATTCGGTTTTGTACCCGTACCAATGCCCATGGTGTTATTCCAAGAGAAGGGATGGAAAACAAACATGAATCCGACAAGAAAACTAAGAAAACTCAAAACCCAATATATTTGAGACGTTCAGGTATTAAACCGGAGGATATGAGATTAGTTTCAAATAGTTTCACAAGTTTAGGATGGATATGGTACACGAAGCAACCACTTGACCACCCGAACCCTCGAAACCTAAAATGTTAATACATCATATAATATCAAAAAATAGTATGTTATAGTTGTCAAAAATTGAAACTTTTAAAATTACATTAGTTGTAGAAATGTAATTGAATACTTAATATTTCAAGTTGTTTTTTAAGATGAGTTTAATCGGGTTTTAAGTAATAGACATCCCAACAGGTAATATTTAACCATATAAGATCATGGATGGTATACATGGTACCCAAGAGTATATCTGCGAACCCCACAAGTACTGAATAATGAATACTTTACGAATACGAGATCGGCATAACATATAAGACACAATTTATAATCAAATATGAGACTGAATGTAACAATACCAATCCATAATCAAAATCTAAGAGTGAGACATGGCACTCCAGATATTTTTTTCCTTCTGATGTTGTAGTTTGTTGAGCTTGTTCAATCTATTTATTTTATTCCTAAATGTTCTTATAATAATAATAATAATAATAATAATAATAATAATAATAATAATAATAATAATAATAATAAAAACTATTATTATTGATTTTGTGAAGGTGGACGTGGCCACCTAAAATCCATTCGTAATTGTAATGATGTTATTGTTTTTAAAAAAAATAGTCGTTATAGGAAAAAGACATTTAGACAATTGTCTTGACTTGGCAAACATTAGTGGACCAAGATAAAACCAAATAAGCCAGTTTCTTTCTCCCACTGGCCAAATAACGACTCAAGTCTTCGCTTTTTATTCTTACTTTTGTTACATAAAACACTTTTAGATCAAGTTAGTTTATATAACGACTCATCTATCAAGTGGAAGCAGGCCTTGATAAGAGAAATACAAGTCTCAATGTCGATATAAGAAAGTAACAAACTTATTTAAAGATGTTAATATAACCTTGAGTAAACTATTAAAATGATTCATGAGATTTGGTCATTTTTGCCACTTTAGTTTAAAACTCAAACATTGTGAATCTGGCTCCCTGTGGTTTCAATTTGTTGCCATTTTCATTAAAATTCAAAATCTGGTCATATTTTTCAGTTAACATTCAACTATTTTTTTTGTATTTTCTCCCTTTTAATGAATGGCAAAATAGTCTTTTAACGTTTTATTATAACAAATTTAAAAAAATCTAACAATTTTGCCCTTCATTCAAAGGGAACAAAAAGACCAAAAAAATGAATGTTAACTGAAAAATCTGACCAGATTTTGCTTTTGGATAAAAATGCAACAAAATTGAAACCACAGAAACCCAGATTCAAAAGATTTAAATTTTGAAGTAAAGTGATAAAAGTGATCAAACCTTAGGGATCATTTTAGTAGTTTACTCTATAACTTTTCTCCTTATTTGTTTACAAAGATTTCTCCATAAATCACATCTTATTTTGAATATTCTCATTCTATCTCTCACACTGTCACATATATACACATATATGTAAGCTAAGTAAAAATTAAGTATTTTATATCATTTGACGTGATATAGTCGACATGCTCTATTTTTCTCCTTTTATTTTATAAGAGAATCACCGTAAAAATTTGACGTTGTATCGTCGACCATGTTCTGTTTTTCTCCTTTTATTTTATAAAGAATTCACTATACAAATATGTATCCAACTTATTTTTTTATTCATCTTTAAAAAAAGTAATAATAATAATTCAATACGCAAGGACGACAAACTAATAAAGTAAGAGCCTATAGTCCCGCTTCATTAAGGCCCAAATTTTAAAAAGATATATATATATATATATTATAGAGTAAAGTGTTAAAGTAATATTCGATGTTTGGTTATTTTTCCCACTTTAGTCCAGAATTCAAACTTTTTGAATCTAGGTCCATGTGGTTTTAATTTTATTGCCATTTTCATTAAAAAGCACAATCTGGTCAGATTTTCAGTTAATATCAAGTTTTTTTTTTGTCTTTTTCCTCCCTTTTAATAAAGAACAAAATAGTTAGATTTTTTTAATTTGTTATAATGAAACACGAAAAATTATCATTTTGCTTGTAAGTCCCGAAATCGGATCTAACAGGCATCACAAACCTAATCAGTAGCGGAAATAATGATTAGGAAGAAAAACAATCTCTTGAATTCAAAACAACTTGCATACACTAGAAAAGTGTCTGATACAAGTTTGCAATTACAATTCTCTAACCCTTAAACCTTGACTTAAGACATACATTTATACTACTCAATAAGCCCAACAGATACAACCCTAGGCCCACAAGGCACTAGGAAGCCCAAAATCCCCTTAAAGCCCAAATGTAGCTCTAATTTGTAAACCTTTAGTAATATAAGCCCAACAATCTCCTCCTAGGTTTACAACATTAGGCCTTCTAGTCTTTAGGTTGCGCATTCACTCCTAATCTTCCAACAATAATACCCGCCAGAGCAGCTGTCCAGTCTTTTGCACATACTTCATATAACTCTGCTGTTCGGATCTGATGCGAAGCAAGAACCTGCAGGTCTTCATCGTGAAAGCTTACTAAATCAACCACATCATTCACCCTAAACGCCTTCTCCTTCGTCACAATAGCTACGCTACCAACCTTGGGATCATACAGACAGAAATTAAAGTTCTTCAAAATTCCCCGTGGAAAGGTTGGAGCGACGGTATAACAAGTTCCTTATCCGTTGGAGGCCACATTACCGACTTGAACCTTCTCCCTGTGCGCGCATCACATACTCCCTTTGCAGCTCGCAAGTATGGTTCGGCTGTCTTCATCGTCTTGAACCCGTTTTTCACCTTTTGTTCCAATTTCTTGAAGAATCTCCATCCTGAGCCACGTTCAGTTGTATCATCATCAGAATACAGAGATCGCAATAAATCAGTCAGAGCTATTTTCGTCCATGTTTCAAACTGAGACTCCTTAGAATAATACTCCCGAGTCCCATCCTGTCGAACAATGATCCACATTTTCTTGACATGATCGTACATCCAGCTTAACACCTTCGATTTATTCCCGACCTTGGTGTAGTAGCTTGAGCCAAGCTCCATCACATATCGTTCAGACTGGTTTGTCCGATCTTTCAACTGAAAGTTTTCATCAAGAGGATTGACATCCACGCTCTTCATCAACACCATCTGCTTCTTCTTTTGGGTTGCTGGGCTCTTCTGACTTGCAGTATATTTCTTTCTTGGATCACGCAAATAGTCATCCAACCCAGCTTGTCGTTCTGAAGCCAACTGTTCAGCTGCTAACATGTTTGCCTCACTTTCCTATGCCGCTCGTTGCTCAGCTGCTCTATGTCTATGTTCCATGTTAATCGGATCGTCAGTAGGGTTAGAGAATTCCCTCCCAAACTTGTTCTCCAGTTTTGCTTTCAAATCAAACACCATAGTCATCAGCATAGTGACATCTCCTTGCAGTTGATCTATTGTTTGATCTCTCACATCTAATCGTGTTTGCAACGAAGCGATCTGAGCATCCTTCAGTATAACCTCCTGCTCTAACACAACCACTCGCTTCTTCAAATCTACAACATCAACTTCCATATCTTCATCATCACTATCCAATCCACCAAATTCAAACGCATGCTTCTCCGATCTCTGCAAATAATCCGTAGCATCACCCTCAGCACTACCTACACCACTTCCACCTGCGCCAGACCCTTCAGCACCCATCGAACTTCCTCCAAAATCCATCATTTGTAATACCGAGTCTGCCGGAATTGAAACAACTGTGGAAGCTGTTGTTGGTTCAGATGAAATGGGAGTATCAACCATTGAAGTGTCTGTAATAGATGCAGCGACTGAAGATAAAACAGTAGTAGAAGTCACTAGAGTAGACTCTTCAGCAACACTAACAACACGAGCTTCAGATTGACTTGGTTGAACAATAGGCTCTGTTCGTCTTCTCTTGATCAATGGAACTTCGTCCTCTTCATCTTCTTCATCATCTTCAACCACACCTACCGGAGCATCAATAGTGAGAATTACCAGAGGAGGATCACCCTGTCGTTCTTGGATTTCTTTCAAATGAGCAATTAGGGCTTCTAAGTTCTCCGAAGACAGTTCTGGCAAGACTGGCGTTAGATTGGCATTGAACTCAGTACGATCATCTAAGAAAGCTTGTTCTGCGTCAGTATCCTCATTTGTAACCAGATCTTCGACCTCAACGTCCTTCTCTTTGGCAGACACATCATGCTCTTCTGCAACAATGGCATTTACCGGTGTAGGAGCTGGTACATCCTGTCTAATTACCTCAGCAAATTTTCCAAATTTCTTCAACGCAAAACGACCAATAAAGACAGTCTTCGACGTCGAGCGATTCTTCTTCATTGTGCTGAAAATAGTTGGTCCCATAGGCTTCATATTTAGCAAATTCGCATCTGAAGCATCTTTGGCCAAGTCAGGATATCGAGCATCTAGAATCAGCTGTACAAATGTGGATACAATAGAAACATCCTCTTCTTGGACTGCTCTAAAATCTTTTTCATGTTTTCGAAGATATAACCAGAGAAGTTATACTTCCAGTCCATAATGAGAGCTACAATTGCAGAAGTCTGGGTTTGATTCGGCTGATCTAGGCCTCCTTTGTTTTCTGAAATGCACTGCATAAACATATGTACTAATAATCGCCAGTATGCAGGAAACATCTTCTTGAGCAAATGAGGATATGACCCTTCATAACTCATCTCCGCGAGTATCGGCAATACTTTCTCCTTCGCGTTTACAGTCGGGTCACTTATGGTATCAGCAATCTGCAAAACCTCTCTAACGCAAGCTTCATTTACTAAAATCTCCTTCCCATGTATCTAAGAACTAATGTATGGTCTCCCATAAGCTCCTCTCTGGTGGAATCGAGCTCTCTTCCAAAATGAGTGCACTAGATCTCTGTATATCACTGGATTAGCACGGAGTACATAAGCAATCTTGCACGCGTTCAGACCCGCTATCGTCGACTGAAACTGCTGATAAAATTCAGCTGGTGGATCCGAAAGATATCCTGCCTGATTGTGGAACTGCTCCTCTAGCAACATAACCGCATCAAAGGCCTCTTCAACCATTTCTGTCAAAACAATAACCAGATTAAATCACAACTACAGAAGTTAACGGAGTTTATCAGGATAAACGTCAACACTAATTGGATGGTTCAAACACATTTCGAAGGTTCAATTATTTAAAGGTTCAAATCAGTTTGAAGAGTGCAATTATTTGAAAAGGTTCAAAAGAGTTCAAAGGTTCAAACCCTAGAATCCGGATTCACTAACAGGTCAACAGTAATCCGGATGAACCTTTACATCAATCCGGATTAGCAAAGAGGTCAATAATATTTCGGATCAAATAAATCAACAGTATCTCGAATAAATCATCAATCCAGATGAAGATTATCTGAAATGAAATTCGAGTTCATCAACTCGGTTGAATATTCATCCGAATGAGATCCGAAATGCATGTTACTTTGAAGGCCAATCCGATATGCTATCCGAAATGCTTGAAACATGAAGATTATCATCCGGATTTTATGATTTTAAGCAAAAATTTACCTAACCCGGAAGAAGTTCGAGATACAAATCCGAGATAAACAGTGGGAAATCAGAGAGAAAATCAGAGAAGATCAGAAATTTCGGAAATTTGTGAATAATCCGGAATGACATCTCTGAATCAATTAAGTACTTTCCGGAATGGGCTTGGGCCTAACATCTTTTGGGCCCAACACAGTCCGGAATCCAAATTCTAAAGAATCCGGATTGGGCTTTTGTTAGGCCTAATCCGGAACAGTGATAGCTAAGTGGGCCTGTCCGGAAAGTGTTTTAAAGCCCAATCCGGAACAGTAACAGCTAAGTGGGCTTGTCCGGAAAGTGTTTAAAAGCCCAATCCGGAACAGTAACTTGTGAATTCTAAATTTTCAATTTTAAGACTTTCAGAAATTCTATTGCATTGGACCAAATTTGAAACTCAGCAGACCAGTCCAATATCCTTTGACAGAAACCATCTAACCAAAAATTATCAATTTGACTAACCAAGCATCCAACCACCTTTTACCAACTACAAAAATAAGACATTTTAGCACAAACATAAACATAAACACAGCCTTGCTAAGGGATCAAATCGCTTCAAAAGTCGACTAAGGAACACTTTTCAGTATGAGCTAGATCAAACTAGTCTAAGTGATTGCCAATAAACTTGTCCATCTAAATCTAAAAACTCAACCATCCAGTTCAAGCTTCATGATACACTTAAGGTAGTATTATACTATGATACCCGTGTGTCCCATACCATGACATACCCCCGCGATCAAGGTAAGCACAACAATTCATCATAGCAGGTGAGTATACTGAGGTCATCCTTTATCTTTTACAACGTCAGGCTATTGGTGAATAGGTCAGTACTTTCGTACAGCGGAGAGAGACCAATAGTGTCTGACGAGGGTTAGGTAAATACCTTATGTGGTACGTATGAACTTATGGATTTTTCTCATGAAGAGACTTCCGTTCTCTTAGGTTTTGGCCCTTCTATTTTGGCTCTTTTAAAAAGATATCCTGACTGTGCTTAGGTCTACATATAATCTGGATGCAACAGAAGGGCAGCCAAGATATCCCCGGATGACTCAACAGTATAAAGACCCGAAACCTCAGACGTTGGCTATCTATCAACACAGGATTTAAGACCATGAAATCATACGCCTATAGTATGTGACCCACTGAGTACATAGTTTGTTATGTTTATATCATTTGGCTTACATTATCCGGTTGAGATTTAGACCTGTCGACATATCACTTTCGATCCAAGCCTTTTCCCGCTTCAACACCTTACACGTGTTAGTCAAACATTTATACACGAAAAAGTATTTCATTTCCCAATCATTGCAAAAGCTGTTTTAAAAACCAAACATTTTTTTGTAAGATTTCTCTCCCTAAATTTGTGCATATACATGAACAAATTTACGAAGCAAAGGAAAGTAAATGAAAGACAATAAATGAAACGAAAATAACAAAGGATGCCTAGTTAGAAAACCGAATCATTTTGTGAAGATCCACAAGCACTTGAAAACGCGCGTTGCTAACGGGTTTCGTGAACAAATTTGCCACGTTTGCATCGGTGTGGATTTGCTCAAGCTTAACGAGACCCTTTTCATAGCAATCACGGATAAGTGAACTTTGATATTTATGTGCTTGGTTTTGGAGTGGAAAACAAGGTTTTTTACGATTTGGATAGCGGCATCATTATCACAGTAATTTGTGGTGTTTAGATAAGTCAAACCGTAATCCGCAAGCTGGTGTTGCATCCATAAAACTTGGGAGCAGCAAGCAGAGGTTGCAACATATTCTGCTTCCGCAGTAGAAAGCGAGACCGTCTGTTGCTTCTTGCATTGCCACGAGATTAAGCGGTCTCCCAATAATTGACATCCAGCTGAAGTTGAGCGCATATCCCTATCAGTACCTCCAAGAACACTGTCAGAGAAAGCATACAGTTCAAAATTAGAATTTTTAGGATACCAGAGGCCCAGTGATGGTGCCCCTTTTAGGTACCTAAAAATTCTTTTAACATCATGTAAATGAGAGAGTTTAGGAATAGCCTGATAACGAGCACACTGGCAGACGACAAACATGATATCTGGCCGACTTGCAGTGAGATACATGAGCGAACCAATCATTGAGCGTTACATGGTCAGGTTAACAGGTGTTCCTTCAGCGTCTTCATTTAGCAAAGGCCTTTCTGCAATCGGTGAAGCCGTGGGCTTTGAGTCCGTAAGCTTGAATTTCGCAAGGACGTCATGGACATATTTTCCTTGATGAATCAAGATTCCCTGCTATAACATTTGTGTGAATCGGGTTTCAAAAACCCGCACCATTCATTAATCAAGTTGTCGGTTAAATGTTCGCTATGTAATTTATGGGTATTTATCATCTTATATTTCTATTTTATTATAAATAATGATGACAGCAGGAAATAAAAAATAATATATGAAGCAAAAGAATAAAGTATAAAAAAATAAAGGGGGCAAACTGGGATCGAACCCGGATCATTCTACACACGCACACACTGGATCACCACTAGGCTACACACATTTGTTGTGTAGTTTTGAAACCAATAAATATATATATTAGATAAAAACGTGTCATCTTCAAGATCCAAACCTTCAGTCAACAACCGTTATCAGTTTAATTGAGCAATCATTTGGAAACAGTTATAAACCTTCAAAGTAACTGTCAATTATCATCAAATTCATACCAATTCAATTCAAGATTTACCGTACGCAGAACATCCGCCCAAATATCGGTTTCAAATCAATTGAAAAAACGGTTTTAAAACCTATAAATACCTTCCAGGATGCAGTTCCAAACCCGTTCAAAGTTCCCTTCGAAAACCCACTGTCTAATCGCGCAATCCCCTATTTTGTCGGAATCTTGTTTCTGCGTCACCGGAGCACTACTGAAAGTCGGAGATCTGTTTCCTTTCCAGTAGGTATAATCTCCCAATTCCTTCATATTTCTTGTTTAATTCTTCAAAAATTAGTGCTATGTCAAAACAAACAAATGGGATTTACAGTCGGTTGAGGGTTAAGGAAGAAGATGTAGTTCGGTTTGTATAGTTATGTATTTAAAACATGGGTTATAATTCGGGTGAGACACATAGTCCAGCGGTGGGACTGTGTGCACTAAACGCAGAGGTGACAGGGTTCGAATCTTATGCAAAACGGTTTTCTGGATTAAAAATCTTTTTGGTATCAAAAGGTATTCAGGCAACCTTCAAGAAGGTGTTAAGATTAATATGAATCCTAATATTATTGGGTTAGACACCCAGCCCAATTGGCTGGGCTGGGTGCATATGGAACCATGGGGGCGAGTTCGAGCCGGTGTAGGAGTGGCGGTTCAACCATTTTTAAAAGCTTTTTAAAATAAATGATTTATGGTATAACTTAATTAGTGTATAAGTATAATAAAAATCAGAACTCTAACGGGTTAGACACGTAGCTCAGTTGGTAGAGCTGTGTGCACACGTACGAGAGGTCTCAGGTTCGAATCCCGCACACGCTGCCTTGCAATTCCCGTGACCCTGTCAGAAAACTGTCAGATCTGACAGTTTTTAATATTAAGTTCTTCTATTTTATTTTATTAATTTATATTACACAAATCCTTACATTTTAGTAAAAATTAATTAAAAATACATAAAAATATACTTTTCAAAGATTACAAAATATCAATAAATGACCTAAAAAGTTAACCTCAAAATATTAAATCCAAATATTAACTTGTTTATTTTTTTCCTTTCTTGTTCTTTCTTTAAATTATCGCATTACTATCTTAGGTTAGTGTTCGTTGTCGATCCAATCTTTTCCTCTTGCGAGCTCATCATCAGCAAAGAATACGCACTCACTGTGAGTGAATCTTTATAAATTCGCCTTTTAATCATGTTTTGAGGTGTATCATGTGTCGCTGTTTTACTTATTTAAACATTTGTACTAACATCATTTCGTGATCAAAGGTGTATATTTGTTTGTGTGGTTACATTTTAACATATCAGTGCAATCATTCATTAGGCCCATCAGTTACTCCTGGGATGAGTTGAGCATCAGGTGCCTCATTAGATCGGCTCCGTTTGATTGAGCCTTGATCTCAAGTTCATCATTCATCATGTCATGTGTTCATTGTTGATATTATTTGGTTTGTGATGGTTTATATATATATATATATACACTTATGCTCACTTATGATTTATGCACAAATTTTTATTTAAACAACTAATATAACAAATGTTAAAATGTTTTACTTAGATTCACTCGCCAACTTATGTTGACCCAAATCTTTTGTTTTACGCATGATACAGGTGAACAAGCTGAAGAAAGAAACACATAGGAATGGCCTTAGAAGATTCAACAAAACTATTAAGTTCTGAACAATATTTTGGTTTTATTTGTGCTTGTATGACACATTGTGTTTGAATATTTGAAGTTTTAATATAAATTTAATAAATATGAAATTTATTAGTAAATATCATGAGCTTTGGTGATAACCCAATTACGCCCCGACTTTTAATTCCGCTGCGGGTCGGGGTGTGACAGATTGGTATCAGAGCTTGTGACTATAGGGAAATATGATAGGTTATTAGACCCTTAGAGCCTATATTATAGTCGATTAGATTTTAAATATTTATGTGTTACATGCAAAACTTATGATGTTATGTGTTTCATGTTTATTTCACACACAATTATATGCAAACACTTTCACTATTATATGTTAAAATGTGATGCTTATTATAGTCTATACATATTGTTAGCATATCATGCCTTTGCAAGCACACACATCACAATTTCACAATCTTTTATGATTTTCTTCTCAAGGGTTTTTCAATGTTTTTATGTTCTCAATCACATCAAAGTGAGTTCCATGACGGGCATGTAGTAACTGTAAGGGTACGAGTACCGGTAGTCGGAACGTCCTGTCTAGGCTTGGCATTTGTATAAATCCAAATAATTGACCAGTTTGCCTACCCGGGGACTAACAATGAGAGTACGAAGGACCTATTAGGCCAAAGCATGCCACACCAAACGTCGTGTGAGCTAACCCCACTTTGAGTTGCCATTGTGTCTGTACCTGGACACATTCTGATCTTATTACCTTTTATGATTTTCAATCGGGTCATGCTAACATTAGCAGGCCAACATCAATGTGAACCCTACCAAGCCCAGTAGTCATGGGGGCCCACGTGACTACCAAGGCTGAAGTACGGGAGACATTTTGGAGGCCCAATCTTAAGCAAGCCCAAGATATCCTACGGATGTAGTTAAATTCATGTTTCATTTATTTTATGTTGTTTTCACTTTTTACGACACATGACACCTAAGAACGTTCAATTCATAATCTCGCTTCGTATTTCCTGTATATGTCTGCTAGACACTCTCGAGGCGGTAGAAGGTCAGGAAGATCCAGCGAGCGTATAGCCACTCACATCGCTCAACAGATGGTTGCCGTACTTCCTGATATTGTTGTGCAAGTTCAGCAAGCACTAGTTGCCAATCCCACTAACCCCACCAACCAAGACGGGCAAAATATCACCAACCCTCCTCCCAACACCATCAAATGTACCTACAAGCATTTTAAGTCCTGCGATCCCCCAAAATATGAAGGGACTGAAGGTGTCACTACACTCCTCCGTTGCTTTGAGGAGATGGAAAACACTTTTCTCAATTGTGATTGTCCTGATGATCGCAAGGTGCGCTATGCTACTGGTGGATTGTTTAGAGTAGCACTTACCTGTTGGAACACAGAAAAGGATAAGCGAGGTGCTGAAGCTGCCATGGCCTTGACTTGGGATGAGTTAAGGGAAATCATGACGAGACGCTTCTGTCCAAGAAGCGAGATCAAGAAGCTGGAAGATGAGTTTTACTCATTAAAGCAAAAGGAGGGAGACCACACCACTTACAACAAGAGGTTTCTCGAGTTGAATCAGATGGTCCCCAACCTATTCACTCCCCTATATCGTCTAATCGAGTATTACATTCGAGGCCTTCCCTCGAAGATTCAAGATTTAGTGCTAAGTACTTCACCTGCAACACTCGAAGCTGCCATGGAACTGGCTACCAAACTGACGGAAAATCGCATTCGAAATGGTGATTTTAAGGATGAAAAGAAGAAAGATAAGGCACCTACTGAAACTTCAAACCCAACTCCAGTTGGTTCATCTTCCAAATTTGCTGGAAAAAGGAAGAGGAATGGGAAAATTTTCACCGTTACCCAAACCAATTCTCCTATCACTGCTGCCCCAATCACGCAAGTCGCCCCTCAAGCCACTTCATTCAAGAAACCATATACTGGCCCGCACCCAAAATGTAACCGATGTCAATATCATCATCCCCTTGAGAACCCCTGTCAATACTGCACAAGTTGTGGCAGTGCAGGTCACACGATTCAAACTTGCCGTATCCTCCAAAAGCCAAACCGCATCCACCGCAAGCCCAAACCAATAATCAAGTGGTGGGCCAAACCTAAAATCAACAACCCTTACTTTTACCACCTGCTCAACCCATGGCCCAACCTTACTACCAACCTAACTACCCATTGATGCAACCAGTCAGAGCATGTTTTAACCGTGGAGACCCAACCCATTTTCGTAACACCTACCCACGCCTGGTGAACATCATAAATGCCCAAGCCCAAGCCAACCTGGTGAACCAAGCCAATCAAGCTAATCCACCTGCTAGAGGAAGGGCTTTCAACATCAACGCCAATCAAGCTAGGGCTGATAACAATGTGGTCAGCGGTACGTTTCTTATTAACAGTAGATATGCATCCATATTGTTTGATACTGGTGCGGATAGAAGTTTTGTGTCGTTAGAATTCGAATCTATTCTTGATTTATCACGCGTTAGTCTCGCCGAACCATTTACGGTGGAAGTTGCTGATGGTGAACCTATTGCGTTGGACTCGATCATTCGTGGTTCTACTCTTACTCTTAATGACCACAACTTTTCAATTGATCTTATTCCTATGAAGTTGGGTAGTTTCGATATTATCATCGGTATGGACTGTCTTAGTCAACATCATGCGGAAGTTGTTTGCTATGAAAAATTTATTCGAATTCCTCTCGCTAACGATCAAACTTTGCGCATTTTTGGTGAAACTCCTTCTAAAGGGCTTAAATTGATGTCATGCCTCCAAGCTCGTAGATACATTCGCAAAGACTGTATCGTGTTCCTAGCTCATATCGTCAAGAAGGAAGGCAAGGAAAGGAAGCTCGAAGATATTCCCGTCGTTAAAGAATTTCCTCAAGTTTTCCCCGACGACGTTTCAGGACTTCCTCCAGTGCGAGAAGTCGAATTTTGAATCGATCTTGTACCTAGTGCTACACCAATCGCAAAATCTCCTTATCGGTTAGCCCCATCTGAGATGCAAGAGTTAGCTAGTCAGCTGCAAGAGTTGACTGACAAAGGATTTATACGTCCTAGCTCGTCACCTTGGGGTGCGCCTGTTCTTTTGTGAAAAAGAAAGATGGAACTTTTCGTATGTGCATCGACTATAGGGAGCTTAACAAGCTGACCATCAAGAATCGCTATCCACTACCTCGTATTGATGATCTTTTAGATCAACTTCAAGGTGCCACCTGTTTTTCAAAGATCGACCTTCGTTCTTGTTATCATCAACTTAGAGTTCATGAAGAAGATATTCCTAAGACTGCATTTCGAACTCGTTATGGTCACTATGAATTTATGGTTATGCCTTTTGGGTTGACTAATGCCCCTGCTGTCTTCATGGATTTGATGAATAGGGTATGCAAACCTTATCTCGATCGTTTTGTCATAGTCTTCATTGATGATATTCTTATCTACTCCAAGACCAAATCTGACCAGGAGCGTCATCTTTGACTCATTCTAACACTCTTGAGAACTGAAAAGCTTTATGCTAAGTTCTCGAAATGTGAGTTTTGGTTAAAAGAAGTGCAATTTCTTGGCCATGTCGTTAATGACAAAGGAATTCATGTTGACCCTGCAAAAATCAAAGCGGTACAAGAGTGGCAAGCGCCACATACTCCTACTGAAGTTAGATCATTTCTTGGTCTAGCTGGTTACTATCGTCGGTTCATCGCAAATTTCTCCCGTATCACTGTCCCACTCACAGCCTTGACTCACAAGGGAAAACCCTTTATTTGGGGACCCAAACAAGAGGAGGCTTTCCAAGCTTTGAAACAAAAACTTTGTGACGCACCTATACTTACAATTCCTGATGGTTGCGAAGACTTTGTGGTTTATTGCTACGCGTCAAGGCAAGGGTTAGGTTGCGTTCTAATGCAAAGAGGAAAGGTGATAGCCTATGCCTCAAGGAAACTCAAAGTGCATGAGAAGAATTATACCACTCACGACCTAGAACTTGGAGCCGTCGTGTTCGCCCTTAAGATATGGAGACATTACCTCTATGGTACTAAGTGTGAAATCTACACTGACCGCAAGAGTCTTCAGCATATCTTTAATCAAAAGGAATTGAACATGAGGCAACGTCGATGGGTCGAACTCCTAAATGATTATGATTGTGAAATTCGTTACCATCCTGGCAAGGGTAATGTTGTGGCTGATGCCCTTAGTCGAAAGGAGTATGCAAACACAATCCGTCTTTTGTGTTCTCTAATTGTGACCGATCTTCAAAACTGAATTAGAGCAGCTCAACATATTTCCATCACAGAAAATGATGCACGAGATGAATTGTCTTGTGGAGCTGAAACCAAGCTTGAATCCAAATCGGATGGTATTCTCTATTCTTAAATCGTATTTGGGTACCTGATCGTGATGATCTTCGTGCTTTTCTCATGAACGAGGCACACAAAAATCGGTACTCTATACATCCAGGAGCCGATAAAATGTATCAAGACCTACGATACTCTTACTGGTGGCCTGTCATGAAGAAAGATATCGCTATATTGTTTCCAAATGCCTTACATCAAAGACCTTCAGGACTTCTTGTCCAACATGAAATACCTGTATCGAAGTGGGAAAAGATAACCATGGATTTCATTACCGGGTTACCTCGCACCTCCAGTGGGTATGACACCAGTTGGGTTATTATTGACCGTCTCACTAAGTCAGCTCATTTGATCCCTATCCGCGAGGACTTAAAAAATGAGAAGTTAGCTCGTATCTATATCAATGAAATTGTAAGCCGTTATGGTGTACCCTTAAGTATCATATCTGATCGAGATGGCCGTTTCACTTCACGAACATGGCAAGCTATACAGTCTACTATGGGTACACGTCTAGATCTTAGTATAGCCTTTCATCCTCAAACTGATGGGCAATCTGAGCGCACCATACAAACCCTTGAAGACATGCTGCGAGCATGTGTCATAGACTTCAAAGGTAATTGGGATACTCACCTACCTCTAGTCGAATTCTCGTACAACAATAGTTATCATTCAAGCATTGGTATGGCTCCTTTTGAAGCATTATATGGTCGAAAGTGTTGATCTCCTGTATGTTGGCACGAAATTGGTGAAGCACAAATCACTGGACCTTAACTGATTTAAGAAATGACTGATAAAATTCTTCAAATCCGAAATAATCTCCTAGCAGCTCGAAGTCGTCAAAAAAGTTACGCTAATAAGCATCGAAAGCCATTGGAGTTTTGTGTTGGTGATCATGGATTTCGGTGAAAAACGTTTGAGACGAAGTCGTATTCCAATAGTAAGGGTGCGTTGGGAGTCAAAGCGGGGACCTGAGTATACTTGGGAACGTGAAGACTCAATGCGAGAAAAGTACCTGCATCTTTTCCTTGTTACGGCTACTACTTAAATTTTGGAACGAAATTTCTTAAAGTAGGGGATACTGTAACATTTGTGTGAACCGGGTTTCAAAAATCCGCACCATTCATTAATCAAGTTGTCGGTCAAATGTTCGCTATGTAATTTATGGGTATTTATCATCTTATATTTTTATTTTATTATAAATAATGAGGACAGCAGGAAAGTAAAAATAATATATGAAGCAAAAGAATAAAGTATAAAAAAAATAAAGGGGGCAAACTGGGATCGAACTCGGGATTATTCTACACACGCACACACTGGATCACCACAAGGCTACACACATTTGTTGTGTAGTTTTGAAACCAATAAATATATATATTAGATAAAAACGTGTCATCTTCAAGATCCAAACCTTCAGTCAACAACCGTTATCAGTTTAATTGAGCAATCATTTGGAAACAGTTACAAACCTTCAAAGTAACTGTCAATTATCATCAAATTCATACCAATTCAATGCAAGAGTTACCGTATGCAGAACATCCGCCCAAATATCGGTTTCAAATCAATTAAAAACAACGGTTTTAAAACCTATAAATACCTTCCAGGATGCAGTTCCAAACCCGTTCAAAGTTCCCTTCAAAAACCCTCTGTCTAATCGCTCAATCCCCTATTTTGTCGGAATCTTGTTTCTGCGTCGCCGGAGCACTACTGAAAGTCGGAGATCCTTTTCTTTCCAGTAGGTACAATCTCCCAATTCCTTCATATTTCTTGTTTAATTCTTCAAAAATTAGTGCTATATCAAAACAAACAAATGGGATTTACAGTCGGGTGGTTAAGGAAGAATATGTAGTTCGGTTTGTATAGTTATGTATTTAAAACGTGGGTTATAATTCGGGTGAGACACATAGTCCAGCGGTGGGACTGTGTGCACTAAACGCAGAGGTGACAAGGTTCTAATCTTATGCAAAACGGTATTCTGGATTAAAAATCTTTTTGGTATCAAAAGGTATTCAGGCGACCTTCAAGAAGGTGTTAAGATTAATATGAATCCTAATATTATTGGGATAGACACCCAGCCCAATTGGCTGGGCTGGGTGCATGTGGAACCATGGGGGCGAGTTCGAGCCGGGGTAGGAGCGGCGGTTCAACCATTTTTAAAAGCTTTTTAAAATAAATGATTTCTAGTATAACTTAATTAGTGTATAAGTATAATAAAAATCAGAACTCTAACGGGTTAGACACGTAGCTCAGTTGGTAGAGCTGCGTGCACACGTACGAGAGGTCTCAGGTTCGAATCTGCACACGCTGCCTTGCAATTCCCGCGACCCGGTCAGATAATTGTCAGATCTGACAGTTTTTAATATTAAGTTCTTTTATTTTACTTTATTAATTTATATTACACAAATCCTTACATTTTAGTAAAAATTAATTAAAAATACATAAAAATATACTTTTCAAAGATTACAAAATATCAATAAAGGACCTAAAAAGTTAACCACAAAATATTAAATCCAAATATTAACTTGTTTATTTTTTTTCCTTTCTTCTTCTTTCTTTAAATTATCGCATTACTATCTTAGGTTAGTGTTCGTTGTCGATCCAATCTTTTCCTCGTGCGCGCTCATCATCAACAAAGAATACGCACTCATTGTGAGTGAATCTCTATAAATTCCCCTTTTAATCATGTTTTGAGGTGTATCATGTGTCGTACATGCTTTACTTATTTAAACATTTGTACTAACATCATTTTGTGATCAACGGTGTATATTTGTTTGTGTGGTTATGTGTGGTTACATTTTAACACATCAGTGCAACTATTCATTAGGCCCATCAATTCTTCGTGGGATACGAGTTGAGCATCAGGTGCCTCATTAGATCGGCTCCGTTTGATTGAGCCTTGATCTCAAGTTCATCATTCATCATGTCATGTGTTCATTGTGGATATTATTTGGTTTGTGATGGTTTATATATATTCTACTTATGCTCACTTATGATTTATGAACAATTTTTATTTAAACAACTAATATAACAAATGTTAAAATGTTTTACTTAGATTCACTCGCCAACTTATGTTGACCCAAATCTTTTGTTTTACGCATGATACATGTGAACAAGCTGAAGAAAGAAACACATAGGAATGGCCTTAGAAGATTAAACAAAACTATTGAGTTCTGAACAATGTTTTGGTTTTATTGTATGACACATTGTGTTTGAATATTTGAAGTGTTAATTTAAATTTAATAAATATGAAACTTATTAGTAAATATCATGAGCTTTGGTGATAACCCAATTATGCCCCGACTTTTAATTCCGCTGCGGGTCGGGGTGGACCACTGCGGGCTCTGACGAACTTGAAATCCTAAAAACATGGTCATCTCCCCAATGAGCTCATCTCAAATTTCTTTTTCATAATTTCTTCAAATTCCCGACACAAACCATCATTTGTAGAACCAAAAATGATATCATCAACTTAAATTTGAACAAGAATAATGTCCTTGTCAACACGTTTGATGAACAGGGTTTGATCAATGGTTCCCCGAGTGTATCCATGAGCAAGCAAATGCTCTGTCGAGTTGCATACCATGCGCGAGGCGCTTGATGTAACCCATACAAAGTTTTGTCCAATTTGTATGCATAGTTTGGCTTGTGAGGATCAGTAAAACCCGGTGGTTGTGCCATGTATATTTCCTCTTTCATCGTGCCGTAGAGAAACGCAGTCTTGACATCCATTTGATAGACAGTGAAATCCGTGTAAGATGCATATGCCAAGAAAATGTGAATAGCCTCCAAACGAGCGACCGGTGCGTAGACCTCATCGTAGTCTAATCCTTCAATCTGACGAAAACCCTGAACCACTAGTCGAGCTTTATTCCGAACAATGACTCCAGTGTCATCCTGTTTGTTACGAAAAACCCAGCGAGTTCCAAGAGCACGTTTTCCTGGAGGCAGCTTCACCAATTAACAAACGCCAAGCTTTTCAAATTGATTGAGTTCTTCATGCATAGCATCCACCCAGCCTGGTTCCTGCAAAGCAACATCAATACTTTTAGGTTCAATTTGTGAAATGAAGCAAGAGTAAAGACAAGTATTGATATCCCCCGATTGACTGCGGGTGCGAACAACAGCAGTAACAGGACCAATAATATTTTCAATGGGATGATCACGCTGTAGACGCTACGGTATTGGTGTAGCAGGGACAAGAAGATCCGTTTGCAAGTTAGTAACACTTGCGGAAGCAACTCCAGATGACTCCCCCTCATTAGTAGCACTAGTTGAAGTATTGACTGATGAATCAACAAAACAGTCTGGCGGAGTAGGCTCAGGAAACGGAGATGAACCCAAGACATCGGGAGGAGCAGACCCTTCACTTGTCATAGGAGGCTCTGTGTTAGAAGCCTCAACTTCAGGGGAATCGTCTGAGGAGTCTGATCAGATGGTGTTTCTTGATGTTGTGATACTGGTGAAGAAGTAGATATAGTCTCATTAAATCCATGTAACACCCTGTAAAAATCGTGTCCAATAAGTGACACGTGTTGTTTTTTTAAATATATTCTGTTAAAGACCAATAAGGACTAAAGGCGTTAACATGCTCAAGTTGAGCCTCTGAGTGACGAACCGATGTCAACATGCATAAATAATAGCCTCTTTGTGACTTATATGTCAACATGCTTAAATCATTAGCCTTTGAGTGACGATACGTCAACATGCTTGAAACTTGGCCTCTGAGTGACTGATATGTCAACATGCCCAGCCTCTGAGTGATATTGGAATCAACATGCTTGTAATAAGCCTCTGAGTGATCCTTTGTGAAGTCCTAACTCTCATACGTGCCATTTGTTGGACGAGAGGGTTCAATTTTGTAAATATGTGAAAGTTGGATAATGGAGGGATTAAAAGTGTCAACATGTTAATTTATACCTCTGAATGACCTTTTAACGAGCCGAGAACTTAACAATGTCCGGGCATAATCCCGGGTATGCCAAGCATTGGCTACGGAGGGCTAAAAGTGCTAAAAAGGTGTTTTAGAATGCCTTTAGAGGCTTTATATAGTTCAGGGGTTAAAACTGTCAAAATTTGGAAATGGCTATGGGGCGCCCCCCGGGCGGCGAGAGACATGGCCTGTGTCTCTCACCCCCCGCGAGATAGGCTCTGACGTAGAAAATTGTTTGGCCTTCAAGCAAAAATGCCAAAACCATTAAAACAAAAGTATGGCTTCTCTAAACTGCTATGCCATGTTTTGGGACACTTGTAATCTTCTTCTTACTCCCCTAAACACCTGGCTTCACCTCCTTTGAGTTCTCTAACTATAAATAGGTGTTCAAGTGTTCATTCCAACTTGCACCTTTCTTAAAAATAACTCTTCTCCCTCCTCTGGAAGTTCCTAGCTGAAAGGAGCATCCAACTTAGTTCTCTTGCATTGTAGGAACCTCTTGTAAGTGTTCATTTCTCTTGCATTTTCGTTTATAGGCTTTTATAGCCAAAAGTCAAGCGTTTTCGTAAATCGCTTTGACTTTCGGTCAAGACCATTATGGTCCAGCCATTGTTCAAAACAAACATGGCTAAATGATCGTAATAAGGAAGGTGTTAATCCCTATAAAGGAACCTCCTGAAGATCACGTTTTCTAGACCAATCGACGGGTTAAAGTTATGATATTAAAAAAATTAAACAGGCCATTTTTCGGAAAAATCATAAAATGATATTATATATGTTATGAAACCTGTTTTGACACTTAAACAAGTTGGTAATAATTATTAGAACATGTAAGAACATGTTCGGCTCGTCAATTTCAGTTCTAGGGTCGGTTCGCAACCGAAAGTCGCGAAGTTTGACTTCTGCTTTGAATTTCGATTCTGACCCGATTTAGATAAGTTACCTACTGATCTAAAGTTGCATTATGATCATAATATAATGTAGCATAACCCTCTGAGGTTATATTACATGATCATAATCAGAATCCAAGTTTATGCGCAAGTTCCATAATTATGCCATATTTGACCAAAAATGCCCTTTTTGCATAAAACAAGGTTTTAAATGGTAATAAACTTGAAAATGAGTTTCCTACTGATGTAATATTATAAATAGGATTATTTGGGATGTTAAACCAAGTTATAAACTGAGTTTTCAAACAAATCCTTAAACTATGTCGATAAATGACGGTTTTAGTCCTTGTGACTCATAAAATGATTTTTAATCAATCTTTTCAAGGTAAATCATTTACTTAATGATATGTTATATTAAATAACATATTTTAAACATTTTAATCTGATCCAAATGACAATTTTCGTAAACATCGCTTAAAAACGTCATTTTACGACATAAGCGCCGTTTCGGCGCATAGTATGGTTTTAAACCATAATATTGACCAAAACTTGATACCTACTGATTTTAAAACTTATTTTAAACATATTTACAGTAGGTACATGTTATAAACTCAGAATCCCAAATAATTTATAAACTATGTATAAAATTACCAAAATGCCCCTATAAGGCATAATTTCATTTTAAAACCTTAACGGGCATACAAGTTGATATCCTACTGATATCTTAACTTATTTAAAGTATAATGGCATATAGAACTTGTCCATGACTTATCCGGTTACCCGATATCGCTAATATGCGCACGGTTACGTATATGTAACTATTTTATGGAAAATAACCGAAACGGGTTTAACCTTGTCATTTAAGTTTCAAAATCTAGAATGTTTATAGTTTACCCATATTAAACAAGTCAAGGTACTTATTGGGATTAAACTACATTCTATCCAATCATCGTTTAATCTAGCGTCATACGTTTTGATTAAGTACGCTAGTCGGTCTAAGTCTATGACTTAAATAAGACCATTAGTATTTAATTGGTTAGTTTATGCCATAAATCCAGACTAGAGACTTGCCGGTAAATGCTATCTGCACTTAGTCCTTTTGTGTATGGCTGAGTTATTAAAAAATTAAAGAAGACTAGCTCAGGTAAATACTCTCGACTTATTTCCCCTATATGGGCTTGGGTTACGGTAAATTATTACCGCTTGGTCGGAAATGGGATTAATCGAACGCCGGTTCGGAATAGAGATCCGCATATTATGTTTTAATCAGTTTTGTTTGATAATTTAAACATCGGGGGTTAACTACCGTGTCCTGGATATCCTCGGCTCATTACAATCGAAATGGCCACAACCTTAGCGCGGGTGTAGGCATACACCCGATAGACGCTCAATTATGCATTCCCACAAGGTTGGGAGGAATTGACTCCTTCGTGAGTCCAAAGTGGTGTGTACGTTAATTGTGTCTCGATTTTTATGCTGAGCCCTGTATGTATGACAAACATGTAAACCTGTTAACAAGATTGGACGGTCAATTAACCCAAGTTATAAAAAGAATTTTTGCGTTGACACTCACTTAAAACATTTTCGAAATGTTTTCAAAATGAGTCAGTTGGGTGTATTTACCAGCGAAAACTGACGTATTTTCAAAAGACTAATATGCAGGTACAATACGAAAATAGGCCAGAAGTGCTCGGTAGTGATAGAGGATCTTGCAAATCCTAAATCTGCCCAAAGTCTGTTTTGTATTCTTTCCATGTATAATTTATGATCTGCCTGTGGATCTTCTATTACAAGCCTGTATATTATTTTATTTTCAAACTTCGAACATTTGGTTTGCAATAGTAATTTTACTCCAAGACTTCCGCTGTCCCGTGTTTAATTGACTATGATGTTATCAACTGACGTCACGATATTCCCCACCTGGGCCCACCGGTGTTTGGATTTCTGGGTTGGAAATCCGGGGTGTGACAATCCAGGTGGATCCACACTCAGCTTCTTTAACGTCTCATGCAGTTGTGCGGCCTCAACATCGTCATCGGGTGAGATAGACATCGTTGGAAGATCAGAAATTTTGCTTGTACTTGCAGACACATTCGAAGGAACATGAACATGGTTAAACAATGTGGAATAATCATACAGCCAGTCAGGACCAATGCGTGTGTCCTTGGGATTTTCCTCCAGCCAACCCACATTGTAGGTTTCAACTACCATTTTCTTGATCTTATTATAGACATGAGATGAAGTATTTTTGGAATATCCAACGAAGATGCATGGGTCCCCACGTGATTCAAATTTCCTTTTAGCGTCCATGACCAGGAGAACACAAGGGCATCCGAACTTGCGGAAATTCTTGACCGAAGGTTTACGACCTTCAACCACTTCGTACGGAGTTTTCATGTGTTGTTTATTGATCAGGGCATGATTCTGAATATAACAGGCGGTATTGATTGCTTCTGCCCAGAAAATGAGAGGTAGCTCGGATTCAACCAGCATAGTACGTGCAGCTTCAAATAGTGTTCGATTTCTTCGTTCTGCAACCCCATTCTGTTGTGGAGTTCTGGCTGCACTAAACTGGCGGTCAGTACCCTTGGAGGAACAGAAAGAATTTAAGGTGACATTCTTAAATTCTGTTCCGTTATCACAACGAATAGCGTTTACAGTGGTGTCTGTCTGGTTCTCCATAAGCGTGACAAACTGTTTAACTAACTCAGCGGTTTCACTTTTATGTCTAAGAAAGAAAACCCAAGTGAATTGCAAGTAGTCATCAATAATGACCAGGAAGTATGCCTTCCCGCCAATGCTCAGAATGTCTGTTCGACCAAAAAGATCCATGTGAAGCAATTCTAAGACTTGAGACGTGGAAGGGGCGGCTTTAGATTTGTGTGGCTGTCGATGTTGTTTCCTACATGCACATGATTCACACTTTTCAACCTCCATAAAGTCGCAAACTGGTAGATCTCTGACTAAACCACCTTTTGCAAGACGATTTAAGTTCTTCATGTTGATGTGTCCTAGTCTACTATGCCATAACATTACATCATGTTCAGCTGTAGACGAGAATAGGCAGGTGAGCTTGTCAGGGGGAGCCTTGTTCATGTCGATGACATATGCATTTCCTTTTCGTGCAGCTTTAAGAAGAATCCAATCATCTGGAATAATAAGACTTGGTTTCAGCACATAACACCCTTTCTTGGTAAAGAGAACATTCAAAAGATTGTCATAGAGTTGAGACACACTCAAAAGACTATGCTTCAATTCTGGTATGTAGTTAACATTCTTAAAGCTAAGGGCTCCGTTGCATACTGTGCCTCTCATAGTAATCTTCCCGGTCTCACCACCTGCGAAGGAGACGAACCCGCCATTGAAAAACTGAATGTCATTCAACTACGAGATGTCCCCAGTCATGTGCCTGGAACAGCCACTGTCAATATACCAGAGTCTGACAAGAGTTCGCCAAAGCTGTTCCTGCACATTTCAACAGGTTTTAGTTAGAGGCTGCAACCCAGGCCATTGAAGATCTGGGCATGCCATTTGCATCAACATGATAAATTAGTTGAGGATGAGGTTGATGATGCTTTTGATTTGTTTGATATAGGGGCAGAAGACTGAATCTTGGTCAAGATCTTAGGCCTCCAAGTTAACGAATTAGACTTCTGCACAATCCTTGGAGTGCTAGAAGGATTTAGGGAACCTGAAGGTCTTGTAGATTTATGAGATTGTTTCTTGGCCATGTTCCAGTCTTGATCAGAAGACTTAGCCATAGCAAATCGACTCTGAGGTAGGCGATTAGGCATAGCCTTATGATAGTTTGAGTATAATGTTTTAAACGGTGTAAAAGCCTATTGACAATTTCGCGCAATATGCCTGGGAAATCCACAGTTGAAACAGGTCTGATTCTTCTGGAAGAAAACAGTCCGTTCAGCTTAGGAAATTCTAGGCAATTTGTCTGTCAGTTTCTTGCTTGAGGGTACTGACGGCTGATGCACGGTGTTGTTCTTGACTGTTGCCTGCGCACAACCATCAGCACACTTGTTAGTTTTGTGATTTGAATTAGACAATTTGGAATGTGTAGACTTAGGCGTAACTTTAACTGATTTCTATTCAGCTGTTTGCTTAACAGATTCAGTTTGTGGCCGATGAGTCAATTTCTCAGAGTGAAGAGGAGACTCAGCAGTTGCCTTTTCATTTGTCGGAGATGCGTGTTTGTTTTTCTTCTTTTCGGATCGGCGTGTTCTCTGTTTCTTATTCTTATTTTCAAATCACTTTTCGTGGCAGATTCTGCAGAGGACACGAGTGGCTCAACAGGGACATCCTTTTCTGAATTTTCAGAAGATGAGCTTGAAACATTACAAGTAGATGGAATCTCTAAATTTTGAAAAGTTTGAGAATCCAATTCAGATTCAGTTTCAAGATTTGCATCTGAATCAGCAGAAAAAGAATGCTAATCATCTGTCATTTCAGAATCAATCCCTTGTGCTTGGTTTGTAGAAGCTGAGTCGCCCGAATATTCTAGAATTATGCCAACATCAACTTTCACAGGGTCGGTTGGTTGGTTGACTTTCTCACTGTCAACCCTGGGATCAACATCAACAAACAGAACCTCTGGAGAAGAACTTCCGGTCTCTTCAGTAGGAACTGATGAAACCGAATCATCTGTCGATGCTGTACCAATAGCAAAATTCATGTTTTCATCACAAGAGTTATCACAGTTATGAGTAGCATTCAAAACATTAGCATTTGATGAAAAAACAGAATTAAAACTGTCTGTGTTATCAACACAACCAACACTGTCTGAGAATTTAAATTCTTCAGCAAGAAATTGATTTAAAATGTCAAAAGCAGGCTTATAAAATTCATAATCAGCAGCCGAATTGTCTGAATTTGCATTCAGACATTCCTCTTGACCACCATTTGTAATATCCTCAACTAAAATTTCTTCTGCACATGAGGTAAACATGTTAGTATCGTTCATTAATTCAATTTCAGTTTTAGAAGCTTTTTCTCCTTTAGATTCTGTGGAGGATGTTGTTGCCTCTGCCTTAGGCGTTACTTTCTCCAAATCATCTGTACTACAAGAAGGATGGTCACCAGATTCATGTGAAAGTGGTGTGGAGGTAACGAGAACATCATCTCTCTTGAGTTCAGTTGGTTTAGAGAACTCTGGGTAATAGGGCTTCCATGGTTTAGAAAGATAATCTAAGGTTTACCATATATCATATTTTCTGCATTTTCTATATCAGCCTCAGATTCAGGCATTCTTGTATAGTTATGATTATATGGTGGAGGAGCCCTATTATACCCAAGACCTTTTGTGAAATTTTTCTGGTAATTTAGCTGAAGATCGCACAAGTCCTTGACCAGTTTGCTGGAAGTTTCAAATTTTTTGATGTTTATTTCATTTTCGTGAAACTTCCATGTCAAGGAATTTAGCTTGGCTAAGGCTGCTTGAAGTTCTACGTCCTTTTCAGCTAATTTTAGCTTATAGTCGTATACCCAACATTGCTGTTGGTTCAAGTCTAGTTTTAGCTGAGCTATATCTTGTTTTTGAGCTTCGACCTTTTCCATAAGAAGCTTGTTCTTATGTTTAAGGGCGATGTTCTGTGATGTAACTTGCTGGTATTCAGCTACAAGAGTTGAATTATGGGCGCGCATTTGTGATAATTTAAAACGACAACTATCAGAACAAAGAATTCGATTTACCGTTTCCAAAAGATCGGGTGTCTCAGTTGTTTGCGCCATCATGCAATGGTTGCTATTCTTGGAGAGATTCAAAGTTTCCATATGAGCTGTAGCATCTGCCCAGTTGAATCCTTCGTGCTGTTGTGCCACCAACGTTGTTGATTTCCCGCCCGAGCTGCTTGAGGGACTCGTAGTAGACTTTGAGGGAGAGACTGGCACTAGCTGTCTGTCGCTACTCTATATGTCTGCCACTCTGGATGACACATATCCAGATGGCGGCTTCTTGCATTCCCTGGCAAAATGTCCTAGCTCGTGACATCTGTAGCACCCGAGTTTATCCTTTGTAAGACCAGTCTTCAGATTTGACAATGGTTGCCGCCCATACTCCTTTTGAAACTTGTTGACACGAAAGGCAGCAATTGCAAGATTCTAGGACACATCGATCTCGTCCAGATCCTCCTACATTATTTGATCTACTTCGTTGGAAGAATGGATGGAGGAGTCAGATCACCTGCCAAAAAGGCGTTCAAGCTGTTGATCATCGAAGCAGCTATAGCTAATTTCTCTTCATTTTCTTTAGTGAGAAAAGCAGAATTGGACACAGTTTGAGCAGGTGCCGGTGCTGGAGCAGCAGATTGGGGAATGCCGCCTCGTTGAACTGCTTGAGGAATGGCAGGACTAAAAACCATGTTGGGATACTGAGCATGGTACTGTGTCTGAACTTGAGCAGCAGAAATCATAGTGGGAGTCTGAGACTGAAGACCATAGACGTACTGAGTTTTCTACAGCATGGCAAGAGGATTGTAAACCACATTTGAGCTACCCGGTGTTTGAGAATTTTCTTGCAGAGGGCTATAGACCAGATTTTGCGACATCAATGCTGCATTTTGCCCTGTTATCCCGGCGGCCATCAAACTGCTCTGATGATTGATGTCTCTCTGCTTATTATCGATCTCATACGATTTAATAGTAGTTATCATTTCTGTGAGAGTGACATCATTCAGGTTCTTTGTCTTCTTGATCATTCCAACATCCACATCCCAACTCTTTGGCAATGAATTTAACAACTGTCTGTTCATAGCACTATTGGTAAGAGTAATCTCAGCTGATATCATCTGGGAAACAAGCTTTACATATCTACGAATCTGGGTCTTAATGGTTTCCCCGTAAATGTGATTAAATGAGCCGAATTGTTGATTCAGCTGATTTACTCTGCTTGCCTTCATATCCGCATTTCCCTCATAGAGATTTTGCAATTCACTCCATACTTCTTTAGCGGTCTTGCAAAATCTGACCGCAATAGAAATGTTAGGTCCAAGCGCCATTGTCAATACAGCCGAGGCCTTTTCATCTTCCTCAATTATTTTAACATCTTCTGGAGTCCACAAGTGACTAGGCTTTGGAATCTTTGTGTCCGGATCTTGTCGGTACTGTAAACTATCGTTCGCGGACCATTCATAATACGCCTCCACACACCAGGCTCTTTTGCCTTGCATTATTGCTCGAATCTAAACTTCCACTCGTAATACTCATCTCCATACAACAGACGGGGCACTTTAGTTGAAGTGCCAATCACTTGATCCAATTCTTGATGGAGGGCCAGAGTATGTGATTGTAGTGCAGCCAAAGTGGCATTGGTTAAATCTTGTGCTGTCATGTAGCCGTTCATCATGGTTAACTTAATTAAAATTACCAAGTAAATTTAAATTCAATTAATTTCAGGTTTTCTAATATGAACAGTGATCAGTCCGAAAGGATCAAATCCGAGACTGACAAATCCGAGATGGATGAATCCGAGATGATTGATCCGGAAATAAAGAGAATCCGGAATGATTGATCTGGAATGATATTGATCCGAGATGAATAGTCCGAAATTGAGAAATCCGAAATGATGATCCGGAAGGCTGTGTGTCCGAAATGAGAAATCCGAAATGATGTTGATCCGGAATAAAGAGAATCCAGAATAAAACTTATCCGAAATGAATCCAATAATAGGAAGAATCCGGAATGAGACTGGATCCGGAATGAAATCAGCCCGGAATCTAATCCTTATCCGAATGCAACAGTGGTCCGAATTCTAAGCAACAATAATCCGACTTCCAAGCAACTGATAACCACCAATAGTATCTTGGATCAGAAATGGTAGCAATCCGAGTTGAACAGTAGTCCGAGATCAATCCGAGATGGATGATCTCCTTTGTGTTCTTCGGGATCTTCAATAGTAACAAATCCGAAATCCTTGAAGCTTCTTCGAGTTCTTCGGAATCCGTAACAGTAGCAGATCCAGAATCTTCAAATCTTCTTCGAGTTCTTCGGAACAGTAGCAATTCCGAACAAGCACAACAAGTCTTCAATTCCGAACAGTAATCCAGATGAACAGCAGCAAAACCACTTCCGATTAGCTCTTCAATCAGCGATACCTAGAGTCTCTATTGAACAGCAGGCTCTGATAGCAATTGTAAGTCCCGAAATCGGATCTAAGAGGTATCACAAACCTAATCAGTAGCGGAAATAATGATTAGTAAGAAGAACAATCTCTTGAATTCAAAACAACTTGCATACACTAGAAAAGTGTCTGATACAAGTTTGCAATTACAACTCTCTAACCCTTAAACGTTGACCTAAGACATACATTTATACTACTCAATAAGCCCAACAGATACAACCCTAGGCCCACAAGACACTAGGAAGCCCAAAATCCCCCTAAAGCCCAAATGTGTAAACTTTTAGTAATATAAGCCCAACATTGCTCTTCATTAAAATAGAAGAAAAAGAAAAAAAATTGGATATTAACTGAAAAATAGGACAAGATTTTGGGTTTGGATGAAAATGACAACAAAATTGAAACCAAGGGACACAAATTCAAGAGATTAGATATTTTTACTAAAGTGGCAAAAGTGACCAAAACTCAGGGACCATTTTGACAGTTTACTCTATATATGTAAGTGTCTTGACGAGATTATTGGCATTGAAGTTTATGATCTATAATTGGATCTTAATCAGTATTTTTCTTTCCAAAAAAGGACCCTAATCTTGTTATTCACTTTTGAGCCTAAAAAATATTGAACTGACTTGTATATCCAATCCACAATAAATATCATATCCATAATGTGCATGTATGCATATTACAAAATCACGTAAACACAAACATGAAAAATAATATTGGCTACATATATTTCGCCACTTTGATTAATGTTTGTTGTGTTTAAGTATTTTATTCTTAACTTCATAACATTGTTCGGCTTGGTTGAACTTTATCCAATTCATATATCCGTTATTTTCTTCTTAGTTTTCGAGGCTTTCTAGTCGGGTCCAAGAGTAGAGCCCCTTGTGGGTTCATGGACAATTGTATAGAAATTGATTAGTAGGAATGAACTGATAAATTGGGGGTAACTAGTCGTCAATTGTAATGGTCATTAGTGGTAGTCGTAGTAGTAACCATAGGCATCAACAAAGAGAATGGGTCTTAGTAGCAACTACAAATAGGAATCAATTGTTGTAATTATACATCTAGGTGATCAAGAGTACCTGAGTTATTAATGAGACGGTGATAATCAATTGTTAACGCTACAAGATTTTTTTACTAAATGTCGTGATAGTTCTCAACCAATATAAAGATCTTTGGTCTATTTATACATGTTTTTCCAGCGTAGGGCTTCCATACTCGTTGTTTTCTCTTGGAGTTATCCGATTAAAGATTTGGAGTACCGCCAAAAGACATTAATCAAACAGTGATACGCATATGATTCTAAGAGATATCCATATGCTAACAAACTATAAAACCTACAAAACACTAAGAGCAGCTAACCAAGATTCCATGTGGTACAACTCAATGTTGAGCTAAATCGAAATCTTAACATGCTTAATGTGTTAACTTCGCATATCATCATTAATCAAACATGTGTCCATTTCTATTTGGTACCACCATTTTAGTTCCCACAGTTATGCATTACGTAGAGCACCCATAATGTGAGAATTTCATGAACTTCCATAAATTGTTACCTCAATGTGACATTAGATTTCCAAACTTTCTTCAAAACCTCATATTTTTCAACAATGTACAAATTCTACAAACCTTCGCCTCATACTCCATATCATCATATACTTTGACAATTATTTTAATATATATCAAATTACTTTTATATAATTTTTATTTGATATTTCATTTTTAATTTAATTAAATAATAACATGTATTTATAATTAATTTTGAGAACATTGAACACGTACTCATGTTAATTTTTTTCTATGTCTATGTGGTATTCTTTTCTGGTTAGCCCCATGATTTGATCATGCGACATAGCGCTTGGGTGATTCCGCTTGTTGTTGTTGAAAGTCCTCGAAAACTTGATAACTGGAGTTTGCATCACGTGCCAGTGTGACTTTGAATTTTCGCCGAATCAAGAGACATGACCATTTTCATTACAAAAATATTTATAGACACGAGCCCACAAATGAGTCTTTTTGGCTGTTTCCGATGATCGAGTCGTAGTTGTGAATAGAGGCACAAGTCAGAACTATTTTTTCTTCCCGCATCGACCATCTATGGCTTACAAATTTTGACAGAGATGATGATTCGTCTTGTTGTTTCCCCTTTTTCTTTCTTGGTGATGAGGGGGTAGCCACTGTTGATGGGTCGACGCCACCAATGATTGAGCATCGACGGGCGTGGAAATAATGTATAACCGAATTGTTGAACTTGTGCCCCTTGAAGTTGTACATAATCGCCTATTGTGGATATTGTTGGTAGCCATAGTTGGGACTCAGGATTAGAGGCATTTAGTATGGTGCATACTTAATTTGCATAAATTATTGAAAACCGAAGTTTAGATTTGGTGGGGTTTAATTCGGGTAGGTCTAGCTAGCGTTTGTGTTTGTGCCCTTGTCTACAAATCTTGAAAACAAGTGTCATCATCTATTTTTAGAAGATGCCAAAGATGAGATTGCGATTGTTGAGAGAAAAATGGTAGGATGTAGAGAGAAAACTAGTTGAGAGATTTGTAAGAAAAGGATATAATTTAAGCGGTATTTATATAAATGGTTAATTAATAAAGAAGATATTAGGGGAGGGTGTTAGCTTTTGAAAGTTACATTTTTTTTATATAGCCGCTCTATAGGGGCCCACTGCATGCGTCTGGATCAAGACCTCAACCCAGACCAATAACCCGGACAAATATTTCAGGCCTGGACTTCGAATGAATGTCATGATGAAGTCTGGTTAGGCATGGTCTGTTAGGTGTCCACGTGTCTCGGACGAGTCCATAAACCCACATTGTAGTTGCTCTTATAACTCTTTGTTATTTCATAACTATATGTAACAATAAGGATGGAAAGCATGGATAAAAACTTATCTCTTTGTTATTTCATAATTATATGTAACAATATGGATGGAAAGCATGAATAAAAAAGAAAAGAGAATGTTGTCTATAAATCACATCCAAATATTAAAAAAATATTAAATTTCAACACTCAAATACGATATAAATATCACTATTATTTAATCACATTTCTATTTTTTAAGAACGTTACGGTATATGCTTATCAAGAAAGGTTTTAATCTTTTACACATATACATTAATGGCTGAAACAATTTTAGATCATTACAAAACTACCATATTTTTTTTACTAAATTAAAAAAATAAACAATAAGTTTTTATATTTTAAAATTCGTTACCTTCTAAAAATTCTATACATATAAAAAATAAACAATAAGCTTTTATATTTTAAAATTCGTTGTGGCAAATCTAGATGAGTCAAATTAACTTTTACAATTCTCATTTAAACAAATAACTTCTGGAAAACAAAATATTAAATTATTTGGCATATAGCAGCACATTTGGAGATGTCACACGTTAGATATTTTTAGTCTTTTTAATTTTAAAAAGGCTATAAAATAATATTTTAAATTGTACAGATATAGAAAGATACATGGGGCCTAATGCCTAAATAGTTTCAAAAGCAGTTTCTTGAGTCATCCAATCAGTAGTTGCCAAGGGATCCAAAAAAGGCAACTCCGTGAATAAATAATAGATGGGGATTGGGGACCCGTTATTAAAAGTGTCGTGGGTCGTGGGCCAACCCGGGAAACACCAAAACAAAAGACTTGATAACTTTACACAGCTACTACATTAAAGTTTTATGGGAAAGGTCATCCAACAAAAGTGTCATCTTAGAAGATTTACATGGAGACAAAGTGGAAAAGATATTAATCGCCATCCACTTTTAATAATAAACAAATAGATAACAAATTTCTGAGTAGATACGTTATACATTTATATGATTTTTAACATTTAAGAGTTTTGAATGGTTAAAAGAAGTAAAACGGATTGTCTACAGTTATGTTGAGCATCCTGTGTGTACATGTTCTAACTAACTGCAACTAAGTAAACGGTTGCAAATAGATTGAGAATCTACAATTGAGCCCCCTCATCTTAATAGACTTGGAAGAACTTAATTCCCAATTGGCATTAACATTCTTTTGGCCGTCACTAACATCCATCAATACTAATATATCATAAGTACCAACTCTCTATAAGTAGTAAGTTTTTACTGATTGATCATTCAGTTCCTATCACATATATAGTTTGGTACGGCCTACTACCGTCTATTGATACTCAGTTCCTTTTTTTTTTCGAACGGCGACTTATCACCTTTGACAGCAACCCTGAATAATCTAGCATACTTTATGTTTGCTAAATAATCTAGCATACTTTATGTTTGACTTTAGCAGTATATTCCAACATGAGTGGTTTGTTATGCATGGTGTAAGCTTAATTAGGTAAGGCAAGTCGAGACTGAGCTTACAATATGATCATGAACCAATCTTTAGACAAGCTTGACTTTTTCTTGGTTCATAGAATATCTAGAGTATATGTGTTCCGAATCCTCATTTATATGTCGCTAGGCCAAACTTTATATCATCTTTACACAACTAGAAAATCGAGATATTTGGTTTCCATGGGAAACGCGTAGAAAACACTGGTTTCCGACAAATTTCCTACATAATCCTATGGTAGGAAAAAGGCTCGTGGGAAACATATTTTTCATTGCATCTAAAAAAATGGAGATGGTAAACTCAAGAAATTATCCATATCACAACCAATATACACACATGCACTCACGCATATGTGGGTGCTATTATGCACATAAACATGCTGATCACACGCTAACATTTATGCACGGACATTCAATATAGAACCAAGTTTTTAATTAGAGAATTGTGTGAAACATATATACCCTTGTAATTATTATCTTTCAAATATTTATAGCTTTGCAACCTACATTTTAAGCAACCATGTATTGAACTAGAAAATGTCTATCCAGTTCGTAGAGTGACCCATCAATGGAATAAACTACATAATTCCTCATCTTCATTGTTTTTTTGTGCTTATACATGACTATTCATGTATCCGTACATGATCTATGTGGAGTCATTTTTATCATATACTAACTTTGTGACATGTATTATATCCGTTTCACTGTATTTAAAAAAGCTCATCATCTTTATGTGAATTGAACATAAAGGATAAGAACTCTTAAATGAGAAAGCAAATGGTCATATGTGTAACTTCAACAACACTCTTTCAGTATTTATTAGTAACCAATAATTGTTTAAAGGAGTAAGATATAATTACAGGGATGTGTGTAACAGTGTAAGGGTCAAACCACATAAACACATTAGTTATTACAGTTGCATCAAATTGGTCCAATTTTAATTAAATTATGCTAACATAAATCAACAGTGACAATGTTTCTTGAGAACCAAATATTCTTGTTAGTCAAGTTAATTAAACACTAAACAAAACATTATTATTTAAATTTTTCTGCATATTATTTTATATACAAGCATCCTTAAATTACTTGGACCCCACAAGAAATCCTTTGAATGGAAAGGCAACCAATAGGGAAACAAGTTCAAGGATGGAGTTCAAAATCTAGCCAATTAAATAAAGATAAGGCCTTCTTGTGGGACCTTCTTGAACCACACCAATGGATCTACCCTAGCTTCTTTATAAACCCTTTTAGTATACTACATTGTTCTCTGTAAAAAGCGCACAAAGTGGGGTCACACCCACCACCCAATCCAAACCCTTTAATCCCATCATACACTTTTCATAAAAAACTTTCAAAAGTTTTTAAAAAAAGTTACTTCAGATCCCTACCCAATGGTCTCATCGGACACAAAATTGGCCAACGTTGTAGGAGGAAAGGTGGCACGAGCGTGCGATAATTGTATAAGAAAGCGTGCTCGGTGGTACTGTGCTGCCGATGACGCTTTCTTATGCCAATCATGTGATGGTTTAGTTCATGCAGCGAACCCTTTGGCTCGCCGTCATGAAAGGCTACGTCTAAAGATAGCTTCTTTAAAGCTTTCATCTTTAGACAAGCCTACATCGCCACCGTGGCATCAAGGTTTCACTAAGAAACCTAGGACTCTGCGGGGCGGTAACCACCACAAGCATGCGTCTCAACAAACTTCAAAGTCAGAAGAAAGTGGTGTGAGTTTCAATCCGCTTCACTTAGTCCCGGAGATCGGAAGTGACGACGCGACTACCGTCGCATGCGAAGAGCAACTTCTATATCAGGTTTATAGAATAATATATCTGCTAATTATGGTAGAGATAATTACAATAAAACCCTAATAAAACCTAACTGATATCTCTTAACAAGGTTCCGGTGTTTGATCTCTTTGCCGCGGAGCTTTGTCTTTCTGGGAATTCAAGCGAGGCAGTGACGCCCGTGAAGCAACCAGAGGTGACACATCATCATCGGGGGTCGAAATTGACGTTTGACTTGAATAGTTTGAACGGGTTGGTACTTCCATCCGACGTGGAGCTAGCTGAGTTTGCTGCTGACGTGGAAAACTTGTTAGGAAAAGGTCTTGATGAGGAGGCGTTTGCTATGGATGGATTAGGGTTGTTGGATTGCAAAGAGAAAGATTGTGGCAAAAGTATGGAGAGAGTGAAGGTTGAAGAAGATCAAATGCAGTATGAAATGGTGGAGAGTGAGATGGAGATGATGAGAGAGCCGTTTCAGTTGAGCTTTGATAATGATTCACCGTTATGGGAGGAGAAAGATGAGAAGGTGGCGGTGGATGGTGGTGGTGGTGGTTATAGGGGTGTGGTGAAAGAAGATGAAGGCGATCATGTTGTTGATGTTAAGAAGAAAAAGATAATACTGAAGCTAGATTTTGAAGGGATTATTGCTGCTTGGGATGAGCAGAGATCTCCGTGGACCACCGGTGGACGGCCGGAGCTGGATCCGGATGATTGTTGGCCGGAATGCATGGTAGGTCAACTCTACTTATTTTCACCTTTATATTGTAAGGGTGTTAAACGTGTGTTGTGTTCATGGATTGGTGACACAATCCGAAAATCTGTCAAGATACATAAACCAGAACGTAACGTTTGGATTTACGGGTTGGCTCGAACAAGTTTGGTTTAAACTGATTTTCTTTTTCTATCAATACTTTAATATTTTAAACTTACTACTTTTATTTGTTAAGCAATTATATTTAAAATATCGATTTTTTTTTCTATTAATACTTCTATATTCTAATTAAACTTACTGCTTTTATTTGTTAAACAGCTATATGTAAAATATGCTAATTTGTTTTTAATTAAGATTTTAAATTTTGGAATTAAAATACCAATAATTTAAGTTGTTACATAAACACATTAAAAAAGAAAATAAATAAGTGGGTTAAACGTTTCAACCCGTGAACCCGTTGGAGTTGACACGAATGTCACCAGTCTAGCTAAACGTGTTTATAGGTTCGACTTAAAACAAACTTCACCTTGTTTGAACTAAGTCAAACTCATAAATTTTATGTTAGATTTATGCAATGTACAAATTTAACACCTTCATGCCTACCCTTTTTCTTCACACATATCTATCAGCTATCCAGTTTTACAAACTTTTGGTGGAGAAAAACATGTATTCATTCCATTCCAATAAACTACAACAAATATCTATGAACAATAAATGAAGGTTTCAGTCTGAATTAACGCTATGATTGTTATAATTCATCAGGGTGGATGTGGAATTATGCATCATCATCCTTATGGAGCTATAGGGATGATGACAGGGAATCCGGCGATGTTAGATGGAGGAAGAGAGGCGAGGGTGTCAAGATATCGAGAAAAGAGGCGAACAAGGTTGTTTTCCAAGAAAATAAGGTATGAGGTACGGAAATTGAATGCAGAGAAAAGGCCTAGAATGAAAGGAAGATTTGTAAAGAGGTCATCTTCTTCAGGCTTTCCTTTGCTTAGCAAATAATTAACAAATGACTTATGTTGCTAACACAATATCCATCTTCAAATTTTGTAAGGTAATTAAGCTTTGTGCTTGATTAGGTTTTCCTAATTAAGAATGTTCATACAAATTTGAATAATGAAGAGAAGAAAATAATAGTATGTGTTTTGCAATTGATAAATGTTGTGTTTTAAGGATGATGAGATGGAAACTATTCTTGTTCATTAAATATATATTGCAACTAAGTTATCACTCGGGACTGATTCCCGTATTCGAGAAAGGTTTTTATATTCTAATTTTATGAGTAAAATCGTATTTAAAATAACACAATAAGTTATCTATAAACGAATTTTAAAGTTTTAGTATAATAAAACATGGGTTTTTGAACATGTCACACAATGTTAAAATCATACTAATGACTTACGATAAAAAAAGACAAATGATAATGTTCAAATATTTCAACCAACAAATAAACACATAATGCTGAATATAAAAAAAACAATGTTATGCGAGGATGATTTTGATAAACATGACTTTATGAAATATTAAAGTTCTTGATCTATTGCAAGCAAAATCTTTATCTTGGCTAGTTACCATTTGAAAGTATCCATCTTGCATCATGGAACTCCCTCAGATTTTATCAAGTCATTCCAACTGATAACATTATACCTATACCAAACAACAATTAATAAATGCAGATATGAAAAAAATGTGTATATTATAAATAGATTACAAACTGTAGTATGTTATAAATAGATTATAAACCTTATAGTTTCGAAAAAGCTTTATTCTGTGGATATTTTCAATTCCCATTCAAATTCACCAATCATCTTTATAATTATTTTAGAATTATTGTGTAAACCAGTAAATATTCCAATATGTTCAGGTAGCCACTATAAAATAAGCACAAATTGTTAGTTATATTAGAATGTAAATTGTTAAAAAGTTAATAAAAACAGTACAAAAATACAAGTTTCAAAAACATGATACTTTGAATCATTAGTAAGCCCAAAGAAGTTGTTTGGGTTATAGGTATTATCAAGATCAATGGAATGGCATCTGAGCTTGATTTCTTCAATGATATTTCACAAGTATCTTTATTTAAAATTGTAGTTTTAAAAAATATCTTATTTTGCATTTGGAAACAGGAGAGTATCATCAAAGGCCAACTTAAGTTCATACATAAAATCACTCCATTCATCTGTGAAACAAAAGTAATTGTCACACTTATTTTTTTTTAAATTTGATAATTTGATATGATATAAATCTTTATTAATGTTTACACACTTATTTTTTAATTTATTGAAAATTTTAATTACTTATGAGATTAGATACATGAAATCATATATACAATAATTTATCATTTAATATTTCACTAAAATGGGTTACGAAATTCATAAAAAAATAAGTACTATACAATAATTAGTTACATAGAAACCGCCCCTCTAAAAAAAGAGAACTTAAAAAGAACATGTTATATAAACAACTAATTTGTATATTAAAATAAAGTTACTTATAAATACTAAAGATGATAAATGTCAAGAAATCATATCAACAAATAGAAACAAAGAAGTTAAATGGTTGTCTTGATTATGAATTTTGAATACTTTCATTTCAAGTTAATGATTTAAGATTCAAATTATTGAAACTTATTGGGGTTACCTTGCAAATTATTTTTATTTTTGCTTATTATTTAAATATTTTTTTAGAGTTATTTATGGCTAAATATGTACCAAAACAATTGCATATATCATTTTAAAATTTATAAGTATTAGAATCTTAAAATATTTAAAAAAGTTTATGTAAACATACAATGAATATGGTTTGAAGATAACGTTTAATTAAAATTTTCCAATAATAAAGGAAGAAGAAATTGATAATCATTTTATAACATAATGGCATGGAATTACAAAAATTTTAGAAGCAATAATGTGTGCTACAGGAATATTAGGGTGGTATACGATTCTAGTCAAATCTGTTGTTCTTAAAATGTTTCTTACATAACATTAAGTTTAATTATGTAAGATACAAGGTATAATTGTTAGAAAATTAATGGATAATTTATCTAAACCAGTATGATGACAACTTACTTGAGTTTCAATTAACCAACTTTACACATGCCGTAATATAACAAGCTTTTTTTCAATATTCAAGCGAGTAGATATGTAGCCATATTTTTTCATTTCATACAACTAAATTTCTATCACATGTCCACTACAAAGTAAAGTTTAAGTGATACTATACGTAATAATTTAATACGATGAAAATATATTAAAAATTATGTGGAAACAATTGTTGTTTATGTTAATGAAATGTTGACTTACGAAAGATCCTGTAGAAATAATCTAACAAAGTGTTTTTTAGTTACTCTTTCACCCTATTTATTCTTCCGACTACAATTATGAGGAAACTATATATTTTGATTAACAATTTTGGTTATGATTTTGAATCTATTATACAGAGATATTGCTTAATTAGTGTGTAATCGATTGTATAGAAATAAAGAAAAGTATAATTATGAAACTGATTAAAAAAATTTGGTCACAATCTAAATTTCAAAGATACAAACGAATTATACTATAAATAAAAAACGTAGTTATAAAAGGAAAGTTAAAAAACGAAATTATTGTAATTGTAAATGAAAATGAAAATTAAAAAAAGAAATTATTAAAATTGGCGACTTTTAAATTTGAAAAAAAATTAAGTATGCAATTACTTTCTTAAAATAATGCTCCATTATTTTCCCATCAAAAATCAAATCTAAAAACTCTAAAAATATGATACGTGTCCCACACTTATTTTCTTGTATTCTGTATAATAATATATAATAGATGGTGTCTTAGAGATTAACCAAAACTAACCTAACAAATTTGTAGTGTATATATAGAAAGGGATTATTAGAAACTTAAAAGATATTAGAAAATTTTAAGAAAATCATTTTTAAACAAAACTATTTTTAATGTTTTTTCATCCTTTTTAAATAGCTCGTGAACTAATATCTACCACATATTCTAGTTCATTAATCATATCTTCATTTTGATAGACATGCAAAGACTACAATTATCTAGATTAATGAGTCACTTCCCTAATAATGAGAAGATAGTGGTGATTACTTTCACAATGTATATAACAAAGAAATAATTATGGTGATCTCTACTTTTTAAAGAGAAAACTAGTACCCAGTGATCTCTTTACGCTTAGAGTCTTTACACTTAGAGAGACGATAGTAAAGAACATTTTTTGTATGTAAATATACATAATATTAACAAATTTTTGGAACACATTTATTTTACAAATCTTCATTTACAAATATCTATATTAAATTGTTTAAATTTCATAAGTCTATCA
This sequence comes from Scalesia atractyloides, assembly GCA_947069175.1. Taxonomy (NCBI): domain Eukaryota; kingdom Viridiplantae; phylum Streptophyta; class Magnoliopsida; order Asterales; family Asteraceae; genus Scalesia; species Scalesia atractyloides. Next base: position 18,883,423 of record CAMTDV010000027.1, read on the forward strand.
CGTGATTTGTCATCATATATTGCTCATTGTATGTCGCTTGATATTTCATTTTCAAGAACTTGGTTGTCTAAAAATTTTTAAAAGTTGTGCATATTATGATCAATGCAATGCTTAGAAAAGTGTGTTCATGTTTAAATGTTTAATGCGTAGTTGACTTGTGGCATCAACCGTGATTCTTTTGTTGCAAGTTATTATCCAATTGTTGATTGTATGCTTTGAATGGTCGATACATGACTTGACTGTAGATCTTTGTTCACCAACTTGCATGAATTCTATACACTAGATTTTCCATTCCACCTTGTATAGACCAATCATGGCTATCAGGTTTGGTTTGTGTAAGAATATTTGTCAATTTATCTATATGATTATCTTCGGTTCGAACTCCATGAATCATGATGTCTTCCATAGAAATTATAACATTAATAAAATGTATAACCTTAGGTATTACAGGGTGATGGTATGACATGTGTTCTTTTTCTTATATCAATGCACATTCATCATAGTAGAAAAAGTTTATGGTTCTACTACGGGCCTCTTCATATAAACATCCTTAGTAGATTGTGAGGTTGATAGACACTTTGCCAGCTATGTAATGGAATTTGTAAGAGAGGTAACAAATCATCTAGGTTGGACATTTGCTCTTCATGATCAAATAAGAGAGGTAACAAATTCATCTACTAGAATAGATTGTTTTATTCAATACATGAGGAGCAATACATATATATAACTCTCACAACTACAACTAACTACCAACGGTCATAACAAACTCAACACACTATCTCTTACAAACTAACTATTTCAATGTACTCTAATATGCCCCCTTAAGCTGAACTGGAGGTACCGACATGAAGCTTAGACTGCAGAGTGTCAAACCGAGAAGAATACAACGCTTTTGTCAAAATATCAGCGATCTGAACAATAGTAAGAACATATCTCACAGACAAAACACGATCCAATACCATATCTCAAATAAAATGCAAGTCAGCCTCAAGGTGTTTGGTGCGCTGAGGAAAAACCAGGTTGACTGCAAGATATGTAGCGCCAACATTCAGACCGTCGACCTCAAAAGTTAACAATCATGCACGAAGCTGATGGAAATTTGGTCTTACTTCATGATTCTCAATATTCAGACGAAAAATTTTCTAATCATCATTCAGACCGTCAAATTTTTGTTCAACAAGTGACTGATTAGAAATAGGATCACCAACAACATCCAGAACATCAGCAAGCTCTATTGCATAGTTCAGGTAATCAGAAATAGACTTCGATTCCTGTTTCAATAGATGAAACTGAGTTCGGTATTGATTCTGTTTTGTAAATAGTTGTTGACTGAACGAATCTTGTGTTCCTCTTGCTAGATAAAAGAAGGAAGAAGACAAGCTTGCAGTAATGAATATAGACACGTAACCATCAGATATATCCCATTGTTCACGTTCTGCAGTTTCAGTGGTGGAATAGGTATGTGTTGGTTCAAAAACTTCAATAATCTGAGTGTTTTAGAGATTGTTCATCAAGCTTAATAGGTACAAAATTTGTGATATTAGGTAACTTTATGGTTGGGGATGAAGAATTTGAGATGAGATCTAAAGATGATGTAGTCATGCAGAAAGTAGAAGATGAATCAGAGAAAAGAGATGAGAGAAAAACAAGAAAGTAGGAAGATTGGCTGGAAAACTAACTGTCACCGGAAAAGATGAGAGCTATTCGTGATCAGAAGATGCTCTGATACCATAAGAGAGGTAACAAATTCATCTACTAGAATAGATTGTTGTATTCAATACATGAGGAGCAATATATTTAAATAACACTCTCACAACTACAACTACAACTAACTACCGGCTGTCATAACAAACTCAACACACTATAACAAACTAACTATCTCGATGTGCTCTAATACCAAAGAATACGAGCCATCTAGCTTAGTATGTAACATGCCATACGTGATAGACCCAACAATCAAAGTATATTTATGTTGATTTGGTTGATTAGGATCAATCTATGTCTTAGGGCACTGAGATACACTCAAATTTATAACATGAAATGCTTTTAAGAGTTCATACTTGAAGTCCTGCATCCCGAAACCTTGTAAGACCTCTCTTGATTTGCAAACTTGAATAAATAAGATGACCCGCCATGTTCTATCTATATAAATCATTATACCCATGTACACACCATTCCAGTAGTCTTCATATATCACACAATTCATCTTTGCATTTGACAAAAAGTTCCTCTTTTAGAGTTCTGAAGTTCGATCTAGCGTCCATTGATTTTCTACCTTTGACCCCCTTATAGGCCATTTGTCCAACGTTAGTTGAGTTTTACATAATCTCAGTGATCAGTAGGGTATTATGAGGTCAAGTGAGTTTTCTTATAACAAGTTCTCATGGTTACAAAAAAAAAGTTCTTTGAGCTATAGTTCAAGTATAACATCATGATTTCTGTTCCGAATCGTCAATGGATTTCTGAAGCTTACACACTATAATAGGATACTCTGGATGTACAAACCTTAAGGTGACCAATTATGAAACTGACTTTAACATTCATTTGACATATATCATAATATAAAACATGCAACTATGAAAATAAATATATAACTAACTAAGCATGATTATATTAGAAAAAAGTTTATCATAATCAGTACCATCATTTAAGGGCAAACTTTTGTTATCCGTTGCTACGGACGATCTGGGGTAAGTCCTTGCAGGTTTTGTGAGTGTGAAAGAGAGAAAAATCACGCAGTCCATAGCCTAATGTCTGGGCAAGCTGAAGTGGACGAGTCCATGACTGGGGTGGATGTACTATAAGTGGGTGGGGTCAAGCGATCCCATTGAATTTAAAATTTATATAAAGTTTATGATAATTCAGTACCATTTGGTTTTTTGAAATTAATTATGACCCCAAAACACAAAAGAAATGTATAAAGTTTTAGTAGAATAGTTATAAAAAGTGGTTTGGTAACTCATATATTTTGGTAAAAATGGTAAACCCAAATTAGAATTTATTTAAGTAGGATAAGATTAAGTTAAACTCATCTTAATAAACCAAAATTTAGTTACCTATAGCCTAATCTTACTCGTATAAACCCCTAACCCATTAAACCAATTTCCCTAATTGTTAAAACATAATTTTGTAATCTGGGAACCAATTTTCCCATCATCAAAGTTGAAACTCCTATCTACTAGAAATAATGAGAAGACGGAAAAACCATGACTAGTGAGTTTAATGGCTTGACAGTTTTAATTTTAAAAGAAAATTATTCAAAATATCTTGTATATTATTTTCCACCAACTTCAACTATTTGTTGTGCCAAATGCAAACAAACATGGTCGAATTTGGAAATTTATTTAGTAGTGTCGAATTTGACGAATACGGTTGTGCATCATGCAAACAAATAGACGTGATTGGAAAAAGTCAAAAAGAGAATTTGAAAGAAGCAACAAGGTTTCAGAAGTTGAAGTTGGAAGTGGATTAATCAAGAAACTTTTCTTACAAGAGCTTCAGATACATGTTGCAATTCTCATCATAAAATACTTGTGCGTTAGTTTTAATTATATTCATCTACATTGAAGTGATCGAATATATTGAGATAAGTGGCGCCCTTAAAGCTAATCAAATACTTTTGTAACAACTCAGACCTTTTTGTGAAAAATATATGATATTGTAATGTAATGGTTAACATGGACGGGGATTACATTAACTCAAAGTTGAAGAAAAAAAAGACTAACATCACCAATCACCATTATTATGAGTTTGATAAAGCAACACAATGCTAAATATGCAAATCCAAGAGCTTGACAACCAGTTGCTGATGTAACCATCAAATTACTTATGTGTACGAATACTTTGAACCCAAGCGACCTGAAAACTATGACAACGAGTTGTCAAAAATCTGAGCACCGAAAGATAGTAAACCCATAGGAAAAAGATCCTGGATCAATTACTGTTCGTGACCCTCTCGCATTGCAGATGCTCTAAACATCAGATTTTCAAGTATTAATAAGTGAACTAAGAAGAACAAAAGGCATAGGTCAAAATTGATGATGTGTAGATTGACAGGCAGTCATGAAGGTTTTCTGATCTTTGCACCTTTCTCCCTTCTTTTCATAGTTGTTGGTGAAGATGGTCCATAATTGTTGAAATGTTTTGGACCTTAAAGATGATTCAAGAAACACACCCTCAATTCGATCATTTGTGCTTTTGTTATCCAAAAGGACTTCTTGGAATGGTCCACAAATAGCATCATGTCATTCGAAACCCTTTCAAGGACCAACTTTTCAAGATAAATACAGATTCTTTTTCTTTTTTGAACTTGTACTAGAAGGAAAAGATGGTTTATCTGTATGATTATTCCATAAAAGCCTTGCTCAAATTGTGGATATAATTCCTTAATGCAAACTGACCTAGTAGCTAATAATTATCAATATTTTTCTAACAGGTACTGCATACTAGTAACAATCATGTTTTTGAAAACTTCTTTGTTGAATCGCTGAAGGAGAAAGAACAATCATCGTTCACTATCAGGTAACGACGCGTATGATAACTTTATCATTTTGTTGGCCTTTGCAACATAAACACGCATAACCACACATGTATAGACCTTGTGGTCTGGAGGTAATATTAGAAATGCAATTATAGTTTCAGATGCTTTAATATGGCATAAGGCTTAAAGTCACTCTCTAGGAGTCCTTTAAATATTGTAATCATAATTCTAAGATGATGCTGTAATACAACCTTGCTCTTTTATCAACAGAACTGGACATTACATATTACTCAACTAACTACTAACTCAACCAACTCAACTAATTCTAACTATATTTTGAACATTTGGGTTTAAGCTAGACGTTGGTATTGATATTTAGCTCCTCATAATTTGTGCCGTGTAGTTTCGTTCAAGTTTGCAAATTGAAATTTAATGATACCAATTCCATTTCTTTTTCTTTCTTTTGCGATAGCCAACAGAACGTAAGCCACCGCCCACCATCAATCATCATTGCTTGGCCCAGAAAAAGTTAATGAGAGTCATTGTGATTCAGAAATAATTGTTGAGGTACAAAATTTAAAAATAATAATAATAAAACAAAGAATACATGTCACTCTATGAGATGATTTCACAGAATTTTTCTGGTTATTATTTCTATTTAATTTTTCAAATTTAAATAAATATGATTAGTATCGGTTTTAATCTTCAAAAGTAATTTAATAAGGATTAATCCTTACTGCAAAAAAGGGTTACAATTAATATCACATATCATTTTTTTATTTAATATAAAAAATAATATTATTAATTATATATTAGATTATATCTAATAATCTATAATCTATTAGCATTCCTATTAGAAAATATGCATCACAATATAGTTATACTATGGACGCATGTATATAGTTATAAAGAAAAATATGCATTTGATAAAATTGTATATCTAAGTACTTTAACATTTTTTTATACATAACATCAAATAAGCTATTTTTATCAAATAAGCTATTTTTATTTAATTATTATATATTAGATTATATCTAACCATAATATTTATGTTGTTGTCTTCAATAATAAATAATAATATTAGATCATAACTATCCCGTTCCTTTCTTCTATGATATATATAATATTATTATTAAACAATAATTTTCAGCTTATATTTGATTTATTTAATAATACTTTTCTTAATTATTTCTTTTATTTTTCTCACTTATCTCTGGTGTTTTATTTATTTAAATCATAATTTTCAGCTGTTTATTTTATTTTTCCACTTATCTCTTGTGTTTTCATTTTTATCTAACCACATGTAATACATAAGTTTGTAACTTATTAATTAAAAAAGACACAATGTTAGAGCATTCACATCCTATCTACCATATTTCACCTTATAAATACACCTAAAAACAACTATATTTTCTTTCTCATTTTAATTAAATAATATTTTTTATAATTTGATCATTATATTTTCTCTCTCTTCCTTTACAACCATTTTTTATAATATAAAAATCTCTCTCACAAATTTCTCTTCCACTCGCAATCCTTTACAATATAAAAATCTCTCACAAAATTTGGTGGATATGATGTGAATGCTTACCACGTGTAATACACAAATTTCTAACCTAATAATAAGAAAAATAGAATGTTACAATAAGTAAATAGTACATTAAAATTCGATTTTTTAAAAACATTTCTTGACGACTGTATGTGTTGTACAATCGGTGTAATATACGTGTTTATTCAACCTGTTCAATACTCGAGAATTCTAAAAATGTAACTATTTTATATTTACTATATAAAATTACGTATATTCAACCAGTATAATACACAGGATTCTAACATAATAAACATAATAATAATAATAATAATAATAATAATAAACAAACAAACGAAAATCTCTGATTGAGTGATCTTGTCACTAAATTTTCATTAAATTATATAAAAATAATATAATAATGCACCTAATAAATTCCATCCTCTAAAATTTAACTTCACCGAATAAAAAAATAAATTAATATATATTCCGTTATTTAAATTTACAAGAACGAGATATATTTAAGACCTACTGTAATGCCGTAGGAGTGGTGTACTTATTTTTGGATTGTACCAATTAAGATTTAATCATCGCAATGTTAGCGGAAGCGACTAAACTTAAGAACATTATAAAAAGCTAGACCTACGAACGTTATTAGGCCTAGGGTACCGTGCAAAAAGCGTGTTGATTTCAAATTGGACTTCAGCTTGCTTCTCATGAATTGTAGATATTCATTCAGTTAATTCTGTCAATTTTTCTTCCATCCTAAGGTCAGACTCGACAAGTTGTCCCAACTTATGTTCAAGTTGTTCGAAAGCGTTATGGCTCTCGTTTGGGTTAGTCATTTGTTACCTACGAATCGATTTAAAACTTCGAAAGTAATTCTACTTTTGAAATAAAATAAGTCGTGCAAAAATAAAGTTATTGACGTTATTAGATCAATTTAGGTTCATGCACATCATATCAAGTATTAAGGTAGTTTGATGCTACTTGTAATCGCTCGTTAAAGAAGAAAAAATATGATTACACAAAGCCAAAAAGGACTTTAAAAAAATAAGGCTTTTATACAATAACTAACGTGTTGAACTTGATATTATTTGTAGATTAGGCTAAGATAATCTTGTGTAACCCAGTTGCATGTGCTAAGCCCTCACAATTTACTAAACATTTATACACTATTAATTAGTAACATGTTTAAGGCATGTAACCACACCAACATTGCAACATGTATTGACATGCTAGATTAGCCATAGGTTACATGAACCCACAAAGACACCCATTTAGAAAAACAACCACCAAAATAAAGCAAGGCCCCAAATAGAAGCATACTCCATCTAAAGGAGCACCATACCAAAGTCAAGTACCATGCACTAAACCTGAACAACCAATTTCAATCATCGTTAGACTCTCGTATGAGCCGAAAATTATTCATCTTCATCCACATGAACCCAACAACTAACATCAAACTACAACCGGAACAATAAAGCTCGGATGAACTTAAGAAATCCATCTTCATTGACATAAGTTAAATTCTTAATTTATGAAACAATAAAGAATCTCACAGGCAAAAACCTAACACACAAATTTCAAAACAACTATGGTTTGAAAATGAGCATGCAAGATCATCCAAGGGCCAACAAATAAACATACATTTTCAAATAATATACCATACAAAGGAGCCTCAGATGAAGACCAAAGTCTCTACGTCATAGGCACATCAGAAACAACAAAACTACCAAAAAAATGCATACTACAAAAACCATTACGCAAGAACATCAGAGGCAAAAAACACACCGAAAACCAATTCCAATCAGAATTGTTAAAAATGATGGGGTTCGCCACTTAACGACAACAAAAAGCAACCAAAGACGCCAAAAACACACCGCAGTCAAGATGCGTTATCAGATTTTATGGAACGGTCTGTGGCAGAAGTCACCGCTGTGGTGGCGTAACGGTTGCGAAGAGAGAAGGTGTAGGGCTTACAAATGAAGCCAAAGAAGAAACCAAAAAGCTTTAAAATACCCAAGTCAGGTTACAAAGTCACAAACACAAGTTACAACCTATTAAAGTACAAACAAACCATAAAGCTCAACTTACAATCAACCATTACACATTCATGCTGCTAATTCCTATACCTAGAATATAAATAAGAAATAAAATAATGAATTGTGTCCCCAATATTTAAATCTATCTATAAATAAATATTAAAAATTGAATTAAAATATGTCTCTTGTTCTTTGACTAACTTTTAAAATAAGATTTTTTAGGATAACATTAATCAGATTTTATTTGTTAAAATTAAACTTGTGAACGGAAAACCAGTCACTATATTCATTGCAATTTTAGGTTTTAATATTTGATATGACTTGAACATTTTCTGACTCGTGTATTTCATGTTTAGATTAAAGTATTTCATAAAGTCAATAATCAGACAAGACACCAGGAGTTCTCCAAGAACACAAGTTATTCTCTATGAAATTCGAATGTAATTAGATATCTTTAAAAGATCACATGTTTTCCTTTATACATGGGTCGAATCATGATACTGACTGAGCTTAAACGTCATAACCTTTTGTGAAAAGGTGCGACACTTAGGGTGTAACTTGATATGAGTCAAAATGCACATGTTTTTATATCATTTATACCCGCTTTTTATTATGTTTTGTTGATGAAAAATTCAAAATAGACGTAAATTGCATATATTTGAATTTCAAGACAAAACTAACCCATGAACAACAAAAAAAGCAATCGGAAGAAAATGTCCACACAAGCCCCGTGCCTCAGATTCAAAGACTGGCAGATGCATCCAATAGACCACTACGCGAAGAATAGAGAAGAAAAGCCTAGACACACCCCGTGCGTCAGCAATACAAGACAAAGATACATTCTAGAAGATTTGGAAAATCCCCTAGGACCCACAAACTTCCCCACGGGCCGTGCCTCAAAAACTGGGAGTAGCCGGTCAACTAGTCTGGCACTCCTCGTGCCTGGCCCAACCAGCCTATAAATAGAGGTCAATCTCCATCATTTTCACTTGCTCATTTTCTCCTCTCTTCTTTACTACACATTTCTCTTCTACCCCACTACCTCTAATCATTGTAATCATTAGGAAAATTCAAAAATCATTAGTGTAATCAAGCTTTTATGATTAATATAATATTTTCATGTTCTAGTAACATCTAGTTCCACGATCATTCTTGGCTAGATTCTTGAGGGCGCTTGGAGAAACTTACCCCCTTGGTGTTGTGTTAACTAAGGAAGCTCATCGGTTAACAGGGTGTGTGTGTGTGTGTTAATGACCTTAACTACTTAAATAGTTTACTGAAAGTGAATGAAATAATAGCGTCGCCATTAACTTGGGTCATTAGAGTTTCCGCTTAATCCTTAAAATCTACCAATAATCTTGTGACGCCATTAACTTGGGTCGTTCATGTTATCTATGTCTATGTAGAGTCAAAACATGTTGATGCTCTTAGTGGATGTTAAAGGTTTTGGATGGGATTTCGAGTTGTGTAAGCTCTTGCCATTGCGCGAAGATAGCACCAAAATGTAAAGGACTTAGTTTATATAAAAGTAACTATCTTAGGGGACTTGACGACTCATCGACAGACTTATAGGCACAAGTAATTTAAACTCCATAAACTATCTATTTAATTAATATTATATCCAAAATTGAGTGGCGTTTCCCTGCTGATTCAAAACAATACGTTCTAGTGTGCTAAGGTCCCTAAAGAAGAACTATACAATATTATTATTAAAAACACGTAGTTCCTCATCTGACAATTGAGCCCTTGTAACCCCATGGTTAGAGCTAGTTAATGAAGCATCAAGAGGTATGTTGCTCCTACACATTCCCTTTTCCTATTGTTAATTACTACCTTTTTATTTTCCTTTAAATTTTTATTTTCAGCAATTTTTAAAACTTTTACTTTTGGATTTAACTAGAAGTTAACAAAGACTCGGTACTAAAACTCATGTATTATTGGACGACCCCGGTATCTTACCATCACTATGTTACTCCAAGGACGGGTGCGCGTGTCCAACATGAGTAATTGTGTGATCGTATTTTATCATGCTTATATAAATATTAAAACTTGAACTAGTGCACAAAACAATCAAAATTAACCATATTTTTATAAGCACACCAAACCACGTCATAACCGTTGCAATTACATCGATAGAAAATCTAATAGAAGCACTATCCGCAACAACTCTCTTGCAACTATAATTATAAGTTTCTAGAAAAGAACAATATGCTACTAATTCTTAGTTGTTACCTAGGCATAGTTACCACCAAAGCTCATTTATTACAGATAGACCAAGTTGCTACTGGGCAGTAGCAACTTAGTAGCAACTTGCTACCGATAGACGAAGTTACAACCATCTGGTAGCAAATTTCTATTGATCTTTAGTCACTTTTGAAGATCAATTTCCAACAATTCTTTATCTAGTGCAACCCCAGCTAGGGACATTGCCCCTTGAACCTTTCTATCGGGGCACTACCCTTTGGAACCACCATGGAGACCTCACACACCTAGACTGATAGTCAACGAGCAAAAAGGGAAACTTTTTCATCAAGATCTACTAAAATGTTTCTCATATGCACTTAGATGTTGACTCAATCAACATCCCAAGAAATCAAAATAAACGCATGGGATTTGTCCTACTGGATATTGGTACAAAGATTAACCTTGTGGTAAGGGCTAGACAAGGATTACATGATGATGGCAGGAAACCATTTCCTTGAGCAGATGAATCATGATACCACACGAGATATCTAATACCTTACATTGCCAAAGGATTATTTAATAAAATTCTAGCTTTACACGTACAATCTAGGATTTTATAGTTTGGAATAGCCTGGATGACATCTCTGAATCGCCTATCAATGCGTATCAAACAACGCATGTAAAACATACCAAGTTCTGTTAATTTTCATAAACTAGTTACATATACTTAACCGTACGCGTATCAACGCTATCAGGTAACTGGATAAGTCATGGACAAGTTCTATATGCCATTATATTTTAAATAAGATGTAATATCAGTAGAATATCATCTTATATGCCTGTAAAGGTTTTAAAATGAAACTATGCCTCATAAGGGCATTTTGGTAATTTCATACCTTATAAAAGGAACTTGAATATAATTTAATTTTATAACCATAAATATTCTGGAAAAATAACTTATTTATGATATAATATCAGTAGGATATTAATTATATGTATAATTTAGCTTTTATGACCAAACTATGCACCGAAGGGGCATTTTGGTCATTTTACACACAGTTTATAAATTATTTGGAATTCTGAGTTTATATCATGTACCTACTGTAAAAATATTTAAAATAAGTTCTAAAATCAGTAGGTAACAAGTCTTGGTTGGTAAATATGATTTAAAACCATACATGCGCCGAACCGACGCTTATGTCGTAAAATGACGATTTGTGTGATGTTTAATGAAAACTTGTGTTAAGGTCAGGTTAACATATCTTAGATATGTTACTTAATATAACATATCAGTAGATAAAACATTTACTTAAAAAAGATGTGATTAAAACCATTTTATAAGCCACAAGGGCCTTATCGTCATTTATCGACATAATACAAGGACTTGTTCATAAACTCAGTTTATAATCTGTTTTGACATCCCAAATAATCCTACTTATATTATTAAATCAGTAGAAAACTCATTTTAAAGTTCATTATCATTTAAACCTCTTTTTATGCAAAAAGGACATTTTAGTTAAAATTGCATAATTACAGAACTTGTGCATTAACTCAGATTCTGATTATAATCATGCAATATAACCTCAGAGGGTTATGCTACATTATATTTCGATCATAATCCAACTTTAGATCAGTAGCTAACTAATCTAAATCAGGTCAGAATCGAAAGTCAAAGCCGAAGTCAAACTGCGCGACTTTCGGTTGCGAACCGACCTTAGAACTGAAATTGACGAGCCGAACATGTTCTTACATGTTCTAATAATTATTACCAACTTTTTAAGTGTCAAAACAGGTTTCATAACATATATAAGCTCAGATTATATTATTTCTAAAAAATGGCCTGTTAGACTTTTTAATATAATAACTTTGACCCGTCAATTGGTCTAGCAAACGTGATCTTTAGGAGATGCTATTTATAGGGACTAACACCTACCTTATTATGATTACTTAGCCATGTTTGTTACGAACAATGGCTGGACCATAATGGTCTTAACCGAAAGTCAAGGCGTTTTTCGTAAAACGCTTGACTTTTGGCTAATAAAGCCTATAAACAAAAATGCAAGAGGAAGGAACACTTACAGGTGGTTCCTAGGATGCAATAGAACTAAGTTGGATGATCCTTTCAGTTAGGAACTTCCAGAGGATGGAGATAGAGTTGTGAATGAGAAAGGTGCAAGTTCAAATGGTGAACCTTGGCACCTATTTATAGTTGGAGAGCTCGAAGGAGGTGATGCCAGGTGCTAAGGGATGTAAGAGGGAGCTTACAAGTGTCCTAAAACATGGCATAGCAGTTTGGAAAGCCATGGTTTCGAATCAAATGGTTTTCGGCAATTTTTGTGGAGGCCAAGGCAATTTTCTGCCGACGTAGGCCTCTCGCGCCCCGCGAGAGACCCATGCCTGGTCTTATGCGCCCCGCGAGCGCCTCACGGCCAGAATTAAAGTTTGACACTTTTAGCCCATTGATTCATAAAACCTTCTAAAACACCTTTTTAGCATATTTAGCCCTCCGTAACCAATATTTGGCGTGCCCGGGAGTATGCGCAGACATTGTCGAGCTCTCGGTTCGTTAAAAGGTCTCTCAGAGGTATAAATTAACATGTTGACACTTTTAACCCCTCCATTATCCAACTTTCACATATTTACAGATTTAATCCCTCTCGTCCAACAAGTGGACATATGAGAGTTAGGACTTCATAAAGGATCATTCAGAGGCCCACTATAAGAATGTTGACTCCGATGTCACTTAGAGGCTGGGCATGTTGACATATCAGTCACTCAGAGGCCAGGTTTAAGCATGTTGACATATTAGTCACTCAGAGGCTAAGCATGTTGACATATCAGTCATTCAGAGGCCGTTGTTTAAGCATGTTGACATATCAGTCACTCAGAGGCTTATGTTTATGCATGTTGACATCAGACAGTCACTCAGAGGCTCAGTTTGAGCATGTTAACACATTTAGTCCCTATTAGTCTTTAATAGACTAAATTAAAATAAAACATGTGTCATTATATTATTGGACACGATTTTACGAGGTGTTACATGCGTACTTACTACTCATTCGCCAAGTTGTTGATTGCAATTACTACTACCCCATGCTTATTATTGATCATAGTTGTCATTGATGGATGAAGTTTTGTTGATCACAGTTACTACTGTTGGGCCAAGTTGATGTTGATCATAGTTACTACTAATGATCGGTTACTATATGTGGCAGGGCTTTGCTTCATGGACTCCGCTTGGCATGATGCCATTTGAACCCTAGGTCTTACCGGTGTCTGAAATAAAAGTTGTTTTGAATGGTTAGTTCTCCACATCTATTAACTCGTATTAATATCTATTCTTATTTCCCATTGATTGTAAGGAAACCCAACGAAACTAAAATGGCTTGATGGCATTATCAAAATCATTAGAACACAACTCAATCTTCGACGTAATCTCCATGCTAACAAGTGATGCATATGGAAGAACCCTATAATATTCTATCTAGGTCCAGTGCAATATATAAAATGATGCATATGGATGAAGCCGATAAAATCCTCTTTAGCTCAAGTGGAAGATATAAAGTTACAATATAATGATATATTTATGATACCCTAACACGATAAATTTTAAACATTGATTAACTGCAAATTACATACTACCGCGGTCTAGTTATACTTTTTGACATATATGATAGTTAGGTGAGATAGATCATGTGACAAACTAACTTCGGGTAGTTAGTTATAAAGTATCAAAGGGCTTGTAACCTACCTATATCAAGGTGTATTAAAAATGTGTACTCATATATGATAGACATTGGTGTAGATTTAGGAGTAAATTTAAAGAGTGTATAAATTAATTGTTCCTAAAAAGATTAGCTACATATTCATGTTGCTCTATTTAGTTTTTTTAAATACACAATAAGTTCTCTTAGTTATTTTAAATATTTTTTCTAAAGGGGTTATCATGCTATGAATTTTATGAGTAAAATGTCAAAATCGACCCTAAAGTTTAGTCATATTTTGCTTTCCACTCAAACTGACTTTTCTTTTTGTGCACTGAGTGTTTCAGATTTGTGTTTTATTATCATTTCAATCTAAATCACTAAGTCAATTTATTTTTCTGTTAAGGTAAAGGACATTTTTTTTCCTTTTGGATAGAACAAACAAATATAACCATACCTTAGGGACGATTTTGACATTTTACTATATTTTTATATACATTTTATTACTTGTTTCCCCTTTATATAGCTTATTCGATATATATATGTTTCACTAAAAACATTTTGATTAAAAAATTATATTATTTATAAAATTCCATTGGCATACCCACTAAAATTTTATACCCCCGGCCCAACTCTAATCGGACCGAAAAATATTATCACATAACGCTAGACAAATAACACCTAAAAATTTTCGCTCCTAGGTCCCCCATTGGTGCTATCTAAATAGATATCTTTAATGTCATAGTTTTTAGTAGGATTTATCTCTTGATTCACAGTTTGTTTCTTTCACATGATTAAAAGCTATGACAATAAAGATGTCCATGCAGATATCAGTAGTGGCGGACATAGGAGCGGAAATTTTGTAGGTGTCCTTTGTCTATCGCTATTTAATAATATTTTTCGGTCCGATTCAAGTCGGTCAAGTCGTATAAAATTTTAATGGGTATTTCATATAGATTTTGGTTAAGAATATAACTTTTTTTTCAAAATGTATTTGATGTATATAAAAAATGTTATTAAAATAATAAACATTAAGCTATATAAAGGGGAAACAAGTAATAAGAAAATGTTAAGTAAAAATGTAAGAGTAAAATACCAAAATCGTCCCCGAGGTTTCATATTTGTATGCTCCATTCAAAAGAACAAAAATACCCTTAACTTTAACAGAAAAAACTGAATTAATGATTTAAATGAAAATAACAATAAAAAATAAACTTAAAAAATTTAAAAGTTATTTTAAAAGAAACAAATAAATATGACCAAAACTTAAGAACGATTTTAACAGTTTAGTTTTTAAAATTTATGAGCATCGAGAGATTCCAAACATGCCATATATGGTTAGTATTAGTAATGGATATACATATGTGATTAGAAAAGTTGTAATATAATATAGGCTTTAAAGTTCTACTACTACTATTATTATTAGAAAAGTTGTAATATAATATAGGTTTTAAAGTTCTTATTATTAGTTTTACAAGTGTTTGTGATCCTATAGTTCCGTAATTTTTCATTTAATTCAAAATCCAACAAAAGGTATATTTGTGTTATAAATTTATTTTAGGATATTGGATTTAAATAATCTTAATTTTGATCAATTGATCGATAACATTTTTAACTTTTGATTTGTACATCAACACTCTCAACTTTCAATTTATTGGCCGATAACACTCCCTAACTAACGGAACCCTAACAAAGTTAGCTGATGTCAGCTGCCACATTATCAAAAATGTCATGTCAGCTGCCACATCATCAAAAAATGCCACATCAGTTGATATATCAGCAAAAATGTCACATCATATGCCACGCTAGCAAAAATGCCATATCAGCAAAAACTAACTGGGTTAGGGTTCAGTTAGTTAGGAACTGTTATCGGCCAATAAGTTGAAAGTTAGGAGTGTTAATATAAAAATCAAAAGTTGTGATTGTTAACAGCCAATTGGTGAAAGTTGGTGTTATTTAAATCCAATATCCCATTTATTTTTATAGTTACCTTTTGTTTCTCTTAATATATTTAGTTATTATCCATATACGAATTTCAACTACGTAGGAATGATTTGTATTTTTTATATTATTACTAGGTTAAGTACTCGTGTAATACTAATACACGGCTTAACAATTAATAGTTAAACATTTTTTAAATAATAAATGAATAACAAACATCTTTTACAGTTTTTCGAAAAAAAATGTAGCATGTAAACAAAAGTTAATTATTTGTAGTAGTATTTTAGTTTCAAATGATCTTGAAGTAGAGAAAATATTGGAGGGTTAATTATTTGTAGTAGTATTTTAGTTGCAAATGATCTTGAAGTAGAGAAAATATTGGAGGGAGTAGGTTTACTTTTTAATAATATATATTATAAAATATTTAATGACGAAACTCTAAATTCAACTTGTACACTATCGCATACAATAATAATATACATAAAGAAAAAACATAATTATATAAATAAATGATTCAAGCCAATTCTTTAGACGAACTTCAACCGTGCACCTTCTTGTACGAACCTCTGTTGCAAGATTAAATAAAATGTCATTGATGGTTTTTTTGTTGAGGATCGTGTTTGACACGGGACTTTTAAAACAGATACGCGCCTCTTCTCAACGAACGTGTCTATCTACCAGGATAAAGCAACCAGAACAATATGTGCACTGCTGAAGATGACTCTCATGTTCGAGATCACACCGGGTATGAAGGTGTTCTTATTTTGGGGGAAAATAAAAGTAATAAATTTTTTACTAAAGGTACTCCACCCAGGCTCCCAAAAATTTAGAGATACTAGTGTGCATTATCCAACATCTTCCAACTAGTATGAACCCCCATGTTCATATATACACTTCATAATAAAATCTATTTATTATTGTAATAAACAAGTTTTAATCTCTAATTAAATGGATATTAAGTGGTTACTAAAATCTGTTATTTTCATTCATGACACGAATTAAACGAGTTGACCAAGTCCAAACAACTGGTCTAAACTTCCGATTGACCAGAACCGATGGAACAAAACAACTGATCCACAAACCGACGCAAACCTGCACATGCTCCTGAACTGGCCCGCCAGTCCGCGCTTACGCTACATTACATACACCACGCCTTATGGAGTATGTGCACTTGCCGACCACTCGCGTCATGCGCCTAACTAGCCGCGCCGTAAGCAGACACGCCAGGCATCAGGCCACACGTTGATGGTAAAAAATACAAAGGTGCTCGTGGTGTTACGAGTGTATGCCATTAAAGCGTTAAATTGCGGCTATCACTACATCACACATATGCGAGTTAGGATAAGTCCCACTAGTGGTTGCCTTTAATAAAACTATTTACATAGGGTGCACCCTCTGATATACCATTCTAAGTTTTGTCCAAAATTAATGAAAACCCTATTTAAACTAACATATTTTTCCAACAAATATAACGTATATATTGTGATAGTGTTTTAACTAAAAGTGCAAGTAAAAAGATAGATTTCAAAAGGATAACTGAGGTCAATAAATCGGAAAGTCAAATCCTTCTGCCCATTAACAAAACTTGATTCTCTTGTAAAGTTGTTTATTGTTTTATTTTTTTGGAATTCAAGAGAAAGACACATGACTTCACATGGGATTGTTACATTTTAAACATTATTAGTACAATAAAAGACAACTGAATTTATCGTTTTCTCAAACTAAAAACAAGGCATCCATAGTATCTGTCGGAAAAGCATCATGACTTAATTATTGTTTTACAAATTTACTCGCCATAATTTATACATCACTAAAATTGATACACACGTCATAAAGTATACGATTAAAAGAATAATATATAGCAAAGATAAGTTATTGCTAAACAGATAAACTCTTTTTGAGCTTAGGACTTGTAGTTTTCTTCTTGATCATCTTAACGATTCACCATATTTTAATGCCGGTACTAGTGTAATTATACACTCATTTGCTGCATGTGTAAAAACTTGACGATTTTACAAAAATGTTGCACAAACTATAATAATGATTGCACGAATATAAACAGTTAGTCAAAACTGTTAAAACCTTTCAAAACCAACCATTTCGATCATGGTTTTCACTAGCAACATGCACACAAACGATGCTTTAGGAAAAACGATTAAAACATCACCAAAAGTTAACATTCCATGATTAAATGAGTCGTTTAGAGCAGCTTGTATTTACCGTAAGTTTTCAAGGACTCTAGCCAAGCAGAAGAAGCAACCAAAACTTTCACACTACACCTATGCTTAAAAAAAATAAACAAAACCTTAAAGAAACGCAAGTAACCAAATCTTTTACACTACTACACAAATGATCCAGGAGGAAGTAGCAAGAACTCCGTCAATGAAACTCATTTGTTT
The DNA here is from genome assembly GCA_947069175.1 of Scalesia atractyloides. Lineage (NCBI taxonomy): Eukaryota > Viridiplantae > Streptophyta > Magnoliopsida > Asterales > Asteraceae > Scalesia > Scalesia atractyloides. Next base: position 18,901,704 of record CAMTDV010000027.1, read on the forward strand.
TAGAGTATGTACTAATTGTACAATACACTAACAAATATATGTTACTTTACCAATGGGTGGTGGTCCATTGGTAAAGGTAAACCTTTAAACATCTTGGGAGGGGAATGTCTTGGGTTCAAGTTCACAGACGACAAAAATAAAAGAAATTTGCCATTAAAAAAAAAAGATAAAAAAAACATCCTGAATATTCAATCTTCAAGCAAGCAGAAGTAGATAAGAGTTGTAGCATGTAAAATATAAATCTCAAACATATCAAATCATATACACATCATGAATCATGATCAGCCATTTTCTTAATCTGGCAACCCTAAATAAACAAAGACTTATAGGGTTAGACCAAAATACCTACGGTTTAACCCTGATATTACCAAATTTGTCAAGAAAACATCAGAAAACAAAGAGAAAAAACGTGGGTATTTTGGACAATTTAGACATGAAAAGCTGAAACTTTTGTTAATTGTGAAGAGGGTCTGGGCAACTGGGCACAATTCTTTTGTTTTCTTGAAAACTTTTGTGAGGAAGTCTTCCTGGGAAGAACTTTCTATGAAGCTCTGATCTTTTAACAGCATCTGAATCTTTCGCTGCGGTGGCGGTGCTTGTGGTGGCGGCAGTGTCGATGCTCGTATGCTGCAATGATCACTCAACACCCAAATTTGTAGCACTGAAAATATGATCAACAATGCCACCAAGTAAACTTTCCGTTGCAAACGGAATATGACTGCATCGCCGGTGAAAAACACACATAAAATGGTTGTCCGGTCAGTAAGTTGAAGCTAAATTGATATTATCCAGTAAGGCTTTTGTTTTTATTAGCTCACTAGCTCCTGTTGTTCTTCAACTCTTTGGATGGGTGTATTAATTTTCAAGAAATGTTTTAGAGAGAGAGAGAGAGATACATTGAGCTATTTCATGCACGAATGGGACCCTATTTGATATAAAAACAAAAATAACGATTAAAGAAATCTTGAATGCGTACTCAAGGTTTATGATGGTAAATGTTTTTGTGCAGATATTATTTTACGATTGAGAAATTAAAAAGATATAGAACACCGTTGTCATTGTAGTCAGCTTTTTGAACATAAAAATTATTTAAAAGTAACATTATTACTCTTTTTGGACTATAGGCACGTGTTTATAAATCGTTCAACTGATTCATGAATAGCGTAAAGTGAATCAAGTTGTTCGGTTTACCTGGTTTGAAGCAAGTTTGCGATCGGTTCACACTTCTGTTTTGACAGTTTATCGATGAATAAATAGTTCAGATAAGTTTAGAATTTCGAACTCCCAGTGCAACTAAATTGACTTTTAAATTTTACAGGACAAATACCATAAAAAACATGGGTGCTTTCTTTATTTTCTTATAAAAGTTTTCTAATAATCTTTTCACATAAAAACAATTATACTTTTTTTCTTAATAAAAGTCACTTAACAATATTTTTACACTTCAAATTTTCTGATCAATCCTACTTTTTTTTTTCTTTTTTATAAAAGTCCTTTAACAAACTTTTGTACATAAAAAGCATTCTAATATATATACACACATATACATACATATATAGGAAAAGGCTAAGTTAGTAACTACTCTTTATTGCAAGAATCACAAGAACCAGTATGAACATAAACAAAATTACCTAAAAAAATTAAAAACACACAAAACTTTTTTTTACATTTCGTCCCTAAAAAATATAGGGATAAAATGCAGCGATCTTGTAATTAAAAAAACCTTTTTAGCATTTAGTCGTGTAGTTTATTTTATGGTTTAGTTTTAAGCATTTAGCTTGGGTGGGAAGGGGAGGTTAGGTTTTTGGGGATGGGAGTGATGGGTTAGGTTTTTTTAGGGTTTTTCTAAGGGGGGGGGGGGGGGAGGGGTGTTTAGGTTTTGGGTGGTGGTGGGGTGAATTTATTTTGTTGTGTTCACATTGATTCTCATGGTTCTCGCAATAAGAGTGGTTCTCAAATAAACTCTACCCTACATCATAATCATCATACTCAGTAAATCTCACTAATAGCAAAGCTAACGTAGGGTCTGAGGAGGGTAAGATGTAGACAACCTTACCTCTACCCCATAGTAATAGAGAGGTTGCTTCCAGTGAGATCCCCGACTCGATAGTGATTTTGAATCAAGCCTTGGATATAAGGCACAAAACACTCGACAATTTAGACAAAGGCCGATTAGTGCTTGTCTTTCAGCTATCAACGCCACCACATGATGCATGATTAACCACCCCCCTCTTTTAACGTTATTTTCATGAAATTAGTAAAATAACGTTAAAATTAGTTCACTTTCACTTTTGCCTCCGAGCACCCACACATATATACATTACGTGCGCATACCGCAAGGGGGCGTAAAAACACACACACACACAATATATATATATATATATATATGTGTGTGTGTGTGTGTGTGTGTGTGGAGATTAATTAGAAACCACCAATAAAAACTAGTGTGAACACAGCCAAAACTACTTTAAAAACACATAATTTTTTTTTAAAAACTTTTCCATTAAAAATCGCAACATCTTATTTTTATTTTTTTAATCGGAATAACAATTACTAATGCACATATACATATTTCGTATTTCTTGACAATACCTATACAATTTCCGTTCCTTCTATGTTACCATTCGTAATACACTACTAATATTATACAATTTCACTTCCGTCTACATAACCATCCGTAATACATTGCCAATATGTATAATATTTCAAGCTATGCACATGTATATCACCAACCTTCATACCATACCAAACAATATATTACATCACAGACACACAAATATAACCAAACTACCAACCACCAGATAGAATTAACCAAAATAAGCATATGTGCATACAAATGACAACATCATCTATAAAGTGATGCATATTTGCATCTTTTCCCAACTACGTCATTAAATAACAAACAACCTTTTATAACTCTTTGATTAACCATTATGTCATCATCCGTCATAGCATCTGGCCTTTTTTACCCTTTATTCCTCGATTTCAGAACAAAAGTTACCTTCTTCACTTTTTTCCATTTATTGATCTACAATACAAGACAACCCATAAGATAACCAAACATACAAACTTGATGCATATGTGCATTAACATTAATTCTCTCATTACCGTATAAACTATACACACGTGCAATAATATGAATGACCTTAGTGATTTATAAAAATATTTATAAGGGTTTTAATTTTATAAATTGTAGAGTATACGGAAAAGAAATTGTATAATATTGATAATATATTACGGATGGTAGTGTAGATCTTGGTTTTAAAAAAGCGTGAAGCACACAAAAGCGACGAGGTCTAAAACCGAGGCGCAAAGCGTAAAAGCTGCAGAATTTTCGTACGCGAGGCGCAACGTGTTAACATAACATTTTAAAATTAGTTTCATATAATATTTACTATAATATTAATCTTGTTACAGTAAAACTTTAGATAATTAAAAATGTATATTCTTTAATCTATAAATAACCTATATTTATACAAAAAAAAACCTATATGTACAAATTAAAGAAACACATCTCTTGATGAATAAGAAAAAAAAAACAAATTAAAAAAAGTTTTCGGTTAAAATTGAACAAAACAAAAACATTGAGTATGGAGTGTGTAACTAAATAAAAAAAGTTTTAGGTTACAATTGTAAAAAACAAAAACATTAGGGATGACTTGTGTAACTTAATTAAAAGGGTTCTAGGTTAAAACAGTTAGAAAGGAACACAGCCATTATCTTCATATGGATCGTCTCCACTCCAGCCTCCATTGTTCTTATTCTGCTCCATTATCATCGTCCTTCTGCATTATTATGATCGGTAAGCTTCATTTCTTCATATCCATCTCTATTCTTAGTGCATAGAGCTTGGATTTCATGTCTGGTACATGAATTGTGCTCGCTTTTCGGACATACCTCGCCTTGTGTGACACAACGCGATCCCCTCTGCGCCTTAGGTCGCTTTGCAGCTAGGCGTGCTTTTTTAAACCAAGGTGTAGATGGTAGGGAAATTGTATAGGTGTTAGCAAGAAATATCACATATGCACAAGTGCATCGATAATTGTTATTCGGATTAAAAAAATTTAAAAATAAAATAAAAATATTTTTACTGGAAAATTTAAAAAAATTGTGTTTTTTCAAAAGCTTTTTAAGTAATTTTGGTTGTGTTTACACGAGTTCTCGTGGTTATCGCTATAAATGGTGTTTCTCGCCTGGACCCTACCATATATATATATATATATGTATATATATATATATATGTATATATATATATATCTTGATATTATTTTACACATTAAATTCTCTCTACAATGATTCTTATACAAAAGCAAGGAATGGTAGAAATACATCGTACAAATCGATTTGATAAGACAAACAATAATCGTTAGATAAACATGAACCAACCGACACAAATTCTATTAATCGAAAGAGTTTACATCGAAATTCACACACTAGTAGATCATCTTATGATCTCCCTCACACCTACACACATTCTAGAAAGACCTGAAAATCAAAGGTTTGAACATAAGGTTAATGAGAATTTGCAAATGATTAGATTTATATAGTGATGGCTAAACAATAAGACCAATTAATTTAAACATTAAGCCCAAAAGTTTACATCGCCAAACAATGGGCCTTATTATTTGCAAACTTTAAAAAAATTAACCTATTCAACATGAACTACACCAAGGCTATCCGAACAACGACTGACAACCCAAAACGCAATAATAGATCCCTGCCTTAGACGTTTCCATCGAATATTGTGTTAAATATGCTTCAACTTCAGTCACGTGTCTGTTGATGTCATCACAACTGCGTCAACATATTCCCTTTGACTAATGCTCCGAGTATGCAAAAAAAATGTATCGTAATGACACGATTGTCAGGTTAAGACACTACAATCTTCACAAGAATTCACAAACTTGAAACCCATCACTGCAGCTTCTCCATCTCAACGACAATCCTATTTACATTTGGTTTAAGGCAACATCCTTGTTGTTTTGATCCCTGACGGTTAGTTCAAAGATCAGAATTCCCTGACGGTTAGTTCAAAGAATAAATCATATGCCAAATATCAATAATGTAGTCTTTTCTATGCATAGTCGTCACGATCAACCCTTATCACGGTCTTGCTAATTATCTAACATCGAAAGCTCCCACGAAAACCAGGAATTCGGAAAACTAAACAACTGATATCATATGCAAAACTAGCTTCAAAAAGACTAGGACTTCAATTTTGATGAGCTAACTGAAGTGCTGATATATTATGCATCACCATAAGATTGTTGTCAATACCACCCGAATAATGTTGCGGTAATACTCGATTTCCCAAGAATTAAAAAGAATCAGAAATTTGCATCCCCCCTAATTCTTGGAAAATTCACATCTCTTCAAACTCAAGATGCGGAAAATTTTGATGTTTAAGCTTCAAATGAGGAAATTTTGACATTTTGCCCAAATACTGGAAATTTGACGTTTCGGCCCAAATGCGGAAAATTTTACGTTTTGGCCCATAATAAGCACAACACCAAATTTGACGTATGCTCCGATTTCCGTGACTTCCCCACAATCTTTAATAACATACATCTCGAACTGATATAACGCGTTCCCGAACAACCAAATTCGATGTTGAAAACCGAACGTGTAACGTCCCGAGAAACATGTACCCAAAATTCTTCACAACAATCATCCCTTTATTTAGTATTTTCATAAAAATTTCCTTTCGGAAAGTACTATTTTTTAGGAAGATGATCTCGTATTGGTAATGATACCCAAGGTAAACATATCAAAAGGCACAAACAAATAAACTACTTAAACGATTAGATCAAGTCTAAACGATAAGTTTAATCGCTAAGGGGATGTAAATGAATAAGCTTACTCATTTACAGATCTCAAACGAGACTTACAGTCGCTAAACACTTTAAACTGTGAAATCAATCGTTTAAACCTCCCAAACATTTCACACAGTCGCTAAATCTCACAAACATTTGGACTAAACCGTTTAAGCTTCCATATGATAACACTAGCTCACTGATAGAAGGCCAAATGATCATGCTTAATCGCCAAGAGAATTCTAAAACTATATCTCTGAATCGTTTAGGATACCTCACTCAATCGCTAAATGATTTAACAAACTCTCATGCAAAACTGTTTAGATTGAACATATTAAATGGATAAGCAACAATAAATGATATTGTTAAATAGCTAAACAAGATCTAAACGAAGACTCTCAGTCGTTAAACAAATCACAAATGAAATTATATTGGGTATACAATTAGGTAAACGGGTACACTTAATCAAGTAATAGGGTAGGGTAAACAGGTATATCATCAAATCCCAAACCTGTGAAAAAAATAAAAACCAATCCCAAACCAAGTCCCTTACCTGATTATCCAACCCCAAATGTGTCGAGTTTCGGGTCAACCTATCAAGTTCGGGTTCAATTGCCATCCCTATGCCTAACGCATCATAACGGTGTGCTTAACTTACGTATATTAGTATATTACTGTTAGAAACTAGTGTAATTGCACAAACCCAATTACACCTTGGTACTAAAGCTTAAACACGTACACCAGTCATAACCAAAATATCCTTTTCACAATCTGTATTAGCATATGAAAGATACACCTATGATATGTATATTTTAGGTAGGGGTAGTTGTGTTTGTTTTAATTTTGAGTGTTTAAATACATTGTTGTAACGTATTTAATGCACAGCTGTAACACACAAGTTGTTGATACATTAGGCGGAATGATACAAGTTGTTGATACACTTTGAAGTTAGACGCATTGTTGTAATTAGCTTAATCATATTGTTGCAACTATTTAAATGCATCATTGTAATAAGCTATCCATGTCCATGGACAACAACACTTTGAAATGTTAACCTATTCAGGAATCTCTGGATCTAGGCTTATTTTCAACTCCCCAGAGCATTTCGCCGCTTACTACACCCTTCCTTGTCTTTGGGTTCCTATGTATCCACCGGAAGATTATCCTTGTTTAAACCTAGCCTTTCATTTTAAGGCTATGCCATTTTATATTGCTTCTAAATAAATGGATCTTATCAATGTCCATGAATGATAAATCATATACTGAACCGTTGTATCGAAAAAAAAAATGGGTGCTATCAAATAGCTTTGTAAGGGCTAAGTTCATGAGCTAAAGAGAACAGTCTCAAACACTCGCATCCGTCATAGGGTAAACCTCTGCATCTCTAATTCCCAACTAATTCTACTATAGAGGCCAATGTTAGATAGTAAACAACCCCCCCCCCCCCCCCCCCCGCGCGCACCCGAACACAACAATTAGAATTAGAGTTGTAAACGAACCGACGTTCAACGAATAGTTCGTGAAGTGTCAGTGGAAAGTTCATTTATGTTCATTCATTTAATGATTCAACAAACAAACACAAGAAGTTTTGTTCAATGAGTTAAACAAACAAACATGAACACAGTCTGCATTCATTCACTTATTTTTGCGAATGCTCAGTAAATGTTCATTTATGTTTGCTCGTTTATATTCATTTGCATTTGTTCATTTAAAGAATTTTAATGTTATATTTCTATTTTACTGGTTTTAGTTTTTAAAAATTTAAACCATAGTTATACTATACGCCTCCGCAAACAAACTTATTAATTTTGTTATTAAGTATGCTTATGATAATTATGTCAACTATGTTCAAATAGTTATGTAAGTACTTATTTATTTTTGGTGGATTCTTCGTAATCTTTCTGATGATAAATGCAGATTTTATTTTAAGAAATATATATAACGTTGTGTGTATTCATTTATGTTCATGAACATTTGTTTGTGTTCGTTTGCGTTCGGTAAGTGTTCCTGAACAGTCCACAAACATGTTCATTTCCTTAATGAACGAGACAAACAAAAAATCTCTTCTAGTAAGCGTTCGTGAACCGTTCGTGAACATGTTTATTCTATAATCAACGCACATGAACAAATCGTGCTCGTTTGGTTCATTTACAACCCTAGTTAGAATAGCATTGTAATTTAACTAAGGATTTTCGTGGTTTCTCAAGATCCAACTATAGGAGAACCATGAACGGAGAGCCCCTCCCATTTATGTCCACTCTTTAACCTTAAGCACGCTGGTTTTAATTTGAGTGTTTGTCCTTCTCCAACCCTTATCGCTCATCCTGAAAGCGGACATCCATTGTCTTCAACTTACTAAACAGGGTTCTATGGTCGGTCCATGAAGCCTAGATGCCAAGGGCGTTATTGGGTTAATCTTGTAGTTCATACAATTGTTTTTTACTTCCTTTTGTTATATTTTGCTCAAATGGTTGAAGGGAAATAGTGCAACAAGTTGTCCGTAAGGTCCAACTTAATCATCTTCCACAGGGATCCCCGTTAATGGAACCCTAGGAAAGTTGGCGACTCCAACTAATGTTCATAACTAGACAAACGGGAGTCAATGCATCCGGGAAAAAAAGATCAATCTTTATCAATAAACCTGCCACAGCACCTAACCATAGAATACTTAGTACCGGTGCCACGAAAACATATATTTTTAGCTCTCTCATTGAAACACCTCCTTCGTTTTATTGTAATACATATTAAAATGTACAGTGATTTAGTAAATAAGATTTACCTTTTTGTTAAATACTGAAAAAAATGTCATTTACTTGCACAATATTCTCCGCAAAGACTCAATTAATATTCTTTAGGGTTACATTCTATATTTCGTATAGATATAAATATTTTACTATTAGTATATGTTCAATGAGACCAAATAGACGAAATGACAATCATAATTCTAAATTTTAATAGATGAGATAACGATGTGAAAAACAAGACATGAATTCTCAGAAACCCGATGTCGTAGGTTCAAGTCCTACGGGGCATGATTTAGAAAATATTCAACCGAAACTAGAACAACAATCTTAACTAACCTCTAGGATATTAAAGAAAGGAGGAGGTCAATAAAAAAAGAGACGTTAATTAATCAAAACTCCAACTGATTACCACACTTGCTTTATAAATATGGAGTTACATATAATCTATCCAAAGTAATAGAATTTAAACCTAATACAATTCCAATCAGAAAAAATTTCAATCATGTCAATTTTTTGAGAGGAGAAAAAAAGGTGATATTTATACCTGAATATGTCCGAATTACCATGAATCTTAACGACTAAGAATTTATAACTAGTACGATAAGTAACTAAAAATGCACAAAAGTTGATGAAAATAACAATTGGGTGGTGTATTTTCGATTTACAATGAAACTATTTTTGAATAATTATTGAATCTTATTAAAAAAATTATTCATGTTTTTATCATATCATTTCTTTTATTATCGAATCAATTTCATATTTTAGAGTTTATATGTTTGTTCTTAAAAGCTATGAAGTATATTAAATTTGTTTGATATTAATAAATTAACAAATTTGTATTTATATAAGAAAATTAACCATAACTAGTAACAACTAGTTATGATAGGCATCAAGAAACTAAATGAAACATGTTCTATTTATACATATGTTTATTAAAAAGCATTCATATGAGTTTTCTTATAAAAAAAGAAGACAAACATAAATACCTGCTACAATTCTTTTGATTTAGATGTCATTATAGACAATACTAACAAGTTTAAAGTGACAATTTTATAAAAAAAAATTGATTAATCATCTGTAATATTTGTGTATACTGCATTTGCAATCAATAAATGCATTCTTGGATCATTTTTTCAGCTCAACTTATAAAGGTATATTAAGAATCGGAACTTGTACTTTTGCTTTAAAATGATACTTTTTTCGAATCATTGTGGAACCAAATAAAAAAATTTCTATTTTTGTCATTTCTTATTTTTTTTATCGAATCTCTTTTATATATTAGAGTTTACATTTTATTTTTGCTTGTGGTGTGCACATATAATGTGTATATATATGTGGGTCTTCGGATGGTAAAAGTGAAATTGCACTAATTTTAACGTTATTTTACTTATTTCGTGAAAATATCGTTAAAAGCGGCGGACGGTTAATCATGCATCATGTGATGACGTTGATAGCCGGAAGACAAAAGGGTACAAACACTAATCGGCCTTTGTCCCGGTTGTTGAGTGTTATGTGCCTTATATCCAAGGCTTAATGCAAAACTACTATCGAGTCGGGGGTCTCACTGGAAGCAACCTCTCGATTCCTACGGGGTAGAGATAAAGATGTCTACATTTTACCCTTCTCAGAACTTAACTTAGCTTTGATATTAATGGAATTTAGTGATACTTTTTTTTCATAAAAACTATGAGTGTATGAAGGTTGTTTGATATTAGAAAATTAATAAAATTGTATTTAAATACGAAAATTGACAATAACAACCAGTTTTGTTTTTTCGCATTCAGCTTGCTATGTTTCTATGCTAAAATTCATTTTTATTTGATCTATATACAGAAAGCTAAAGACAGAAAAAGAGATGTTGAAAAAAAACATATGAAAATTCAAAAAATATATATAATTTTCTCTTAACATAATCACTTACTAAACTGATGATACAGTCTGACAAGCTTGCTATGGAGTTGCTAGTTTACTTAAAAAAAACTCCTCGTGGCATATATTTATATTTATTAAAAAAACAAAACATAATTATCAGTCAATACATGGGAATCTACTTTTCTGACCATAATACACTTGGGATCCAAAATACATTTTTTATTATTATTGTTGTTTATTACGTAAATAAATGGAAATGCATGTGAACACAAACGATATTAATATTTGTAAAAATAATGCACTAGCTAATATTCAAGAATTTGTTAGTGAATCTAAATAGATGATAAAACCAAAGCTTTTAACTAAAATATAATAATTCATTTAATTTTGAATAGATGACCAAAAAATGAACGTTTTTATTTATGTACAGGCTATTAGATAGTTTCACACTTCATTGAACCCAAAATTTAGAGGAAATGGTTTTTAGGAAGTTGTGGTTGACTTAAATGCTAGTGACTAAGAATTCAAAAATTATGAATAAAAGTTGTGGCTGTTGGGTTTCGAATCCAAGCGGAGAATCAAATGATTTCACCACTAGACTATAATCATATCAGTTCTTCAATTGAACAAAACATTTATAATATATAATTTTACATATGTTGTATATACACAAGTTTTTTCGAATTATTGTGGAATCAATTTAGAAAATTATTCCTGTTTTTATCGAATCTATTTTACATTTTAAAGTTTATATATATTTTTTTCTAGAAAAACATGAAGTAAATGAAAGTTGTTTGATATTAGGAAATTAATAAAACTGAATTTAAATTAGACAACAACCAGTTTTGTTTTTTTCCATTCAGCTTGCTATGTTTCTATGCTAAAATTCATTTTTATTTTATCTATATAGAGAAAGCTAGAGACAGAAAAAGAGATGTGGGAACAAACATATGAAGATTGAAAAATAGAGAAAGCTAGAGACAGAAAAAGAGATGTTGAAAAAAACATATGAATTGAAAAAATATATAATTTTCTCTTCTCATAATCACTTACTAAATGATGATACAGTCTGACAAGCTTGCTATGGAGTTGCTAGTTTACATAAAAAACTCCTCGTGGCATATATTTATATTTATTAAAAAAACAAAACATAATTATCAGTCAACACATGGGAATCTACTTTTCTGACCATAATACACTTGGGATCCAAAATACAATTTTTATTATTATTGTTGTTTATTACGTAAACCATGAATGAAAATGGAAATGACTATGGAAAAGGGAAGAGTGAACATTTTATACCCGATGGAAACTTTTCTAAAAAGAAAATCAACCATTGAAACCAAAAATTAACAATCCTTGGTAACCATCACGTGCGCACACACAAAGGTTGGATACTTCTCTTCATAGTGTTTATATAAAATAAATTAACTATAATTTTGATTCTTAAGTTTTGGTTACTTTTATCATTTTAGTCTAAAATTCAAATATTTTACATTTGGGTCCCTGTGGTTTTAATTTTATTGTCATTTAGTCAAAAAGCAAAGTCAGCTCATATTTCTTAAAAAAAACCTAATTTTTTGTCCTTTTCCTGAGTTTAGTGAAAGACATTTTGGTTATTACAAGTTTTATTATAACAAATTTCTAATTAAAATAATAAAATAAAATTCATCTTTGACCTTATAAAAACTGAGAGATCATCTTCTTCCCCAAATTAAACCCTAATCCAGATCTCTCTCTACGGCAACCATTAGCCATCGCACACAACCACCTGCCTCACCAACTACCACCATCTCCACCACCACAACCATCACCACCACCCGACCACCACAACCCGACCAGATCCACCACCACATAACACTTACCCCTCTCTCTCTATATCTCTCTCTACGACAACCATTAGCCACCGTGCACAACCACTTGCCTCACCAACTACCACCATCTCCACCACCACCATCTCCACCACCACAACCATCACCACCACCCAGCCAAATCCACCACCACAGAACACTTACCCCTCTCTCTATATATCTCTCTCTCTCTACCGCTTCAAATCCCTGAATTTGTTATTGATTGGTCAGTTTGAATACAGTCAGTGAATTGTATATTTGTATTTGACTTTTGATTTGAAGTGTAATGGCATGAGATCTTGAAGAACGAAGAACACTCATGTGGGGTTGCAGAGGTTGCGTTTGCGTTTGACTTTTGGCTATCATACGGGTTGGGTTTTAAGTTTTGTATTAATTGATTTGGGTAGTTTGAATTATGTAAGTATTGAAGATCAGAAGCTTGATAGATGTGTTTCAGATGTAAATCTACAAATCTGATATGGGAATTGTTTATGATAGTGAGGAGTGAGTGGTGTATAATCTTTTCAGTTCATATGTGCATAAGCTTGATCGAATTTTATTTTATTATTTTAATTAGAAATTTGTTATAATAAAACTTGTAATGACCAAAATGCCCTTCACTAAACTGTAATACCCATACTTATAACAAGGTAAATTTGTACTATAATTTGCATAAGTTAGTGTGAAACAATCCAACTTACATACAAAATACTAAAAGTTTAAAAACTTAATAGTATTTATAGCAACTTAAAACATTCTAATAGAATTATTAAAGACGATGATCAAGATACAACGGAAGGTTGAATTTTCTAAGTGTTCGGTTCTTCGAATAGCTTGATTAATCATCCGTAACGTTACATTAATCATCTACATCACGAAATATGTTAGAAACTTTAGTTATATAACTTATATAACATATTAAACATAACTTATTCTCGAAAACATGACACAATGATCAAAACAACAATTTCGTTTTGAACCCCGCCGTAAGCTATAGCTATGCACCGTAGCTTATTGTCTGGGCTTCCTGTTTCAAACAGAAGCAGCCTATCGTAAGCTATGGTAGCTTACCGTAGCCTACGGTGGATTCCGTTTAACCATATGTTTCTTCCTTCCTGATCATAATTTGATCCTCCACCTTAATAACTCGAAATCCAACATCCAAATTAACCATATTCTAACTTTAAGCCTTCGGCTTATTATTTATTTGCAAAATTTATTGACCCGTTTATATATTTTTATTAAATAACTCATTTGATCATCTCTACTTTTTGCAAACATCATATCAACAAATGTTTCTTAATACTCGGGATCCTATAAACGTGATTCAATCATTCGTTTCCCGGTTTACGTATTTGAATTCCTACCCATTATCCGAGTATTATGTCGATATCATTACTCATGCATCCCTTCCGGTATGCATTAAGATTTCATTTAACCCTTTTGATTGACGTAGCGAAATCCATCGCTTTTATCCAACCAAACCTTTATTCATTATGTTGTTTTGACCCGTTTGGTTGACGTAGTGAAATCCATCGCTTTTATTCAACCAAACCTTAATTCATCATGTCATTTTGACCCGTTTGGTTGACGTAGCGAAATCCATCGCTTTTATCCAACCAAACCTTTATTCATTATGTTGTTTTGACCCGTTTGGTTGACGTAGCGAAATCCATCACTTTTATTCAACCAAACCTTAATTCATCATGTCATTTTTGACCCGTTTGGTTGACGTAGCGAAATCCATCGCTTTTATCCAACCAAACCTTTATTCATTATGTTGTTTTGACCCATTTGGTTGATGTAGCGAAATCCATCGCTTTTATTCAACCAAACCTTAATTCATCATGTCATTTTGACCCGTTTGGTTGACGTAGCGAAATCCCTCGCTTTTATGCAACAAAACCTTTAATCATTATGTCGTTTTGACCCGTTTGGTTGACGTAGCGAAATCCATCGCTTTTATTCAACCAAACTTTAATTCATCATGTCATTTTGACCCGTTTGGTTGACGTAGCGAAATCATCGCTTTTATTCAACCAAACCTTTATTCATTATTTCGTTTTGACCCGTTTGGTTGACGTAGCGAAATCCATCACTTTTATTCAACCAAACCTTATTCCTTATGTCGTCTTTTCAACTATCATTCGTCAAATCAATTTATATAATAATATGTTATAAACATAAAGCCACATACCTTATAGCTTATCTTTCAATCGTGCGTTTGTCCCAGCTTGACTTCCCAGTGTTTCACTTGCGTTGCCTAAAGTGTACAAGTCAAGTGTCGTTAGAGCTTCTCGACACGTGATTAAGGCATATAAATTGCCACACGCACTACGTCTTGTTCTCATTAACGATTTTTATTAATTATTTAAAATTGGTAATTCATTTAGGCATTTTTGTTGAACATCTTGAATGCATCTAATTTAACTAACCATTTTAATTCACTTAAACTATGGCTAGTTCAAAAACCTCAATTCAAGAAGTTCATCTTTTCATCATAATTCACATAAACATGCAATTTCAACAAACTCATGTCATTACACTCTTTATTCTCACGTGAACATAAGGCTTTCCATACTAGCATCAAAACCCATTTCTTTTTACAAATCATAATTACTTCAACACATAATTTTCATAACTATTTTCAGTTAAGATTATAATTCTACACTTAGATTATGTCTTCCTTAGGTTGAAATATGTATCAATTTGTTCATGAACTTAAATCCTCAATTTTTCACCCAATATTCAAGTATCACAAAAACTGAAATTAAAACTTACCTTGTGTTAGACAAGTAAGGATGGTTGATATTCTTAACTCAACCATGAATTTTAGACCTAATTAGCCCTTCAATTTATTCGATTTGGATCAACAACGGTTTGGGTGTTCATCCCCTTGCTCTGCTCACACACACGTACACACACACATAAGTGTGTGCTATGTGTTTAAGTTTTTCTTTTTATAAAACAACTTTCTCAGTTTGTCACCTTTAGTCCCTCATGCTCGATTTAGTATAAATAGGACAATGATTTTTTTATTTTTAACGACTCACCATTAGCTAGGTTAAATATCCCTAGCTATAATTATATACATATATATATATATATATATATATATATATATTGATATTTTTAGGGTGTTACATAAACAAAGGAAAGGATAAAAAATAGGGTTTTTTTAGAAATATGAGCTGACTTTGCTTTTGGACCAAAATGGCAACAAACTTGAAACCATAGGGACCCAGATGCAAAATGTTTGAATTTTGGACTAAAGTGATAAAAGTAACCAAACCTCGGGGACCAAAATGGCAGTTTACTCTATAAAATAAAGAGTAAACCGTCAAAATGATCTCTGGGGTTTTTTTTCACACCCCGACCCGCAGCGGAATAAGAGTCGGGGCATAATTGGGTTATCACCAAAGCTCATGATGTTTACTAATATGTTTCATATTTATTAAATCCAAATTACATTTCAATATTCCAAGTCAAATTCATACAATACAAGGAAAGGAAAAATTAACTAAAACAAATCCATAATCTAAACTGGTTTATTCTTCTAAGCCGCCCTATATGTTTCTTGCTTCAACTTGATCACCTGTATCATGTGTAAAAACGGGAAATTTTGGGTCAACAAAAGTTGGCGAGTGAACCTTGTTATAAACATTTGTTAATGATTTATTATTGATATTTAATTTAGGGAAATTGTGCAATAATCATATATGAGCAAATGTATGTAGGCATAACAATCACAAACCACCTTGTTTAAACATGAAATAAGAATGACAATGTATAGGTTGGCAACGTCCCGTTCACGCTCATAGGTAATGGGGAACGGACGGCCTATGTAAATGTATGTGAGATCAAGGCTCAATCAAACGGAGCCGATCTTATTTGGCAACGCCTGGTTCACGCTCATAGGTAATGGGGAACAGCTCACGCTCATAGGTAATGGGGAGCGGCGGCCTATGAAATGTATGTACTGAAATGATAAAATTAATCTAAACTTCAACCACACAAACAATGGATACACATTGAATACACATTTGATCATGAACATGATGGATGCACAAATGTTTAATTATAATAAATAAATAACGACCCATGATACACCCCAAAATGTGATTAAAACGGGGAATTGGTAGAGATACACTCACATTGGGTGCGTTTGTTTGAAGATGTTGAATGCGCACGAGTTTAGGGGATTGATCGACGAGAGATAACTAACAAAATAAATAACGAAAAGGTACGGTAAGTATGTGGATTTTATTAACTATTTTAATAGGATTTTTGGGTATAATTTTGTGAGTTCAAGGCTACTTTCTAACTTTGAAAACGTTATTTTTAAGTATTTTTAATTGATTTTTAAATTAAATAAATAAATAAAAATAAATAAAAAAAATGTTGACTTTGACCGTTGACCGATGACCGATTCGGTCGGTTACATGGTTTGCGCTGGGTGAGGCTCGAACCCGAGACCTCCCGTACGCGTGCACGCAGCTCTACCAACTGAGCTACGTGTCTAACCCGAAATAATTCTGTTTTTAATTATACTTATATACTATTTAATTAAATCCGAAAATTATTTATTTTTAAAAAGATTTTAAAAGTATCGGACCGGTGCTGACCACAGGTCTCGAACCCGGGACCTGTGGGTTAGCGTACACACAGTCCACCGCTGGACTGTGTGTCTCACCTGGTTATTAACTCGGTTTTTATTATACTTAACATGGTCTGTGAGTCAACCCGGTTCAGTTAAAAAGGCAAATTTTTATTTCGAGCGGGTAAAGCTGGGACAGGATTCGAACTCGCGTCGCATGTGTGTTTGTTGCACACAGTCCACCACTGGACTGTGTGTCTAACCCGTTCATTAAACCGATTTTAATTAATCTTATAATACAACCTGACTTCGTCTTCTTCGTTAGATTTTACCCAGAAAATAAGGTCCGACTGTTTGGTCTGGTTTATGCCTTATCTAGTTTTTAAACTTTATAAGTAACTTAAGGGTAACGAATGGAGAGGGTTTGGGAGAAAAAGATATACCGATCAGGGTTGTTCACAGAATTCCGGCAGAGTCCGTCGGTTCTGAAAGTGAACTCCGGCTGTCGACATCAATTAACAATTTCTGTTCGATTGTTACGAAGTTGAGATACTTAATCAAAGTTTAATAGGAGTTGGAAGGATCATACCAGCTCAGTGTGATTTCTGAAGTTTCAGAAATTTTCCGGCGAAGGTGGGGATTTCGACGAACGTTGACTGGGATTGCTTCTGATGGTGGAGTTGTGTTAGTGACAGATTATTCGAATGATTGAAACAGAAAGAGTCGAAAGAATTACCGTGTGGATGTGAGTCTCGGTTTTCCGGCGACTTACAGTTTTTTTTCCGGCGATTGAATTTTCGTCGAGAAAATGTGCGATTTGTGAGCGAAAAGGTTTCCGGTGGATTGTGGGTGAATTTATAGGGTAGTATCGAGATGTATGGGGTCTGAATTCGGTCTCAATTCGAAGTCAGCCGTTCTCCTGCGGTTACGACTGATGTCGCGGGTTCAGACGTCGGTTATAACCGTCGTTAGAGTTAATTCTTCGGTTATCTTGAACGGAAACGTAAATTATTGGCGAAGTCGTCGGGATTTCCGACGACTGCTATTTGGGCGCGTTTTTGACTGATTTGACTTCCGTGTCTTATTATTTGAATTAATTGATTCAATATGATATCAGAAAATCAAAGTGGCGGAGCGGTTGATGGTATGAAGGTTAAGTCTTTGGGGGATTTCCGGCTGACCCGGGTTCGACTCCCGGCAGTCGGTTTTCCTTTTTAATTAATTCATTTTTATATTTTTACAATTATAATTTATATCTACTAATTTGTTGATTAATTATGAATCGTTTAAAATTAAAATAAGCCATAAATGAACAACAAAAATTTAAAACTGATTGTTCGGTTATTAAACGAAGCGGGTTTCGAAAACCCGTTTTTCGACAAATGTTACAGTTTTGTCATTTTTGCCACTTTAGTCCAATATTCAAACCTTTTGAATCTGTGTCCCTTTGGTTTCAATTTTGTTACTATTTTCATCCAAAATCAAAACCTTGTCAGATTTTTTAGTTAATATCTATTTTTTTTGTCTTTTTCCTCCCTTTAATGAATGACAAAATGGTCTTTTAACGTTTTATTATAACAAATTAGAAAAATCTAACCATTTGGCCTTCATTAAAAAGGAGGAAGAAGACAAAAAAAATTTGGATGTTAACTAAAAAATCTAACATGATTTTGCTTTTGGATGATAGTGGCAACAAAATTGAAACAATGGGGATCCAGATTCAAAAGATTTGAATTTTGCAATAAAGTGGCAAAAGTGACAATACCTCAGGGACCATTTTGGCAGTTTACTCTAAAATAAGGTTGGTGTTATATGTACTTCCACCCCGTTTGTTAAACGTGAGTTTAAAAGATTGCAAAAGCCCTTAGATGGGTGTTTAAAAGTTGAACATGTCTTTTACTGATCGTCTAAAATTTGGAACCTTCACTTAAATGGACGTTAAAAAATTGGATCATATCCTGTTTAAAAGTTGAACATGTCCTTGAATGATCGTCTAAAATTTGGAACCTTCACTTAAATGGACATTAAAAAATTGGATTATGTCCTTAGATGAGCGTTTAGAAGCTTAGATGAGTGTTTAAAAGTTGGAAGGTGTCCTTAAAGAATTGTGTAGAGTCAAAATCAATTAAGACAAATATGGTGTATATTTAGTAAAAGAGCCAACCCCTAAAATAAAGACTTGGCTCACTCAAGTGTTGTTGGCTTTAGCAAAACGGTCCTTCGGTTATTCTATAACATCAACTTTCATTTCTTTTATAGTTGTGGATTTGTACGAACACTCAAGTCTTAGACAGAAAACTCAGAGTCTAGGCATCCACCCTTCCAGATTACATGTGTTCACATTATTTGAACCCAAGACTTTGACGAGATTTTGAAAAGGATTTAAGGCATAAAACCTAAGGATTTAAGGCATAAAACCTAAGGATTTAAGATAAATCATCTAAGGATAGATGGTTTGTAAAATATAGAGAATTGATAAAGTAACTATGGCAAGGATAAGAATAAGGATGTGGATAGCGAATATGAATAGGAATGAAGATAAGGATACGGAAGACAAATAATAGATCATGAGATAGTTCATGTTTAGGGCCCTAGGAAGGTTATAGTGTAGGTCAAAAGCAATCTAATAACCTAATTTCCTATAACCATGGCTCTGATACCAATGTATAACACCCCGACCGCAGGGAACCCGTGACGGAAACATCAAGGAGTCACGTTACAAGATTGTTCATAACACATAACACTAAATTTAAAGTTTCATTTTATTAAATTTACTGTATTACATTGTTTTCAAAACACAAAACATCACAAGTAGTTGTTTTAAGAATAAAGCGAACTAAGACCCAAGTCCGATTCCTGTGTGAAGCATACTTGAATAGCATCATGAATTATTACCTAAAATATATGTGAAAAAAGAATACGGGTCAACTACAAAAGTTGGTGAGTAACACAGGTTTTGTGACCAAGTATATGGCAAAAGTTTGGTATTGCAATAGGTTGACTAACTACAAGAGTTAGGGAGAGAAATTAAGGTTTATAGTCAAGTACATGGCAAAAAGTTTAGTATTGCAATACGTTGGCCAACTACAAAAGTTGGTGAGAAAATAACTTTTGTAGCACAATGGTTTTTGTAATAATCGTATGTATATAATTTGTTTAAGCACAAATTGTATGGCATTTTGTAGAAATTTTTTTTATTTTTGCATAAACAAATGTGGTCGTTTGGAAATATATTCATACCTTTGTTGACTTCTAGGATAAACCCAAAAGAGTTCACCTAAACATATTGTTCAGTTTCTGTCATTCCCAACGTAACTTCCATAAACAAACAAAACCCACAAGAAGCGGGAATGGGGCGTCACACCTATAGCGCTATAACATACTACCGGTTAGTTTGGCCAAAGTTAATGAATGTATTTTTGTTATGGATGATGAACCACCAAGTTTCATACAAAGAAAATATATTTTATATAAACCATAAGTAGTAAATTTGTAAATTTGAAAATAGTTTAGTACATATGAATCACTATAAATGTTTAAGAAAAGAGGAACTGTGTACTCCCCTTTATGTCTAGCGATGAATTTGTGTCTTCTCAAGGTTTACAAGATCACGAGTAATTCCTAATAATAAGGATTGTTAGTTAAGGTTTTGTTGTGATGATGTTTGTGAAAGGTATTGGTTAAAAGTACCATTGATAAACTGAAAATGTTAAGATCTTTAGAAAATATAAATTTTGACAGCATTATGTGTTGTTTTCGTTTTATGATTTAAAATAGTAAACGATGTCAAAATATTATATACATTTCCAGTCAATTAGATTAGTGTGTGTTTTATAACTTTTTTTAGAAAGCTTTTTTGTTTAGAACTCGGAAAAAGGTCAAAATTGTTGATCTTTATAGATCGTTTAGTTTTGCGCTTCAGTTTAGTTTTATATGTTTGAGGGTCCAAACAGAGGTTCTTTAATTTTATTATACATCATTGAAGCCGATTTCGATAAACTTAATCATAATGTAAAAGTTTACTTCATTTGGTTAAGTTTTGACCAAGTTATGCTTGGTTAAAGTGATAACATAGAATCTGTCCAAACAGGAAATACACTTATGTGTTTGCATTGGTAGTTTTTAAATGCTAAAAAATGGGTTTTGACGGAAAAATGGATAGAAGGTGGTTAATAACCATACAAGCGAGGAATCTTGTGTAATATGGTTTGTTAAACCTCACATTCTGGTTTGGAAGTGTTTTGAAAAGGTTTTGACTTGCTTATATGGTTTTACGCCATTTTAACAAGTCATGCGTGCAAATACGGGTTCGGATGGTCAAATGGGTTTATGACGAGTCCAACATGCTAAAATATATATATTATAGGGTTATATAAGCTATTTTGAAGTTAGAATACATGTTATATATGCTTAGAACCTCATTCTTTGATTATTCGTTAAAAGGGTATTTTTGACCAATTAGAAATTTATGTTTGACTCGTCATTGACTCATTTAAACGTGATTATCATGTGATACAATTGCAGCGAATTATACCTTATATTATGATGATCACGTGGGTGGGTTTGAATTTGAAATTAACTTGACCAAAGTGGTCGGAATTGAAGGTCAACAAGAAAGTCAAACTGTTGACAATTCCGAACCTCCGGACTAAATTGGACTATGAAATTGAAAGCTAAAGAAAGGAACTAAGGAGGGAACTTACTAAGACCAAAAGACTTCTCAAAACACCCAAGAGAAGGCTTGGAAATGCAAAAGATAATGAAACTCACACAAGACTTTACATTTGTTTTGAAGTGGTGTGGAAATTATGAAGTTTTAGAGGGGTATTTATAGTCAAGAAGGATCAAGGAGGATGAGAAAAATGTCCTAGAGGCTCTATTGATGGATTAGTGTCCAGGTATGTGTTAAATGAAGGTTTAGTGTGACAATTTGAGAGATAGGTGTCAGTACAGCAGAAAACAACAGTTGCCTACATTTTTCTACTTTCTGGGGGTCCCTTGCGAACCTCAAGACGTAAAGCCTTACGGTCCGCAACCTCTGACGGGCAAAAGTTTGGTTTTAGACATTTTTGGCCCCCGAATTTGTAGTTTCAGCTTTTTGACGAGTTAATCCTTCCAATTAATTATTTAGGTTATGTGAGGGGGTATCAAGGCATGTGTTACTTAGATTTTATTCAGATAATGATGGTAGGTTAGAATTATTATGTTCGAATGTCGGTTAACGAATATTTAGTACAAAAATTAAAGGCTCGAAATTTCCGCGTGGGTTACACATATGAAAACATTCAGCATTGCTCCATTGTTCAACGGTAGCAGCTCCAGTGAACACTTATAGGTGGTCATCAGGGTCCTCCATGTCGTCCGACATTTTGACATTCGAAGGCGTCTTTATCTTGGTTTGGAAGACATAATTAGCTATCTTGTTAGAGAAGCATGATAAAGAGCTCAGTTTGTAGGGCATGGAAGGAACATCAAGGCTTGTCCCTACCCCGACTGCGTTTGTGTTAAGGTGGGCGCTTGATGCGGATGAGCTCGTTGCTTATGTTGGTTTAAAGTTGTCTGCCAGGTATTGTTTCCTGCTAGCTGTTTACTTAAGTGAGGTTAGGGTATGTTTAGTGTGGGGAAGCCTTGGGTGGTGTGAGAAAGGGGTAACAGAATTGCAGCCACCGTGCTACTGGCTAAAGGTAGCGACCCGAGAGCCTCTTTAAAGGAGGTTTGTGCTTGAGGTGATGTAGACTGAGTCAGCTAAAGAAGTTGTTCAACAGTGAACTCTAGGCTTCTTGGTGGGGCATAGGGGAGCCATGGTGTGTACTCCATTGCCAAAGCGAACCATTAGGCATAAGGTAAGGAACGGGGTTTGGGCGTGTCGTACAACGCCTAACACTCGGGGAAGTAGTGCCTCACAAAGGTGGAGACATGGATGAGTGTGTGACCTCTGGTTCGTCATAAGGTAAGTAATATGCGTCAAATGCAACACATAATTGTATCAAATGCGGTATAAAATCAACCCTTTTTCGGTACTAGCGGTGGAAAAAGTATGTTTCTTTATATACTTTTGGTTTTCAGGAATAAAAGAGCTTAAATGTATAAAAGGAACAAATTAACGACAAAGTCCAGCATAAGTATAGAAGACGGGAAGATAAAACACTATACCAGCCCTCCGAGCTTCACCCAAGACTAAAAACAACGAATCAGAAGTCTGGCATGGGGTCGTGCCCCTTCAAGATTCTAGATTAGAAGAAGACAAATAGAAGCAGACAAGAGACACGGGGCCGTGTCCCCTTAGGCACGGGTCGTGGTCACTTCCAGATTTGCATATTTGGGATAGTACAGCAAGTACAAGGGACACAGGGCCGTGTCATTGACACACGGGGCCGTTTAGCAGACTGATCTAACATACGAATTAAATGAAGACAGAGAAGAAGGAAGACACGAGGCCATGCACGGGGTCGTGTGAAGAGTCTGTTCCCAACTATAAATAAGGGTGATTGGTTTCATTCCAACTCACCCCTTGACAAACCACTTCTCTCACACCTGCCACCACTCCACCACCACAATACCATGCTTGGCTAATCTCTTACATCACTTGATGAAGACAAGTTACTTATGTATTACTTTTGATTTCTTAGCTTTGGTTAACATTTTAATTGGGTATGTATTAATGACTTTAGTAACAAGTTTTTTTATATTGAAAGTGAACTTTATTCTATCATCCTTCATGTTTCGTTGATTCACTCATTCGTGTCTTTACGGTCTATATAAAACGCGTTAACTACCTGGAAAGGGGTTAGAAGGGTGGTATGGGTAAAGTTCTTGCCTCGTTCAGTGTATAGATCCTGTGAGGACTTGATTCAAGCTTATGAGGACTTCCTTTGAGGCAGATAGCATCAAATCGAGAGAAGTAAGAACGGCTTGAATCCCTTATAAACAAACTACTATTAAAACTTTAAACCGACCTTGTGGGACTTTATCCCTGCAGACTCAGACCAATATGACCGAGGCTAGCGTTGCCTCCAAAAGAGGGTCATGCCACATATTGCATTAATAGCATACTTAATTATCTTTCAATATTCCGGCCTTGCGGGACTGTATCCATGCTGACTCAGACCAATATAGCTGAGGGTAGCGTTGCCTCCAAAAGTGGGACATGCTACTTTAACTAACATAATCTCTTAAAATACCCAAATTTCGGAAATCATCAAAGGATACGTAAATAACAAGTCGAACCAATTGATTCTATCTTGTCTATTTGTTTCTTCTTTTATTACTTTAGTCATTTCTTTATTTTTACTTATTAAAAACATTTCTAAAAATTTGGTTAGATTAGACGTTGACTATATTACGGTATTAAAAGCTCTTGTATCCTTGGACGACCTCAGTATATTACCATCACTATAATACGCCAACGATAGGTGCCATTGCCCTAGCGTATTGTAGAGAATTATAGTTACATATCGTGTTTTTATAAATTTAAAGTTTTCATATACAACCTCGCTCACGTCAGTAAGCAAACTCTCACCCCTTTATTTCGTTATACCCAAAGGTGGTAAGTCTTATCCTCTGAGATGTTGCTTGTGCGAGTAGCCTTACCTCTTTGGTGAAAGTTCTGTTTTATGAGTCTCGATGATCCTTTTTGTGCTTTTGGACAAAGCCTCATCACTTTGACTTCGCAGCCTCGAGACTTGGTGTGTGCAGTAGAGCCGGCTCAACCATTTTGGAAGCCAAAGCAATACAAGATTTTGAGGCCCTTTTCATTTTTATTTTATATTTTTGGATTCGATTTTTTGGTTTTATTTAACATAGAAATTACTAAGAATAAACTTATATATGGAACTTATATAGAATCCAAGGAATTTATAAGCTAAATGGTTTTTTTGTCAAACAAAGTTTCTCAAAATACGACAGTCGCAGACTTGTAGCAAATGAAAAGCACGAGAAAGTCATGAGTTTTTCTTTGTTCAATATTACTAGACATGAGAAAGATTTTTAATTTACTTTATTAAAATCAATTAACCTAAATATGTTATATCACACCAGGATTATAGATTTAATCGACTACACAGAAATATTCTCTAATATTTGATACATATTAATACTTTTATGTATCATTTTTCTTTAAAATCAAAAAACGTTAAAATGCATGTGAACACAAACGATATTAATATTTGTAAAAATAATGCACTAGCTAATATTCAAGAATTTGTTAGTGAATCTAAATAGATGATAAAACCAAAGCTTTTAACTAAAATATAATTATTCATTTAATTTTGAATAGATGACCAAAAAATGAACGTTTTTATTTATGTACAGGCTATTAGATAGTTTCACACTTCATTGAACCCAAAATTTAGAGGAAATGGTTTTTAGGAAGTTGTGGTTGACTTAAATGCTAGTGACTAAGAATTCAAAAATTATGAATAAAAGTTGTGGTTGTTGGGTTTCGAATCCAAGCGGAGAATCAAACGATTTCACCACTAGACTATAATCATATCAGTTCTTCAATTGAACAAAACATTTATAATATATAATTTTACCTATGTTGTATATACACAAGTTTTTTCGAATTATTGTGGAATCAATTTAGAAAATTATTCCTGTTTTTATCGAATCTATTTTACATTTTAAAGTTTATATATATTTTTTTCTAGAAAAACATGAAGTAAATGAAAGTTGTTTGATATTAGGAAATTAATAAAACTGAATTTAAATTAGACAACAACCAGTTTTTGTTTTTTCCCATTCAGCTTGCTATGTTTCTATGCTAAAATTCATTTTTATTTTATCTATATAGAGAAAGCTAGAGACAGAAAAAGAGATGTTGGAACAAACATATGAAGATTGAAAAATAGAGAAAGCTAGAGACAGAAAAAGAGATGTTGAAAAAAACATATGAATTGAAAAAATATATAATTTTCTCTTATCATAATCACTTACTAAATGATGATACAGTCTGACAAGCTTGCTATGGAGTTGCTAGTTTACATAATAAAAACTCCTCGTGGCATATATTTATATTTATTAAAAAAAATAACACATAATTATCAGTCAATACATGGGAATCTTCTATTCCGACCATAATACACTTGGTATCCAAAATACAATTTTTATTATTATTGTTGTTAATTACGTAAATAAATGGAAATGACTCTGCAAAAGGGAAGAGGCAAGGAGAGTAATTGAATTGATGTAGTATTATTCACGTGACATTAAGAGCTCAAAAACTCACCAGTAGATACTTCTCTTGTTACATATTTTACATATGATCATGGTGTTTATATAAAATAAGGTTGGTGTTATATGTAATTTCACCCCGTTTAACGTGAGTTTAAAAGATTGAAAGAGACTTAAATGGGTGTTTATAAGTTGAATATGTCTTTGAATGATTGTCTACAAATTGGAACCTTTACTGTTCACTTAAATGGGCGTTAAAAAATGGCTCATGTCCTAAGACGAGTGATTAAGAGCTTAGATGAGTGTCTAAAAGTTATGTTTTAAACGATTGTGTAGAGTCAAAATCAATTAGAACAAATATGGTGTATGTTTAGTAAGAGAGCCGACCCCTAAAATAAAGACTTGGCTCGCTTAGGTGTTGTAGGCTTTAGCAAAACGTTAGGACAGCATCAACTTTCGTTTCTTTCATAGTTGTCTTATGGTTGTAAACTTTATTATTATTATTATTATTATTATTATTATTATTATTATTATTATGTTTAATGTTCTTACAATGATTACAGTATATATGTAGGGGCATGATTTAGAGAAAATGATTGAAAATGTGAAAACGGTGAGAACGTCTCCTCATCCGTTGGATCAAAACAATTTATAGATTAGATTGGTGCGGTGGCATTTTCGTAAATAACATCAACTTTGTTACGTTGACACGCTTCATTAAGGGTAATTTCGTCTTTTAACTTCTCTAAAATAAACGCCAAACTCAGGTATAAAACGTCATCATTATCTAAAACGTCATTCATACAAACGCCAACAATTAATGATGGGACGCGTTACAGTATTAACAGAAAAAGCTGAACAAACAATAACTGAGACTTTATTACTAACATTTATTATAAAAAAAGTTCTGCCTAAACTACACGCCAAACACATCATTATATAAATGATGTTAACATCCCTTCAAATGATCATACTCGGAAAACGTCATCTTTAACCAAAATGCCAAAATTGAAAAAAATCACAAAAAAATAATAAATGACAAACATCGTTTCATAGAGATTCAACACTAGAATCAATAAATTCGTAATCGTCTTTAACAACATAAGAAGAGTGTTTGTGAAAACCCCCCAATCCATACTGAACTTGGACGAAGAAGTTCAAAGGGGGATCCTAGAACTTGGCAT
Organism: Scalesia atractyloides; assembly: GCA_947069175.1. Lineage (NCBI taxonomy): Eukaryota > Viridiplantae > Streptophyta > Magnoliopsida > Asterales > Asteraceae > Scalesia > Scalesia atractyloides. Next base: position 18,928,935 of record CAMTDV010000027.1, read on the forward strand.
TACTCTTGATAACCTCTGTGAAAAAACACAGAGGGTTATAAGAAGATTAACTAAAAAATTCGGACCGTACACTGCAAATCCAATTGTGAATCCAGTCATCCAATCTTGGCGTTATTATGAAAACACGGACTTAGTGAGTGTTGTATGGGATAACGGGGAGCAGAAAGCCTACACGATTGAAAACATCATAACTGAACAGATACTTGTCTTCCTACAGGAGTTATGCAACGCAACATGTTTGAACCCAGACATAACCATAAAATTGGCGTTGTTGACTGACATGTTCATATGAAGGTGTCAAAGTCTTCAAGATGAAGCAAATGATGACAGCGAAGATCTGGATGAGAATTTTGATGAAGAATCGGAAGAAGAAGAAGACGAGAGGAGCGATGGATACTTCTCAGACCAGATCTCTTCTAACAAGGAGTTTTAATTTTTTTTTCTTCTGTTTTTTGTGGTATGTCATTTTCAGTGGTTTTTAATAAAAAAAATACTTTATTTCAACTACTTAGATGTAAAAACGTCAAAATTACCATTAACTATAATAGTTACCTTTAATAACATGTTATTAAAAAAATACAAAAATTACAAAATTGTATAAATAAAAAATGCAAGAGAATATTAATTAAATTGTGCAAGTCTGATATGTCTCAAAACGTCATGTTTTGTTTCAAACGACATAACATTACTTTCACTTACAAAAGTTAATTAGTTATCTTTTCCCATTTTTTTTATCTAAAACACCATCCATACAAAACGCCAAACTTATTGATGTGACTGACGAGTTGCAGATTTAACAGATAAAGCTGAACAAACAGTAACTTAATAATGGGAGATGCCATCTTTATTACTAAAACTTATAGAAATTTTCCGCTCAAACCACGCGTCAAAAACATCTTATATAAACAACCTCAGGCCCCTTCCATTGATTACACCAAAAGCAAACTCCAAATTTTATTAAATACCATATAGCAAAAACTCGTTTCTTAGATATTCAGTTTCGTTCTCGATAAAGTTTCACTGAATGAGGTGGACAACATTGTAACATCCGTCAAGAACGGATTTTACCAAACCCGCTCCGTTTATTAACCGAACAATCAGTTAAAATTTCGTGGCGTATTTAATGCCCAAATTAATTTTAAACGATACATAATTAATTATTATATTGGAATATATAATTTATTTTTGAAAAATTGTTAAAAATAATGAAATAAAAATAAAATGGTTCTGCCGGGTTTTGAACCCGGGTCAGTCAGCCGGGTCAACAACAGACTTAACACACACACACTCAACCACTGCGCCACTTGTATTTCTTGTTAATTATTAGAATCAATTAATTCATATCATGATTCTCGAATTCAAAATCGGCGCGCCCAAATGCAGTCGTCGGAAATCCCGGCGATCTCGCGAGATTGGACGGTTACTTCAGTTATAACGTAAACCTTAAACACTACATCGGTTATAACCGACGCCTGAGTCCGCGACATAAGTTATAACCGCCGGAGAATTTCTAACCGACGAATCAAGTCGGAAATCGGACCAAATTCATCGATGATCTGCCTTATAAATACCCCCTCAAACCTCTGCAAGCTTTTTCGCTCAAAACCGCACCTTTACCCGACGTAATTTCACTCGCCGGAAAACTTCTGCACATCGCCAGAAAACCGAACCTTTCACTTCTGAGCCTTACTGAACCCCCTGAGCTTATACCGAAGTCACCCACATCCTTTTCAAGCTTGCTGAAGACTCCCTGCCGCAAGACACACGACGCCGGAATCTTTTGCTGTCACCGGAGTTCTGCCGGAGAAACAGAGAAGTCCAGTCGGTATACCTTACGCTTAAATCTTTCATTCTTTTTATATATCTCACCTGTAATTAACCTCAAAACACTAAAGAACATGATTAAAACATCGAACCAGTCGGACTTCCGATTCTGGTTAAAATCAACGAAGAAGACGAAGTTTCTGTAGTGTTTAAGTTTATTATAAATCAAGATATAACTCGGGTTAGACACACAGTCCAGCGGTGGACTGCGAGTTCGAATCTTGTTCCGCGCACCTTCGCCCTAATAAAAATGTTTTTTTCTAACCGAACCGGAGTCAAGGCGCAAGATGTTAAGTTTAATAAAAACCGGAATAATAACCAAGATAGACACACAGTCCAGCGGTTGACTGTGTGCGCATTTAAAACACAGGTCACGAGTTCGAGTCGTGACTACCGCACCGGTCCGAACAATTATCAAACTTTTTATTTAAGTCAGAAATGAAAATACTTAGTTGGTATTTAAGTATAATAAAAATCAGTTTATTTAACAAGTTGGACACACAGTCCAGCGGTGGACTGTGTGTTAACATAAACCACAGGTCCCGGGTTCGAGACCTGTGGAGCGCACCGGTCCGACGCATTAAAATCTTTTTAAAAATAAAGGATTTTCTGTTTAATCTAATTAGTATATAAATATAATTAAAAACAGAGATATTTCGGGTTAGACACGTAGCTCAGTTGGTAGAGCTGCGTGCACGCGTACGGGAGGTCTCGGGTTCGAGCCTCACCCAGCGCACACTTATACGCATACGAACCGGTCAAACAGTCAAGGTTAATGGTCAATGGTCAATGGTCAACGGTCAACGGTCAAAAAAAGTCAACTTTTTTTTATTATTTTTATTTATTTATTTTAATTAAAAATCAATTAAAAATACTTAAAAATAACATTTTTAAGGTTATAAAATAGCCTTGAACTCACAAAAATACACCCAACAATCCTACTAAAATTGATTAATAAAATCCCATTATTTACCAAACCATTATGCTATTTATCTAGGTTAGTTTCACTCGTGGTTAAAACCAACTTCGCGTGCATTCATCATTATCAACTGAACGAACCCAAGGTGAGTGAATCTTACAACTCCCCTTTTTAATTACACGTTTTGGGGTGTGTCATGTGTCACAAAATAACTAACTCGTTTATTTAAACTTGTGCCATACCATATTGTGATCTAAACTTAGATTGTTTATATTGTTGTGGTTATGTATTTCATTTTGTCAACTTATATGAAAGTCATTCATTAAGCCCATCAGTTCCTCGTGGGAGACGAGTTGAGCAACGCGTGCCTCAAAACAAATCCATTATTGTTCATGTGTGTATTATTGAGTTTATATTATTAGTAGTTATGTATTTCATATTGTCAAGTTTATGCAATTCATTCATTAGGCCCATCAGTTCCTCGTGAGAGACGAGTTGAGCAACGCGTGCCTCTAAACGATCCATTATTGTTCATGTGTGTATTGTTTAATATTAAATTGATTGGTGAATAAGTTTACATCTATTTTTACTCATGTGTGGTTGTGCACTCTATTTTATAATCAATTAAAAAACTTGTTCAAATGTTTTCCATAGGATTCACTCGCCAACTTTTTGTTGATCCAAAAACCCTTTTTACACATGATACAGGTGAACAGAATGAAGCAAGGAAAACATAGGAAATGCCTTAGAAGAAAACAAAGAAGCTTAGATTGATGTTTAGGTCATGATGTAATTATGTTTGTAAATTTCCATTAAATTGTATTAATGAATATGAAACGTTAAAATAAATGTCATGAGCTTTTATAATAACCCAATCATGCCCCGATCACCTTTTCCGCTGCGGGTCGGGGTGTGACAAACATTCTTAGGTCATGCTTAAGTGAGCATTAGTAATGTTGTCCATCTCATTCAAGAAAATCTTATTGATATAAACCTCACCTTATTCAAATTAGAAAGTCAAAAAGTTCAAAAATAACAGATGCCAAACCTTTAAGTTGTGTATTCTAACATGCTTAAAGATTGCATATGAAAAAAAAAACAAAAAGGCCGAATGAGTGTATGTTGTGTATTCTAACATGCTCAAAGATTGAATAAAAAATTATAAAAATGCCAAATTACACTTCACTTGCTATCGAAGATCGTGTCATTCATCTTTTAATTACGGGCTTCGTGCATGTCGATGCGTAGTGTCCAAAAGCTTTACGATTCTTACACTGTCTTTCTTTGGCCCCGGGCTTCCCTTCTGTTTTTGTTTTTTCAATTGCTTCCTCTTGTTTGGATTTCAAACGCTTGTGAGATCCAAAACCTTTTGACCACCCAACAAGGACTCTTATCGGATTCTTGTCGTTATGATATTGCCCTGTAATCTCCGCAAATCTATCCCTAGTACTAGGAGGAGGAGCAACAATCTGCATATCTTGAACCTTCTTCATATAAAATTGTACATAATCATTGAATAAGGATAGCTCCTCCTTATAACCAGATAAACGGTTCAAAGTATACTCCGTTGCAAAAATAATTTCTCGCATCATACTTTGCACATCGAGATCAAGCTCGGTTTAGATAAAATCAAGACTCATTGAGTAATCTGAAGAGCAATTTGGTGAAGCCTCTTTACGCCATCTATTCAAAATGTACTGTTTTGGAAATTCCCTAATATCCAAACTTCTGAAAACATAAAATATATGTCTACATAACAAACCAAATTGCTCAAAACGCCTACATGAGCAAGTGCAAGTGCAATCAGACTTACGACACATTACCTGAAAAACGCAAAAGACAATAAATGTATAAAACGCCAGGCACATACTGTATGTAATAAAAAACCATCAAACAACAAACCAAAAAACGCCATACTCAAGAAATTCCATTATTTACCTCGAATAAGGATGTACAAGGCTACTTGAAATCATTTACATAGAACTTAACAAACCCATCGGCTTGCTCTTCGTACCGTTGATTTATGCAATCCACCTCCCAATTAGCTCAGTTGAATGTCACAAAAAATAGTTTTTGTGTATATCAGCAGCTTGGCTCTCCAACACTTTATAATTAATTTTCAACTGCGGTCGTTCGTATCTAGATTCATGATCATTTTTCCAGTGCGTGTGACGCTATCCTTCTAGTGCTATTTCATAATAAGTCATGAACTCAACAAAAGTAGATTTTGAATTGCACACTTGGCCAAAAAAAATGGTTCTCACTCTCCGACCTCGATGTCGTACGCATAAGGCCCGACAGTTCCTCCATTCTATAGTATGCAGGAATCCAAGAATCCCTAAGGCCAAAAATATCAGAAAGCCAGTCATTATCCTCTAAATTGAACTCTTTGATAACCTTTTCTCATCCTGATTCAAACTCTTCGGGTGTAAGAATATCCGTCTACACAACACCACAAATACGTTCTTTGAAATTGGTTGAATTGCATAGCCTAACACCAACCTATATAAAACACGAAAACGCCATGTAATAAAATATCATATGAACAAAAAAACTAACATGGAACACACTTATGAATGATAAAATGCCATATATCTTAAAACGCCAAATACATGAAGATAAGAAAATCAACCTTTAGAGAAAATTTATGCATCACGTGCCACATGCATAACCGATGTCTCGTTTCAACAAATACAACACATTGTTGGATCCTGGTCAGTGACAATAACTTTTGGTTGAGAATCAACAGCTTTTAGAAAAACATTCAACAATCATATATACGTATCAGCAGTTTCTGGCGCCAATAATGCAGCACCAAATGTAACATTACAATGGTGATTGTCTATACCAGTGAACAGTACAAAGACCATAGAGTATCTGCACATGAAAACGCCATTGATAAATGAAACTGGAACAAAACGCCAATGCATCTAATCATTGAAAACGCCAAAACACACAGAAAAAATAGAATTGTAAATTGTTGGAACGATACGTGGCGTCAAACGAAATCACATCACCAAACATGTGGTAGTTACGTTTGCATTGATCATCACATAAAAAAGTCCCTTCAAACGCTTATCATTGTCGGTGATGTAATCATACGAGAAATTAGGTTGCGACTATTTTTTTTTGTGCAAATGTCTCACAACCCATCTCAGCGTCATATTCCCCTCCAAACATGTTAATTTGCCTTTTGTAGTTCTTAAAATCAACTTTACTTCCACCCACGTCTTCAAAACCACCCAAACAAGTCTTCATAACATTAAACGCCTTAACCGGTCCCAAATTCAACTTAGACATGCTATGTATAACATGCTTCTAGAGCTGAGTGAGGTGTCGTTCAGACGGGAGAAAATGCTTATCAGGTTGTTCAACAAAACTATGGTTGTGCTCCTCAACAAACTTATAGTTCTTCCATGATCCAGCCTCAAATATTACACATGATTGTGCTCCACAACCAGTTCTCTTTGTAAAATGGGATCGCGCAATCCTTTCCTTTTGATTAGGTCCAACGTATCAACCTTCCTGTCCTTATATACCCCAGATCTCATTCACATGTAAAACTTAATATGTTTTTCTCCTTTGGCGTTTATCTTTTCAGTCCCTTTCCTAACAGAAAAACCATAAGTCGTCACATACCTAACATACATTGAATAACAATCATCGAGGCTTGGGAATATCATGTCTATTTTTTGTTTTATCTCTTCACTAACATCAGGAATGATAAATGAAAAACCAGTTTTTGAAGAAACACCCTCGATGAAAAAACATCATCGATAAAAACGCCATTAATTGAATAATAAACAATAAGAATAACTGATGTTACTTTCTTAATAAAACATATTAACGAAAACGCCAAATGAAAACGCCATTAGTTGAATAATAATCAAGATAAAGAACTGATAATACAGTAATCCTGAAACATGTTAATGAAAACGCCATAAGTTGAATAATCAACGAATAGTAAGAACTAATGTTTACAAATTAATGCCAATATCTACAACAAATCAAATGTACGTAAGAACTAATGTTTACAAATGTAAAACGCCATTGATCGTAAAACAAAATAAACATATATTAGATCCCAAATGACAATTGAGATTAATAATGATGAAAACGCCATTAGTTGAATAATAATCAATATGAAGAACTGATAATACAGTAATCCTGAACATGTTAATGAAAACGTCATAAGTTGAACAATCAACGAATAGTAAGAACTAATGTTACAAATTAACGCCAATATCTACAACAAATCAGATGTACGTAATAACTAATGTTTACAAATGTAAAACGCCATTGATCATAAAACAAAATAAATATATATTCGACAATTGAGATTAATAATGAAAACGACAAATATTGAATATATGAATAACAACATGAAAAAAATAAAACGTCATTTTCAAATATTACTCTGGAGGTCAGAATCCACATTACACGCCATAGATCTCGAAAGCTTGAGGAGGATTTAACTGCTAACACGAATAGAATTTTGTTTGAAACGAAATTACAACGCCTTTTATTTGGCGGAAACTGCACAATGACAATCGTACCCTGCATATCATTTAGCGCCCCTCTGCCACGTGTTCGGCCAGGATCCGTTCTCACCGTTTTCACACTTCCAATCGTTTTCTCTCTGATCCCGTTTCTATATATATATTAAGGATCTGTAAAAAGTGGCAAGTATGTGAGAAGTGTAAGAAATAATATGGTGAGAACATGTGTCTATAATTAAAATTAGAGATTAAAGGTAATAGAGTAATTTCAATAACAATCAATTTAATTAACAAAATCTTTCCATAACTGTTTTGAGAGATTTTAGGAAACAATACATTTGGTATCTTTCTATTATACGAATTCTGGTATCAAGTATTGTTTAATCTATAAAAATTGGTATCAACATTTTTGTTAATTCACAAGTATAAAACACCATACGAATTCCAGAAAACACCACAGCTTGAATCCAATACAATTATAGTGTTTTAACATCTAGAATGATTTTTATTATTTTGGAAGAATTAAACACTATTCAGATTCTAAAAACACCACAACTTGAATCGTAATATAGTCATGGTGTTTTAACATCTGGAATGATTGGATTGCACATTATGTGTGGTGTTTTAAACCTGTATTCATGGTGTTTTAAACCTGCAGTCCAGTATGTGTTCTTTGTATGGTGTTTTAAGCCTGCATTCATGGTGTTTTAAACATGCAATCCGGTATGTGTTCTTCGTATGATGTTTTAAACCTGCATTCATGGTGTTTTAAACCTGCAGTCCAGTATATGTTATTCGCATGGTATTTTAAACCTGCATTTACACCTGCATTCATGGTGTTTTACACCTGGATTCTAGTATATGTTCTTCGTATGGTGTTTTAAACCTGCATTCTAGTAAGCTTCATATCTATACGTAATTTTTTTATCTATATAAATATAACAATATGGTACTCATATTAAAGATAAAAATGGCTCGTTATTATGGTGTAATTTAAAAAAACATTACGTATAAAAGTTATTAACGTTCAAAAAATATGAGTTAAACTTGCATGTGCATTAAAGTTGATGGTAGTTTCTTCATTTAAACAATACAATATAAAAAGACACTATTCCCCCTAATCTTAGCTAAATTAGTCAAAAAAAAATAAAACATAATTTACATTTTAAGCCTTCTTGATCTCAACCATTAACTACGAGATCTAAGGGTTTAAAACACTTCTTACACTTCTCACAAAACCACCCATATTTACACTAACCCCACCCTATATATAAATATAGTGGAGAGTTCAAATGAGAAGAAAAATTTTGTAAGAACAAAAAAATAACTTTTAAACTAATAGAAATTCTCAATTTACTTCATTTAATGTATATATTTAATATTATGAAAAAGGGCATATAGGTAAATCTATAATTGTCATTAATTAGCTAATTAATTAAACTTGTAACTCATTTTTTTAATATACTTTTTCAAGATAAAATAATTTATGGTGAAGGACAATTTTCTACATGTGTAGGATAAATTTTAAAATGTGTAGGGTAAATTCCGATAAGTATAAGATATATGTAGGATAAATTTTGAAATGTGTAGGATATAATGTTTTTTTTATTAATGAAAGATGACATAATTAATGAGAGGAATTATAAACTATTTAATGTTTTACTATTATACTTTTTCTTCTTTTTCTTCTCACATAAAATTTCTTCTGAAATGAACATTCCTCTATATATATATATATATATAAGGCTCTTTGAATGTGATCTTAACTCCATATATATATATATATATATATATATAGAGAGAGAGAGAGAGAGAGAGTTAAGATCACATACAAAGAGCCTTATTGTACAAAACGTACGAAAGACATGAAAAAGCAAAAAACGCTGTGACATTTTTGTAATTATTTGCTCGTAGGGTAATTATCAAAATTACTACAAATAATCTTGTAGGGTAATTTTGTAAAATGATCTTGTAGGTAATTATCAAAATTATAAGTGTATAAAATTACTCTGCAATTTATCAAAAAAACATACAATTCAAATTACTCTACAAGATCAAAATTACCCTACAAGAACATTTTACAAAATTACCCTACAAGATCATTCATAGGGTAATTCTGATAATTACTCTACGAGTGTATAATTATGAAAATGTTACCGTGTTTGTTAACCTTTTCACCCTATTTCGTACGTTTTATATGATAAGGGTATTTGTATTTGATCTTTTACCTGTATATGTGTGTGTATGCAAAAACACTTTTTAAATCTCAAAAGCTATTATTTTTTTACGGTTGTTTATGCTCCTACTCCCCCTGCCTACTACTGAATTTGTTGGTGGAGGAATACCATGAAGCTCGTTACGAGAAAGCGAGGTGGGTGGTTCTTCTTGTAACCACTATCCGGCATGAGGAATATGGTTCTTTCAATGGAGAAAGGAACAACTGTGTGATAAGAGTGAGAGAGCTAAAGTTCGGATCCTTAAGCTATTAGAGGAGTCTGGTATATATAGCCGGAGGAAGGAAAGAATGATTGTGGGCTGGTGGACCTTCACACAATTGTCACTATCGAAGAATATCCATTTGGTCCCCTCTGGCAAGACATGTATGTCTGCAAAGTGGAGGTGACGTGGCATAATGTGATTGGTTACCCGTCATTGTCCAATTGTACCTTCTGTTGAGCCTGTCATCAACCATTAATGGAGATCATGTGGCGGTGTCTGGCGACGATTGATTGGTGACACGTATTCATCCTTTCGTACTTGGTGTCCCCTGCACGATTCCTCCATCTTGGGAGGTGCAATCGTAGTGTCTATTGCAACCTGATTGATTTGCATGTTGCTGTCAAGCGTACTGCATGTCCTTTACGTGAGTTGTCATCGTGCACACGCGCGAATGCTCCCTTTGCAGGATAACTCTAACATCAGTTGAGAGTTTAAGTAATAACCGAGGGTATGGTCGAGCAGGCGCATAGCTATGTGCACCATTTGGGACATATTCCCTCGTAATTTTATTTGATACTGTTTGCATATAAATTTTATTTGGATAATGTTTTTGTTGAAACTTAAATAAGGGCTACTGAAATTCTCAAATTTTATAATAGATTTTGGTATGACTTCAAGCCGCCCATGTTTTAACGAACTTGGTTGGAGAATACTAAAAGCTTGAAAACCATACACGATTTTTGCATATGATTTTATAAAAAAGTATTTGAAATTCAGATTTATTAACGAGTGACGTCTATAAAATCTTTGGGTTTGGAGAATACTAAAATTTAATTTTTACTAGCTATACCATTTTTTTAAAATTTCTTTTTGTATATTTCACTATTATAAAAAACTGTATAATAAATTCTGGCATAGTATTTCTATATTTGAGAACAAATTTCTTTTTTTAAAGCACTTGCAATCAGGCGCATACAATTGTGCACCATGTTTCTTTCAACAACACATTTAGCTTCAACCCGCATATTGTATAATGTGATTTCACTGTCCATATTTTTATATTTTTGTTAGTCGCATTTACCGTCACCTCTTGATACACATGACCGCTTCGTGATTGCTTCTCATACTTTTTTTAGAATTTAAGACTCTTACTATAATCGGTGTTATATACAGGGGCAACTAGCCAACATAAAATAGGATAAAGTATGGTCCCAAATGGCGACATCATACGCACGCATGGCTATATACTTCATTTCATCTCCCACGCAACATCATACCAGCACAGTTATCCAGACTTCATTACCCAAGTCACAATTTATGTCTCTTATCTCTAAAACATCTATGCTCTCTCCAAAACCAATGCCGTAGACGAAGAAACTAGAGGGTGCATGAAGCATCAACCATGAAAAGTAGCATAGGTGGTGATGAGGGGTTCTAAAGTTTGATGGTAGACGAAGATGGCGACCACGATGGTAGATGGTGGACAAAGGAATCCATCACGGCAGTAAACTGTAGACAGAAAATAACCACAAATACAGACAGTAGTTATAAGGGGGTCTAAAGTTTGACGACGCTAGGTAAAGGCGGTAGGCGCGATAATAGAAGACAAGCGGTGACGTTAGACGTGAACAACAAATTTTGTGTTTTAGGTTTTTAATGTCAGTAGATGATACGTGGCGGCGTCGGCTGAAAGTTCTGCAGCAACCAGAAGTTGTGGTTGTGACTTTGCACGGGAAGCAAAACTCATGCCGCCCCTACATATAATATCATATTATCGATCATGAGCACGATTGTGCTCTCTGCGAAGACATTGCTTCGGATTGAGGCGCTCTCTAGTTAAATCTTTGAGGGGTGCCTGATTGGACATGTGTATCCTTTCAAATTAATTGCTTAACAGTATATGAGACAATGTTAACAACAATTTTTAAGGAACAAAACTATATTTATAAAAAATAAATAGGAATATGACTACTTTCTAAAGTCTCAGAAGTTCTCGATCGATAAATAGATCAAGAATGAAACAGGTTTACTTACACATGTGTTCGACCTTTCCATAAGATGCGCATACCCAATTAACCCATGTTAATCCAAACTTAATGTAAAAGTGAACCTTTTTAAGGATATGATCTGATCAGCATTCAAAACCCATGATTTAAATAGCAAAAGTTCAATGTACTCAAAGGTCTATGCATAACCAGTCATACCAACGGTTGAGCTAGAACGGTTGGTTTTATGAGCAGCTTGAGTTGTAGCCTTGGTAAAGTACATGTAGAAATAAACATTCAGAACCATGGTTGCCACAACAAACACAGCCCCTGCAACAAAAACTCCTTTCCGTAATGTGTTGCATGAAAAGCTTTCTGTCATATTCTTGTATGTTGTATGGTATGCGTTCTTCTTTGCCCCAGCTATTAGACAAGCTTCCGCAACCAGAAATGTCAGCCTGCATATTGCAAATAAGAAGGTTGGGAAGTTTTTACTTTTTATTCTTGATTTTTTTAACACGAGTAGTTAGCTTTTTATTAAACATATGCATCACTTTTGCAAATTTAAAGAAAAAACTAACAGTTATTATTGTTCTTTTTTAAATGTACATTGATTAACTTGTTCAATACTATATGTAGTGAATCTAACCCGTTTTCTTATGAGTGGGTCGAAGTGGATTCTGTTTTATCGACCACAAGTCAAATACGAAATCAAAGCAAAAGCTAAAAGGGGAATGAGCCAAACGAGTCAAAGCCACCAGAAATAGTTATTGCATAGTGCATACAGCATCCAAAATGGCTTTAAATAAATATTATATAATTATTGCAATAACATAGTATCGATAAGCATATCTAACAGCTTCATTATTTATAAAAAAAATGAACAGGATACCATAGTTACAGGGTTTGACCCGTAACATAACCCATTCATCCCATCCAATTTGCTATCTCTATTGAAAACCAAATAACTTTCTGAACTATAAAGTTCCATTGTGACTAAAGCCCAATAATGATTACTTACAGAAGTCGATCACTCTTATCACATGAAGATAGTTTCTGCTCCATTCAATTTACAATTTTCCTCTTACCATATGAATCATGCACTTAAACCTATGTTGTCAAAGACGCAAGGCGCATAGGCCGAGCCTCGAGCCCGGAGCCTGGGAGGCTTTTGACAACATAGACTTACATATTAACAGGTTTGACCATGACATCAAAAGTCAAAGACAAGCATGAACTTCGTACAGATTCAGGTTAAAAGATTTGTGCATAGTGCTGAGTATAGAAATATGAAAAAGGTTCCACGAAGACTGAAATTCTTACCATGATGATGCAAAATAAATGATGGTCCAAGCTCGGTTTCCACCAGGTGCTAAAGGCCTTCCAAAACACATACATTTGGTCACACCCATAAGCAAGGATTCACCTGAGAGTAGAAACAAAAAGGCCCCCACACCATATCCAGTTGCAACATCCGAGTCGTATACACAATATGTAGAATTGGTCCTGTCATCTGTATGAATAACCCCCTGTCATCCAAAAAAAGGTATTTTAGATAAAGCAAAAACACTAGGAAGTCTGTACAGTCCACAATTACACGAACCGTGTCAAATCAACCATATAAACGGGGCAAATAACTAGCTTAGTGGTCAAAAACACTTTTCGCCTATGAGAAACTACATACTCAAGGAATCAACTATATACATAAATACAATAAGGATTATTATAATGAAAACCTAACCTAATCAAATCATATCTCCTAATTATGATGGAGATAATTACAATAATGCGTCACTAATACATATTATATCAAATATATAGGAACTAATATTATATCTAATATACTTATAGCTAAAATTTTATATAAGCTCAAAATTACATGTTCAAAAACACTCCTACAACACTGCAAATCACGTACAACTTAATATAAGCTCAAAAACTTCAAATCAAAAACCTAGATCTTAACAATCCACATAGTAAACAAAATTACAGCAATTGTTACCGAATACGAAACAAAATCAAAGCGTCAACAACAATAAGCAAGAATAACCGTTTCGATCTACAAAACCCTAACTACAAGCTAAATTCAACACAAACAGTACAGAATTTAGATATGAGAAAGAAATAGAACCGTGCTACGACGTCGTTCGGCGGCAATGGCGAAACCGAAAGCAACTAAAGATAAGATGATGACGAGAAGATGAACCAGTGATGAGCCTCTTCCTTCCGCCATTGTTACAGTGGTACGACGTCGTCTGCTGTGTGTGTTCTGGAGTGTGAAAAAGAGCGGTGAATTTGCTTTGAGAAATGCGAAAAAGGTGTTGTAGACAACTTACTTTTTGATTTTTTAAACATAAAAGGTAAATTAGTAAATGTTGAAAAAATTTTAAAATATAAATTTAGACAATTTTGAAAACAAAATTTAGACCAAATTTGTAAAGAAAATTAATCTTGCTCTTGACATAAATCATTAAGAAAACGTGTGTATTTTTTTAATTATTTGGTGTTTGATGTTTTCATATAGAAAAAAAGGGTAAACTACATCAATGTTTTTGTGTTGTGAGCTATATTTTAAAACAAGGGAATCTTAGTAAAAAATAGTTCGAATCCACTTTGTCCAGAAAAAAAAAGAACGAGGACTAAATCAACAAAAGAAATATATAATAATAAAATTTAAGAATGTAATTCAAGATTTAGCATAAACCTCATGGATATCATTAAAAAAAAAGTTAAAATAATACTTTTTTAGGGTAACATGCAGTTTTGTTCATAAAGGTTGACCTCAATTAATAGGTTCCGTCCAACATTAACACATTAGGGTTATGTAGTTTGTCCTTGTAATAGAAAACGTCCTTAGGATGGATGGCCATTCAATGTACTATTGGTTCCCTTTCATGTGCTCCTCTGAGGGGCATTTTTGTCTTTTTATGCCTTGTCACATATGCATCTCTTAGATTAAGACATGAAGCAACACCATTCTTCACTAGTTTAATACTCGTCCGGTGAACGGGTTACATTGATGTATTATAGTGTAAGGACATGAATTACAAACACTATTAAAATGCTCTTTTATGTATAAAGAAATGACATTAACTTCTCTAGGAAGAGAATTTTAGTGATGACACATCTATATTTCTCTCTGTAATTTTGTGTTTTGATAAGTGTTACAGCCCCCCCCCCCCCCCCCCCCCCCTCTCAAGCTGCCCCAAACCTTATCAAAACTCACAAACCTCTCATCAATGCCAAAATCAGAACACAATCGCACTAAGAAACCAACCTGTTCAAGAACCCACCCCGAAGATTGTTCAACAACCGAGCCAATCCATTCATCTTCTTGATTATATCATCATACCGCTCTTAATGGAAACCGTCCCCAGCTGCTTTGAAGGGAGGGGTGGAGAAGGCCGGAAGGGAGTAGAAAGAGGCGGAGTAGAGAGGTGAGGGTGGCGATGAGGAGGAAGTGTTTTCAAAGAGGGTGGAGAGGCGACGTGGGGGAGAAAATAGGGGAGGGATTACTTAAGGATAAAGAAACCGTCGCTAACTGCTCATGATTAGGAGAGAGGGTATCGAACTGCCCTGAACCGCCACTTTAACAATTTTTTTATTGAGTTTAAAGGGCTCAGATATAAAGATGAAGACTTTGAAGGGTCAGGATTTAATCAAATAGCAGTTACAAAGTACGCTGTCTATAGCCACTAGTAGTATACATGCCCGGTGGACAGGTTTTCTTAGTGTTGTAATGACAAGGTTTTATATACATTTACATGTATAATATGAACTCATCATGAGTTGACAATAACATATGATGTGTCTAAAAACGAAAAAGCAAAGTTGGTGACAATTTCAATAACTCATTGCAATATATTTCAATAATAATCTATTTCAAAGTAGAAATCGTTCAACTAATGAGTAAAAGAATCACAAAGCAATGAAAAGAAGTAATCGCTCAACTAGTGAAACGTAAGAGCGTGAAGTGTTTCCTGGTGTTTTTTCTTTCTACTTCAAACTTTTACATGATAGTTATCTGCATATAACGAAAACTGAATCAACTTTTACAAAAGACAAGGGGGCAACTTTTATATAATAAATATGATTAATTGATCAATAAATTATATTATATAAAGGAATAAAACCATTATCAATGAAAATATCAGAAGCATGTGGTGGAAAAAGCATGCTTTTTCTAAGAATGGCATACCTTTTCCGAAGCATCAATGTTCTTCCAGACAAAGTTGAACCAAACACATATTCAATTGCACTTTGCCATATTGATATCTTCTTCAATCACTTATGCCTGATGATATAAAAAAAAATAAAAATTATAGTTGCATTTAATAGTAATGAATTAAAAGCCTCAAAGAATCAACAATGGAATTGTAGATGCAATCCAATTGTCCACCTACACCAACTGTAAGGAAAACAAAGACAACAACATAATCAACCTAATTTTAATAATGAAAAACACAAATCAATGCAATCGTTTTCTGGTCTCACTCAATCCAACACCATATCATTATAAACATCCCTCAACAACCATTTCCTCCACATAAACATTTCAAACTGGAAAAATAAAAACAAACCTACACGAAAGAGTGAGAAACCCAATAACAAAATCCATTGAAATCAACTGCAATATAATCACGCATCAAATACGAAATCAACTTAAAAAGAGTAATTTCAACCTTGATACTTAAACAAAATCAGAAAATCCAAAAGCAAACCATCAGATCTTGATTAATAGCATGGGCTACAGAGAGATACGCACCTCTGGGAGGTCATGTGGCAGAAAACCACCAGCTAGAAAACTGCCAATAACTACCAAATGGTTTTGTCTCATTTGTGCTATACTGACGATGTAATTTTTTTGGGGAATGGTCTGAGTCTAATGTACTAAATTTGAGACGAATTTTGCGATGCTTGTATCTTGTGTCAGGCCTTATCCAAAAGTAGTATTATGGGGGTGGGAGTAGGGGACAAAGAAGTGGATAGGATGACGAAAATTCTTAGGTGTAGACAAGGGACAATTCCATTTCATTTTCTTGGTCTACCCATCGGAGAGAATATGAAAAAAGTCAAAACCATGGAAACCTATTATTGGTAAGTTTAATAGGAAGCTTTCAGTAAGAGTGCGGGATTAGAAGATCGTTTATCCGGGGTAAAGTTGGAGTCAAGAACAAGATGAGATGGGTTTCATGGCGTAAAATTGTGTCACCAAAAGTCATGGAAGGGCTCGGGTTGAGTGAGATAAGGAGCTTAAATTGGGCCTTTCTAGCTAAGTGGAAATGGAGGGTGAAGAATTGTCCGACTCAGTTGTGGGCTCGCGTTATATGGGCGATTCATGGTAACCAAAATTTGGTAGATAATGTATTGTTGAAAAAAGACAATTTGTGGTGTGAGGAAAGATATTTTGGCCAGCAATAAGGATTTGGAAAAAAGTGGGTATAAAGGACTCAGATAGATGGGGAATTGTTATGGGGGATTATAGTAGTACCATGTTTTCTGTTACCTTATTCAAAGAAGAGGTGATGAAGAAAATAGGAACAAAGGTTAATGTTGGTCCATTTAAGTGGAATGCATTGGCTCCAATTAAAGTTAATTTGTTCGTTTGGAGGTCGCTTCTAGGGTGCATAGCCACAAAGGTAGCTTTGGTGGAAAGGGGGATTAATATTGGGATCACAACGTGTAGTCGATGTGGGTTTGAAAGTGAGTCTGTTCAACATTTGATGACTACATGCGTTATGGCAAAAGCGATTTGGTGGCGTATTTTTTCTTGGGTAAAGGTTCCATACCCTTTGGATGTACAATCTTGTAATGATATGCTTGGAATAATTCAACAGCAACATGGGAGTTCTAAATGGAAAAGGATTATTAAGGTGGTGTTCTATGCGACAATGTGGAGAATTTGGAGATCGAGGAATGACATCGCCTTTAACAATGCGAAGCTTTCTGTAATAAGAACGGTGATGACAATTAAGAAAGACTCGTTTCTTTGGTTGAAGAATAGATCTCCATATGGTAGTCTAGATTGGGGCAGGTGGTGTGACTTTAATATTCGAGATGTGATCTTTTAAATGTCTTTGTTTGTTTGTTTTTGTTTTGGGATTCCAGCTGCTTGTTGGCCCCTTTCTCTATATTTGAATAATAATATAGTCGCAGTTCGAAAAAAACTGCCCTAAACTTCCATGGAAGCGGTTAGATTTCATTTCAGCAATATCTAACGGTGGATATCGATTTCACCGACGGTTAGACTTAATTGGCTTAATTATATATATAATTAAGAACCCTAGTTTGACCCCTTAATTGAAACCCTATGTCGAACTGAAGCTATGATCGTCTTCAACCACAAAATTCGGTTTCAAACTAGAATGTTGAGCTTCCAATTTGCTCTTGTGGATCTACTACATATCTTCACACTTCATGGACGGACGTGAACCCTTGTCGTCTCTTTCACTGCTATGTAAGAACTTTTAAAACACTAAAGTTTATAAAATTTTTTCTACTTATCATATATTTGTGAAGGTAATTAACAGAGATCAACCTATGGCTTCATGTTATGGTCGGATCCTCCAATGTATGTAAGGTCAAGAAAGATAATACCTGGATTGCTAAAATTAATGAAACAACATGAAGAATTAGTTGCTGCAAGAGCATATGAAGCAAGAAAGTTGAAGATTATACCAGGTTTCTGTTGGTGTTTGTTTTTATTCTACATAATGTTGGCTTGATTTGTTTAGTTGTAAAGGTCAATTTTGGCCTCAAATGTTGACTAATGTAAGGCATTTGTTCTTCTTGTAATATGACTTTAAGTTGATGAATGAATTGCATACAGTTTGATGGTTTTGTAACTTGAGTAATGAAAGTGAAACTTCTCATTGTATATAAATTTTATTTAGTTGCGCACACTCATGGATCGAGCAGCTTCATTCCCACACCCATTCCAACAACTTCCACGAAGCCATTTCGGCCTACATCTACATGACAATAGTCGGTCACCACCCGGATAACTTTGCTTTTCCTGTAGTTTTAAAAGCATATACTGAAAAGGGTTTGTTGTGCTTAGATGTAAAAAGGGTGCGACAGCTAGGCTTTGTTGTGGTCAAATGTAAAAACGGGTGCGATGGCTAGGGGTTTGTCACGAACCGAGGTTGACGACAATGATTGTGACTTAGGTTTTAAACTCCGATCTCGTGTTGATCACGGCTAGGGTTTCGTGGTTCCGGTGACGGAGGTTAAGTTCTAGTGATGTGGTGGTTTTGCAATCCGGTGATGTGGTGGTTGTGCGTAAGGTGCCGAAAGTGAAGGTTATGGTAGCTGGGTTCCAGTGAGGTGGTGTCGAAAGTGAAGGAGTGGTGTTGGTGGTTGGGTTTTGGTGGGGTGGTTGTAATGGAAGAAGTGATGTGGGTTTTGGTGGTGGTGGTTTGGTGGTTACTGGTGGTGGTGGAGCTGGTGCAAGAGAGGAGGGAGTGGTGGAGTTGGTGCAAGTTATATATATATATATATATATATGGTAATTATAAGAAGAAATCATATATTAGTTAAGAAAATTAAGAAACTCAAATGAATGGACTTCCTTTTGCCACGTGTTACACCTTTTTGCTGGCGTGTTAAGTGTAATAACCAGAGGTTGTCACGTGTTACATAACAGCTTTTACTTTTCCGGAAAAACGTTGAAAGGCTGCAAAAGTTGTTACACTTAATACGAAACAGTCTCTAGTTGTTACACGTAGCACAATATACAAAAAGGTGTCACACGTGGCAAAAGGAGGTTCATTCATTCGGGTTTCTTAGTTTTCTTAACTAATATGGGCTTTCTTTCTATCTCTCCCATATATATATGTGTGTGTGTGTGTGTGTGTATAGGTGAGGTTATTGTAAGAAAATATAAAAGTGTGAGAAAGATCAGAAAGAATCTAAACCATTAGATTTTTAATCTAATGGTTGAGATATTGATGTCAATCTTGTAAATAGTGTTGACTATTAAACTAATTACTTTTCTAGATTAAGGGTATAAAGGTAAATTTAACATTTTTAAATTAAAAAACTAACATTAATGCACATGCAAGTTCCCCCTCTTTTTTAAACGTCAATAACTTTTTATACGTAACTATTTTTTAAAAAAAATTTACACCATAATAACGAGTGTTTTTTTATCTTTAATATGAGTACCATATTGATATACTTATGTAGAGAAAAAAATTACGTCTCGCTTGATTTTTTAGTCCATTGTATTTTTATAATGTTTATACAATGGTGTTTTAATTGTATGGTGTTATTTCTGTTATATCTCTATGTTCATACAATGGCCTTCAATATACATGTTGTGGTGTTTTTATGAGTTAGGGTGTTATTCCTGTTATATTTAATGTGAGGACAAAGGTCCTTGCATTGATGTGGTTTCTGGTGTCTTCAGTAGGTTTCTGTTGCCTTCAAATAGTTAGGGTGTTATTTCTGTTTTTATATATTTAGGGTGTTATTTCTGTTTTGGTTCTGATTAAAGTGTTGACTAGTGTTATATTTAGGGTGTTATTCATGTTTTAATTCTGATTAAAGTATTGTGTTTTGAAATTGATTTATTAGGTGTTATTTCTGTTATATTTAATGTTAGGGTGTTCTTTATAAGATGTGTGCCTTTAATATAACTGTTGTAGTGTTTTTATGAGTTATGGTGTTAGTACTTTTATATTTTTGTTCTTTATAAGATGTATGCCTTCAATATATATATTGTGGTGTTTTTATGAGTTAGAGTGTTGTTTCTATTATAAATATGTTCTTTATAAGATGTATGCCTTCAATATATATGTTGTGGTGTTTTATGAGTTAGGGTGTTATTTCTTTATAAGATGTATGCCTTCAAATTCGAAAATCCCTACAATAACTGCCAAAAATCGGTTGCATATATTCATTCCATAATTAGATTTTATTAGTTAAATTACACTTATACCCTTAAACTACCAAAATAAAAATGGACACATGTCATCTCCAAAGTCTTTCTTATCATTCTTACACTTTTATATTTTCTTACAACCTCTACCTATATTATATATATATATATATATGGGGTAGAGTTCACTGGAAAACACTAAAAAAGTGGGAAATCAGGGAACACTACATTATATATTTTAAAATTGGCATTTTTCCTTATAAACACATGAAAAAACATTTTTAATAAAATAAATTCAAAAACTAAATATATAAAAAAAATGGTTTACAAAACAATTAAAAAAGGCTAAACTTTTTTACAAAAAAGATTTTTTATTAGAATAGCTTCTACCAATTTTTATAAGGAAAAGCGTCAAAAATTTTTAAAAATTTGATTTTAAACATGTTAAGTTGATTTTATAAGATATATTAATCTGTTAAATGCATTGTTGTCTAGTTCCTCACTTTTTACTATTCCTCAATGAACTTCACACTATATATATATATATATATATATATATATATCTTGAATTTTACGAATTAATAATAAATAATTAAGTACTTATATATAAGATTACCGAAATTCCACTACCTTTAATTGAATTATTTAACTGAGTTAAGAGTCGGGTAGAAAACTAGCAATAAAATGGAAACAACATGGAGAAAAATGACACTTTTTAAATGATTGGGGCAAAACCATTAAAAAAAATAAATCACACGGAACAAAATGGAAGTTAAATCTCTAGGAAATAATAACATGAAAATATTTAAGCTACTGTATCCCTTATTGTGAATATTAAATCTAAATAATTAACGATTACCCATATAATTAAATTTACTACTAGAATAACACCAGCGGAAGAATAACATAATACCATGTCAAAATTCATGGATCAAGACTCAAATATAAATTATTAGAAAGTTTAATACAAAACATCTAACCAAAAACAGGCTTACAAACAAATCGACACTAGAACTCACATACAAACCATCAACATGATAATATGTTCGCCTCTCAATCTAGACAACAACTGATCTGAATAAAATCTGAACGAAACAAGATCATAGATGCCCTAAATCAGAGTTTAGTCTTGAAACCCTAGAGAGCAAATAATATTAAACGATATGAATGACCTGTGATATGTTATAGGGCCAAAGGTCAAGGCCCATATCGTGCAATCCAACTCCAACAATGCAGAAGCCCACGTACAGCAATAAGCCCACAAACTGCAACTCAGCTTCAAGCCCACATCACATAAGCCCACACCCATATTTAATATTCCTGGCAATGGAAATAAAGAAATATTTCCAATCCAGCCAAATAACATGAAACAAAATGAAACAAACATTTATTAATCGTAACATTTATTATCAATACAAATACTTATATATAATTGCCATTTGAATTGTATATATTTCATTAGTGTTGCTTAATCATTTTGACCCTTTCACTTATCATGTGTTTTAAGAGCAACACATCCTAATTTGTTTAATTTGAGTTGACGACTCAAATCGTGATAACTTGTTAATTAATTAGACGACCCATATAAACCCCAACGTATATTTTTTTTACCCAAACCAACTCATTTATTGATTAATGAATTATGCTCGTCAGGCTTATTAGGGGATGTACAAAGGGTCGGCCTATGGGTGGGTGAGCCGCACCCCCGGCCGAAGCCCTTTTTTCCTGGGATACACATACACATTTAAGAATATGAAACAAAAAACGTATTGGCAAGTCCTCTTTAAAAATTTAGAATTTTAAAACTTATTGGGCAATCTATCTATGATTTTACTAAAACATTATAACTTATTTTGGGCCCAAACAAACTTATTTTTAAATTTCTAAGTTTTAAAAATTTAGAATTTTAAAACTTATTGGGCAATCCATAATTATTTTGATCTTATTTGGCCATCTAACCATGCCACCAGTTGACCACCGCCCCCATCGACCTCCTACCTCCGCCCTCCAGGCACACCTTAGCCCACCGACGCACCACCACGACCCACCGTCGACCACCGGTGCTTTGTTGAAATTCATGCATAAACCGTCTGTTGAATAGCAGTTTATTATCAAGAATGCTAGGAGATATTCATGAATCATGGGTTAACTATTAGGGTATGTCATTCTATTATTCTAATACTATATTTTTGCTATGTTTATTGCTATAACATCAATCGTTGTTTAAAAAATAGTGACACTTAAATTGTTAGGGACTAAATCATTAGAGACGGCTCTGGATGTAGAAAATCACGAAAACAACTATCTTTCATGGCACACACTATCCTTATGCAACACACTTTAATGAACTATCGGGAGAATTGTGGCCATGATTGATATCAATCAATGCCTCCATAAGATTTTATTCATCAACGTTGATGATGGTGCATTCCCTTTATTCGTTATCTGATGTTTGCAACTTTCTATCTAGCTTAGCAAGCATGGGATATAATTATATAACTTTACAAAAACCAACTTGTGTTGTATCTTTAGAATCGAATGAAAATACTTTTAAAAAACTACACATACATACCCCTTTAATTATTATATTAAATACAACCAACATAAGATACAACACGAAGGGTCGGTTGTAGTGCCTCTTCAATAGATAACTGACGCCGGTTCGAATCCGTTTCATATCGGTTCATTCCTCTTTCACACCTTTTTTTATTTTTTATATATAAAAAAAAGCAACTGCAACATTTCTTGAACCAATATACCCCTGATACATTAATTACATGCTGCCACAACATTCCTGGAGAATCTACTCTGTTAGTCAAGAAACACTTCAACCTCTTATCGCAAATCGTTTTAATTTTCTTAAATTGCATATACATATTATATTAAATTGTGGCAGTTGCATGAGAATTGAGAACATCAACCGCTTCTACAAATATAAGTTTTATATTAAGAGATTAGGATTTGATATGAGATGAAAAATGCAATGCGATTTTCTTATTGACAATAATTATTGTTTTGTTAATTTTGATGATAGGTATACATCGATAATTACACACAAGCATTAAGACATCGATACACAATTTACTTTCTGAGCTTTACTTTTTATTTATTTTTTTTCTTTTCTGAATTGCATGCTAAAATCGTTATATTTTAGAACAGTCATCTTTTCTTGCATCATACAGTTGTTAATATGGCACTCCTCTTGCACAAAAGGTTCATTTGAATTCCATATATGTTAACTTCACAAAAATCTAAGGGTAAAAGAGTGCGACATAATACTATACGTTGCCTTCTCTGGAGCCATCTCTCCCAAAGCCTTCGAAAATAATCAACATAACAAAACATATTATTTTCTGAGACTTCTTAAATCAAAACCCGATAAAGGCATTTATAATCAACATCTCATGTAGTGATACTAAAGATTCATCATCAACATCCCGCTGCAACGCGCGTGTTGACAGTAACTCGTTATTATACAAAATAAAACTAGAAAATATAGTTATAATAATAATAATAATCAATTATTACCTTAATTAATAAGAATCAACTAATGGAAGTATAAATAAAAACATAGCATGCAAGTATAAAAATGGAACAACATACTAGTACAATTAAATACGCACACAGTAGTAGCAGATCTATGATTTTATTACTATGGATTTACTATTAGATTTCCCATAACTAAATGTTAGAATTTTTAAATTAGGTTAGGTCGTAAAAAATACAAACAAATCATAATCCATTTGGCTATTTGCATCAAACTCTTTGATAGCAGATTGGTGACGAATCAGTATGATGCCAAAGTGCATTAAACTTGATAAGAAATTACATCGAAATAGAAGGTAAACGGGCAACAACCTGCGTCTAAACGAATGTAAACTCGTAAATAAATACAAATAAATTTAACGGTTTTCAAATATGGTATTACGTATCACTTCTAAAATTCAAACTCATAACATGAATGAAAAACATGGATGAATCATAATCTATGTTGTCCTTATCATTAACTGATTAACTTTAAATAAAAATGAATGCTAAAGGAAGATGATCACTAAATAAAAACAAAAATCTCAACATAAATGTAATTTAACCTCTTAATCAATACTAAATAATTCTAGAACATGAAACTCTGAAAAAAGCATATTGGTGGTAAAGAATGATGATCATCGGTTGTACCAAAAAATAACCTTTGTGTTTTGGTTATAGGGTGTTATGAACTTATGATTAACATATTGGTTCGGTTTATACGATTACAACATAACTCAAACTTTGATAAAATTTAGTCCTGGCTAACTAAGCCATACCGGTTCACTATTGTTGACTAATTTGGTTATGATTTGGTTTTTTGGTTTTTCTACTTATCTCTATGTAGAACCAATAGTCATAGTTTATACGTGAACGTTCAAACATACTATTTAAAGTAATTAGTGACCGGAAGTTTGAATTTCTTTCATGCTTAGATCACACATATATAACATTGGAAAGTGAGATGAACACTATGGATGATTATTCCCAATATGGTGTCGTGATTGCCAACAAGGTCAACATTATCTTTCATCGTCACCATATAATTTGTTTCCTAATCATCAAACTCTTATGATTGTATATGCACATGATAATATGATGTCTAGCGTTGCACCGTTATACATAGATTTGCTATAAATACTATTTTCCAAAACTATTAGGGCAAAAGTGTTAAAAATTGACAAACTTAAGTGAGAAAAAATTCACTCTAGTTTGAAAGATGAAAGGGTAGGGTAATGATGTGGTACAAAATGATGAAAGGTTAATGCATGTGGCTATCATTTTGTTTTGTTTTGTTTTCTTAATGAAACAAGAAATGGGAAAAAGTAAGAAACTTTTCATATAATCTGTCTCAAGATTCATTTTGCTTGTGTATTAAGATCACTTAATAATAATAATAATGATTAGTTTGATTGTGTGCCATTTATAAAACACCATCATTGATATATTTTTACTAAACTGAAAGTTTGGATGTAATACTCAAAATTTAGATAATAATAATAAGTAAATGAAGGTTGATTATTTGAACTTTAGTGAGCTAGTTAAATTGTCGATTAATTTCTTATGTTCTTATTTCTAAGTTAAAATGAAAATGCACACTAAATATAGTGAACTCTTTCAGATTATGTGGATGTTTTTAAATGAAGGAGATATATAATAACCAACATTTTAGTTCATTTAAATAACTAATATAGTAATAAAAGGATGTTACCATTAAAACCCATTCTCCATACAATCGTTTCCGAGCAACCACCTCCACCTTCCTCGAACCCCATATCCACAAACCCACGTTCAAAATTAACCGAACCGCCCAACATTTAAGGATTTGATACTTATCGTCATTCCTTTTAAAACCCTCTCATAATCATAATCATTTCTGAATTGGATACTCTGCTCCATTCATAATCATTTCTGATGGAATAATATATTGTTTACAAACATGACGTCAGCAGGTTAGAGTATTAATATGTTAGATATATAAAGTTAGAATTTATATTTTAATGACAAGATATTTTACATTTTATCAATACTGTTGGTGGTTATAGAATTTGTTTTATTATTTATTTTAAGTTTTACACTTTGGGAATTCATGTATAATGCAAAACTTCAACTTTTATATAAACCAAGATGGGGAATAATAAATGAATAAAACCAAGTCGTAGGTATTCGATCAAATAAGTGAATAATCTAATAAAGTTTATAAATCTGACTCGACTATAATACACCGTAGGTTTCCGTGTCTGTTAAAGAGTACTTGATGTGTTTTCTTTTTTGCTTTGCTTGGCTAAGTTAAGGTACGGATTTCTTTCCTTGAAATCCTAGTATTTTTGCTCAAATCCGTTACTTTGTAGTACGGATGTTGTTCGTCAAAAGTTTCTGTTTCGTATTGTATACGACTAGTATATATTGTAGCATGCAACAGACCTTATACCTTGAGCTCGTTATTGCATGTTCACTTTAGACTTATGTTAAGGTACTTTTATTTCTGATACGCTTTGTACTCTGTCACCCGAGCAATTATATGGTTGGACTTGTCGTTGGGGCGTCAACAACATGGCACTCATCGTGACGGTGCGTAACTTAAGTTCACAGCATCTCTAGTTGTGCTTGTGTAGCACCTGGTCCCTAGAGGCGAATAGAGCGGTCTTAGCTCTGACTCCTGACTCCCGACTCCTGACTCCTGCTGAGATGGAATAATGTGTGTACGCCTACCCGCACCGTCTCGGTGCATAGACCATAGCTGTGTACCCCTCTGTTTAGGCTCGTGGGTGCTTTCATATTACGTGACGTTTTTTTATTTATATGCTGTCACGTATGACTTGTCTCTGTTATGATATGTCTGATAGGTTATTGTTAGAAAGGAAAGTCAAACCTCAAGAGCAAATCCCCGCTAATCAACAGCTAATCAACAGCAGCCAATCAACAGCCAATCAACAGCTGTGATGACCAGCAAATCAACAGCCGGATCAGCAGCAGCCAGACATTATGCAATTCAATCCTTTCCTTCTTTATGTCTCTCTTGTAAAGTTTTTAAATACCCTGCACTTGTAATCAAAACATACACACAAATTATGAATGAATGAGCCTTGTTCGGTAGCCTTTCCTGAAACTCTGATTTAACATGGTATCAGAGCGGGTTATTTAGACTGCTCATCATCTACCCAAAACACAGCCGAGCCACAACCGAGTCACCATGTCCGGAGACGGTAACTCGAGTAGTGATCTCACCTTACAACTAGCCAATCTTCTCAGAAATTCCCAATCAAAAAACCCAAAAATGTCCGATAGTTTACAGATAAATCTGAAACTAAATGGCCAGAATTACCCCCTATGGACCCGAATGATCCGAGTCGCCATAGGTGGAAAATCAAAAATCTTGCTGCAGCATTTAACCTCAAATCCCCCAGACCAAAATCATGAAACCTACGAACAGTGGGAGCAAGATGATCTAATCGTCTTTTCATGGTTAATTCAGAATATTGAACCTATCCTTGCGGGTAACCTCACCGAATTTCCCACAGCGAAATCGCTGTGGGATGCCTTGGTAGTTACATACAGCAGTGGACGGGACAAACTCCAAACATTTAATCTTCACGTCAAAGCAAATGACATCAAACAGAACAATACTTCTCTCGAAGAATTGTGGATAACCCTCCAAGGTGTATGGGGAGAAATCGACCGTATTGACCCAAATCCGATGACTTGTTCAACGGATATTCAAACATACTCCAGAATCCGAACAGAGCAGAAGCTCTTCCAGTTCTTAAATGCCTTTGATCGGAAGTATGACCCTATAAAAAGGGAAATACTCCGGTCAGAACCTCTTCCGACTGCAGAAGCCGCGTATGCCACTGTTCGCAAGGAGGCCGCTCATCAAAGACTTCTCGGAACACCTCTCAATGACGCACAGGGCATCGCAGCAGGACTAATAGCCTCAGAAGTGGAAGGAGCAGGACTTGCATCGAAAGGGCTCCGACGATTTGACGGAAAAAGAACTGGATCAGTAAACAGAGATGACAAAACTCATCTCAAATGCGACCACTGTGGTATGGCTAAGCATACAAAGGAACAATGTTTCAGACTCGTCGGATATCCCGATTGGTGGTCTGACAAGAAGGGCACAAAGGCCACTGCTCACGAGAAAGGCAGATCACCCAGCACCGGCAACCGAGAGGTTCCAGGAGATGGAAGCCGGAGTAGGGCGGGTTTCGGCGGGATGGCAGACGCAACATGCGGCGGAGAAGAAGGGTTAGGTAATGGTGATGGTGAAGAAGAAGAAGGTAACGGTATGATATATGGGGCGGATAATCCGTGGGCGTATAACCCAAATGTGGTTATGTCACATTTGGTCCCTAGAAAATATGGGAATGCTAATATGGCCCCAAAATATCATGAAAAACAAAAACGATGGATATTCGATTGTGGCGCAACCGACACAATGACTTATGAGCCATCGGATATTATCTCAACAACTAAACCAATAAGAACACATATTCAAACGGCAAACGGAGGGATAATGGATGTAAAATCGGGAGGGACGATTGAGATCTCACCCACAATAAAAATCTCTAATTGCCTTTATGTTCCCTCGTTGTCACATAAACTACTTTCCATTAGCCACGTCACTAAAGAACTCAACTGTATTGTTCTAATGTACCCTACGTTTTGCATTTTACAGGATATCAGGACGGGAGCGATCATTGGGCGTGGCACTGAAAGTCAAGGGTTATATTATGTGGACGAAGTAACTCAAAATGGTGCCGTGATGTTAACTCATGGTACATCGGAACGAGAAGCATGGTTGTGGCACCGAAGATTAGGTCATCCCTCTACAAGTTATTTACATATTTTATTTCCAAAACTGTTTCCAGTTAATTCCTTGTCAAATTGTGAAACATGCGTTTTAGCAAAGAGCCACAGGAAAACTTTTAAGCCCAATAACACTAAAGTTGCTTTACCATTTTCATTAATTCATTCTGATGTGTGGGGCCCTGCCCCCGTTCTTGGGGGGCAAAACCTTCGCTACTTCGTGATGTTCGTTGATGATTGTACCCGAATGACCTGGGTTTATTTTTTAAAAAACAAATCCGAAGTCTTTGAAAAATTCACTATGTTTTATGCCATGATCCAAACCCAATTTCAAACAAACATCCAAATCTTTCGATCCGATAATGGCGGTGAGTTTGTTAATACCTCCTTTAAATTGTTTTTTCAAAACAAAGGAATAATCCACCAAACCACATGCCCAAACACCCCAGAACAAAACGGTGTCGCAGAAAGAAAAAATCGCATTTTGCTGGAAATGACACGAGCCCTCCTAATTGAATCCCAGGTTCCCAAACTTTTTTGGCCTGAAGCCCTTGCTACTGCTACCTATCTTCTCAACCGACTTCCAACAAAAATCCTAAAACTTAACACCCCGTTACACACCCTTTCAAATTTTTTTAAACTTCCCTCAGTCCTTACCCTTCAACCACGAATCTTTGGATGTACCGCTTTTGTTCACATACCTAAATCAGATCGAACCAAACTTGATCCTTGTGCTGAAAAATGTGTCTTTGTTGGGTATGGAATGAATCAAAAGGGATACAGATGTTATAACCCAAAGACACGTCATATGTTCACCACAATAAACTGTGACTTTCTTGAAACCGAGTATTACTATTCCCAACTCAGTGGTCAGGGGGAGAAGGAATGCTCAGACACACTAAGTTGGTTGAAATATGTTCCCTATGTACCAACTACAGAGTCACCAGAATACAATTTCAGTGCCACTGAAGGCCCTAATGTTCCTCCTAACCTGGTACCCGAGGTAAGTAATACTCACCCTATTCAGTCTGGTGATACTTTTGGAGTTTCTAATGACTCCGAAGATGCCAATACTTCTAACCATGCAACTGCCACAGAACAAGTTGAAAGTGTACAGGCAGATGAATCCATACAAGAAGAATCCACACACGAAGAAACACCATCAAGATATGTGTTACCCCCTAGAACAAACAGAGGGGTTCCTCCGAAACGGTATTCTCCTGGAAAAGAACCAAGGAGGTCTAGTTATCCTATAGCTAATGTAGCTAATGGAAATCTCACTAAGGAAGCCAAAGCGTTTATCTCATCTGTTTACTCTGAGGAAACTCCTACAAACGTAGATCAAGCCTTAAAGTCTAAACATTGGAAGGAAGCAATGGAAACAGAAATGGAAGCCTTAATCAGGAACAACACTTGGAAAAGTGTACTCTTCCGTCAGGAAAGAAATCCGTGGGGTGCCGTTGGGTCTATACGATTAAGTATAAACCAGACGGTACAATTGAGAGATATAAAGCCCGACTGGTAGCAAAAGGGTATACCCAGACACATGGGATTGATTACGCTGAAACTTTTTCCCCAGTTGCAAAAATGAACACAATTAGGGTCCTTTTCTCGATAGCCGCAAATGAAGGGTGGCCACTTCAATAGTTTGATGTAAAAAATGCATTTCTACACGGGGATCTAAATGAAGAGGTATTCATGGATGCTCCTCCAGGATTCACAAAAGATTTCAGGTCAGGAGAAGTTTGCCGTCTGAAGAAATCTCTTTATGGTTTGAAGCAATCTCCCCGGGCTTGGTTTGGCAGATTTACCATAGCTATGAGAAAATTTGGATATAAACAAAGTAACGCCGATCATACTTTGTTTCTCAAAAAAAGGGGAAAATTCGTAACCTGTCTAATTATCTATGTAGATGATATGATCATTACAGGGAATGATAAAGAAGAAATGGGAAAACTAAAAGAAAACTTATTTGCCGAATTTGAAATGAAAGACTTGGGCAGGCTGAAGTATTTCCTCGGAATTGAAGTACTAAGGTCAAAACAAGGAATTTTCATTAATCAAAAGAAGTATATCTTAGACTTGTTGGCAGAGATTGGAATGATAGATTGCAAACCAGCAGATACTCCTATGAGCGTAAACCAAAAACTCTATATGGAGGAAGGAGCAAAGTTAGCAAACAAAGAGAGATATCAACGGCTGGTGGGAAAACTAATATATCTCTCACATACTCGCCCAGACATTGCATATGCTGTAGGGGTGGTAAGTCAGTTCATGCACCAGCCTCAAGAATCACATATGGAAGCAGTTTGGAGAATTATTAGATACCTCAAAGGAACAGTGGGTCATGGGGTCCTGTTTCAATCACATGGACACCTAAATGTTCAAATCTATACTGATGCAGACTGGGCAGGAGATAAGGGAAGTCGGAGGTCAACAGCAGGCTACTTTGCTCTAGTTGGGGGGAATCTTGTCACTTGGAGAAGTAAAAAACAAAAGGTGGTTGCTCTCTCAAGTGCAGAGGCTGAATTTAGAGGTGTAGCTCGAGGTCTAACAGAAGCCATATGGATGCGAAGACTCTTAGCCGAGATTGGCTTTCCTTCAAGAGAAACGAGCAAGATTATGTGTGATAATAAAGCTGCAATTCAGATTTCAGAAAACCCAGTACAACATGATCGAACTAAACACGTAGAAGTTGATAGGAACTTCATCAAAGAAAAATTAGAAGATGGTACAATTAAACTACCATTTGTTCGATCAAAAGATCAATTAGCAGACATACTAACAAAGGCTGTCAGTGGGAGAGTCTTAGGCGAATGCTTAGACAAGTTGTGTATTGGAAACCCCACTACTCAACTTGAGGGGGAGTGTTAGAAAGGAAAGTCAAACCTCAAGAGCAAATCCCCGCTAATCAACAGCTAATCAACAGCAGCCAATCAACAGCCAATCAACAGCTGTGATGACCAGCAAATCAACAGCCGGATCAGCAGCAGCCAGACATTATGCAATTCAATCCTTTCCTTCTTTATGTCTCTCTTGTAAAGTTTTTAAATACCCTGCACTTGTAATCAAAACATACACACAAATTATGAATGAATGAGCCTTGTTCGGTAGCCTTTCCTGAAACTCTGATTTAACAGTTATATGCATCTGATTATGTTAAGTGTCTGTTATCTTTTTCGTATAAGTTTTGGGGATTCAAGTGATATAAGTATCTGTTTCAGTTCCATCTTTTGGATTTGTTAGTGTCAGTATCGATCTGTTTTGCTTCCGTATGCCTGCCTTACTTTTACTGTTGATTTCTCCGTTACTGAGCAACTGTTTGGCTCAGCCGTAGTTCTTTCCGGTTTTTGTCTTATGTGTTTACAGGTAATCAAGGGAAACGGGGTTGAGTGAGAGGCATATGAAGTTCAAGTTTTTAAAGCTTTTCGTCATTTCTTTTATTTCAGTAACTAAATAATATAAGACTTAGGCTTTCTGGTTATTTCGAGACCTTTTTGTTTCTTGGATTTCTGTCTCTTATTGAAACTTGTGGTTATTGATATCTGTAATAGTGACATGTCAGCCTGTTTCGAGTTGGGGTGTTACATTGGAACCCTAAGAAAACCATCTTGGCGATTTATGTTCATGATGGATAGTATACTGGAATGATCAATAGCGTCTTTTTTGTTTTAGTTATAGGTGTTATTATTTACATATTCGGTTATACAGTTATAACATAACTTATAGCTAAAAAGGAAGCATCCCCCATTTCTGGCTTACTTGGGTTTTCCAATGAAAACTCATGATCAATTTCCACTTCATATTGGGGTCGATATAGGCAATGAAGGATTCGGACTAGGCCTTGTGTGAGCATGTCAGAGAGTTCTACTCTTGTGGTGGCACAACGACTGTCAAGTGGCAGCCGGCGGTATGGTTTCCCGGGGGAATGCCCAAAAAAGCAACTTTGAAGCCAGCGTGGACCAGATTAAGACAACATAGCTTGGCCAAAGTGGGGCAATACGGGACTCTCCGATTTAAAGAGTGTGGTAACCTCTTACATGAAGTTTAGCATTAAAAAATAGCTAAAAAGCATAAATTTAGTTTTCCGAAAGTAGGTTAACTAAGCCATAATGGTTATTTTTGTTTGGTTAACTTTTGTTGATTACTTTGATTGTGATTTTGTTCTTCGGTTTTTCTACCCATCCCTATAAGGAACCACCGACCATAGTTTATACGTGAACGTTCAAGCACACAATTTAAAGTGAATACTGAATAGTGACCGAAAGTCTTATATATTTCATACTTAAATCACACATGTAAAAAAGTGAAATGAACATCGTTGATGATTACTCCGAACTCGATGTTGTGATTGCCAACAAGGTCTATATGATCTTTCATTGTCGCTGTATAAATTGGACTCCAATTGAGACCGAAAGAGTTTCAACACTAATAAAGTCTTACAGCTGTACATGCACATGATAATGTGATGTCTATCGTTACACCACTATAAATATTTGTCGGCAACCGAAAGACATACCGTGTCACATCTAGAGATATACATTCAATTCAATGCGTGCTAATCAAAGTTTTTATAAAATGTATTCATTGTATAATACGTACATATGCACATATACGTTGCGTGTTTTAAAACAATATATGTATGTGTATGTAGTTATATATTAAAAATTAACCTGTAGGTCCAAGTTACACGTTTCGTCCCAAGTTTCAAACCGGATCAAATTCTTTAACAAAACCATAGTTAGAACAAAACCACTTGAAACTCAAACATTCTGACTTGCTTCGGTTCAAATAATTCGGTCAGTTTCAATAGTAAATGTCTATTGCTTGACCAAATTCTAGATTGTACCAAACTTTTTAACCAACAGATTTTATAAAAAACGATGAACAAAACTCTTTAGATCTCAATCCGATCTACTTTGGCTTACACGATCCGATCATTATCAATAGTTTATGTACACCCCTAATACTTGAACATAGTTTACAAACATCCCTAATTCTTAGGTTGATATTGAGACAAAAACACTTGAATCTCAAACATATATGTGTATATTTAATTATTTATGGTTTTATACTAATAAATTAATTAAGAATAAAGGGTTAATGTAAATCATAGATATAATATAGTTGTCTATATCTATACTAATAAAATAGTTAAGAAAAAAGGGTGAATGTGAATCATAGAGATAATAGTTTGAAAGACGGAAGAGGGTGGTGATGTGGTAGAAAATGATAAATAAAAACAAATAAAGGATAATTAACCTATTATTGTTTTGTGCTTTCTTGTTTTACTAAAACAAGACACTTAAAAAGAAAAAAAATAAGAAACTTTTCATAATTTTTTCTCAAGATTCACTTTGCTTGTCTAAGGAAATCACTTGATATTTAGCTGTATCAAGTATGTAAAACTTGTATTTCTCTTAAAGAGATGTAAGTTCAATTTCTGTTTGATAGAGAGTCAGATATTGGTGGATAATGATAGAAGATCTGTGAAAACCTGGGTTGGATCTTTGAATTAAACAGGTTTTACCAGTAATTTCATCGTTGTGCCTACGGATGGATAGGTTACCGGGTTTTCCTTGAAATTAGTTGTGGACCCGAATTACTATCGGAAATTTCATCGTCGTGTCTACAGATGGGTAGATTATCGGGTTTTCCTCGGAATTAGTGATGGACCCGAATTACTATCGGAGTACTCCCGTATGACCCAGCAAGTGCCACGAGAGAGCTCAATCCGTTGACCATTTAAATATTTGATAATGATTACTTTGATTTTGTGCCATTTATAAAACAACATCATCATCAATACACTTAGTATCTATAACAATTTCTACATTATTATAATATAAAGTTGTTTAAAATAAAAAATAGTCAAAAAGACAAGATTGATATATATATATATATATATATATATAACTCTTAAAAGATACTCATTTACATATTTATAGACTACAAAAAGAAAAGACCCAACTAAGATTTGCAACCTTACACTTTATACACATTTCTCTTCATAAAGTTGCAACCCCCTATCTCACAAAATGACTCAAAAAAATGAAAATCCCCTCTTGATCTTTACATACTAGAAGACTCCTTTTTACACTAGATTTAACCCCCTAGATGCTGGGTGTATCTCTCTGTATTATCTCTTCAAAATTCATAAACTGATTACTGATGTCGCTAGAATGATTTGTTATGTACTTGATGAACAATGTTTGGAACCAAGGGTTTGACTCAAGCCAGGGTAGCGATGCTGCAGTTGCGTATATTGTCCCTGTCAAGGCAATCAAACCCCTCAATCCTCACAGCCGGTTTGTTGCCAAAACTCGAACGGTTACATCCTCCTTTCATTGGAGACGACTGCAAACCGGTTGATGCAGGATTGGGAACCATGGAACGCGGTGACAATGGGGATATCTTTTCATCCCCAAAAAGAGCGTCTTGTGTTAACGGGTTAGAAACTCTACTCGGCGGTGACCCACTGAAAAACGGGGGCGACGAGGCTACATTTGTACAGATTTGGTCTAATGGACTATAACCACCACCCTGTAATCAACAAATAATACAAATAATGAGCTTGAATTATACACATGATGAGATAGTTTGTTTTTAGAATAGAATAATAAATAAAAATCATGGTAATCAAAACCAAACCAGACAGGGGTCAAACCAAAACCCGGTTCAGCAAAACCTCTTTTGACTCTTCCCAATGTAGAGGCTGGTTACATGTCAGACCAAGTGGTTGGACCAGATTTCCAGCTTTTTATATATTTTTTCTTAAAAAATCATTTTTCAATGCAATTAAACTCCATACTTAATTTATTTAATTTAAAGCTTTGTGTATTATTAGATTTGTATAATCACAACAAAACATAAATTATTTTAGATAATTTTTTTGTAATTAAAAACGTGTATAAAAATTAATTTTATATTACAAAAAAATAGCATCAATCCTGTTTTTAAATCCGGTTCAACCAGTGGATCCAAAAAAGACAATGGTCGGTCATGTTCTTAAATCTAGTTCGACCGGTGTGAACTAAAACAACCGGTTCGCCATTAGGTCCGGTTATCAATGATCAAAACTGAATAAATTGAGTGGCTACCTTTGCAAAGAAGATGTCTTGAAGCTCCGAGCCGGCTTTCGACTCGTAACCTTCAGACATCTGCCATCTCAGAGACCTCACAGGCTCGTTCATGGTGGCGCTGAAGAGACCGAGTCGCCTCGGTTTCGGACAAACAATCGGCTCAACGTTATCGAACGATCCAGACACCAAAACAGATCTCCCCATCTCTTCCTGAGACGATCCAAAGGTGTTCTTCTGGTGGACTCCGCAGTGGTTCATTTTCCTGATTTTCTGATTAAATCGGACCTGAAAATAGAACAGTTATTGTCAGAATTAAATCAAGTTAATTTTAAATCTCTAACGTCAGATCTGATTTCATAAAAACAGAATTGTTCTAGTTAAGTTAACCAGATCTGAAACTGAAATCACGAGCTAGTCAAATTAAATTGAACTAATCTGAAGAAATTAAACGAAATACGTTACAAACAACGTAGATCTGGCGTGAAAATCGAATTTGTTTCCTCTCTCATCAATCTCATACAAAAAAATCAACCGATTCTTGCAGATGTTAATAATATGTAAATTACTTAACAAATTTTGAGCTGTTTAACCTAATCAATTTCTTCACACATCCAGATGCAATGAAGAGTTTTCAGATCAAATTGAATTTGTTTGATCTCTCATCAATTACATAATTTGTTTTCAAAGTGACGTATTTAACCTAATTAATTTTATCTCAAATTCACCTGCAATCAACAGTTTTCAGATCAAATCTGGCGTTAAAAACAACGCATCTAGATAACAAGTGTAACGAGTTCTTCTGAGATCAGAACACATCTAACAGTCAAAAAAGAAGAAGAAAATTCTGAAATCCTTGAACTTTGTTAAGCTAGAGTGAAATTTGAAAGAAAAAAAATGAAATAGATCTGAATGAAACTGGAAGAAATTGAAGGTGAATACTGACCGGATAGAAATGAAGTGAAGCAGATCTGGCAGCACAGCCTCCGGCAACCGGACGACTAGTGAAATTGAAATAGATACAGAAGTGAAAGACGGATGAAGACGATGGAGAGAGATTGGGTGAGATGTATTTAAAGGTGAAAATGAAACGGGTGAAATTAATATTTAAGTGTTGAATTGGAATTAGGGAAAAGTGTGTGTGTGTGTGTGTGAGAGAGAGAGAGAGAGAGAGGGGGGAATGCATTTAAGAATGTGGCGGTGCCTGTGGCCAAAAATCTCATACCCGCTTTTAAGTAACATACGGAATCTTATTGTTATTTTATTTTTAGATATTTTTCTTACTGCTAACTCACACTACTTCTCATTTCGATCCTAATTTTCATTCTATTGGAATAAGGTTATCCGAAGCTCGTTCTTAGAGTTTCAATGCTTTATTATTGTTATTTTTTATAATTTCAGTTCTTTTACGATTTCAGTATATTAAAAATTATACTTTTTAAGATCATATAACTATTTAATATATTTAGTTTCAATACAAGTAAGTTTAGTGGTATTGAAGGCAATAAAATGATAAATGGGGAATTCATAATCTCAATCAAATACGCGATTGAAAAATCATATCCTTTATGGCCCCATACCCCTTGGGTATCACTGAGGTAATTAATTTTGGTTTTTCGACATTATGGTACATTTAGTTGTTGAAATGGAGTTGTATTCAAAATAAATTATTTTTTGGTATTGTAAGTTATAACAATTGTTGGTTTCGTGACAAACCAAACCGATACCGACATCGGTACGGCATTATCAATCGGAATCAGTGTTTGTATTATTTTTTTATGGTTTTCAATCGATCTAAATACATGTTAGTATCCTTTTGGGCAGTGGACGACCTAGGATTTTTTCCAATTGTGTCCATTTTTTTCGATGTTTAAATTTTTCATAGCAAAACTTTAAAATTTTCGGGTTGGTCCTAGCTCGGATCGGGTCAGAGCGAAGTTTGAATTAGATTTAAAAAAACAGAAAAACGGCCTATACAATGATTGAACCCATGATCTCATGTTGGTACAGAGAGGGGTTTACCACCACACCAACTTTCCTTTTCTTTTTGTGGTGTCCACCTAATTGTATTTATAGGGTACTTATAAAATTTAATATATCATATCTACAAATTTTTTAAAAAACGTTGACGTCTGGGGACCCTGACCCATGCCTTTAGGTGTATCTCAACTTTATTTTTTTAGTTTCTCTTTCGGTTGCTATATCGAATACCGATAGCGTACCATGTGGTAACAAACACCGATACCAACTGAATGGGGGCTAATTTTCTTAGTTAGACTAGTAGAATAAATCATCCCCATATTTAAAAATAATATTTAATTGTTTTGGTATATGGTGTGGTTATATGGTTCGAGTAAATGTTTATGTGGTTTCGGGTGATTTGACGGTTATCACCTAATATCATACTTGTATCAGAACCCGCAAATATTTCAATTAGTCATATATCGGGATGAGCAAATGGGACAATATATCAAAACCAAACTGGTACCGTACCGAACCATTTTTTGTAGCAATTTGGTACCTGTATTTTGCGTTTTTTAGGATCGGTACTTTTGTTTCCGTATTAGTATTTTGAGCCAATTTACCTTTAAATACCGTACTAGTGTACTAAGTACTTTCGATACCTATACCAATTTTTTTCCAAATTTTAATGTCTGTATTTCTATACAGATATAGTTCGGCGTCGAGCTCATCCCTAATTTCATAACTATTTGTCACGTCACTCTTCAAATATTAAAATAAGAGGCCGATTTTTTTCCCATCCCTAGTTGGTGGCTTCAAACTTTAGATGTTTTTTGGATGGAGCTTTTACTAAAGTCACATGATGAGCTTCAGCACTCCCTTTCGGCAGTTGCCACGTGTGTGATAAAAATTAAAAGTGAAGGTACTCTAACTTCTTTCAAGAGGCCGGCAAGATTTTTTCTCCATTGATTTTTCAGCCTGTAGCTTGTAGTTTTTGGCTTACCAAATCAATAAACAAGAAAGACAACAATTACTTTTTCTCAAAACTTATATTTTATTTACATTCATTAATATTGAAATGTGTGATATAATTAAAATACAAGAAGATTAAAGCTATATATATTTAAGTTAGAAAGTTGAAACAACTATCAACTAGATAAATCTTTCTTGATAGATACTAGGGATGGATACTATACTGATAATTTTTTAGTACAATATTCGGTATTTACTTTTTTTAGAGATTTAGTATTGGTATTTTTTGGTACCTCTACGGTACCGGTCTCATCTCTAATTAATATGCTGATTGTGCGATTGAGAATTGTTGATTATGAAATGAATATTTACAGTGTATATTAGTATAAAGCCAGACTTAAATTCTTATGCAACTGAAACAATATTGGGAACAAAAATAATGTTAGAAGTGACGTCAATGTGTAGTGAAAATAACATTTCTAAAGCTTCCAAGGCGATTATGTTGTTGCCTTTCACGCCAACAAACATATCTTTCACTCCCAGACAAACTTGGTAGTAATGACTATTAGACATAATATCTATCTTCTGAAACCGTGTTCGATAAACCGCCAAGATGAAAGAGCGAATTTACAAGGTTTACAACTATCTATCGAAGCATTTATTACAATGCGCCATATCTTTTATTGTTATTGTTAATTGCAAAAGGATTGTGTTATATTGAATTCACATACATTCAAGCATCAACTTTACCATATAAGAACGAACGTAAGCATTGTTCTGCTGCCATTAACGAAAACATGGATAAACTACATGATTAAGTTACAAGTATTAGCAAGTTATCAAAGCTTTAGTATTTTATATTACCATATCAGACAAGATACGTCTATTGAAGGGTCAATATATAAACGACGTATCCATAGTGGGATGCAATTTCTTAATAAGTGAAATCACATGCGAGCTAGGTGTTATATGGTATCAAACTCCATATAATATAAACCCTAACCTTATCCACAAGGCATTGCCAGTCATTATAATATATCATATTAGACCACGTTGATAACCAAGCGTGTCCTCTTGTCTAGCATACAAGATTGCGTATTACGACCGACGCTCATGAGTTCTACCACTATTATAAGTTAGCTTTCTTGCATTACGATTGACATGGTGCAACTTTTCTTTAGATAAACAAACTTGTTTTATATCCTGAACACCCAATGGCTTTTCCGACCTCACTCATAACTAGGAGAATGAGAAGCCCTAATTTTGCAAAATCTGATGACTACTTAATATGTTACTTCTTTTATCTATATCAAAATAAGTGTGTGACGTGTTTTATGGAAAATAGGCATCCGATGATTTGAGAACCTACATTATCAATACAAACCAATATTTTAAGAAAATCAGTTACCATCACTTCTATTACCTAATATATAGTTAAAATGCACGATAATATTTCCCCTAGGTTTATAAACCAAGCTAATACCTAGTTTTGGTACTCATTGCTTCATATACTTGTAGCTTAAATGTAAAGAGAGAAGCAAGATATAACATAAAACAAAGAAAGTGTGTTCTTACAACAAGGAAAATTTTACAAATGTTACATTTCTGTTATTAAAATGATGCTAAAATATCGACAACGTATATATAATTTTAATCATAATGAGAAGTTATACATACAATCAAGTCAAGGGTTAATTAAAACAAGACTTTGGAAATTAGTAAGAACAACCCCAATAAGGCTGGTTTTGGGTGTTTTTGAGAAAGAAATGGTGAGTTGGATGAGAGAAGATGTGGTTATGGTTTTGGCGAAAAATAATGTTGAGTTAATTACGTTTTTCATCTGTGGTTTGTTGAAAATAACATTACAGTCCATTAGTTTAAAATTGTTAAAACAGTCCATGTACTTTCACTTTTGTAACAATTCACCCTCACTAACGCCATCCAGTTATTATGTTAGTTTATTTGTAATGACCATAATGCCTCTATTAAAAACTACAACGTGAATAAATGAAAAGTTAATTACGATTTTCGTACATGTGGTTTGTTGAATATAACTATTACAGTTCATTAGTTTAAAATTTGTCAAAACAATACTAATACTTTCACAACTTCCACCATCAACTCATCAATAATGGTGGTTAACAACTTGATCTATCTAATATCCACCACCACACACACATACCTAAACGATGACCACCTCCACAACCCAATTTTCCCACCACTGTCATCAAACTACCACCCACTCCTAGCCCCACAACTGATGGCCATTCTCTTCAAACAAATCATCGGCCAACTCATTTTCTACCGATGAATTCTACCAATTCCGACTACCACACAGGGCATCGCCAAGACTTCATCTCCTTCCCTTAAGTTTTCGGGTAGGTCTCAAGTTTTCCCACAAACATCGATTGTGATGTGGAAAATTAGGTGGGCAGCGATTTCGATTATGATAAGGAAAGTTGAGTGGTTGGCGATTTCAATTCTGGTGTAAGCGGTTGACGGAGATAGATCTGCTGCCAGTAGAGGTGACGGATCAGATCCGGTTGACGGTGATACGACGGAGGGGAACGGTGGTAAAACTGAGTCGTTCAAACAGAGTTGTGGATCCGGAGCAGGTGATATTCTGGTAGGATCTGAAGAAACGGGGAGAGTGAAAGTTAGTTTTGATATTTTTTTAAACTAATGGACTGTAATGGTTATTTTCAACAAACCACATGGATAAAAAAACGTAACTAAATTTTGTATTTTAATTTTAATAACAGGGGCGTTATGGTCATTTCAAACAAACTAACAGAATAATTGGATGACGTTAGTAATGGTGGACTGTAATTGTTACACAAGTGAAAGTATAGGGGTTGTTTTATCAAATTTTAAACTAATGGACTATAATGGTTAGTTTCAACAAACCACATGGACGAAAAACTTAATTAACTCTATATGAAATGACTATAATGCCCTTGTTATTAAAACTACTATATAAATAAATAAAGAGTTAATAACACTTTTTGTCCCTGTGGTTTGTTGAAAAAAACTATTACAGTCATTAGTTTAAAAACCTCCAAAACAGTACTAGTACTTTCACAACTTTCACCTTCAACTCACCAATAATGGCGATTAACAGCTTCATCTATCTACCATCCTTTACTCTACTCTTCACATTCTCTGTATCTTCATATCCAACCGGAACATCACTAGCTCTGGCTCCACACCCTCTCCACTTCATCCATTTTCAACATCTCCCACAACCACCACACACACGTAAACAATGAACACCTCTACCACCCATTCTGTCCACCATCGTCTTCAAACTACCACCCATCTGCTACCCCTACACCCCATGGGCATTCTTTCTAAACAAATCATCGGCTAACTCCTTTTACTTCTGATGAATTCTACCAATTCTTACTACTACACAGGGCACTACATAGACTTCATCTCCTCCCCTCAAGTTTTTCGTTTAGGCCTCAAGTTTTCCCATTGACGTCAATGTGATGGGGAAAATTAGTTAGCCGACAATTTCGATTCTGGTGTAACCGGTTGACGAAGACAGATCTGACGCAGGTGAAGGTGACTGAGGAGATCCGGTTGACGGTGCTACAACGAAGGGGAGCGGTGGTGAAACTGAGTCATCAGAACAGAGTTGTGGAGCTAGAATAGGTGATGTTCTGACAGGATCTGAAGAAACAAAGAGAGTAAAAAGTAAAGTGAATGATACCGGTACTGTTTTGGCAATTTTTAAACTAATGGACTGTAATGCTTATTTTTCAACAAACCACAAGGATGAAAAACATAACTAACTCTTTATATATTTTATTTTTAATAACAGGGGCATTGTGGTCATTTCAAATAAACTATCAGAAGAATAACTGGATGGCATTAGTGTGGTGGACTGTAACTGTTACAAAAGCGAAAGTACAAGGACTGTTTTAGCATTTTATAAACTAATGGACTGTGATGATTATATTCAACAAACCATATGAACAAAATACGTAATTAACTAGGCGAGGAAAGGAATAGAGATAGACTTGGTTTTAGTGGAGTGAGAAAATGGTGCGAGAAGGACATGATAGATGTTGTTTAGGTAGGTACCATAAGGGCACATTTTTACCCTCCTCATCTAACAGTTATGTTCACTTAAAAACAACTTTTAAAAATCCAAAACAAATAAATAGAAATAATTAATTCTTAGATTTTATAATACTTGTATAAACTTATCTAAGTTGTTTGTCAAAATCTTTAGAGATCTTATATATCAAGAGTATTTCCAACATAAATACTTGCATGGAATGCAAGCAACGTGCTTTTTGCATCTTACCTAAGACGGAAATTTACACATCATTCCATATATGTAAAAATTCCCAAATTGTTTGAATATAATTCCCAAGTTTCGGTTAGGAACATTATATAAGCTAGAAAATAAGTGTACCAAAAACTTGCATTAATTCATCGGCAAAGCACTAATACAGTCTTGGCACCTTTGCACAACTAAACTAATTTATACACATATTGTC
Organism: Scalesia atractyloides; assembly: GCA_947069175.1. NCBI lineage: Eukaryota > Viridiplantae > Streptophyta > Magnoliopsida > Asterales > Asteraceae > Scalesia > Scalesia atractyloides. Next base: position 18,972,340 of record CAMTDV010000027.1, read on the forward strand.
TGAGTGATCTTAATAATCTTTCATTCTCCATATTTTATATAATATTTAGAAAATCAAGAGAAGAGGTTGTGAAAGATTGATTAAAAATATCCATAAAACACTCATATGGAGATCTTTACTAGACGATAGTCGATAATCATAACTATAATAGTGAGATGAGAGTTGGTGATCACTATCATATTGGTGAGACGAGATTCAATGATCACTACTGTCAAACGAGATATAATCTTATTGATACAACTAATGAAAACATTATCGATGATCACTACCAACATTGATACATGGAAGAAAAAATCTGTTGAAAATCGAGAGAAACGGACGCAAGATGGTTTTTGTAATATCCACGTAAGTCACTTTATACATGATGTTATCTTTCTTACCATACACATTTATTACTTACAACCTTCATATTTACAAGAGATTAATAAATTCAAGTTTAAAATCGAAAATAACCTATTCACGCCTTTTGGTTTCGTACATTCAATATTAGAGTAGTTCACTAAAAACACATTTTTCGATATCTAGAGTTCAATACATTGTTACACATATTATATCTTTAACACCAAGTAACTTATGTAAGGAATCTTAGAGGGTACTTCATATCAAGTGGAGAGCCATTTGGGACCATCAATGAAAGACTTGAATACATAACCTTCATAAATATGGATGAATATTGTAGTTAAGAGGGTACTTCATATCAAGTGGAGGGCCATTTTGTGACCATCAATGAAAGACTTGAATACTAAAACTCCTTAAATATGGATGAATATTGTAGGAACCCACAAAGTATATGAGGTTCATGGAAGAAGATGTAACCAAGCTCAAGAAAAAGAAGTTAAAGTTTATTGCCCTCAAAGCAAAACACACCAAGAAATCATGCTATGAATATGAAGACTATGTCATGGTAGTTATCTCAAGAGAACAACAAGATATGTGAGTTACATATATTATGTTTTTTTCTAATAAACCATTTTGGCGTCCATGGCATTATAGCCTAGTGACATATTAGGGGTGGGATAAGGTTTAGGGATCATTAGGTCCTCGGTTCGATTCCCACAAGGGTTTTCTTTCAAATTTATTGGGTTTTTTCTTGAATTTGTGCATTAGCATTGTAGCCTACTAGAGATGGATATAATCGGGTGGTATCGTTTGTAACATGATAATACTTCAGTGATCCAAATTTGCCATTAAAAAAAACCATTTTGGCATACATGTCTTTGGTCTATGCAATCCAACTATAAAGTTTCTTTTGGTATTATGATTGCTATGTTCACTTGGACTTTTTATTTGACACGTCTAAAGGAAGTTTTTAGTGAAATTTGTACTATTAGTATTTATTGGCTTATAATTTCTGTTAGACATTGGTCAATTTCGGCTTGGATCCCAATTCTATCAAATGAAGACATTTATTCTTCTTATAAAACTATCGGGTTACACTCACGTTCTTCGGCGGTGTAACGCCTTGCTTTTTCATACTTTTCTTAATTAGAAAGTATAATCGTATTTCTATTATAAAACTTGTGTTCATATTTCTTTTCCCTATTTTGTAATCCGAGACTTGAATCGTAATAAAAATTCATACTTGTTATATATACATGTCTTACATGCATTCAATCGTGTAAACTGATACTTGTTATACGTGCAAAGACTCATACATTCACACTCGATGCTCAAATCATACTTAAATGCGTTATACATGTAAAAATGACAAGTTATAGCCTGAAATGAAAGATAAACTAAGTTCAAGGACTAAAAATGGCATAATCCGCAGATTCTTGTTTCTAGCTCATGGATTGAGCAAAAGTGTGTTTGTTGGATTGTGTTTCTTGCATTTAATACTCACCTAACTCAACCCCCCCAAAACCTCAACTATAAATATACACCTCCTCTCACACTCATTTCACACCTCAAACACTTCTCTCTCTCTCTCTCTCTCCCTCTCTCTCTCTCTTCTTCTTCTTCTCTCTAAAGCTCTCTCTCCATCTGAAAGTTCAAGACTTTCAAAAGATAACTCGGTGCTCCATCTTCCAAACTCCCCCAACACTTTACGAAAATATCAAGTGGAAGCTTGCAAAACCGTGAGCACACTTGACCCATTTCCCTTTTTACACAATTTGGGTTGTAACATGTTAACTTACAAAATACACGAATTCATACACTTCATGCTTTATACACTCAATCCATCATACATGCTTATTGTTATGCTTAGGTACATGCTAAATTCATACATGCTTCTTGTCATTAACTTAGCGCCTCAACTTAACATATATAGCGCTATAGGAGTAGCACACCGCCCGTCGGGGTATTGTTAAGCTTTAAGCCGATTCATTCTAAATTCATACTTTAGTCTCGTTACTTCATGTGACGAAGGACACATTTATTCTTGTGGACACTTGGGTTTGACAATTAGTATTGCATGCTAGCTTACCTTGTATACAATTGTCGTGTGGATTTGAGTAAATTCTTTTATACTTATGCTATGTACTTAAACTTGTGTACTCGTCAATACTTTTTGTATTGAACTATACTTTTAACATGTTGCAGGTTAAAGATGTTGGATATGACGAATCTAGTAGGGACGCCTTAGAAACACATCTAGAATGCTAGGTTTCTATGTTGTAACTTTGTTGAATTTGTTGTATTTGAATTATGTTGTATTTGACTTATGAAATGAAATGAAATTTGAATTTAAATATTGTCGCATATAGTGTTATGATGCCTTGAGCAATCTATTTCGTCTCACTCCGATGTCTCCGCCATCCGGTTGGGTTGTGACAGGCGGGGCGACTCAGTTTTTAATAAAAACGTAGACGCAATAGTATAAATAACGTTAATGGCAGAAATTCGTTTGATATTAGTTCGGTTCATTAAGATACCGACACTTACCGAAAGAGAAACAAAAAAAATCATCATACGACCAAAAAAATACCGAGATGTGTTTACATTGATCGAAACAATAAAAACGAATACTGACATTGTTCGATCAGTATTAGACCGTTCGTTTTGTTACATGTAAAATATTAGGTTCGATAAAAAAACCAAAAAATAGAAAAGATAAAAGAAAATTCACAAAAGACAAAAATCATAAAAGGACAAAAATTACTATAGCTAACAAGTTATAAATTATATATATAATAATAATAATTATATAGAAATCTTTTTACAAATTTTATTATTATTTTTTTTATATTTATTTTATTATATTAAGATTGAATAGCCACTAATAGTAAATTAAACTTTACTTATTATTATAATTTTATAGCTTTTAACATTAATAAAATTTAAAGTATATTGTTGCATCGTGTCTATTTTTATCTATGTTTTGATAAGAAAAATTCGAATTTGAGTTGTGAGTGATAATGTACAAGTAATCGAAGTAAAAAAGTACATGTTATCAAAGCTAACTCGCATATATTTTTTTATAACCAAATTCGTTTACCCTTTTTGTTATTCTAATAAATAGTACAATGTCTTATAAAATTTGAATATAGTGTTGTGACATGCTTATTATTATTATTATTATTATTATTATTATGTTTCAATAAAAGTTTTGTTCAAAATCAGACGAGTCAAATGTAATTGATTTTTTGGTTCTTTATTATGACGAAGCAAAACATATAATATTTTATATATAGTAATTTACAGAGATTATCGGTATCTTACCGACCATGATGAACCAAACTGATACCATTCTAGCAACATCGATACCCTGCCGATTTCGATTGAACAACATCGATACTATTAGGACTGTTACCGGTATTCGTTTTTATGGTTTTCGACCGATGCAGAACATGCGTCAATATCCTTTGGTCATATCATGACTTTATTTTTGGTTATACTGTAATGAATAGAACCGATACCACCAAATACTCGCAACAATGCGTAAGAAACTTTACTAGTTATATTAAACCACAACTATAATCATAGTTATTATTTTACTCTAATATACTCTAATATGATATGATATAATATAATATACAAAACATATATATTCATATGCAGTAACTAAGATAACATAAAATAAAATGACATGACATGATGCAGTATAATATAACACGATTTATAATGGTAGAGGGCACTCGTGCGATGTGATGGAGTGGTCAATTTACTAAAATAATAAAAATTAACTAAAGGTTCAAAAAATAATAAGATAAAATGAAGGTGTCAATTATCAGGAGGCTAAACAACTGCTACATTAAAAGCAAGGAGGTAATCGGCCTTTATGATAGAATGATGGAGGATACTTCAGTAGTATTATATATGTAGTTTTCGTATGGAAATTTATGGGTGTATACGTTTTCAACCCTCCGGTTCTGTAGAAATTTTTAGGTATATACGTTTCCGACCCCCTATCGGAAGTCTCAAGCTTCACCACTGTATAGTACATTAGGATATATTTGATATAATATGAAAGCATGAAAAAAATTGGTATTATATATTATTATTATAATAATATGCTATACTAAAATGATATAATGTAAGGCAATTACGTAACTTGACATAAAGTAGTGTATCAGGATATCATATAACATAGCATATTGAGCATAACACACGATAATATAACATATCATAACATTGAATATCACCTCTTATTATGTCATAATTTCAAAATTCATTTCATATGATACGTATGACATCATATCATATTATCTCACATTATCATATTGTATAATATATCAGCATATCATATGTTGTATCGTATGAGATAATACAAACCTATATATTTATTATTCTTACCAAAATCAAAGTTTATGTTTTGAGTTATACTAATCTGATTATATGTGGTACATCCTTCCATTATAAATCCTTAATTTAAGTGAGATAAAGAACCTCTTGTGGCCGTTCAAAAAAATAAAAATATAAATATAAAAAACAAAACGATGAAAAAAATAAAAGAAAAACCCTTGTCTTAGATAGCGAAAGTTGTATATGCAAGTTGTAAACGAGTGAATGACAATCCAATTTTGAATATGTACTATGAGTAGCCGAAAAGGCTAAAATATTATCTTTCCATCATTATTCTATCAACTAATTCCATACTTGTATATTTGCTTAAAAGTTCAATTCTATCTACTATTTTCAGCATTTATAATCAAATCTTGCACTCATCTCTATAATTATAATAAAAAAACGTTATATTTTCTCTCATTTTCGATTAAATTATACTTTTTTTTATATTTTTACCATTAAATTTTCTCTCTCCTTCACTCACAACCACTTTAAAAGATATTAAAAATTATAGAGATGAGAGTAGCTCCTCCAAATTTACTGATAAACAGTAAAATTTTCTATTTTTCTCTTTCCTCAACTCACAGCAATTTACAACCACTCACATTTTTCTACTTATCTCTTATCGAGCAAATCTAAGGTGAGTTTTCACTACTTCTCTAAAAGCATTCATCCATGGTTTGGCACTACATTATCCCTAGTTTGGGACCACATATATTCCAGGAAGGAATACCACTACTTGAATACTTTAGTTTAATTTCATGTCTATCGCGTGTAAACTCTAACTTGTTTTATTCGATATTTTAGTTATTCGGATATTTACATCCTAGATTTATTTATTTTTTAACATAAAACTTACACGTCTGGGTCAACTGATAAGCCAGATAAATCGACATAACTGATTATTATACTTAATTTATAGTTTAAAATAATAAAGTTTTAGACTCGAAGGCTTTATCATGCATGATCATGCTTGTGATTATGCTTCGTCCTTCCCGTGAACAGCTCTAAGGAGATAGTGGTTTAATAGTGTTTGGTTCTTCGCATGCTTGGTCGTCCGTCCGGTTCCCGCCTTGAGATACCTCTTATTTAAAATCAATCAAACAATTAATACTTAAGGCGTTTAATCTTAATGGATCCACCCGATAATGAAAACATTTTTTTATTATTATTTTATTCTATTCTACAACAATGTAGAATAGTAAAAACGTATTTTATTTTCAGCACCCTTACGCGGGCGGGTCAAGTTTTCACCCACGCGTGTCAACTTAAATGTGTTTTCTTTTCAGCACCCTGACCCAAGCGGGTCAGGTTTTTACCCGGACGTGTCAGTGGAAACGTGTTTTCTTTTCAGCACCCTGTCCCGGGCGTGTCAGGTTTCCACCCATCCGTGTTAGTTGAAACATGTTTTCTTTTCACCCAGTTCACCTCCAAATTCGGTCCAAACCCAATTTTATTCATTTGGGATTTTATTCTTAAACATTTTTTAAACTATGACCCACTACCCAATTTTATTCGTTTTTTAGGTTTATTACATGTTATGAGATAAGCGTTTTACTTCAAGTCTTCTACACCCCTAGCAAATCTTTTCATTATTTTCCCTAACCACTACCAAGGTCGTGGTTGGTTTTTCTTACGTAAAACCTCAATAATCTAATATAGATTTATTATGTCCCTAAGGACATAAAAGTTCAAATGGTTTAGTAGTTTAAAACCTATTTAGCCATAATTTCGCATCATAGACATGTTATTGGCTCTAAAGGTCGTTTTACCCAAATATTAGATATATCTCAATTGAGTTAATCTATTACCCAAATTTGACCCATTCGTCTTTAGTCGGGCCATAAGCCTAGGGCTGTAAACGATCCGAGTCGAGCCGAGCTAGACCTAGCGCGAGCTTGAATTTCAAATCGAGCTCACATTTAAGGCTCGAGTTCGACTCGATTAAAATTCGAGCTAGCTCGACTTGGCTCGATCTAGCTCGAACTAACAATGAATCGCAAAATTTACTAATTAAAAAGTCGTTAAAGATGAAACACTTTGTAGACTAAGGGCCATAATTGCAATATAACCTAACCAAATGGATAAATATTGTAACACCCCGAAAACGGGTTTGGTAATTAAACCAAATTAACTAAGGGTGAGCGGGTAAAAATACCATTAGTGGTAAAAGTTAACCTGTAAACAAAATAACTAGGAATGATTAACCTAGTTGATTATTTGTTGTTGTAAGTGATAAATATTGGATGATATTCATTCATAATTAAAATCTCAAACATGAGAGACCAAAAGGGGAATTACTGAAACTTGAATAATTAAAATATAATAAAAACACAACACACACTAGGTGTGTGCGTGTGTGTGTGTGCGTGTAACGACCAGGAGAAAGAACAAGGGAGTAAAATCCTTGTTCAATCATAATCCATCAGATTGGAGGGCAATTCGAACATTGAATCCGTGCATGAACGCATATTAATGATCACCTAAACTAGGGGATCATAAGGTATGCCAAAACTTTTAATTTGGTGATATTATGAATGTAGGTAGATTTCATGGATTTCAATCCAAGTATGAATTTCATAAATTGAAGTAAGATAAGAGATGTATACTTGCTTAGAAACAAACCCTAAGTAGAGTTTTAACATATTGCTATGATTTTGGTGTTTGGATTATCTACCACACATAGTTAAGTGGGTTTTGAATAATGAGGAAGAACACAAGAATTATGAGGATGAAAATGATATGTTGGATGTTGATGCATTGAGTTTAGGTGCTAATAGAACATTCTAACCATATTGATGTTATGGGTTGTATACACATTGCTAGTAGTTCAATTATAGACTTGATAGTAGTGGTATATAAATTCATGACCATGAGGTGTTTGAGGTAATGCCTAAATGAATATGATGAACTTATATGTTTTGAAGATAGTAGAAGTATTCTTCACTATCATAGTTATTGATTATGTGAAATATTTAGCACATGATATACATAATGATTGTTTGAGTAGTTAACCAAATGAGTTTTGACATGATTACAAGAAATTAACCTCCTTAGGTTAATTCGTATACATTAGAGTTATGGTATAAATTCTTGATGATTGAATACAACTGAATAACATGAAGTGTGAATACATGGCAAACTATTAGAATTTAGATACGTTGAGTGGGGATTAAAATGATACCCACCAAGTGTGTGTGATGAAATGCTCAAATGAGTTGTGGAGTTTATTAGTGCATTAGCGTATGCTATGAAAGTCAAACTGACCTATAATAGGATCAAATGGTAATTTGATATAAAGTTCGTAAGGTGGGATAGTCACAATAAATGATGAATAATCTAACCATCTTGTGAATGATAAATGGTAGTATTGACGCTTGACAAGCTAGGTGGAAGCTTGGGAAGAAGCGGGTCAAACAGATTAAGTACGCGGGGAAAAGCATAATTGGATGCAAGGTAAGTGAAGCATATATCTTTTAAATAAGATTATCTACTTATGTATTTGGTTATGAATAAGGAGGCCTAGTGTAGGAACGAGTTTTGAATTATGATGTTCCGATGCGAATCAATACGGGTCAGAACAAGTTAAAATGGTAAGAAGCCATAATAGGGCCAAGCGGGTCCAATGGTGATGTTATCACCATTTGAAAATAGAATTTAACGCTTGTTCGTTATGTTTATACTTACAGGAAAAGCATTGTGCATGATTATGTATTGCCAAGAATTAGCAAACAAGAAAAGTAAGGTATCGATACCGGGTCAATTTTTTTGACCCGAGCCAGATACGTGTAAGGATTTAAACTCTCGTGAGGGCTTGTGGTCCAACGAGAGACAATCGAGTCATAAACGAACATTTGATTACCTCGGGTGAGGTATATCTAGTAAATTGAGATTTAGATATTTTTACGTTCCTTGGAACATAATAAAATTTAAATGGAATATCAAATTAAAAGTGTTCACTTGGTCACAATAAGCTTTTTGATGTCCTTAATGGTAGAAGGGTTAAATTTGACCATAATACCCCTGAACGATGAATCGAGTAAACAACTCTTAAGAGTAGATTATTAATGAGTTTAATGATAAGTTAGACCTCTCTGGAAGTATAAAAGAGAGGCGTAAGACTTTTTGGCTTAATGCCTCCTAACAAGTCATTGTCGTAAATTATCAAACCGGAGGGTAAAATTGGAATATAATGATTTTTCTATAACAACCCATTACAAGTAAAGTTGTGGTATTAGATAAATAAATGTCCTAGTGTGGAAATAGGAGATATGGAGAGAATGGGTGAGATTGGAGCTTAGTGCTCAAATCTTGAAATAGGTCGAATAATTTTGCGCATAAACCGGGTAATGGTGGCGCATTTAGTAAAAGTAAAAAATCCGGGTTAAGGATTTTAGGTTAATTACGTAGATAAATATTTTACAGAGAATTAGAAACAAGTTTCATGTGAACAGATAAGTATTGAAGAAGTTACGGAAATTGTACATGAAAATGGGAAACTTGGAAATCTGCAGCCAGCTTGCCATAAGCTACGGCAGGTGGATGCTGTTTAAAATAGGGAAAGCATCGGTTTGGACCTTCGGGTTTAATTTGTTGCGTATAAACTCCTTATAACTAACATGTTTCATGATTTATGAAATATAGGTAATGGTTTGACGCACTGGATGACGATCAAGTTTAACGAATAACCGAACACGAGCAAAGTTTAAGCTTTCGCGTTTTGTTTAGTTGTTTACGAAACTAAACAATGATGACATGTTGAAATGTCTTAATACTGATGAAGTTTTGTGAAACTCGAAATTATGTATGGTCTTGTATTTGCATTATATATATAAATGAAAAAAATTTTATTAACTTTTTAGTTATTTAAGAATGAGTCTTACAAATATGGAAGTATAACTAATTAATACACTTTGTATTTTGTCTTTCTCTTCTTCTATACGGAGATACTCATTTAGTTTTGTCTTCTGAGTGATATGGGACAAAAAACAAATGAAGGATGTAATGGATTAATTACTAACTTAAGCCTTTGTCACCTTGTATTTTGAAAATTTTACTCAAGTTCCATGTTCATTTTCTTCAAATCATACTCAAGCCAAACAAGTTGTGACTATACTTGTATACACACACACACACATGGTAAACCTCATCGAGCCGGTTCACGAACTCACAAGCCGAGCCACGCCTAGCTCGAGCTCAGCTCGTTTACAAATTGAGCCAGTTTCGAGCCGAGCTATTTTGTAGCGAGTTTCAGGAAAGCTACGAGCCACGAGTTTTTCGAACACCCCTACATAAACCCCTACCGAAAACATAACCTTTTATACATACTTGTCGTGAGTCAAAACTATGACCCGTCATCAATATCTAGCGATTCTAATTACAATCCATGACATTTTATATCCAAACATCATGCTTACCTGTAAGTATGAAAACTTAACAAAAAGCACTAAATATCATATTCGAATGGGGATAACTTCACCATTCGACCGTTTGACACGGTTGTCCATTTGACCCGTTCTTGGCTTACTCTTTTTACATTTCAGATTAATCTTTATATTATTTATCACCATGAAGTGATTAAACATGAATTTCAACCAATTTGACCCATTATGGCTTACGCCATTAGGTCTCCTTTTCATATATGTTTGTCTAATCACTAACATGTGATTTACTTGTTATTTTACTTATTTGACTTGTTATGGTTTAAATCATCGGGTCTATTTTTTATAATTCGCTGGTTTACCACAAAAAAACTCACTTTTACTTGTTTGACACATTTTTGTCCGCATTCACAAGTGTTTATACCAAAAATTCATTTTCACTTGCTCGACCCGTTTTGGTTCGCATAAGCAAGTGTTTATGCAAAACTCATTTTTATTGTTTAACCCGTTTTGGTTTATACCTTAGGGTCCACATTCTAAAATTCTTTATTTGATCACTAAAATGTGATCTAACATAATCCTACCCATTTTGACTCATTTGGACTACACCATGGGTCTCAACTTAAACAAGGCATTGCTTATTTCCGTCTAATTAACATTTCTTAAATAGTGATTCTATTATAAGATGTGTAAGTTTTACTTACCTTGCCTCCGATCATGCTTTCTCGCGTCTTGACCTGCTTGACTTATTCATTTCCAAACTCTCACCTAGCTTGGTAAGAAACAAACATCATATAACATCAACAAAATGGTCATATTAGTCATCATACTAACCATCACCTGTATGCACATACAAAAATTTTCTACTTTTGTTTATATACTTGGTGTTTATTTTAGCACGAGAAGAGCCTCGGTTCCTTTGGAACAACTGTATGTTCGAAGTTCTTATTGATAACAAGGTTTGTTGGGTCAAACGGGTAAACATCGTAAAACATATCTAAAAACAAAAGGGATATATGTGCCCAAATTCTTACAACCTCCTTGAATATATTGTTATGAAGATTTCATTATTGTTTAGTAGCAGATAATCTTTTGTTATCACAATTACTACAACAATAATTATTTAAAATTTAAAGAAATGAAAAAAAGGGTTGGCATTTTGTTGCTTGTAGATTCAAAAGTTTGCCATGCGATTTCTCACATTTAATGAGACTTAAAGATTTATATTCTTAAAGCCTCAACCCTTTCTCTTCATTCTCCTGGTTGTTGTGACATAAGTGAAATTACATCTTTTGTTATGTAGGAAGCCTTTGGGTCACAAATCAAAAACATTATTCGAATATGAGATCATCCTTTCTTTTGACGCTGCAAATAGCTGCTGATGATTACACATTGCTTACATTTCATTGTAGCGACAGACTCAGAAATTATTTGCTAGGGTTGCGAATGAGGGGTTTTATCATATTTTCAAAGGGTGCGGTCGGGTTTTTTGCCTAAATTATATACTAAATTTTTTTCAATAGATGCGCTTGACTACTCACAAAGACACTTGGGTCAACCCTATTTCATTGCCAACTTACAACCCTTCTTGTGATAATGTGAAAAAATATACAACTTACAACACCAAAGAATTTTAGACAAATTGTGTAAAGGACAAAATGCAAATAAATAGTTAGTTACTTGATACAAATTTATCCAAAAAGTGACCCCTCTTTATAATTTTAACAAGACTGGTAGCAAGCATAAGAGGTTGAAACTCGGTCACTTAATTTCAACTACCGATAAGAGTATGCTTTATGTGAAATAAAATCCAATACCTGCTAAAATGGTGAATGATTATTTACTGTATATTAATAATAATCAACTTTTTTTACTTAAAAATCATTATTCTATTTTCTTACACATTTAACTCCTATATTTCGCTTATTTTATAACTTTATCACAAACATTTTCATTCATTATTTTCCTAACATTTTTTAATTTTCAATTTGGTTCTTTATAGTTTTCATATTTTACAAATTAGTCATTTTACATTTCGGTCTAAATTTTGCAAGTTAACACGTTGCAATGTGCCTGTGTGGTTTAACGTTTTTATGTTATTTGTTTTGTGGTTTAAGGCTCCGTTGTAATGCATTAGTCCTATTAGTTATTCTTTTATATATTTTATGATTCGGTCTAACTTTTGTGAGTTAACACGTTGCAACGCGCATGTGTGGTTCAACGTTTTTATGTTTACTTTTTTTCTGTTTAACGGCCCCGTCACAAACACATGTCCTAGATACTTTTGAAACTTGCAAGCATGAAGTCGAGCTTGCAGTAACTTCGAGCCAACCTCTTCCAGTTAATGACGATGATGATTCTTTAAAATGGGTCAAGGTCACATTTTTGTAGTACATGGTTCAAGATTACTACTTTTAGTTAACAAGTACGATTCAGCGAGTTAGGATTACCAGTTTTAATAATCAGATCAGATTATCATTTTTAATAATCGGGTCAGATTACCATTTTGAGCAAACAAGACAAGGGTTAAGGTTATCATTTTTATTTAGAGGGTCAAATTTGAAGCATTGGAAGAAAATGAAGTAGAACATGGTGTCATCTCTATAAGACCCTCCGTACTTGCACGTTGTATAGCGTCAGAACCCCACATCGCTTTATAGCGTCGGGAAACACTGCCCCAGACGGCACTATGTGGCGGTTCAGAATGAGGTTCGCGAAATTATAACGGCGTGGACATTATTCCATCTCACACACACAAAAACATATATATATATATATATATATTATATATATATATATATATATATATATATAAATTAAAGGAGTATAACCTACTATATATTTATATACCCCTTTTTTATACAACTACTACGCATCAAATAACCCACATGATGAAGACCCCACATGATGAAGGTGAAGAGGGTGACCACGCCTAAGTTTTCAACCTCCATATATCATCATTACAATTCAAGAGAACACGTGGCACAAACTCCAGATGTTGAACTCTTTTTAAGCATCTGCTAATGAAGGATAGGTAGTGAAAATCACTAAATTCGTAAAAAACAATAAACAGAACGAATATTTAGTGTAATTTTTCAAAGTTAAAAGTACAAAAAGTGTAATTTACTCGATGATCTATATACCTAAAAGACAAAAAATGTAATATATATTATATAATTAGTATTAAGCCCCTGCATTACAGCGGTTGTCGTAAAATTGTGTCAAGTAGCACTAATGCTATACCACTGTTAGTGACCAACAACAACAGAAAAGCTCGTAAAACAAAATAAATAAAAACGGAAAAAATAATGCCGCGCGAAAAGCAAACGCAAAATCTTTAAACCACGCACGCTCGTTGCAGATAAATTAAACCGAAACTCAAAACATAGAAAAAATAACTAAGTCAATCCAGGACCCGCGAGTTGCAACGAACTTGTCAAACATAGAAAATAAATGTGTTGCACGGGCCAATCAAATGAGAAAACATATGCAAAAAAATGTTGAACTCTACGTACATCACAAAAGATATTATTTTTGAATTAATTCTTTTCATATTAGTTCAAAATATGTTAATAATTTATTTGATATTAGATTTAGATATTAATAATATGATTAAAAGATTAAATGAGAAAATATCATGTTGAATTAATTAAAGTGATTTATTAATCTTAGATAAATATATGGATAAAGATAAATGATATATATGTATTAGTTATTAATATTAATATTAAAAGAAATATTAAATAATATAAATAAATTTATGTGGTTGAAGGAGAGAATGACATGTGGTATTATTTGGATTCTTTGATTATAAGTTAGATTAGATGCATATGATTATGATAAAAATAATTAAATAACACGCATTATATTTTATATCAAATTATTATTGTAAATAACTAAAAGCTAATTATATATATTAATGTATATATATATATATATATATATATATATTAATATATATAATAAATGTTGACTCCTAGCCTAACTCGACCTTATAAAATTATTCACGAAATAATCTCAATTTTTTATAATATCACTCACCATCCGAACTTAACTTAAGCTTAAAAATAGATCTTAAAATAAGTTAACCTCAACCTCTGGTTTTTTGAGGTAAATTTTTCTTGTTTACACAATTTAGCCTTTATTCACAAAATTGTTGTAAGAAATTATGATTTATGGAAAGAATTGAAATTTAGTTTAAGTAAATCTTTTTATATATTTCCCGAAATAAATACTGACGTTTATGGTAAATAATTCCCATGTGATTATGTGTTTTGAAATGCAAGCAACATTCATAACTGAAATTGATGAGCACAATAGGTGAGGTCCCCTCAAAACTTTTCAATATTTTTATATATCTTTTATTACAGTTACAATAATAACACCAGCCTCCTTCAGCTTTATTATCTTTTGAAAATTAAGTTTCAACTGATTATATCACAATGAATATTTCTTTTTGTATTTTTGTTATTTAAATAATACATGATCATGTAATGCCTCAAGTATCTTTATAATAATTAATTAGTTAGTTATATACTTTTCAACTTTTCCCCATTTATTTGTTATGTACAAGTAACTACTAATAATCTTAAAAGTGTATTGTCATATAGGCATGGTTTCACTTTTTATTGGAATAACTAAAAAATGAAAAAGTTCATGTTACATCACTGGCATGTGGGACTTTGACTTATTTGGGAAAAGACTACGTTCATTCAAAACGGCCAACTAGCAAGACTTACAATGGGATCTATTTTTATTCTATAAATAGCCGAGTGACTTGATATCTTGCAAGATCTTAGAGATATTGAATTTCCTTATTCGCGAACGTGAGCTCGTTTCACACTTTCCAAATGCAGTAACATGAAGTCATGATAATCCCTTGAATAACTCTATTTTTCCTCTGATCAATATTAGTTGTTTTATGCACGCCATCAGAAAGTCCCAAACTGAAATGGGAGAAATACCACACCATTGGCTAACATGGTGCCGAACAACCGAGGTCAAGTAGCACGAGCCACGAGGTCAACAAGTGAACGGTTGTTTCATCATACTTGCCACATAATCTGCAATCCACAGAGCCAACCTCCATACTTAATAAGGCTGTTAATGTCGGGATACGATCCATCTTCGCTCTCCATACTAAAATATTGGCTTTCTTTGGAACAAACAGAGTCAAGCAACCATCCAGCTCCATCCTCTTTTCCTGGCTAAAATCTTGTTTCCATCTTCATTTCAAAGTTATATTTTCGTCACTAGTGGTTTAATTAATCCAATAGGACTATAACTAACAGACTCTTTCATAAGTGTGTAGTGGTTTAACTAGAAATAAAAAATAAAAAAAGTTTTAAAATATGTGAATGATTGATGGTGAAGGGTGACGTGGAGGCCTTGACGCCTCCACTATATATAGTCTAAATGTAACGGGTTAACATAAAAATTAAATAAAAAAACAAAAAATAAGTGGCAAGTGTTTAATGTGATTTGTTAAAAAACAAGACAAAATGGTTTCACTTATTACGCTCCACCCCACTCCCGTTGTTCGCCCCATGACGGTGCCCTTCACCCTCTTTCATGCCCGAGCATGGCGGCGTTACTCCCATTTGGGCTGAGGTGGCGTTGGGCGCAAGGCGGTATCCATCGGTCTAAGGTACTAACCACCAGTTAATATGTCTCTCTTTGTGATATGCTAGGTGTTAGATGTCAGTATCTGAGCTGACAATGTTTTCATGGCTGGGTGCTGCTATGAAATTACGATCGGAAACCTAAGTCGAGGATCCAGTCCAGAGCTCGCAGCTCTGGACTTGACGAATTAGGGGTTAACCCTTCACCAACCTTGGCCCGGGTACATTACCGACCATCCACCTTGGAGGTCCTTTGTTTCTTCCTTGTATTATGAACAACATTAACAGATATGAATAGATTCCCGACAAACATAATACAAATTAGTGTTGCTTTACATCTATTTTCAAGTTTACAAAAACAATACAGAAATGATTCAGTTGTGTGGCTTTCTAAGCAGTAGAAGAAGGTTCGGGTGACTCATTAGCAGCTGCAGCCGCTCGTTTCTTGGCAAAATATTCTTCAGCACGGGCCAGATTCTTGGCGACTGATGGTTTGACCCATTTCTTTCGGCCTGGTAACACGGTCAATGAACAACCTGCAGCTTCAAGCTTCTCCTTAGCTTGTGCAGAAAAGGCACGGGCCTTAAAATTCAACTTTACACTCACTTCACCGTCACCAAGAATCTGAAAAGAAACAAAAAGTTGTCTGAATTTGTTGCATTTTAAACAATGAGATACCATGGATTAGATTAATTTTTAATTGTTCACAAACACACACACACACATAATTGCACATACTAAAGATGAAATGAAGAGTAAACACACAATTTCAAGTTCTTAATTATCGGCCGGATCAGTAAACCGCCAAAACCGAACCGTATAGATACAAAACAGGCCGACTTGCGTTGGTTTGGGCGGTTCGTTGGTTTCAACGGTTTATGAACACCCCTATGTATGGCACTGTACATTTGCCACCAATTTTTTAGATGTCTCTTATTCCCCTCATCTTTTGAACCCCTCATCATTCTCCACTGAGTGTTTTGTAACAAAATATAGCTTAGGTACAAATAAAAGACCGGTGTCGGTATACCAAATCAAATCGAAGAAATCAAAATATGAATCGAACCAGATTGATCATTGAAGTTCTGAACTTGAATTCGCTTTAGAGACCAAACCGATATTAGTATTCAGTTTTTTAGTACGAATTTTGAATTTGTGATAAATCAGTTTACAGAAAAATCTCAGTTTTTTAACGAACAATTATTAATGACTAAGAGATTAATTACAAAGCTGCTTGTTTTAGTCAGTTTAGTTCTCATAACCCTTTTGGTATCATGAAACTTTCAATCATTTAAAGCAGAATCACAACGTTTTTGGTAACAACTGCTGATAGACAAATATATGCATATACACATATAAAAAAGGTAAAAATCATGTATGACAGAGAATTAAGGACTATAAATATACCAGATGCTTTTTTATTTAAAAAATCAAAGAAAGAAAAAAAAGAAGCATCTTAAATATTCGGTAAAAACTCAAGTATAAATTTAATTTATCAAAAAAAAAAAAAAAAACTAAAGATAATGGCACCCAAAGCCTCTTTAAATCATTGGTGGCAAATATGTTCTTTTGGCATTGCTTAGTAACCAATGAGGGTTTGTAAAAGGCTTGGTGGTCAATTTACTCTTTTAGTATACTTAGTTAGCAAATTTGTGCTTTCAAACTAAAGTTAGACCACCTAAGCATTTGAGCCTGTATGCGACCGTGTATGCGCATGTAATAAAATTCTAGCCATGCGCGTGTAAATACTTGTTATTGTGCTACATGATTTTGTACCTTGAGAGGAAGTCTCCTTTCTCTTCCTGATGGTTTGATCAACCCCTTCTCTTTTAGTGACTCGAGTGAAACCTCTTCTCCCTCTTGAAATCCAGCAGCTTCGATGTCTTTCAAATTCACCGGAACGTATTTTGATAGCCCAGCATGCATACCTTAATTCAGTGGAACACATACTTATGATTAGCCCCAATGGAATAAAAAAGTTGGTTCAGGAACCGGAACCGATATTGAAACTGGATTAACTAGATCCGACCCAAAATGGAACACATACTTATGATTAACCTTAATAGAGCCCAAAAAAAACGGTTTGGGAACCACAACCGGTTTGTAGCCCAGAACTGGAACCAATATTGAAACCAGTTTGACTGGAACTAACCCAAACCGCGGTTGTAATCGGGTTGGGAACCTATATTTTAAAACCAGTTTGGAACCGGTCAAACCTGAACTGAGCCGATCCATACCCCCCCCCCCCTCTTCAAAAACCGGCTTTGACCAAGTTTGACCCAAACCCGAACCAGTTTGAGAAAAAGAAACCTGGTTTGTGCACCTCTATCCCCAAATTCAACTAAATCCTGACCACAATTTCCAACTCCCACCCAAACAAACCTTTCATCAAACACTTGGTGTGATACAGTAACCATCAAAAACCTTAAAAACTTCATCAAAACAATCATTTTAAAACGCTAACCAACAATATCTTGTTAATTACCTCCAGCAATACCCCTCAACTTCGGAAGTCGCCGGTAAAGCGGCATCTGACCACCCTCAAAACCCTTCCGAACACCCGGACCGGACCTCGACTTCTGCCCCCTCATCCCAAACCCACAACTCCCACCTTGACCGGCCGCGTGCCCCCTACCCTTTCTCTTGGCATTCTTTCTGGAGCCCGGTTGAGGGCCCAAATTGTCAAGGCGAAACCGAACATTGGAACTCACTACAGCTGACTGAATCTGTGCAGCAACAACCAACAGTTTCCGCGGTTGCACTCCATTTTTGTTCTTGTAATTCGGGATTGAAGGGAATTGGCAAATGCTGGATTTGAGATTTTTCACATTACCCTGGTTGTAACACATGAAAATTGTGTTGGAAATCAGGCCCGAGAATCAATAAACACAAATGGAAAAACGATTTTATGCCAACTCTCGGCTTCAACTCTTTCATTATTGTAAACTCAAAACAACTCAGACAACTAAAACTGAATACATAACAGACACAAACTAATCCCAACCCAACTCATATGCTTTTTAAATAATCAATAAATCTAACCAATGAAGCTAAACATTTAAACAAGTCCAAGTTATGCCCAATTGAAATCAATTTCCGACTCAAACAAACATTTCAACAAACACTTGGTGTGCATACATACTCTTAACCATCAAAAACCTTAAAAAAATCACCAAAACAATCATGCTAAACATTTAAACTGAACACATTATTCTAATCTATACTTTATCTCATTCTTTTTTACATCTTTTCAGAAAAATT
The DNA here is from genome assembly GCA_947069175.1 of Scalesia atractyloides. NCBI lineage: Eukaryota > Viridiplantae > Streptophyta > Magnoliopsida > Asterales > Asteraceae > Scalesia > Scalesia atractyloides. The sequence continues at coordinate 18,991,331 of CAMTDV010000027.1, forward strand.
GATCAGAATTATGTCTATCATGATTGAAATTCAAGAGTAAAATACAGAGAAGGAGGAAAGTACCTTGAAATTGGAAGAATGTTGGGCGATAAATGAGGAGGGTGAGGGTAGAGAGAGAATGGACGCCATTGGAGAAAGCTCGAGCTACTGCGAGTGGGTTTTGTGTTGAAGAGATAATGTTAACGAGGATAATGTCACTATGACAGGATTGTTCATTTTGGGCCGTTATTGAGAACAGGTTTGGGCTAACGGTTTGTTTAAATTAAGCTTCATTTTGGCCCATTACTGAGTACATGTTTTGGGCTAAAATAGATTTTTTTTGACTTGAATGCTATTGAAATTATGGATGAAAAAAATTGAGTACGGAATCTGATATGACATAAATATCCGAAACCGGATATTAAAAACATTGGATATGGTTTATCCTATGTATGCACAAAAAACTCGAACCCGGAAAAAAGACCTGGCTTTTTATTTACCAGGGTATTCTAAATCCCAACCCGAACCCAACCGAGGATAGGGTAGAGTCCGGTATGGTATGCGATGTGAGAACCCGAACCCGGGTTTTTTCTACCCATTGATACCTGGGTTTTATCTATACCCAGGGTTTTATAATACCCGTACACGGGTTTTTATAATACCCGCACCAGGTTTTTGGATATCCGATATCATTGCACCACAGAGATGTCGTCCAGCGCCTTTTTTAATGACTATACTGTAATTAAGTAGGTGTTTGACATTGATTTTGGGCAGATTTGAGCCACCCAAGTCCCCTACAATTGCTATAAATAGTAGTTTCATGTTTGAGTTAAGTTACACCATTTTGAGTTAAGTTACACCATTTGAAATACACCTAAAATCACAAAAAAGGCTCTTAAAATGTTTCTAAATCTATGTTTAATACAAAAAACACTGAAGTTAAAAACCTGACCTATACCGGAAACAAGGTTTTTTTTATACCTGCCAATAGGGTACTTTAATGCCCGGGTATTGAAAACCCGAACCCGGTACACCAGGTATGGTTTTCCTAGCCGATATCCGGACCTGAACCTGACATGGGTATTGCCAATACCCAGAAAACCAATACCCAATGATACCCGTACCCAGGTATTCGAAAAACCCCGGTTACGTGCACCACTAGTGTATCCACTTCTATACGTGACCCCAAACTAGGTATAACCGCTGCATCATTTTCATAGCTATTTTTTTCATGTAAGTCACTTTACCATTCGACGTGACTGTGTTAACACGTGGAAAGATCTAAGAAAAAAATGATTTTCGGATTTGAAAGCTTCAATACCGATGTAAATTTAAGTTGAAATGTTTTATCGGCTTCACACGGTTTACCTGAATCGTACCATGGTGTTGCCACCTATTAGATAAACCCTAAAAAAAATTGGGGTGTTGGATTGGCATGGCTTGACACGTTGCGAGTGTGGCCTCCATCAGGCCACCTAAAAAAAGTGGGGTGTGAAGAAGCAGCATGAACTAGCCGTCGTGGGGTGACATGTGGAGATATATATTTATAGGATTAGGATCATTTGTGAACAACTCTTGAAAATGTAATGAATGAACTAATCTTGACCATTGATTATTTTTTAGATTAAAAGGGTAAGATTGACATTAGCTCTTTCTCTCTCTCTTAATTAAAATCCCTAAATTTCTCATCTATTAATTCTCTCTCTCTCTCTTAATTAAAATCCTTAATATGAAATTTCTAACGGAACTAGGTACTGAACACCAACTGTCTCTCCTGGATACAAACCGTATATGAAACTCCTAACGAAACTAGGTCGTGGACTACAAAATAACAGATGTATCAAAAGTCTGTACACATCTGTATAAACTAACAACTGTGTATCTTGTATAAACTGATAATTAGCGAGACTGTACACATGTGTATAAACCAATAGCGGTGTATCTTATATAAATTGATAGTTAGCGAGACTGTACACATGTGTATGAACTAACATTTGTGTATCTTGTATAAACTGATACTATCGAGACTGTACACATGTGTATACACTAACAACTGTGTATCTTGTATATACGGAAACTAGCAAGATTTCAAGAATGTTTAATAAATTCAATTTACAAAAGACCTAAATACCCTTCTGTCAATTAATTTAAAAGGAAGTTACAACATTATAATTACAATATTGCCATTGTTTAAAAATCTCTAGATGATATAATCCAATGGCTCATATTAGTTCACACAGTTCACTCTCAACCTAGTGTTCACTCTAGAACCCTACCCTAAAAACACAAAATTATATAATAATAAACACAAAATTATATATATATTTAGGTTGTTGACATTTATATAATAAACACAAAATTATATTAATTTTAAAAAAAGTTACATAAAATCCTAAAAACTGAAAAAAAATCTACTTATTAAACCTAAAAACTTTAAAAAAATCATAATAAATCCTAAAAAAAATTACAAAGTACGGTAAATATTAAAGTGGGGAACCCAACGAAATTCCGCATTCCCATCGTGCCTATACGGGGATCTTGGCAGTGTTGCAAAAGTCGTTAGGCGGTCCCTGGTTGGCCGACTAGGGAATTTGGAGTAATCGGATAGTACTCGGGGAGTACGCGGACGAGGTATATAAAAAGAAAATTAATTGTTGTATATTATATATGTGACAACCCGTGCTTACCAGGTTAGCACCGTTCGTTTTCACGTTTATAAATTAATTCATATTCTTATCTTATTTGTATAAACGAATAAACTTACATGGCGAATTAATTGTACTTATTTAATTTGTAGTGTGCAAACGAATAGTCGAAACCAAATCCATATGATGTTGAACTGGCCCAAGCCGATTGAACCAAAGCATATGTCTTGCGTGTCGATTCAACCCACTCGCGTAACTCGAAACTTATGAGGCCGGAACAATAACACGAATATTATATATTTTTATTAGTTGACTAACGGTACATTTATATTAGTTGACGTTATGTAAAATAGTAATAGTAGTGAACCAAAGCATATGTCTCGCTGTCGATTCAACCCACTCGCGTAACTCGAAACTTATGAGGCCGAAACAATAGCACAAATATTATATATTTTTATTAGTTAACGGTACATTTATATTAGTAGTAGTAGTCCATGTTCCCCTTGATCCAAGTTCTAGGCCCAACCCCATTTATTTCCTTAAACCACCCAACTTGATAATTTTATATATACGTAACATGCATTTAATAGTATAACCATCACAACAAACTCCACAAAAAAAACCTTACAACCCTACTTACGAATCTTAAATCCTTCCTCTGCATCTCTTTTGTCTACGCAAGTCAAGAGCACAAGGATTCCAATCAATTTTAAATTTCAAGACTACATCCAACCCCTTTAATCTCTAGGTATTAAAATCTTGTGTTTTTTTATTATGTCTATAATCGTTCATGCAAGATTCGCTCATTAGTAGTTCGCACCATGCCTGCGATTATGAAATCATTACTCGTTATGGATGTTATCATGATACATGCACTCTATGTTGTTACGAAATCATAGATTCAAGATGATTAGATTGTTTATGAGTTCGGTTAAGTCACTAGGGTTTTAATGATGGGTTGAACCTTGTGTTTTGTGACATTATTAGATGGTCATGCCTGATTTTGTTGAGTTATATTGGCTACGTTTTTTTTTCTACTGTGATGATGATACTTGTTGTTGGACGATTTCATATGGTATAGAGTTAGTAGAAATCGCGTTGTTGGTGTTTTATGGTCGAACACGGGTTCGAGTATGTCTCGTGGGTGTGGTTTATGTGTTTAACTCGGTGGTTAGTATAAATTGGTAATCACATGATCTATTCTATGATACAAACCTGCTGTGAATATAGTATATGGTTATTGGGTTCATAAATTGATCGTTTGTGGGGTTCGGGTAACAAAATTTTAGTCCAGAACGTTACAGCCGACTTTAAGCGGTTGTAACCGGGTCCAAATTTATCAAAAACTGATGTTTCTTCAGGAAAAACCTTTCAAACCCAACTGAAATCGCATTTTTTTTTACGTCATTTGGTAATTTAACTGATTTATTCCATGTCAAAGGTCCAGGCTGCATTTTCTGTTAGAATTTGCAGCCCATTACGAATGTCATAACTCAATGTAGGGATTGATTTATGATCTCAAACTTTTATTGTATGAAGTTCCAGAAGGTCATAAAAATCTCCAACTAGAATTTTGTAAAAAGAATAAACGAGGATTTTTAAATGATTTTTTGCGTAAACTGTCATTCGAAAGTTCTAGATCAGACCTAGGTGTAGAGTATGATTTTTAGTGTTTTTTGTGTAACGATTCAGGTTATGAGAAAAATACACAAGTGTTCGCGAACTAACTGGCACGTGGTGTTAAAATATCATAATTTTATGAGTTCTTTTAATATTTTAAATAAATTCCGAAAAACTGCCTAAAAACTAACATGAAACTGCATTAAGCTGAAAGTGTTGGTGAAAGTGTTAAATATGCTTATATGTTGCAACAAAGTGTTATATGTTATTAGAAATGTTAACGAGAGTCTAAGAATGCGTTATATGGAATTAGTCAATCACTTACACTAACTTACCTAAACGTGTAATTCCATGACAACGTGATTTTGTGACTATGTGTTAGACTACGTGTAGGATTCATAAATTAAACTAATTGAAACAGTAAACATATCAGGAAGAGATTGACTTTCCTGATTTCCTCTCAAGTTTACTACCGAGCAACATAAGGTGAGTTCACAACTCTTTTCTAAAAGCATGCGTTCCTGGTTTGGGACAACACTTTTTACGGTAGCCCTGGTTTGGGCTACGTGCGCGTCCTTTGTGTGGACCACTGAAACATGCTATCCACGGGAGGTGGATAGTACACTTAGACTAAACGAAAAACTCTATCATGAAAGCCCCTGTATTTTACCTATTAGATTGTCGGGAGGGCATACGCGGGGTATTAGTTGATAGCGCTATTAGGTTTGACAAACCTCACACCGTGCTGGAGGCCCGGAGTGAACTTCTAACCTTCGCTCTTGCTTTAATGTTGATAGGCATTATTGAGGGCACAAACGAAACGTCAGCATTCGGTACACTGTTTAGTCATATGATGAGGGTTAGCTACCCGTGTCATACTTAAATCAAAACGTTGTGAACTTTACTTTTACTACACTCAAATTTTGTGAATTCGCCAACTTTATTGTCAACACGTAGTTGCATGCTTTGCAGGTCAGTAGGTACATCTTTGGACGGACATTGCAATTGGCTGGAGTGGGTGGTTCATTTAAATGTATTGTTTTGAACATTTATTTAACTTGTAGTTTTAAGTTCTTGATGGTTTTTAACTTTATTATCCGCTGCAACACAAACTGTCTTTTGAACAAATTAAAACCTTATCGCTAATCATGTTGATAGTGATGCTTTTATCATTTTAAATGGTTGGTTTAGCATGATTAGTGGATTGATCCTCTGGTCAGTCACACGCCTTGCGGTAAAACCCGGCATGTGGAATTTGAGGGTGTGATAATATATATGTTATAACAAGCATAATTCATGTCAAAATGAGTAAAATTTAAAATGAAACATGTTTGAAGTTCAAATCTCACCGAGTATAATGCCGAGTAGTCTGAGTACAAGGCCAAGTAGGTCGAGTAGCCGAGTACAAGTCCGAAGTATTCTAAATACAAGTCCGACTTGTCTGAGTACAAGGCTGAGTAGTCCTAGTACAAGGCCGAGTAGGCTGATGTTGACTGATTTTGACCTCCGCCGACTAGTCAAGTCCGACTAGGGTAAACTCGCCTCGGAGGTGGTCCGAGGTCCGAGTACTCGCCGAGTACAAGGCCGAGTAGGCCGACTTTTACAACAATGGATCTTGGGGATCTCGACCCGATCGTCGTGGGTCAAGACGGTCGAAGCAAACTTTAAACGGATCAAACTTTGGTTTGAGCTCATGTCACTTATGTTGACACGCGTTCAAGTTGTGACGCGCGTTCCCGACACATTGTTGGTATTGCTGAAACGCTTATATCCAATAGGCGGTTTGACCGCGACATAGGGTTCGCTGTGCGTCAACGATCGACGTGACTAGTGCTATTTTCTCCTTCTCGGTCCAATGAACCATTTTCGTTTTTTGGTGTGGTTTTGGATGAAGATTTGTATTTGATTTTGGTTTGAAGAAAGTAGATGTAAACCGCCATGGCCAACAGCCAGGCCGAACGACTACCCCAAACGGTCATAAGTCCCCAGCCAATCCCAGTCATCCACATTATTTCTCCCCCCGTCAGGCTTTAAAGACACGCCAACGGAGCAACGCCGTGACTAACGCTAACCTGATATGAATTAACTGGCGTTGTTTGACTTCCTACGCTCCCAACCCATACCCCACACGGATTATGATTACATTTGAAATGTTTGGGTAGCCCCATCCCACAAATAATTCATCTCAAATTTTAGATAACATATTTAATACTTTTACATTAAATGTGCTTATTTTATTTCACATATCAACCAAGCATAATAATTAGATATTTATATATCTTATTTTTCATTTCAACCAACTCCAATTTTTAAAGTAAAGAAGGGAGGGAAAACAAAAGAGTTGCAGGTGAAAGGTATGTCCCACTAGTCGAGCCATAGTACATATAAAATAAAAGAAAATAAATGCTTATGTTTGTAAAAAAATCTACATTTCCTAAACAAAACAAATACGGTGATTTTCAAACATTTTTACTTTATAAAATAAAAGAAAATAAATGCTTATGCTTTTAAAAAATATACCTTTCCTAAACAAAACAAATATGGTGGTTTTCAATCATTTTTACTTTATAAAAGAAGACAAGCACAAGTACGTAGACAAATGTATTCAAATTGATTGATAGACCTCTTGATTGATCCAATATAATACAAACAAATTTTGTTATATATAGGCTTCAAAAGGAGGCAAATTGCCTTCGATTCATACTTAACAATGAAAACATGTGATTCTAAACGAATATAGAACCTTAATCTTCAATCGACACACTAAGTTGCCTTAATTGTGGTGTGGAGAATTTCTTGGAACTTCGTAATTATGATATTACATCATTGAACAATTGGCCCTTGATAAACCGAGCTTTTGAAACTGTTAAAACTTCCGTAAACAATGACTAACAATGGCGAAAACCAAGAAGTATGAACTAATCGATGCCAAATAAAGTAATTACTATACATCCATTATAGTTTTCACATTTTTAAGAGATACGTTTCTTTCTTCGTAAGACTGTCTCCATCACCTAACACTTTAAGGGCTCCTTGCCCGTTTCCACCTCATCCTACCCACACCAATTTTTCTACTCTCCTACTTCACCACCCTTTGAGACGTGCATTTCACCCATAGACGCCACTCCAACTTCGACCTTGGAAGAGTGTTACCACATGGTCTATAGACGGGCTTCCCTCAACCAGGTCGAAGATAACGTAGACATACTAAAACTCTAAAAAGTATTAAATTCATTATTTAAAAAAATCTTACAAACCCTAACACAAATACCCTAATTATAATACAAATTTTATTTAATCATATTCCTCATCAACTAAAACTACTCAAAATTTCTATTATTCTATAATTGTAACAATCAATCAACCAACCTCATCACACACATCACTCCACATAATCAAACACCATCCACTACCACATTCCACCACCGACAACAACCTCAAAACCCTCCTCGTAAAATCCGGATCCTCGTCCACATCAAACACTCACCGGTCAGAAATCAAAGAACCATGTTTTAACAAATCATATGGGGCCCACAACCCATCCAACGGACACGCCCGTTTTGAATCCAATCTCAACCACGGTTTCCCTTTCCCACTCCAATGGAGCAAACTGACCCGACCCGGATGCAAATCTCTACACAACCCTTTAACATTATCCCCACCCAGCCCGTGCTGGTTCCACCGGTGCTCAACGGCCTCCACATCCCCCGCAAACACGAGCAGAAACGGCGGTAGCGAACCGAGCTCGTATATTCGATATATTTTTTGTATCTCCATCCATCGTTCGAGTTTTTCGGTTACCTTTACAGCTCTCCATTTAACGATATCGATCACCATTACGCCCGTATTGAAGTAGCATGGCTTTGCACGGGCGTGTTGGAACACACGGGAGAAACTCGGGTTTGACCAGAAGTTTTTGGTGAAGTAGTTGGTGAAGTTTGCGTGGCAGTATTCGGGTGCGCCGAGCACGTGCGAGTTTAGTTCGATCTCCCAGAGCTTTACGACGTCGTCGACTATGATTACGTCGGAGTCGAAGTAGATCACGCGGTGGACGGTGGGCGGGAGGAGGTCGGCGAGGTAGATTCGCGCGTAGTTTAGCGGTTGGTCTAGTGCGCGGCGGATGGAAGTGGAGATTTTGTTTTTGACACGGGCCGTATTGAAGTGGTGGATGTGGAAGTTGAGGTATGGGAAAGTGGTAGTGATTGTTCGTCGGAGAGCGGTCGAGAGACTGTTAGTGGTAAGGAAGTGGAAAGCCGTGTTTTCTGGGCATGTGGAGTGTTGGATAATGGAGAATACCCCCGCGATTGATCCGCGGAGGTATGTCGCGTCCAGGGTCATCGCGATGTGGATCAATGTGTCGTTGCATTGGTTTCCGTTGCGAAACGCGGGTGCTTCTTGGAACTCGGGTAGGCGGAGTGCGGTGGCGGTGTAGAGGAGGATGAGGAGAGTGGTGGTGGTTAGGAGGTGGAGTTTTGGTGGCATGGTGGGGGTTGGAGGTGTATGGGAGGATAAGAAGGTTGAGGGTATAAATGAAAAGTTAAGGAAAGATGTGGGGTCATATGTGAAATATATGGTAGTGGAATGAAGAATAGAGAATAAATAAAGAGCCAGACTGGAATTTGGTTTTGGTGTTTTGTGTCCCGTGATTAATGTTGGGTGGTGAAGAGCATGGATCTTGTGTTATTACGTCCATGGAAACTTTTAATGGGCCTTAGGTTTGTCAGCTCAATCATAAAGGTAAAGACAAATATCGACGGTGACAATCATCCTAGTACTAATCCAAGAACAGCATATTTAACTGACGAGTTCTGATGAGATTCACAACTAATGCGTCTAAAATGTGTTGGTGATATTCGAGGCTCGTTATTAGTTATGAACCAAACGCCGCTCGTGACATAGTCGATGCAAGATTCGTGTAGGGTGTTGTTATGTGCTGGTCTGTACAGGATGCTATCAATGCTCCATCTCCTATTTCGGGTTTTAGAGTAGATAAGAACTCATCTTTGAATATTAGGAGCCTATAGTTCGAGACTAGACCGTATGTGTTTGGTCATGCCGGTTCTATGCCAATTCTGATTAGAACCGGCTAGATTTAAGGAGTGCACGCACGCATCGGTTAACTAAATTTTTTTTTAAAAGTATGTATATGTATACTTTGTTTATGTATACATGAACCATGTGTGTATATATACACTTATATACATAGATATTTTTTCTCATCTCTATATATAATATACTAAAAATGGAAGACATCTTTGTTTGTACATTTAATGACTTCTTATCTTTTATGTCTGTCTTTATTTGGTGAGAAGAATAATATTTAATTATGAAAAAGGAATCATGAAATAATTAACAAAATCTCATGGTATTTAAAGCTTCAAACACCACGAGTGGTGTGTATATATTTGTACAAATGTCTTTTATTTTGACATGTTACAAAACAAGATCATAGTCCAGCAAACTATATATGCTAGACAATCTTTTAATCACTACAATATACATAAACATAAAAGTTACATGTTTACGACTAAATTTTGCCATGCTTTTAGCGCAACGCCTATCATACATAGTCCACGCTCACTCCTATAAAAATAATTATCCACGACCGTTAAAAGAGTAATCATTCGCAAATCAGTCATTAAACCTAGTTTTTAAGTAGTGGTTTCCCTTGATATAAAAACAAGTTAAAAATTGAATATAGATTTAACAAAACCACTTGTTATGATTTTGTTTGTCATGTTTTGCTAGATCATGAGATCATATAAAAGTCCTTACTAACAAATTTTAATAAAATTATCCATTTACAATTGACGGCCTAAGTTTGAAAAGGTAAAAGTCTTCACTTTTAACGGTTGAAAGGGAAGATAGCATTATAGCAAGTTGATTTTTCTTTTTCCAAATTCAAAATTATTTCAGGCAAGTGGTTGGAGAACTTACTCAAAATGTTTGAATCCATAATTTTTAAATTCAAATAGTACGAACTACAAATACACATATCTACTTCTAAATATTATTTATAGAACTATTAAATATTATACTATATATTAATTAATATTAATTAGTAAAGTCATGTATTTATTCACATATAGAACGTTATCATGGTTCCCATTTTAACCCATCCATCCACATATATAGGTCAATTTTTGTACATATGATTTTTACGTGTGATGCATATGGAATATCCAAGATGCAACAAATGTACGTTAGGGCAAGTGTATACACACCTATTAAATTAAAGGTTTTAGACGCACCATTATAATGGTTTGAATACACCCTTATAATTGCACAGTTAAGTGACTTCAGTCATGCATTACATCGGATTTTGAACAACTTGGATGCACTATTACATGTTAGATACATTGTTAAAACTAGGTTTAAGCCCCACCACATTGTGGCGGGCCTGCAATCCTACGCGTTAATTTGTCGACAGATCAAGCTTGCTAATCAAATACAATTCATATCATAACATTGATTGTTACTAAAAATATTACAAAATTAATAACCAATGTAAAAACTATTAAAACAACTAAACATATTAGTTCTTGTTAACATTTTTAGGCTGAACATGACGCGCATAAAGCGATTATCTTCCGAACACACTTGGTTAGCTTGCTTAACTTCTCGATAATCCTACGGTCGGACTCGATCACATCTTCAAGTAGAAGTGTAAGGCGCTCAAGAACGTCTATCTCGTAAGTGGAGTTTGACATTTTTTAACCTATCAATTTAGAAACGAATTAGCCTATAATTTTAATTTTTTTCAAAAGGATTTAAAAGTAAAGTGATTATCTTTTGGTAGTTTAAAGGCTCATGTACATCATTTTAGCGTAAGGCCTTTCTGATGTAAATATGTAATTCGTCAGCGTTAATATTTGACCCAATAAACAAAAGCAATAAAACAAGTAAAAAAAGAATTAAAGTAATTGTCTATAATAAAAATGCACGTGGCATGTTAATATATTTATTTAATAGACTCAGAAAGTTTATCTTAATCGGGTCACACTTTATAACATTATACTTCTAACATTATAGCCAATCAACACGTCATGTTACAATCACCAAGTAGTTTAATATACATATTTATATATTATCAATATGCAACAATCAATCCTTGGTAACAAAACGCGGCTATAAGAAATATCACCCCACCAAATGTCTAGCACTATCATAGCTGTTATAACAATTTAGTATACAGAATTTCAGATGTCGATAAAGCCACCTTCATCGATTATTTAATCGACACTTACAAGAATTCAAAATGATGCCAACAACAAACAAAGCACACAAGCTAAAAGTTAATGATGCCAAACCCCAACAAAGCACATTTTTAGATACCCACACTTAAAACAAATAGGAAAGTCAAACGTACAAACACAACACGCATAAGAAAACAATAAAAGCATGAAGTACAAGGCAACTTAGCCTAGCTATGTTGCAAATTGATAATGTATAAATAAATATTGAAAAATGAAACTAGTCCGAAAATCAAGATTATTCAAAATCGAGGTGTCTAGCACACATGCCTAGGAGTTTAAGGCAAACCATTTCTACGAAGTCATAATATATAAAGGGTTTTTTACACATATCCCCTTGCTAAGACTCCTTATTACACATTTACCTAATCCACAAAATTAATTACATATTTCCATTTTTCTTGTAAATTTGCCTTTTTACCCTTCCCTTTTTTGTAATCCCTCATGAAAATGATATGACACGATAGTGTTTCCCCTTCGCTTTCGCAAATGACACAACATTTCTTCCCCCTTTGACACACTCCACTTGGTACGACGCACTCTAGTTTGACGACAACAACCTGGTTCCGCACAACTCTGGTTCGCCGGCAAAAACCTAGTCCGGCAATTCAATGTTTGATTTTTTGTTGTCTTCCAAGTCTTGTAGCGATTCAAGGTTCCATTTTGCCATTATTCTATCCGCCATTAGATTTAAGGTGTGATTTTGCAGTTAGATTCTTGTTGTTCGCTTCTTCTATATGTTTATGATTATTGTTGTTCCATCAAAAATCCAACCATTCAAGGTACTTGTCGTTCGCTCATGATTTGGTTGTTCGATTTTATTGTTTTATTCTTGTTTGTTTATGGTATTTAAGTCTGAAACTATATGGTATTAGCGCCTATTTTGCTAATTTTTATGTGGCTTTGTTTGGGGAGTTCCTTTTTGATCCTTTAAAATGAGGCAACGTGTGCCATTTGTTGAACAATTTAGCTACTCATGCCCTTTCAAGAACTTATTGAAGAAGGAAGGTAACCCTTTGTGAGTTTAGATATCTACGAACCCTAAAATTAACATTTTATGTTTTTTAGTGTTTCAAATTATGGTTATAATAGCAGCCTTTTTGTATGATTAGGGGATACATTGGTGTGACAAATGAAACTTCATATGTAGTTGTTGAATTCATTCATGCTGTAAAAACTGAATGCGGGTTCATTTAAATAAGTTTTGGAGCATGTGGTTGTCATTAAACATATCTATCGCTCACAAAATCCCATTAGAAGAGTTTGGTATATGATATTAAGAGCGATAGTCGGCTTTATTGAGCATTTTTATTTTTGATTCTATTTGATAATGTATAAATAGCTTTTTTCTATGCTTCTTATTAAGTTAGATTGTTCTTTTGATTGTATTTATCACGTTTTGAACGTTGATTAATTTTAATGAAAAATAAATATGTTATACATATGGTTTAGGAAGAGGAAATGTGTAATTGAATTTTATAGTTGGGTAAATATGTTATAAGCCCTCTTAAAAAGGAGAAATAATAAAAACCCTGGCATTGTAGGCACAAACAACCATAACCCTCAACAAAACATCAAAACATAGAAGCTCAGAGACTTAGGATGGCGGCAACATATAATACCAAGCCAAATCCTAAGGCACCATCACAACAATGGCTCTCGAAGGACCAATAAGTCAGTTTCATCAAGCCAAACGGTTTGCATTTCAGCAATGTTGCTACAAACAAATCTGTTTTGAATTAGTTAGGCTAATCAAGTTGTACATCATCCATCAACAATAAATTAAGACCAAAATATAGTATGCAAATTATACTTCATACCCAAACAACGATAATTAACATCAAAACAACCATAAAACAAAGCTAATAAGCTATACCGGCTGCAATCAAAATTACCAAGTCAAGTCCAAAGTAACATCATAGCTATTGGTCTCCAATGAGACTTAAGTCATCTTCATCGACCCACTAAACAACAATCACAAAAAATATGTAAATCCATAGCTATTGAGGGTTTAGACAGAGAAGGGTTTATCGTTGAAAGTTTGAAGGTTGAGGGTTTGTACACTGACGAGATCGTCAACAGTATAAGGTCCCACAGGTTCTGTCGGAAACGGATAACCACCCTCATGAAGTTTAAATGTGGTGAAATTGTTTGAAATGGAGAAGTTAAAAAGGTTGTAAAAAAGTTATGGTGGAATGGTTTATTAGAGATTGTAAATTGGTTTAAATAGTGAGGTTTAATGGTTTAAAGTGCTTTTTGTTGATTGATTTTTTCTTTTTTATAAATCTAAACGGTCAAATAACTGTTGAATGACACACCATCATTCAAAGTTTATCGGTTATCACTATCTCAACATCCTATCCAATAACCTCTATCCGAGTGACTGACGTCGATGTTGCTGGTCGAGTAGGGTCTACCCGATAGCACATCCCCTTTATTCATAACACATTGTAAGTCTCGTTTTCATCGATATGTCAAAGTTATATTCCGACGTCCAAGTTTAACATCATTTATACAATTTATCTAACAACGAGAAATTAAGAAAACATATTCAAGAAATCTAAAATTCAAACCATATTTATTTAACACTTACTTATGCTTAGATAAATTACATTATAAATTTTCATTTCAAACATGGTTTAGAACATTCACAAACCAAGACCCTCGTGCACTTTCCAGTCGAAGTTGGATCCCACTCTTGTTCGCACTTTAAATTACACAAGAAGGTAATACAAATAAATTTATATCTTTTGGTACAAATTGCGTTTACTTCACTTGGTAATTCACTTCCTGTAGTCATGCATGCAACAACTATTTTACTTTTTTCTTTCTTTTTTTTTTTGGAAACAACGGATTGTAATATAAATACAATGAAAGTAAAAACTTACCATGCGCAGAAGCGATTATGTTTGCTACTAGAAAGCAAAACAAAATCGAAACGTTCTTCATAGTTTGACTCTTTGAATGATTTTTCTATCGAAACAAGGATTTGGATGGATGCATATATACACATGTGCGAATTATCGAATTTAATACATCTGTTATCGACACGTAAAAGACATACTATATCAGATTGCCTAAAGGCTTAACAAACGTATTGAATAAAAAGATATACTGGTTTAGGAAATCTCATTTATGTTTATTAATGTCATGCATCGTATCTTAATGTAAGACACATATACAGATATATATATCTTTAATGTGTTTATTAAATATACTTACCTAGGTTGAATAAATAAACTTGTTAAAGTCATTAGTTTATGTGAAGATTTTGTTAAAGCCATTGAAATGATTTGCTACGTGGTAGTATATAGAATATGGAAGGCCTGTAATGAGAAAATTTTCGAAGGAATCCCTTTTCGGGTGTTAAACATTGTGGATGCGGCAGAAGAAGAAGCTTTCTTATGGTTGAAACAAAGATCCCCATTCGGAAAGCTTGTATGGGAAATGTGTAGAGATTTTAATGTGAGAGACATTATAATGTAATTTTTCCGTTTTTAAGACTCCTAGCTTCTTGCTAGCCCCGTCTTTGTTTATATATTTTTTTTATAAAAATGCCGCCGTTAAAAAAAAGATATCATCAGCCATTGGTCAAACAAAAATAATAAAGATTAACAATTATAAATAAAAAATAATAAACATTTAAGAATTATAAAACCATATTTTAAAATAAACATATTTAAAATCTTTGGAGTAAGTTTTAATAAATTATTAACATAAGAAGATTTACTTTTTTTAGACATTCATGTCTTAGGTAGTAGTCATCCACGCGTTGGCTAGGATGCAATTGGAATTTGATATGTATGATACACCATAACAACTGATGAATAAATTTGTAGTATGAAACAAAATTATATTTAAATGTGTTTTGTTATTTGCATCATAGCTTGGTGTTGAACATCATATATAACGATAAAACGATAAGGTAATCGCCAAAGGTCAAAAAGGGTAAACTGATAGAAACTCAGTTGGTCTCGGTGTAATAGCAAATGAAAAAGAAAATTCAAAAATATGTCAAAAAAAGGTATCACTTGTGTGTTCATTAAAATCATTTTGAAAGATAAAAGCCTTTTAATTAAAACGTCTTATGTTTTATTTATTGGACTTAAATTCCCAAAAATATATTACCGAGTTTAGCCGCGATCCTTGACATATATGCTTCCATGGTGATCATTTTATTATTCAAACATATTTGGTGTTATAAATACATTGTTCATACCAGCACTAGTTTTTTTATACATGTTTATTAAGAGCTTATCAAATGTCCAAGGTTCTTAAACCATCATCATGTCTAGTATCTCCCCATCATTTGACGTTGCTTTTACTTTAAGTGCATCTCCATCACGGGTCGTGCCCATGGGCAACGTGAAAGATCCACTAGTAATTTCCCATAAATTAATCCCCAATGATTTGTCTTTTCGGAACGAAATATCAAACACAAATTATATAATTGGTATACTATATTACAAATATAATCTAATCTAATTACGCATACAATAGAGCATTTCTAAACCCCAAGTAATTCTATATTTTAAAACAAAATAACCTCATTTATACTAAAGATACGATGAAATTTCAGACACACATATTACTTGTCACCATAATAAGTTGTCGTGTCTCATCATTCATCAACACTTTATCCTTCTTCATCCTCTCACCAACAATCAATGGCATTTTACCAGCTTTAACATAAACTTTAAGAAGCAAATTATATAACTCTGTACTCACAAAACCAGCACGACCGTCACCAAAACTTCTTCGGCACCATACTCTTCAAGCAACTTATACACTTCTCAAACAATTTTTAGACCTGAGTCCGACTTCTTCATTGACCCGATCGCTTTTTTAAAACATTCTAGAACTTTATCCATTTGTTTTTATGTATATATTGAAAACGCGAGACGGAAAAACCCTCGGGTAAGTCGTCTTCTTTATGGATGGTAAAACCTAAAAAAAGTTGTTGTGAAGGTAACAACAAAAAGAATTCTACCCCAAAATAACAATGCAACCGATCAGAACAAATGCGGTTGTCGTAGACGACTCTAGGAGGTTGAGGTGGTAATGGTTGGTAGTGCAGTGTTAAAGAGAGAAGCTAAAAGCTTCAAAATGAAGCCACATCCCAAGAAAGAATACCTTAAGATACCCACATATAAAACACATAGCAAAGTCAAAGGTACAAACTGAATATATAAAAAACATCAAAGAATGAGGTACAAGGCAAGACAGCCTAACTAACTTTGTTGCAATGTGATAATATAGAAATTGCTTTAATCACACGAGCCGAGTCAAATATAATACATTTTCGTGCTTAGTTTTTATGTATGTTTCAACTATTAATATCTATCTTAAAAACCAAAGTCGGGGCCTTTGTGACGGACCAAAACAACCCCTACACATTTAAAATTGACACTTCCGCTACACTTTCTAAAAACTCATTTTCACCCCTTGAGTTTCTAACATGTCAAGTTTAACCTCATATCTTCATTCTTTAACATAAGAAACACTATTATTTTACGTACTTTTTTTATGTACGTGTCGGTATAAATTAACATTATGACGTAAATGGTATAAATTAATGTTTCGATGTAATATGTTTCGGAATGAGTTAGGTCGTATATAATACATTTCCATGCTTATTTTATTGTACGTTTTCAGTTGGTGTACGTTTTGATATAGATTAAAAACACACTATCTTTTGGCGTGCTAATTTGTTTGTACATGTCTGTGTAAATTCATATTTCGACATAAACAATATAAATATATGTTATGATGTGTTTTTTTTTGAGAAACGAGTAATGTCAAATATAATATGTTTTCATACTTATTTTTATGTACGTTTTCGGTTGGTCTACGTTTCCATGTAAATTTATTTGGAAACGGGTCGGGTAAAATATAATAAGTTTTCATTCAACGACATAAATTCGAGTTACTGTACCATTTTCATGCCACTAAGTCTTGATGCAAAACCAAGTGTGGCGTAGTGGTTAGGTGAAACACCCCGCTAAACGAACCAACCCGGGATTGATTCCGTTTCTTTTGTACGGTATAAGTTCTATCTGTCACACCCCGACCCACAGCGGAAAAGGTGATCGGGGCATGATTGGGTTATCATCAAAGCTCATGACATTTATTATAACGTTTCATATTCATTATTACAATTTAAAGGGAAACATACAATCTTAATTTCATCATGTCCTAAACATCATTCTAGACTTCATTGTTTTCTTATAAGGCATTTCCTATGTTTTCCTTGCTTCATCCTGTTTACCTGTATCATGTGTAAAAATGGTTTTTGGATCAACAAAAAGTTGGCGAGTGAATCCTATGAAAAGCATTTGAACAAGTTTATTGAATTGATTATAAAATAAAGTGCACAACCACATATGAGTAAATATAGATGTAACATATTCATAAAACACTTAATATCAGATAATGCACACACATACAATAATAAATTGTTTTGAGGCACGCGTTGCTCAACCCGTCTCTCACGAGGAACTGATGGGCCTAATGAATGAGTTTTGAGGCACGCGTTGTTCTACGAACTGATGGGCCTAATGAATGATTTGCATACAACTTGACAATATGAAAGACATAACTACAAACAATATTTACACTCTAAGTTTAGATCACAATATGGTATGGCACAAGTTTAAATAAACGAGTTAATTTTAGTGACACATGACACACCCCAAAACGTGTAATTAAAAAGGGGAGTTGTAAGATTCACTCACATTGGGTGCGTTCGGTTGATGATGTTGAATGCGCACGAAGTTTGATTTAACCACGAGTGAAACTAACCTAGATAATAACATAATGGTTCGGTAAATAAGTGGATTTTATTAAATCAATTTTTGTAGGATTATTGGATATATTTTTGTGAGTTTAAGGCTATTTTCTAACTTTAAAAATGTTATTTTTAAGTATTTTTAATTGATTTTTAAATAAAATAAATAAATAAAAATAATAAAAAAATGTTGACTTTTTGACCGTTGACTTGTTGACCGGTTTTATTGTGTAAATGTATGCGCCGGGCAGGACTCGAACCCGAGACCTCCCGTTCGCGTGCACGCAGCTCTACCAACTGAGCTACGTGTCTAACCCGAAATATTTCTGTTTTTAATTTTATTTATATACTAATTGAATTAATCCGAAAATCATTTATTTTAAAAACGATTTTAATGTCTCGCTCGGTGCTCGCCACAGTCTTGAACCCGGGACCTGTGGGTTACCGTGCACACCGTCCACCGCTGGACTGTGTGTCTAACTTGGTAAATAATCTGGTTTTTATTATTCTTAACATGATTTTGAGAGTTAACCCGGTTCAGTTAAAAAGACATTTTTATAACAAGAGAGTAAGGCTGGGACAAGAATCGAACGCGCGACGTATGTGAAATTGTTTGACACAGTCCACCGCTGGACTGTGTGTCTAACCCGTTCATAAACTGATTTTAATCAAACTTATGTTATAACCTGCCTTCGTCTTCTTCGTTAACTTTACCCAGAAAAACAAAGTCCGAATGTTTCGACTGATTTATGTCTAATTTGATTTTCAAACATTAATAGTAATTGAAAGGAAATGTATGGAGAGGGTTTGGGGGAAAGGAGGTACCGATCCGTGTCTTTCACAGAACTCCGGCAGAGGTCCGTCGGCTCCGATAGTGAACTTCGGCTGTTAGGATCAATTAATAGTTCTGCTCGATTAATTATGAAATTGAGGTACTTAAACAAGGATTGACAGGAGTTTGAAGGGTTATACCGATTCACAGTGCGATATCAGAAATTTCAGAGATTTTCCGGCAAAGGTTGAATATTCCGGCTATGTCGCCTGGGATGGATTCTGATGGTGGATTTGTGTTAGTAACAGTCTAATCAATTGATTGGAACAGAAAAAGTCGAAGGAATTACCGTGTGGATGTGAGTCTCGGTTTTCCGGCGACTTGCAGATATTCTCCGGCGAGTGAAAATACGTCGAGAATTTGTGCGATTTTGAGCGAAAGGGCTACCAGTGAGTTGTGGGTGGATTTATAGGGAGGAATCGAGACGCATGGGGTCGGATTTCAGTCTTGATTCAAAGTCAATGATTTTTCCGGCGGTTATGACTTGTGTCGCGGACTGGACATCGGTTATAACCGATGCAATAGTTAATATTTGCGTTAAGATACAAGAAACCGACAGAGAAAAGCGACTTCGTCGGGATTTCCGACGACTGCGATTTGGGCGCGTCAGTTTGAACTCGGGATTCATGTTATGTATTTAATTGTTTCATTATGAACACAAACATCACAAGTGGCGGAGTGGTTGAGCGTGTGGAAGTTAAAGCTTGAGGATTCCTGGCTGACCCGGGTTCGAAACCCGGCAGCATTGATTTATTTTTATTTCATTATTTTTAATACATTTTCAAAAATAAATTATATATTCCAATATACTTATTAATTATGTATCGTTTAAAATTAATTTGCGCATTAAATACGCAACGAAATTTTTAACTGATTGTTCGGTTAATAAACGGAGCGGGTTTGGTAAATCCGGTTTTTGATGGATGTTACACTATCTACTTTACTTTTCGATCCAACCGCAATACTTATATAAGTTACGTTGAGTTAGAATGGATACGTCGAAACACACGTCTTCTTATGATTAACGTATCACACAACACTTAGACTAATCCACTCGATATTTACAACGAACCCGCAATGCATTGCCCACGGGACATGTTACTAGTTTGACATAAATACAAAACTTGATATATTTATGAACTACCCATGTTTTTTTTTAATTCACATATTCTCTTTCAACTCCCTAAGCAAATTTCACCCAATGAACGGATAGAGATAAAATAAAGACAATTTTTACATTAATGTCGTGACATAATCGAAGTCCATGAGGTTCAATCAATTAGCAGTGGTACACACAGGGTAATTAGCCCATATAGAAATAGGCATGTGGGTGACTAATAAAACTCATTCACCTTGTAATATGGTCATTTATGTTACTCTAAAACTGATCCATACGCCTACATATTCATACCTTATATACCATGGGGCTCTGAGATTTTTAGATGTCGTTAAATCAATTCACCATTCATCATGGACGGTGCTACTATCATATTAGCCACAATGAAGGGTCCATGGTCATTCTCTTGAAAAAAGTATTAACTTGAGTATCATAATGCAATAAATATGTAACATGATCTTACAGCTTGTAACTTATAGGCATGTAAAACGACTTTTGCTTAAATCATAATCATAAACATTTTTCAAATGATCTTGTAGCTTGTAAACATGACATTTCTTGAATCGTGATCACAAAACACTTTGAAACACTTTAACTCTAGAACTTTAATATATATATATACACACACACACATAAGGTAGGGTTTAAATGGGAACGCTAAATATCGTGAGAACCGTGAGAACGAATGAAAAAACCACTAGAACTTGGTCAAAAACAAGTGAAATTCAAAATTTCTTTTTACACTTGTCATTATTATTCGAATATAATGTTAGAAATTAAATTTACACATTTAAAGTTACGTGAATTCGTAAATAAAAAATATTTACACATGTGTAAGTTTGTCATTTACATATGTGTTAATTTGTTATATTTACATATGCGTAAAAAATCTAGTAAAAGTGATTTTAAGAGGAGAATTGAATTATTGATGTTGTAAATTCTTTTTTGATGTTGTATTTTAATTACAATGAGGTTTGTATTAAAAAAAATCCGATTTTGATTGGTTTTTAATTCGTTCTCATTGTTCTTGCAATGTTTAGCGTTCTCAAGATAAAATTCCCCTATATATATATGATATGATATTCCAAAGAAATTCATATAAATAAAACAACTTTTAGATGATTCGTTAAAGGAAAAAGGGTAAAATATTTATACCTTAATCGATACACAAGTAAAATATACAAAAGCAAATTCAAGTTATGCTTAGTCAACACAAAAACTATTTGCTAAAATATACTTTGGCTTAGATTCACTCATACCATCCGTACCGGATGTGAATGAGGGCGTGGGAGGGTGCCACATGAGCCCTTTGGGTGTGGCACGCCGCCCCAAGAGCGTGGGGGAGCAAGGTGTGACATTACCATGTAGAACGGGGCTAAAAAAGCTGTACTTTTTTTTAAATCTAATCTATTTATGGTGATCTAGAATAAAAGTTAGGTATTTGGTGGGTGTCATGACTTATTACAAATGTTGACTAGTTAATGGTGATAGACATCTAGCAGTTAATGTTATAGGTTTTCTTTTCCTAGAAATCATAGATGTTACTCAATATTAATAGAGTTTTGAGTTTGTTTAGGAAAAGAAGAAATGTGTAGGGAATAATGGTGCATAAATGTTACTCACTTCAGTATCAAGTATCAACAATATCTAACACATGAATCTAAGTACTTATTGAGCAAGGACCAGGTAACTCATCAATGAAGTGTCCAACAGGACCAGCTTAACACATCATACCACATTTTACCGGATCTAAGGAGAACCCTTTTATGTACTCCTCCCCTTCTCCCAGGAGCCCTTCTTGAGGATATCGACTCCGTATTTTTAGTTTTTACAAAGGTCAGAAGAAGATGACGCATGCAGTGACAACGAACCAGTTTTTTTGACGGTCAACTAAACTTTTATTATAAAATGGTTAACAAAAAGTTGTTCACATCAGTTTACAATCATAAAACCCCAACAACATTCACACACCCCGACAAGATGCGTCAAACTTACACCAGTTCTCCCAAGATAGACCCACCGCATAAATCCGGGTTAATTTGGACACGTTTTGATTGTGTCATTAATGCGTTGACCTGTTTATGAACCGAACACTAAATTGTTTAACTTTGCGTTGAGCCATGTCGTGTTAATGAGTTGTGCCATAAACTATCGAGCTATACAATTAATTATAAGGGTGTTCCTGAACAAATATAAAATAAATATATTAAAACCTCCTCAGAAGAGTTGGTGAATAATATTAATAAAAAGATTGCAATCAGTAAGAATTTTGGAACCGGAAAGAACCAGAAAATAGTGATGAGTTATATATTTTCATATGTTGCATATAACATTTATATAACATTAAGTATCCTAGTGGTCAATGATATATATAAGAAAACGTGGAATAGATTAGCTTGCTATCAAAAAAAATAAAAAGTTAACTCATGAAAACAAAATATTTTTGGACGTGTGCGGAACACTCGCAACATGGAGAATCAAGTATATACCTCTCAATAAGCTACACTTTACAATCTTTAACAATATAATAATTTAAAGCTAGACTCTGATTTAATATGCATCATCAAAGAGTCAAAGTGAGTGTTTAGTGTTATATATTCCACTTGATTAATGAACAGTTTCCATGGTCAACTTGTTGCTATCTTTTATTATGCTAGTTAAAGCATGAGCAATGAATCAATGAATAGAAAACGTTATACTATAAATGCACTTTCATAAGTGATATTTTCTTCTCTCCATCTTGTTCTTTGCTTTTTATAAAGCTCTTAGTCTATAACTTTATATGGGTAATTAAGCCACTAATTATATTCAACTCATAACACTATGTTATTGGTTTCGACTTTTAATCCACCATCACACACGCTCGAGTACGCAACCCCCAACTTGTATTTATCATCTCAATACACCTTTGTAATCTTAATCTTATTGTTAGCCGATACATAAATATGTCAAAAATATAACACAGAACAAATTCGTGAGCAACAAGAAGAAAAGAAAACTTGGAAATATATGCACACAGTTTTCTTGAACGTGCTAGACTCATGGACGCTCATCAATATTAAATAATCGCGCAACACAAGTGGATTATCTAGCTAACCTCAGTTAAAAGTCTATTACGAGATCTATAAACTAGAGTTGTTGATTGAACAAAGATATGAAGAAAACATGTTTTTAAAGGAAATCAGAGATAGCTCTCATGAGAGTTGAAATCATAAGTTAACTTGCACCTTAACGCTCATAAACTTTTGGAAGTTGAAGAAACATCTTTAACTTACTTGAACATAATAACTTTTCTTGCTATAGACCGGTCATTAAGACCATCTATAATGGTTAATGTCCAAGAGGCATTTTCTGTCAGATCAGCATCATAACAAACGACCATGCAAAAATGTGTAATGGTTAACGTCCCTTAATGTCATTTTAAGAAGTACTTTCCAATTTTTTTCTCCTCATTTTACGTTATACTAGAACCGTCCCTCACTTTTCATGCCTCTATAACGCCCAAGGGATTGGTGTTGGGGGGTGTTATCAAGCTTCTTCATGCCCCTATAATGCATATTATGCATGGCGTAATTGTCATTCACGCCTTAAAAGAAATACCATTTCGTCCAACAAATTTTATAGTATATTAACTAAATATAATCACATTGATATTTGTAATAAATATAGTATGAACATAGTCCACAAATTAAATTGGTTACATAGATGAAAGAAACAAGAAACAAATGATAACCTCATGATGAAGAAGAAGATGAAAAGGTTGATGAGTTTTAAATTCATGCTGCCTCAATGAGGTGATGCTAGACCCACTATGTTTGTGGGTGATGTCTACACCCATCCCCATATGAAGATGACTTGTATATTAGTATAGCTACAATCACACATTCTTTATCTTATTTATATACATATATACTAAAAGGATACTGTGATAAAATCAAAGGTAAATTTTACAAATAAAAGAAAATGTTGAATGTGTCAAACATAACACTAGTATCCGACACATGAATTGATTCCAAGTTTAAACGATGTATATATGCGAATAAGCGGATTATGTTATAAATCATCACACGTGCATCATCGAACATATACGAATAATAATTTGACCCTTCAGTCATTTGTGGCAAAGAAAAGATAGTGAGATATTGGTCTTATAACTTGTTTAGTAATGATGTTTCGTTACTAATATTCCATTGATATTTGGAGTTGGAAAGGAATCTCAAGTGGGAAGTGAAGCCTACAAAGTGCTTAGTGACCGAAGAAGCACCACCACTCCCTTTCAAACCTAACCACAACCTCTTCTACCCCCAATAATAACACCATATCAACTTCTATATAAGAAAACTACATATCCCACAACTTTCTTCAACACAAACAAATCTTCTTTACTAATCAAATCAAATCAACCTCAAGAAATCTTGACTAATCCTCCCTCCTACCATAGAATCATCATTCTTTCTCAAAACATCATCTTGCATATTGAAGTTCATCTTTCAAGTCATCTGATTGAAGCAAATACAAAGAAAGAGATGAAGATGATAGGGAACAGTAGCATGGGAAGTTCAACAAGAAGGATTTCAAGCAAAGGATTTGTAGGAATGCTTAAAGAGCAAAAAGCAAGACTTTATATCATCAGGAGATGTGTAGTCATGCTTCTATGTTATCATGATTAATTCATTCATCAAGGGCGGAAGGGGAACCAACAAGGACAAGGTGGTCTATTGACCCTCTATCTTTGTTGAATTTCTTTTATGAAGTCTAAGCTTTATTTAAGAAAAACAAGAGTTGAATTCTCTTGTTGTAGTCGGTAGAGGAGATAACTTTATGACGGCTCACCAACAAAAGAATTCTTGTTCTGCATTCATTCATTCATTACTTTCTTTGAATTTTATCTTTGTGATGTAAATAAAATAAATGATCATGGCACATGGGATTTGACAACTTGTGTAAACTGTAACCAAGTTACCAACTATCTGGGCTTTGCTGCTTCTGATCTTTTTACAAAGACAAATATAGTTTATTACTTTGTTGTTAGTCAAAGGTGTTGAGGGCCCACATGAGAGACGACATTCAATGATGTTAATTCAGATAAATAAATGATTTTAAAAAAAAATGAAATTACAAAAAGGTTAAGAAGTCTTTATAATTAAAATCAAGATACGCTAACATTTAAGAATAATTTTTGTAAGGTCGTAGACATGCATGTGGGCCTATCAATCATGGAGGTGGTCTAGTTTCTTTGGAACTCTAGGCGCCGTTTTGTTGCAACCAAAACTGTAAACTTACATATTCTTTCGCACAGTTTAGTTTTCTATTCTTTTGAGAAATGGATAAAAGAAGGGGTTAAGGGTGGTTAAATGCGGTGACGAATGGTGTAAAATATCATCATGTTCTTAGATATTAGTGTTCATGTGGTTAATTTTCAATAAGTTTTGTTTAATGTTTTAATAACTGGATCAAACATCAAACGGTCGTCTTACCAGTTCATTGGACGGATCGGTCGGACCGGTCGAACCGAATAACATCCTAATAATTTTAGAAATATGGTCAATATATGAAACTTAATAAAAAAAATCCAAAAGTTCAAAAAACATATACGAATTAAATATAAGAAGGTTACCTTATCATGGTCAAATAGTATTTTTCTAGATCAAATATTAATTAAACAATTCAGTTAGATGTAGATAGTTTTGTGAATCGTGTGGATTACTCTCAGATTAATGTATCTCGTCGATAAATGAAATCAATAATGAACTGGTAAGAGAACAAGAAGTCCTTACAATGTCTTAGTATTCAACGGACCTTGGCAGCGTGGGGTAATGGGGATGGTTTTGCTGAACTCATCCTATCACTTTTTGCCCAACCATCAGAGGTTGTTTCGCGCCCTGATGAGCATCCCCATGGGTCTGATAATTCTAGGGTGAGCACCAACGTTAAACAATGTTTACGGAAAGTTGCAGATGGCCATTTCACTGCGGCGGTTAAAGTTTTATGTTCTTCGGGGGTTGCACCGCTTGGTGAGGATACTATGAAAGCATTGGTGGCTAAACATCCTGTTCTACCTCCTCCGGCTATGCCTGAGTCCTTACTATCGGAGCCACCCCTTACTGTGGATGTTGATAACGTCCTTGGGTGCATTAAATCTTTCCCCAAAGGGACATCTTGTGGGAGGGATGGGTTGAGGGCTTAACACATTTTGGATGCTCTTTGTGGGGAGGGGTCGGTGATCGCATGCGGGGTGCTTAGAGCCATTTCTGAGGTAGTCAACTTGTGCTTGGGGGGGAGGTGCCATAGGGTCTTTTCAGAGTTTGTTGCTTCTGCACCCCTCACGCCCTTACTTAAACCGGACAACGGGATTAGGCCTATTGCCGTGGGCGCAATTTGGAGGAGGTTAGTTTCTAAGGCGGCTATGAGGGGGGTCGGGAAAGAGATGGCTAAATATCTCGGTGATTTTCAATTTGGGGTGGGTATTCCTAGCGGGGCGGAGGTTGTGCTCCAAAGTGCGAACAGGTTTTTAAATGTGTTCCACTCGGATGGATCGTTAGCCATGATTACTGTTGATTTCTCTAATGCTTTCAACTTAGTGGATAGAACCGCCCTTTTGTCAGAAGTTCGAACCCGATGCCCCTCCATTTCCTTATGGGTGGATTTTCTATATGGACAGCCGGCTAGATTATATGTCGGAAACGATCATATTTGGTCCACCACTGGGGTTCAGCAGGGAGACCCCTTGGGGCCTCTTCTATTTGCCTTAGTTTTGCATCCCCTCATTCATCAGATACGAGATAGATGCAAGCTACTTTTCCATGCTTGGTACTTGGATGATGGTACAATTATAGGTGATGCTAAAGAGGTGGCTAAAGCTTTAGAAATCATCAGGTCTTTGGGGCCATGTTTGGGGCTTCAACTTAACATTAAGAAAACAGAAGTTTTTTGGCCATCGTGCAATGGAGTTAAGAAGCAAAAGGGTTTGTTTCCTAGTGGGATTGGGAGGCCGGTGTCGGGTGTCAAACTCCTCGGGGGCGCTGTTAGTCGCGATGCGGGTTTCATCAGTAGGTTGGCCGTGAAAAGGGCATCTTGTGCAGTGGATCTGATGAGCTATCTTCCACATCTGCGGGACCCTCAATGCGAGCTTCTCTTGCTGTGCTCTTGCATGGGTGTTGCTAAGTTGTTGTTTGGCCTCAGAACGTGCCAACCCACATTTGTTGGGGAGGCTGTTTCGGTTTTTGACAAAGGCCTTCAGAGAGCTATCGAGGATATCGTGGTTTGCGGGTCCGTTTTTTGGGGATCTTCAATGGAGGCTTGCATCCCTCCCGACCCGTTTTGGGGGTTTGGGTTTATGTTCGGCTGAGGATGTATCCACGTATGCTTTTGTGGCCTCGAGGGCGCAATCTTGGAGTTTACAGGACCACATTCTTCGAGACTGTGGTATTGTTGGGTTAGATTCTGATTATGTGTGCGCGTTGGATTGCATGCACATGTCCCTTCCGGATTTTGATCTTGGTGGTTTCTCTAATAAGGACACCGCCCCCCCTAAAGCCCAGAATGCTTTGGCGAGTGCCCTATTTAGTAGAACTGTCCAGTGTTTGGGAGAGAAGTTTAGTCTATCCCCTCGTCAGAAAGCTGTGTTTGATTGTCTCCGGGCACCTCATTCTCAGGATTTTCTGACAGTTATCCCCATTGAAGGACTAGGCCAACACATGTCAGCAGTGGAATACCGGGCAATTCTTAAGTACCGGCTAATGATCCCTCTGTTTCCGGTTGATGAGCCCTGCCCAGTTTGTCGCAAGGCTTGTTTAGATACTTTCGGCGAACATGCGGTCCATTGTAAGGAGTTACCTGGTTTTAAATACCGAAATGATTTGGTAAGGGATATTCTCTATGATGTTCTAAAGCGGGCAGGGATTTCGGCGAAAAAGGAGGCTCCGGTGAACTTTCTGACGGATCCGCTCGACGGGAGGTCTACTCTTCGGCCAGCTGATATTCTTGTGTTTGGGTGGGCTAGGGGAAAACACGCTTGTGTGGACCTTACAGGAGTGTCCCCTCTTGTTGGACTCAGGGATAATGGGTTTGTTGCTGGCCAGGCTGCGTTAAAGGCGGAATCAGGCAAGGTCGCTAAACACGAGAAGGCTTGTTTAGAGAATCAACACGTGTTTATCCCATTCGCTTTTGATACATTTGGGTCCCTAGCCCCAAAGGCTGTGGAATTTCTAAACAGGGTCCAACTGGTTGTGAATAGTAATCTTTCAACCTTTAAGGGCCGTTTCGTCTTTAGTAGGATCGGTTTTGCAATTCAAAAAGGGGTTGCGGCGCAGCTTGTTGCCCGTTTACCTGCCACTTGTTTGTAATTTGTTACTTTGGTATATAATAAAAAAATTTACAACTTCAAAAAAAAAATAAGATAGAAACATCATTTCTACAAAAACGTTTTTTCTTCTTTATGAAAAAGCAAAGGGTTAATTCGTTGGTAAAACAGACTAAATGATATCCTTTATATAGGAGTTAAACCCTCATAACATGTCAGTTGGAGGTTAACAGTTGACGGTTATAACCGCTTGCCACTTATTAGTTATATAAGTGGGAACCTTAGTGCTACGGCTAATTAAGCTACCACTAATACACGGTTAGCATCAGATAACCATTTGCCACTAATGACTAGTTTACTACTAATGACTGGTTTCAGTTGATACTGATCATCAATTCCATCTTACCAGTATTTCCCATGCAATCACCACCCATTCAAATCAAAAGCAATGGGGCTTCACCCCAAAGAACTATTGATGTTCCATGGTGCTCAAAATCAGAATTGTCTTGATTGAGTGTGTATTCCACATCACCTAATTCATAGCAATGTTTATTATGATTTCTTATATGATCTCAAGTAAATCTCATTATGCTAAATTGTTATTAATAACATTAAAATCACCAACACTAATTATAGTGGATGATATGACTTTTCATAAGTTATGAATGTATCATCATAAGATCTTGCAACTAATCTAGTCATTCTAATGCTTATATGTAATGTAATTAAGACTCATTCAATCGTTTTTGTAATTGAAAGAGACACAATATTTTTAGTCTTGACACACGGTTAGGCCTTGTGATTATGCCCCAACATGAGACTAAGGAGATGGAACTTAATTTTTAGATAATTATGGCATACCTACATTTGGAGTTAATTGAGATGTTTAAAGGTGTAATTGGAGCCCCCGTCTAGTTTGATAGTTCGATCCGGCCTTTGTGGCGGACACTATGATGTAGGGCATGCGCCTATCTAGTTGCATTTGAAGTTCTCACTCTAGCAAGCATGAGTAGGATCATGTTTATTAGCCAAGAAGACAAAGTTGTTGACACAATGTAAGGATGTATTAATAAGCTGCCATTTTTAGTCATGAGGTCCATGACATTAGGTTACCAAATCACATGAGTTCCAACTATTGCACAATTCAGAGACAAGATTTATGGTATGCCCTTTAGAGAATTCACGTTTCTAATGGTTTATTTTAGTGGTCGACCTTAGGTAATAATAGTAGTTAGTTTTTGATGTTTAGACCAACGTAGGTTTGAATGTTGTATCTTGACATTTGGACCATGCAGAAATCAAAATATATATTAGCATCTAGAGAATTGGTAACCCTAGATGTTGTGTCTTGATGTTTCGACTAACAACAAGTCAAGACGTTGTGTTAAGAGGTTTTGAAGAAACTAATAGGATCTGTGTGTTTATTATGTTCTTTTATGAATAAAGAACAAACACGGATTGAATGTTTAAATAGAACGACAATAAATATAGAATAGAACACAATCCCTATAATTAAGGAATTATAATTAATCAAAACCAATCTTCTCCTTCTTTATTCCTCATCAAGTTAGAGCATGAAAGTCACAAATGCCCAACTTGCCAATAAGACTTTGCATTTGTTTAGCTCCTAAAGCTTTGGAGAAAAGACCTACTACCTACATATTTATTTGATATTAGTTAGCTTGATTTCAGAAGACTCGACTTGTTCGTGAACGAAGTAACAATCCATTTCCACATGCTTAACTTGTAACACTCAGTAAAAATCGTGTCCAATAATATAGTGACACGTGTTGTATTTTAAATATAGTCTGTTAAAGACCAATAAAGACTAAAGGCGTCAACATGCTCAAGTTGAGCCTCTGAGTGACGAACCGATGTCAACATACATAAATAACAGCCTCTGAGTGACTGATATGTCAACATGCTTAAATCATTAGCCTCTGAGTGACTGATACGTCAACATGCTTGAAACTTGGCCTCTGAGTGACTGATATGTCAACATGCCCAGCCTCTTAGTGACATTCGAATCAACATGCTTATCATAAGCCTCTGAGTGATCCCTTGTGAAGTCCTAAACTCTCATACGTGCCATTTGTTGGACGAGAGAGTTCAATTTTGTAAATATGTGAAAGTTGAATGATGGAGGTATAGTGTCAACATGTTAATTTATACCTCTGAGTGACCTTTTAACGAACCAAGAGCTCGATAATGTCCGAGCATAATCCCGGGTATGCCAAGTATTGGCTACGGAGGGCTAAAAGTGCCAAAAAGGTGTTTAAAAAGGTTTTTAGAAGATTTTTAAAGTTTAGGGGCTAAAGTGTCAAACTTTGAAACTGACCGTGGGGCGGTCGCGGGCAGCGAGAGACCAGGCCTGGGTCTCTCGCGGGGCGCGAGAAGGCCTCTGCTGCAGAAAATTTGTTTGGCAGCCAAGCAAAGCTCCAAAAACCATTAAATCAAAACCATGGACTTGTAATCAGCTATGCCACGTTTTGGGACACTTGTAAGCTTCATCTTACACCCTAAACACCTGGCTTCACCTCCTTTGAGCTCTCCAACTATAAATAGGTAATTAAGTTCACCATTTCAACTTGCACCTTTCTCATTTAATCACTCTTCTCCCACCTCTGGAAGTTCCTAGCTGAAAGGAGCATCCAACTTAGTTCTCTTGGATTGTAGGAACCTCTTGTAAGTGTTCCTTGCTCTTGCATTTTCGTTTATAGGCTTTCATAGCCAAAAGTCAAGCGTTTTCGTAAAACGCTTTGACTTTCGGTTAAGACCATTATGGTCCAGCCATTGTTCGAAATGAACATGGCTAAGTGATCGTAATAAGGTAGGTGTTAGTCCCTATAAAGGGCACCTCCTGAAGATCACGTTTGCTAGACCAACTGACGGGTCAAAGTTATGAAAATAAAAAGTCAAACAGGCCATTTTTCCGAAAAATCATAAATTGATCTTATATATGTTATGAAACCTGTTTTGACACTTAAAAAAGTTGGTAATGATTATTAGAACATGTTCGGCTCGTCAATTTCAGTACTAGGGTCCGTTCGCAACCGAAAGTCGCAAAGTTTGACTTCTGCTTTGACTTTCGATTCTGACCCGATTTAGATTAGTTACTTACTGATCTAAAGTTGCATTATGATCTTAATATAATATAGCATAACCCTTTGAGGTTATATTACATGATCATAATCAGAATCCAAGTTTATGTGCAAGTTCCGTAATTATGCCATTTTGACCAAAATGCCATTTTTTTGTATGAATCAAGGTTTTAATGATAATAAAATTGAAAATGAGTTTCTTAATGATGTAATATTATAAGTAAGATTATTTGAGATGTTAAACCAAGTTATAAACTGAGTTTTTAAGTAAGTTCTTAAACTATGTCGATAATTGACGATTTTAGCCCCTGTGGCTTATAAAATAGTTTTAATCAAATCTTTTCAAGGTAAATAATTTACCTACTGATATGTTATATTAAATAACATATTTTAAACATTTTAATCTGACCCTAAGGTTAGTTTTCATTAAACATCACTTAACGACGTCATATTACCACATAAGCACCGTTTCGGTGAATAGTATGGTTTTAAACCATATTATTGACCAAGACTTGATACATACTGATTTTAAAACTTATTTTAAACATATTTACAGTAGTTACATGTTATAAACTCAGAATCCCAAATAATTATAAACTATGTGTAAAATGACCAAAATGCCCATTCGGTGCATAGTTTGCTCATAAAAGATAATTTACACATATAATTGATATCCTACTGATATTATATCATAAATAAAATATTTTTACAGAATACTCATGATTATAAACTTAAAATATGTTCAAGTTCCTTTTATACGGTATATAATTACCGAAATGCCCTTATGAGGCATAGTTTTGTTTTAAAACCATAACGGGCATACAAGTTGATATCCTACTGATATCTTAACTTATTTAAAGTATAATGGCATATAGAACTTGTCCATGACTTATCCGGTTACCCGATATCGCTATTATGCGCACAGTTACGTATATGTAACTATTTTACAGAATTTAACCGTAACGGGTTTAACCTTGTCATTTTAGTTTCAAAATCCAGAATGTTTATAGTTTACCCATATTATACAAGTCAAGTACTTTTCGGGTTTAAACTACATTCTATCCGATCATCGTTTAATCAAGCGTTATACGTAACGATCATGTACACTATTCGGTTTATAAGACCGTTAATATTTAATTGGTTAGCTTATGTCATAATCCAGACTAGAGCCTTCCCGGTAAATGCTATCTGCACTTGGTACTTTTGTATACGGATGAGTTATTTAAAAATAAAAGAAGAAGACTAGCTCAGGTAAATACTCTCGACATATTTTCCCTATACGGGCTTGGGATACGGTAAGTTATTACTGCTTGGTCCAAAATGGGGTCAATCAAATGCCCACTTGTGGCTAGTAAACCCGCATATTTCGTTTTAATCAGTTTTGTTTGATAACTTAAACATCAGGGGTTAAATTACCGTGTCCTGGATATCCTGGGCTCAATACATTAGTTATTGGCCACGACCTTAGCACGGGGTGTAGGCATACACCTTTTGATGCTCATATGCAATGTTCCCAAGACGTTGGGGATGACTCCTTCGTGAGTCCCGAGTGGTGTGTATTTAATCATGTCTCGGTTTCTGTACTGGGCCCTGTATGTATTGACAAATATGCGAATCTGATACAAGGTTGCAAGGTCAACTTTCCTAAGTTAATAAAAGATTTTGTGGCGTTTTGCACTTAAAACCATTTTAAAGTTTTCAAAATGAGTCAGTTGGATGTATTTACCAGCGTAAATTGACGTATCGTCCAAAGGCTAAACTGCAGGTACATTACGAAATAGGCCGGAAGCTGCTCGTTAGTGATAGAGGATCTTGCAAATCCTAAATCTGTCTAAAGTCTGTTTGGTATTCTTTCCATGTACATTTTATGATCCGCCTGTGGATCTTCTATTACAAGCTTGTATATTATTTTGTATTTTCGAACATTCAGTTTGTAATAGTAATTTTACCTCAAGACTTCCGCTGTGTCGTGTTTAATTGACAATGATGTTATCAACTGACGTCACGATACTCCCCATCCGGGCCCACCGGTGTATGGATTTCGAGGTTGGAAATCCGGGGTGTGACAGGGTTGGTATCAGAGCCAACGTTTGAGAGAATTAAACACTAGCCTTTTTTGTGTTTAGTCTCAAACTTACACGAGCACATTCCTTAGACTTTCGAGTCTAGGTGTTGACCTAGGATTACTCATTTCATTATTAAGTTATTAGTATTATTTTTAAATTGATTTTTAACAGGAAAATGCCGCCATGTGTACGAGGACAAAGTGGACGAGGAAAAGGTCCAATGAGAGGAGGACCATCAAGACGCATTCCTCCTCAACCTCATAATGCAGATGCATACCAAGAATCAGGAGATTCGTCTCCATGGCAACCAGCGAGACGTTTCGTCTCTAATAGACACTCGCCCTCACATTCCCAAAATTCTTACCACTCACACCACTCCTACCATTCTCACCATTCCCATTCTCATCACTCCTACCACGAAGAATTTAACCCTAACCATTACTTAAACACGCCTCCAGCTGATCAAAATCAGTTGGACCAACCACATCCTATGGACGAGGACTCCGACCCGGAGATGCCGCCATCGGGATCAAATGTGCATCCCATTGAAATTTCGAGCGATTCAAACTCATATGCTGGATCGCCCTACCAAGGTCCTAATGAGTGGGACCAATACTGGAACCAATTCACCTTTGCCCACACTCCTTCTCACCACTCTCAACCACCCCCAGTTCAAGAAGATGCCCACATGGAACCGGTGGACCAACCTCAACCACCACCTGAACCACCAAGAAGAAAACGAGGAGCACGTATGACGGTGCGTTCCGGAAAAAAGTCAGGATCGCTACTACCTTTACCCAACTCTTACCCCACAATTCAAGAGGACCCACAAATGGGTGGACCCTCTAATATTTCACCTATAGTGGAACCAACACCAACACCTGCTGTTCAACCACCACCATCGGGTTATACTAACCCAATCCCCACATATCCGGACACGTCTGGATATGATCCTTTTGACTCGTCTACGCCGGTAGATTATCAAGCGTGGTCGCAAGACCCCTACATGCAGGCGGTTATGCACAATGTACTTTACCCGTCTCCTTTCCCACCTACCTATCCACCGACTTGATATCCAACTTATGGGTACCAGTATCCGGTTATACCACAACCTCAACCACAACCTCCGCCATCACTAGAGGCCATTAATGAGGCATTAGAAAAGATGAAAGAAATGCAGCAACAGGCGGAGAAAACGGAGAAAAAGACGAATACGTTCTTCAAGAAACTCTCCAAATTGGTCAAGGGAAAGAAGGACGAATGAAGCCTCTTCTAATAATATGTAGTCCCTGCGAGGACATTGTTATTTCTTTAGTCCCTACGTGGACATTTTTATTTCTTTAAGTCCTTGCATGGACAAGTTTATTTCATCCTTCTAGTATTGGAATTTCTTATGAAAATTTAATGAAGTACTTTTGGAATTATATATATATGTAATTCATCCTCTTGAAAACGAGCGCCTCGATTTTACTCGAAATTTATGCTCTGCTATA
The DNA here is from genome assembly GCA_947069175.1 of Scalesia atractyloides. NCBI lineage: Eukaryota > Viridiplantae > Streptophyta > Magnoliopsida > Asterales > Asteraceae > Scalesia > Scalesia atractyloides. Next base: position 19,026,526 of record CAMTDV010000027.1, read on the forward strand.
TAATTCCAAAAGATCTTAATGGTTTTGATATTGCCAAGTGGCACAGACCACATATTTGGCCAAATATATATACATGATAGTTAAGAACGGAAGGGTCTTCTATCAAGATAGTTAAGGGAAGTTATCCTTCTATCTAGAGGTGGTGGACTAGGTTCAAGCCTCCAAGTCATTAAGGTCAATGCGACCGGGACTAATAATTAACCATTAAGGTCCTCTTATGTTAACATTCAAGTAATGTTCATACTCATGGTTGTGTGACTTGAGGAATCACACTAACCTTCAAGGTAATGGACTATGTCCTAACCTTATAAATAGCCCGTGTGATCTGTTTGATCCCGGCTAATATCACCAGTGCGGTGATTAAACATCCATTAGAGATGTATTTTATATGACCCTTGTGATCTATTTGATCCCGGTTAAATAGCCCCTGTGATCTATTTGATCCCGGCTAAATAGCCCTTGTGATCTGTTTGATCCCGGCTAATATCACCAGTGCGGTGATTAAACATCCATTAGAGATGTATTTTATATAACCCTTGTGATCTATTTGATCCTGGTTAAATAGCCCTTGTGATCTATTTGATCCCGGCTAAATAGCCCTTGTGATCTGTTTGATCCCTGCTAATATCACCAGTGCGGTGATTAAACATCCATTAGAGATGTATTTTATATAACCCTTGTGATTTATTTGATCCCGGTTAAATAGCCCTTGTGATCTATTTGATCTCGGCTAATTAGCCCTTGTGATCTGTTCGATCCCGGCTAATATCATCAGTGCGATGATAAATAAAACATCCATTAGTGATGCATTACCCTTTCGGGTTATGATCTATTCTATATAGCCATGTGATCTATACTGATCCCGGCTAATATCACCAGTGCGGTGACTAAACATCCATTAATGACATGCCTATATGCCATATTTCGATGTCCTTTGTGACAAGCCTATGTGCTATAAAAATTGTCAAATATAACAATGACAGTTGTGACATTGTGGTCCCCTGTCTATAATAAATGGACTATGTCCAGATTGTAATTTTCCTATGATGGTCCTATTAAGACCTACGCCAGATATAGTTATATTAAGCCTAAGAGTTGTGATGTTATTCACACTAGTATAGGCAGTGGATTGTCTTATATCCAATGTTTAAAAGCCGATATGGTTATTATACCATGGCTAAGAAAAATTTTATTTAGTATATAGAACCAAGACTTTGAATATTGGCTAACTCTAATGAGTCACAAAGTAGCCATCAGAACGTCAAAGACGCCGAAATATAGCTATAAATAATAATGACTTCCAAGCACACATTAATGCGGCTGTAGAAAAGGCCATGGGTAAGGCTATAGAGAAGTTAAGAGAGTCGAGTGCTACTCGCTCTAAGCCATTAGCAATTCCACCATCCTCAGCTCATAAGGAGAGCTCTGTTCACTCATCAAATGCGAAGAGTGAACCTAAGAGGATAGACTATGCTGATAGGTCCCGTTCTTCCAAGGACGGATGCACCTACAAGTACTTTGTCTTCTGTAAACCCCGAGACTTTAATGGGGAAAAAGGAGTCGTAGAAGCCCTAAAGTGGCTGGACGAAATGGAGACCATTGTAGACATCAACAGCTGTGCTGAAAGGGATGTGATCAAGTACGTATCACAGTCCTTTAAGAGCGATGCCCTAACATGGTGGAAGGCCATGATTCAATCAACAGGTAAAGTATACTTGTGTAATCTGGGATGGTCCAAGTTTGTGGACCTTATTAAGGAAACCTACTGCCCACCACATGAGGTGGAGAAAATAGAGACAGACTTCTTGTCTCTTTCTATGAAGAACCTAGACTGCCGAAAATATGTTTCCGATTTTAATTCCCTATCTAGGTTAGTTTCCTATTTAATTACCCCTGAATCCAAACGCATTACGCGTTTTATTAATGGGTTAGCGCCCGAAATAAAGGGCATGGTAAAGGCTGCACAGCCTACTACCTATAGGTCTACTGTAGACCTATCTCTTTCTCTCACCCTTGATCTAGTGAGACAAAAGTCAGTTAAGTCTGAAACTGACGGAAAGAGGAAGAGGGAAGATGACAACTCCCATAAGTTTAATAAGAAAAATAAAGGGAGATTTGGGTTCACAGGAAACCAAGGCAAGTCGGCTGTGATGCCATTTTGCAAGACTTGCAACCGCAAACACTAGGGACAGTGTACTTCTGATCCACAAGCTAGACCTTGTGGCATATGTAAAAGGAGAGGGCATAAGACCCTAGATTGTAAAGATCTTAAGGATGCTGTATGCTATATCTGCAATGAAAAAGGGCACATTGCAACTAACTGCCCTAAGAGTTCAAAGAATAATAATCCGAAGCCTGGAGAGGCCAGGAAGGGGAATGCACGCGCCTTTCGGCTGACTGCTAAGGAAGCTGTTAATGGGAATAACGTCATAACAGGTACTTTCCCCATTAATGATATTTATGCTAGAGTTCTTTTCGATTCGGGTGCGGATAAATCATTTGTTGATGATAAGTTTAGTAAACTATTAAACTTACCCATAAGAACTCTAGATAAAATTTATGAGATAGAACTCGCCGATGGAACCTTAGAAATTGCTTCTTCCATTCTTGATAGATGCTCTATATCCATTAAGAATCATTCCATCCCTATCTCTCTTTTGCCAATGAAATTGGCGGGGTTCGATGTTGTCTTAGGCATGGAGTGGTTATCTCATAACCAAGCCCGCATTGCCTGCGATACGAAGCTCATCGAAATTAAGACCCCATCTGGTGAAATGATCACCATCCCTGGAGACTCACACTATGGACTGCCAGACAAGGTGTCGTTATTTAAGGCATCCAAGTGTTTGAGAAGAGGCTATGTCATCTACATGGCACAAGTCACTATAAATGAACCAAAGCCGAACCTTGAAGATCAACCAGTTATCTCGGAGTATTCCGATGTTTTCCCTGAAGAATTACCAGGCATACCTCCAAATAGGCAAGTGGAGTTCAGAATAGATGTCATACCAGGAGCAGCACCCGTAGCTAGAGCTCCATATAGGCTAGCTCCAACCAAAATGAATGAGCTAAGAGTTCAATTGGACGAACTTTTGGAGAAAGGCTTTATTCAGCCTAGTTCCTCGCCTTGGGGATCTCATATTCTATTTGTAAAGAAGAAAGACGGTTCGATGCGAATGTGCATCGACTACCGGGAGCTAAACAAGCTAACCATTAAGAATAGATATCCTCTCCCCAGGATTGATGATTTATTTGACCAAATTCAAGGGGCTAGTTACTTCTCTAAGATTGATCTGAGATCTGGATATCACCAGCTGAAGTTGAAAAGTGAAGATGTTCCTAAGACAGCCTTTAGGACCCGTTATGGTCATTTTGAATTCCTAGTGATGCCTTTTGGGCTCACAAATGCACCATCAGCATTCATGGATCTCATGAATAGAGTATGCAAACCGTATTTGGATAAGTTTGTCATTGTCTTCATAGACGACATACTTATCTATTCTCGTAATCAAAATGATCACGAGAAACATCTTTGGTGCATCCTAGAATTATCAAGGCAGGAGAAACTTTATGCAAAGTTCTCTAAATGCGAATTTTGGCTTAGAGAAGTCCAATTTCTTGGACATATGGTAAGTGAGTGTGGTATCCAAGTGGATCCCGCCAAAATTGAGGCCATAATGAATTGGGAAGTGCCCAAGACCCCAACGGAGGTTTGTAGTTTCTTAGGATTGGCTGGTTACTATAGGAGGTTCATTGAGAACTTTTCAATGATAGCCACTCCTTTAACTTCCTTGACCCATAAGGATATTAAGTATAATTGGGGTCCAAAGCAACAAGAATCTTTTGAGATTCTTAAACACAAGTTGAGTAATGCTCCTGTGTTATCTCTACCTGAGGGTATTGAGAATTTTGTTGTCTACTGTGATGCTTCGCACACTGGCATGGGCTGTGTGCTGATGCAAAATGGCAAGGTAATTGTCTATGCATCACGACAATTAAAGGTGCATGAAAAGAATTACACCACCCACGATTTGGAATTGGGTGCCGTTGTATTTGCACTAAAACTATGGAGACATTACTTGTATGGCACAAAGTGTGTTATATACACAGACCATAAAAGTCTCCAGCATCTGTTCAATCAGAAAGAACTGAACATGCGACAACGCCATTGGATGGAAACTCTTAATGATTATGATCGCGAGATTCGCTACCATCCAGGCAAGGCAAATGTAGTTGCCGATGCCTTAAGTCGCAAGGAAAAGATTAAACCTATAAGGATTAACGCTAAGAGCATTGAGCTCAGAAATAGCTTAAATGAGAAGCTACTAGATGCGCAAAAGCAAGCCTTATTAGAGGCTAATATCCCTAATAAGGGATTAGGCGGAACCGTTGATCAGTTAACGCCTAGAAAGGATGGAATCCTAAGATTTAATGATAGAATTTGGGTTCCGATCCTTGGAGGCTTAGAGATCTAATCCTCCAAGAAGCGCACAATTCAAGATACTCGGTTCACCCAGGAGGTGACAAGATGTATCAAGACTTGAAGAAGAATTATTGGTGGATGGGTTTGAAGAAATCCATAGCCACTTATGTAGCTAAGTGTCTGACGTGTTCGCAAGTTAAGGCTGAACATCAGAAACCGTCAGGACTACTACAACAATTAGAAATTCCCACTTGGAAATGGGAAATGGTAACTATGGATACCAAGTTACCAAGACCAAATGTGGTAATGACACTATTTGGGTCATAGTAGATAGGCTGACTAAGTCAGCACACTTCTTGCCAATAAAAGAAACATATAATTCAGATAAATTGGCTAAGTTGTATGTGGACAAGATAGTGTCCCTACACGGTGTGCCGGTATCTATTGTATCCGATAGAGATACTATATACACATCTCACTTTTGGAAAAGTTTCCAACAATCGTTAGGCACACGATTAAATTTCAGTACAGCTTACCATCCGCAGACTGATGGTCAAAGTGAGCGTACTATTCAGACTTTGGAAGACATGCTTAGGGCATGTGTGATTGATTTAGGTGGAAGTTGGGATGACCAATTACCCCTAATAGAATTCTCCTACAATAACAACTATCATACAAGCATCAAGGCTGCTCCTTTTAAGGCCTTGTATGGGAGAAAATATAGAACGCCCGTATGTTGGGCAGAAGTTGGGCAAGCCCAACTATCAGGACCAGAGATTGTCCTGGAGACCACGGAAAAGATTATGCAAATCCGTGATCGTCTTAAAACTGCCAGGGATAGGCAGAAAATCTATGCTGACAAGAGGCGTAAACCTCTTCAGTTCCAAGTAGGGGACAAAGTCATGCTAAAAGTATCACCCTGGAAGGGTGTGATGCATTTTGGAAAGAAGGGCAAGTTAAGCCCAAGATATATAGGACCCTTCGAAATAATCGAATGTGTCGGCACTATAGCTTATTTAGGACTTCACAAGGGGTCACTCAGAGGCTTATGATAAGCATGTTGATTCCGATGTCACTCAGAGGCTGGGCATGTTGACATATCAGTCACTCAGAGGCTGGGCATGTTGACGTATCAGTCACTCAGAGGCTAATGATTTAAGCATGTTGACATATCTGTCACTCAGAGGCTGTTATTTATGCATGGTGACATCGGTTCGTCACTCAGAGGCTCAACTTGAGCATGTTGACGCCTTTAGTCCTTATTGGTCTTTAACATACTATATTTAAAATACAACACATGTCACTATATTATTGGACACGATTTTTACTAGGTGTTACATCCTCACCCCTTTAAAAGAAATCTCGACCTCGAGATTTTATTCAAAAAGATGGGGGTACTTTTGTCGCATAGTGGACTCAACCTCCCATGTATACTCAGGACCTCTAAAAGCGTCCCACTTAACCTTTACTAAAGGTATCATTTTTCTTCGGAGCTTCTTACCCTGTCGATCCTCGATCGAAATTGGTTTCTCAACGAACCTTAGGTTTTCATCAATTTGCACGTCTTTGTGAAAGTTGGATGATGGAGGTATTAAAAGTGTCAATATGTTAATTTATACCTCTGAGTGACCTTTTAACGAACCGAGAGCTCGACAATGTCCGGGCATAATCCCGGGTATGCCAAGTATTGGCTACGGAGGGCTAAAAGTGCCAAAAAGGTGTTTAAAAAGGTTTTTAGAAGCTTTTTAAAGTTTAGGGGGCTAAAGTGTCAAACTTTGAAACTGGCCATGGGGCGGGTCGCGGGCCGCGAGAGACCAGGCCTGGGTCTCTCGCGGGGCGCGAGAAGGCCTCTGCTGCAGAAAATTTGTTTGGCAGCCAAGCAAAGCTCCAAAAACCATTAAATCCCTCCTCTGGAAGTTTCTAGCTGAAAGGAGCATCCAACTTAGTTCTCTTGCATTGTAGGAACCTCTTGTAAGTGTTCCTTGCTCTTGCATTTTCGTTTATAGGCTTTTATAGCCAAAAGTCAAGCGTTTTCATAAAACGCTTTGACTTTCGGTTAAGACCATTATGGTCCAGCCATTGTTCGAAATGAACATGGCTAAGTGATCGTAATAAGGTAGGTGTTAGTCCCTATAAAGGGCACATCCTGAAGATCACGTTTGCTAGACCAACTGACGGGTCAAAGTTATGAAAATAAAAAGTCAAACAGGCCATTTTTCTGAAAAATCATAAATTGATCTCATATATGTTATGAAACCTGTTTTGACACGTAAACAAGTTGGTAATGATTATTAGAACATGTAAGAATATGTTCGGCTCGTCAATTTCAGTTCTAGGGTCGGTTCGCAACCGAAAGTCGCAAAGTTTAACTTCTGCTTTGACTTTCGATTCTGATCCGATTTAGATTAGTTACTTACTAATCTAAAGTTGCATTATGAGCGTAATATAATGTATCATAACCCTTTGAGGTTATATTACATGATCATAATCAGAATCCAAGTTTACGTGGAAGTTCCATAATTATGCAATTTTGACCAAAATGCCCTTTTTTGCATAAATCAAGGTTTTAATGATAATAAACTTGAAAATGAGTTTCCTACTGATGTAATATTATAAGTAGGATTATTGGGATGTTAAACTAAGTTATAAACTGAGTTTTTAAGCAAGTCCTTAAACTATGTCGATAATTGACGATTTTAGCCCATGTGGCTTATAAAATAGTTTTAATCAAATTTTTTCAAGGTAAATCATTTACCTACTGATATGTTATATTAAATAACATATTTTAAACATTTTAATTGGACCCTAAGGTCAGTTTTCATTAAACATCGCTTAACGACGTCATATTACCACATAAGCACCGTTTCGGCGCATAGTATGGTTTTAAACCATATTATTAACCAAGACTTGATACATACTGATTTTAAAACTTATTTTAAACATATTTACAGTAGTTACATGTTATAAACTCAGAATCCCAAATAATTATAAACTATGTGTAAAATGACCAAAATGCCCATTCGGTGCATAGTTTGCTCATAAAAGATAATTTACACATATAATTGATATCCTACTTATATTATATCATAAATAAAATATTTTTACAGAATACTCATGATTATAAACTTAAAATATGTTCAAGTTCCTTTTATACGGTATATAATTACCGAAATGCCCTTATGAGGCATAGTTTTGTTTTAAAACCATAACGGGCATACAAGTTGATATCCTACTGATATCTTAACTTATTTAAAGTATAATGGCATATAGAACTTGTCCATAACTTATTCGGTTACCCGATATCGCTATTATGCGCACAGTTACGTATATGTAACTATTTTACGGAATTTAACCGTAACGGGTTTAACCTTGTCATTTTAGCTTCAAAATCCATAATGTTTATAGTTTACCCATATTATACAAGTCAAGTACTTGTCGGGTTTAAAATACATTCTATCCGATCATCGTTTAATCAAGCGTTATACGTAATGATCATGTACACTATTCGGTTTATAAGACGTTAGTATTTAATTGGCTAGCTTATGCCATAACCCAGACTAGAGCCTTCCCGGTAAATGCTATATGCACTTGGTACTTTTGTATACGGCTGAGTTATTTAAAAATAAAAGAAGAAGACTAGTTCAGGTAAATAGTCTCGACATATTTTCCCTATACGGGCTTGGGATACGGTAAGTTATTACCGCTTGGTCCAAAATGGGGTCAATCGAATGCCCACTTGTGGCTAGTAAACCCACATATTTCGTTTTAATCAGTTTTTTTTATAACTTAAACATCGGGGGTTAAATTACCGTGTCCTGGATATCCTGGGCTCAATACATTAGTTATTGGCCACGACCTTAGCACGGGGTGAAGGCATACACCTTTTGATGCTCATATGCAATGTTCCCAAGACGTTGGGGATGACTCCTTCGTGAGTCTTGAGTGGTGTGTATTTAATCATGTCTTGGTTTCTGTACTGGGCCCTGTATGTATTGACAAACATGTGAATCTGATACAAGGTTGCAAGGTCAACTTTCCCAAGTTAATAAAAGATTTTGTGCCGTTTTGCACTTAAAACCATTTTAAAGTTTTCAAAATGAGTCAGTTGGGTGCATTTACCAGCGTAAGCTGACGTATCGTCCAAAGGCTAAACTGCAGGTACAATACAAAATAGGTCGGAAGCTGCTCGGTAGTGATAGAGGATCTTGCAAATCCTAAATCTGCCTAAAGTCTGTTTTGTATTCTTTCCATGTACATTTTATGATCCGCATGTGGATCTTCTATTACAAGCTTGTATATTATTTTGTATTTTCGAACATTCAATTTGTAATAGTTATTTTACTCCAAGACTTCCGCTGTGCCGTGTTTAATTGACAATGATGTTATCAACTGACGTCACGATACTCCCCACCCGGGCCCACCGGTGTATGGATTTCGGGGTTAGAAATCCGGGGTGTGACATAATTCGTTCATGAAAAGGCGGATTATTAGCAATATGCTTAGCGGCAAGGTTCCTACAAAAAAGAGTTGTCGGGCATGTTTGATTAACTTCGAGTTCCTATAAGATCCATCACATCCATAAAGGTTTACTTATAGTGCTTGCCATAGCTCTATATTCGACTTCAATGGAAGATATTAATACACTAGATTGTTTCTTGGATTTCCAGGAGACCGGTGCCCCTCCAATAACCAATAAGTAATTGGGGCTGGACCTCCTAACGTCGGGACACCCAAGCCAGTCACAATTAGAATATGCTATAAGGTCCATTCCTCCTGGTTTTGGAAAAAGTATGCCTTGTCCCGGAGTATCCTTTTTATTAACGTAATACTCTTGTAATAGTGTCCATATGGTTTAGTCAGGGATCAGCGATAATAATATCACTTAAAACAATCAGAGCCTGGGCAATATCAGGTCGAGTCAGATGTAGGTAAAGTAATCTTTTTACAAGGCGACGGTACTGACCAACATCAACTCGTTCTTCTTCATCGTATTTGTTGAGCTTTAGATTTTGTTCCAATGGATAAAGAACTAGGCTGACAACCCTACATCCCATTATCTTCAAGGATGTCAAGGACGTACTTCCTTTGACTTAGAACTAACCCATCTCGAGTTCGAGTTCGAGCTACCTCAATATCGTAGGAAATACTTTAGGGTACCATGATCTTTAATGCTAATTTTGGCATTAAGAAAGGCCTTTGTTTCATCAATTTTGGTGGCATCAATGGCAACAATAATAACATCGTCAACGTATATAAAGGCTTCTAAAAGAATGTATCCCATATACAATAGTAAAAGAGAATGAGCTGCTTTTGTGAAACCAACTTCATGGAGTGCCGAAGTAACTTTTTAGTACCAGTTTCTAGAGGCTTGCTTTAAGTCGTAAAGGAATTTTCTGAGCCGGAAAACTGTATGTTCTTTTCCCACTTCAAACCCTTGAGGAAACTTCATGTAAACTTCCTCGTTGAAATCGCCATACAGGAAAGTGTTATTGACATCAGTTTGATGAATTATCTAGTTTTTCTTGACCGCGATTGCGAGCAATGTATAAACGGTTACTAGTTTTTCCATGGGAGCAAAGGCGTCATGAAAATCAGTACTCTCTAATTGAGTAAACCCTTTTGCCACCTTTCTCGACTTGTACCTCTCCACTTCTCCGTTTGGTTTGTATTTTATTTAATAGACCAATTTAGAATCAACAACTTTCTTTCCCTTGGGAAGCTCTTTAACAATCCAAGTGCCATTTAACTCGAGAGCCTTTATTTCCCTCTTCATGGCTTCTATCCAATTTTGTTGGTGCAACTTTGTTAAAAGTCTTTGGTTCATCATTTTTAGTGATAGTCATTAGATAAGCTTTGTGAGATTTGAAGAATTTATTATAAGAGACATAATTTGTCATAGAATGTAGCGTCGAGGAGGTATCTTGTAACAGCCCAGCGTAACCGCACCATGATATTGTTCGCTTTAGCAGCCAGCACGCCCGCAACGCCCGTATCGCCCGCCCTCACGGTTTTTAAAACGCGTCATGATGGTGAAGGTATCTAGCCCCTTATAAGGAAGCCTTTGTTCCTTCACAACCGATGTGGGATATCACAATCCACCCCCTTAAGCGGTCCAACGTCCTCGCGGGACCTTCCACCACCGGTCCGGCCCTAGCTCTGATACCATCTGTAACAGCCCAGCGTAACCGCACCATGATATTGTCCGCTTTGGCAGCCAGCACGCCCTCAGCGCCCGCCCCTCACGGTTTTTAAAACGCGTCATGATGGTGAAGGTATCCAGCCCCTTATAAGGAAGCCTTTGTTCCCCTTCACAACCAATGTGGGATATCACATATCTTGATTAGGATCGGGTAATGCATGATCAATGGGCGGTGGAGGGTTGACCTTATAACCATCAAGTCGTTTAGATCGTACTCGCTCTTGTGTTTCCCTTATAGGTATAAGGATATCGGTTTTAGCATTGGATTGCGGCCCACTATCATTTGTTCACTTACTGGAAGCTCATAGTTATTTGTCTCAAAATTTGAAGGCCCATTGTTACTAGGCTCGTTGTCACTTGTATCCATGTTAGGCCCTGGCCTGTCATCTATTTGCAAGGGGGTGGTCACATTTTGGGTTCTTATGTTATTCGGTTATGCTTATGTTTGGGTTTCTACAGCCAACATTTGATTATTTGTTAACGTAAGGCCCATTGGTTTGGTTCTCATCATAATACCAGGGTAGAAATTCAAAGATTTCCGGTCCCTCATCACATTCAAGCACTTTTATTTTTGCTGGAAAAATGTTTTTACCATGAATCAAACATGTCTAGAAAAAATAATTTTATTTTTGCTGACATCGAATATTTGAACACCCTTGGTACCTTTAGGTAACCTAAAAATATTCCCGACTTCCCCCTTTCCATGAACTTAACCCCCTCTGTTTCGATGTTATGATAATATGTGTGACAACCAAAAATTTTATATGTTCATAATCCAGGTTTTGATCAAAAGCAATTATAGGCCATCATATTCCCAATGGTTTTTTATGGAAATCGATTAGTTACGAAGTGTGGTTATCAAGATGCATTCTCCCAAAAATCATTAAGACAGTTTAGCCTCGAATTTTAAGGCCCTTGTGGTCTCGAGCAAGTGACGATGCTTTCGTTCCACCACACCATTTTGTTGCAGTGTGTGTGGCACGTGGCCTCAAGTAAAATTCCTTGTTTAGTATTGAAATCTATCATGTGATTGGAGGTGAACTCGCTACCATTGTTATACCAAATTTGTTTGATAGTTTTGTCAAATTGTGTTTTAATCATTTTATGAAAGTTGATCAAACAGTCACCCGCTTAATGTTAGTGTCTTAAAAGGAAGACCAAACTGAGCGACTGTAATCATCAACACTAGTTAAAAAATAATCTACTCGCGTAGTGATGGGTGTGATGTTTTTTCCACATATCACAATGAGATTCAAAACAGTTTTTGGTTTAATTGAAATTAACCGGGAAGGGTAACCTATTATGTTTTGCTTTGGAAAATGCATCCCAAATGACATCATTGGTGTTTAAAGAGTTTTTCTTGACAAAATCAAAGCTATAAAGTTTGTCCCTTGAGACATGTTCCAAGCAATTATTCCAAAGATCAAAACTTACCGCCATGGCATTTCTCTTACGTCCCTGTTCTCATCATGCTCATCTAATATAGTCCTTCCTTGCATTTACCCACCCCAATCAACCTCCTAGAGTTCAAGGTATGTATAACATAGAATTCAGAAAAATATATTACAACACATTGCAAATCTTTTGTCAAAGGACTGGCAAATATAAGATCGCAAGTAGAACTAGGGACGCATAAAACATCGTTAGGGTGTATTTCGTTAGGCAGGATGCATGACCTTCTACCCGCAACCGAATTGGATGAGCGATTGGGTATAGTAACAGGTAGCTCAGAGGTGTTTTTGAAATAATCAATCCAACTTGTGGGTTAGGTAATTGGTAGCACCATAGTCGGTAACCATTTGTCGTTTGGATAGAACATATCTATTATGTTGGTATTGGGAGTACCTTCAACAACGAATACGCCAAGAAATTGTTTATATTGTTCGTTTTTTAGCCCAGGAATGAGGGTGTTCTCATCCTCGACATAGGATGCCTTGGCCTTAGTTTGTTGTTGGTAGTGTCCTTGTGTGATCTAGAACTCTACGTTTGGTTTTCACCTGTTCAAACCATGGTGATTGTTGCAGGAATCGAAAATTGACGAGAGGATGGGAGAATGAACATTGGTTAGGGCGAATTAGGGTTAGGTCTGGTAGGAGCGCCGTGAAGCTAGCTTTGATACCATGAAGAAATTTATCCGGATCTGTGTGCTTATTATTTTCTTTTCCGAATAAAGAAGAAAGAGATTACATAGTTAAATTGAATGATGATAAATCTATACTAGAATACAATCCCTATAAATAAAGAATTATAATTAACTAAAATAAATCTTCTCCTTCTTTAGGTTTTGTCAAAAGGTAAACCGTCAAGTCCTATAAGTCCAATATGATGTAACATTGCTTGATTGTGCGATGATCTTCATTAGTGTTAGGTATCTAGATGGTAATACTTTGAATCGTATTTGTCAACTATCATAAGGAAAATCCCCTCACTTGTGGCTTAGTGGTAGGAAGTTTGGGTTTCCTAATAGAGATTTAAGTTCAATTCCCACTTGTGTCATATTGGGGTGGATATAGGCAATGAAGGATTTTGAGTAGGCCTTGTGTGAGGTTGCCGGTTCGATTCCCGAGCCCAACCAGGTTTTCGTCCCACCGTGTGTTATGCCAGAGAGTTCTGCTTTTGTGGTGGCACAACAACTGTCAAGTGACAGTCGGCGGTATGGTTTCCCTGGGGAACGCCCAAAAAAGCCAAATTTTGAAGCCATCGTAGGCCCGGTTAAAAAACATAGACTGAGCAAAGTGGGGCAATACAGGGTTCTCCAATTTAGAGAGTGTGGTAACCTTATACATGAAGTTCACCGTTAAAAAACCTGTCTTTAAGGAAATATAAATTTGATTCCAAGCATTCACTTTAAAAAAAAAAAAAAACATGTGAGATTATGTTTGAGAAATATGGTTAGCCTTCACTTTGCCAACTTTAGAAATAACTTTTCCTAATTTCTTGTTTTGGTTATTTAATGCTATCGTGAAACTTTACCTGTTCCATCCCCTATACAAAAGAGATCATACCCACCTAAGAATCGACTTCTCTTTGGATCCAACATCAATCTCTTTGCACCACTTCATCTCTTAGATGGGAACTCTCATGGTTGGACTTGACCTTCATTTCCTTTTCCTGCCTCCATTTATTCTTCATTTTACGCGAGTGCGCGCATGTATATATATATATTATGTGTTGGTGCATACATGAATCATAATTGTATAATTTCATATGATAATAGAAAATAAGAACATGTGATGGAAATGAAAGTTACGAATCGTTTTATGTTCACAATCTAACCTCGTAATATCGTAAACATAAAGGCATACAAAAAGAATAATAAGATTGATAAATTTGCACATAGAAGGACTAGGGTCGATAAGAATATAAGATGGATTGACTACAAGTGCAACTCAGAAACTCTTTGGTAACAACTCACACGGTCGATACTACAATTGGCAAGGAAGTCACACGAACAATACTACATTTTGGTTGTTTATCAACCATCCAAAGAGCAAATTCAAGAATGAGATAACAAACAAAAATAGAATAATCCATGTTATGAAATGACTATGTGTATCAACTCTCCATCTACTAGATGATATAAAATGTCAAACTTTAATCCTTTAAGCTATTTGTCAAAAGCTGAGTTCAAAGAAAGCCTTATAAGTTTTAAGCAAAGGTTAATAAAAACAGTGTATCTATAATACAAAGGCTTATGTAAGTCTAAAAGGTTTCACAATATACTGCCATTTGTATAAAACTAAAATAACTATAAATTTAGTGAAGACTTTATACATTTTTATGAAACAAATCAATTCTTTATATAGTTTGTTAAGACTTGTATAAAAATGCAAGTGATTTCAAATTTATTGAATGAATCTTTCCAAAGATGTAGTCTTCTAACATCTTTTAGGGTCTTGAATACATACATCATATGTTTTGTAAGTCTTTTTTACTTTTGGGATGATAACATATATTCTTGTTTGTCCAACTTGTTTAATATGCGTGCATCTTTTTTTCCCGCCAAAGATGATAAAGCCTTTAGGTTCCAAAATGCCTTGAAAGGTTAAAGCTAGCTATATTGCCAAGAAAATACCCATGTGTTTAAATAAAATGTACAAAGACAAAAACTTGCAAAATGTGCAGTTGAGGGTTTGACTACATGTCATTGACATAGACCATGGACCATATGTTACTTTCTACCTCTGAAAATACATTTATTTATATTTATATATACTATATTTACTATGAGAGGGAATAGTGTCACGGCAGTCGATTTTTGTATTTTACTTTCGAACCTTCAACTTCGCTAAACTACGTGTTTAGCCAAAAAGTTTTTTTATTGCGTGTTTAGTCGCTAACTTTGTTTATATGCGTGTTTAGTCCCTCTGCCATAACTTAAATAGTGTACATGTTTAATCCTTCTACTTTTATTCTTTTAGTGATTGATCATGGCTTTTTGTATCTTGCATTCAAACCTTCAACTTTGCTAATATACGTGTTTAGCCCACATGTTTTTAAAAAAAACTTCCTTTTATTTATTAGCTTTGTTCATATGCATGTTTAGTGTCTTTGCTTTAACTTTTATTGTGTACATGTTTAGTCCCTTTACTTTTATTTTTTTTTAGTATTTCATCTTTTAGCCTTTTCCTCTTACTTCTGTGACGAACCAACCCGGTGTAATAGTGACGGTTTGCTATTGATGGACAAATGGTATTAATTCTGGATATTAATAAAG
Organism: Scalesia atractyloides; assembly: GCA_947069175.1. Taxonomy (NCBI): domain Eukaryota; kingdom Viridiplantae; phylum Streptophyta; class Magnoliopsida; order Asterales; family Asteraceae; genus Scalesia; species Scalesia atractyloides. The sequence goes on from CAMTDV010000027.1 coordinate 19,041,865, forward strand.
TTACTTTACTCTATGACGAGCGTATTTTTACCTATGTCTCGATGTAATTTTTATTGAGATTGTGGTATAGTAGTATGTTCAAGTAACTGAAACACAGACATACATGTTATCAAATTGAGTTATATTTTAGTTACCGCCCCACAAGCGGACAAGACATAACACTAGTTTCATATAAGACTTCGCTTTCATCTAATATCAAAAGTGAAAATATTAATATCTTTTATAACTTGTTTAATTTTAAGATGAGTTTAAATTAAGTTTTAGATAATAAGAATAAATTAAGTTTTAGATACTAAGAATCGTATTAGAAAAGTTTAACCATCTAAATGAATTCCTAATAGCAAGGAACTTACATTTAAAAGAAAGAAAAAAAAAACGCAATTGAAAAATAATAATATCAAATAAGCTTCCCCATAAAAAAGTGCATCTTTAGCATATCTTTCCATCTTTAACAATTTCATGTTTCATTGCACTAATTTTATATTTGAAAAAATTGTACTAAACTATTGCAATGAATATATAGTTGACCAATCGCATAGGCCTTTGCTAGGGTTTGTGGCCAAAAGAAAAAAAAGTGATATGTGTGGGCCATGGGGGGTATGATAATTGTCATCAACCGGCATTAACACATGTGCCACGTAGACGGGCTCATATAAACACGAGATGGTTCCCTATTATTCGTAGTTTTCTTAACAACTAAAGTTTATTAAAAGTTTAAAACCAATGCCAACCTAAAGTGGAAGGTAACTCGTTGTTTGGTCGTCAAAGGTTTTAGCAACTTAAAGAAAGTAAAATAACATTATACACCAATTTTAAAGCTTGTAACAAGGATAAAAAGGATCATTATGCATGTATTAAAGAAAATAAAAGAAACCAATAACTTTGATTCATAGAACCAAAATAGCTTTCACAGTTAGATACTCCATAAAGGAGCATGATCGTAAACAAGAAAACGATAGCAAATGGCCACTGAAATAGTTAAATATGCAAAATACAAAACATTGATCGACGTTCACGATGTTCTATAGAAACCAGTTAAGCATGCCTTGCGTCGGGCGCCTGGCCTCAGCACCACGACGAATATGAAATAGCAATCCCTAAGGAAAAGTGAATTATCCCTCAGACTTGTCATCTTTCCTTGTTACTATTCTTTATAAATTCTGAGAGAGATTCAATGTAAGTTTTTGACTTATTGTAACATTTATAAAATCTGTGAGAGATTCAAACAAAAAGTTATGGTTAATGCCACGATGTACAAGGCCATGTCCGATATTTATTTAAATGAATAATGAATTTTAATAATCTCAATTATTAGTCGTTGGCCATCCCAACTTAAAAATTAACCAGTGGTGGTCCCACATTTTCACATATTATAAACCAATGGACCTTTACTATCAAAATCTTAATTTCTTTTTGTCCTCTTTTCCTCATCTGTTAGTAAAGTTCCATTAGTTTACAAAATGTGAAAATGTGGGACTACCACCGGTTATTTTTTAAGTTGGGACCATTACCAACCAACAACTAATAGTTGAGATTATTAAAAATTCTTTATTCCTTATTTAAATATTTTCTTTCAATAATATAAATCAAAAATGTCAAAGTATCTAATAACTTGATAATGCAATAATCAGATGGAAGATTGTTGCAATAATTGACTACAATCTGAATATCATAGATATTTTATAACAGATGATGCAAGTGTCCCGACATAGTGTTAAAGGTCATGTTTATTTATATAACATATATAATTTTGTACCAATCAAATACGTGTTGTTAGTAGGGTGAACAATTGTATCGAATTGACGCATTGAACTGTTGAATCTAAACACATCGCGTATATTTGTTTGTGTTAAATACGTCAACAGTAACCTGACCAGGCTTACAATCATGTAAGCTGAGCATGCTCAGTTTAACTTATTTATCTAAACAAGCAAAACAGGTTGATGGGATCTACAAAATGGGTTATAATTAAGTTGTAAACGTTTTCAACGAGCAAGTGAGTTGTAATAAATGAGTTGCAGGTCGACTGATTCTTGTAAACCCGAACACAGTCTTTTTATTAACGACCCGTTTATTAAACGGGTTATACATGAAAACTCATTTGGCATTGAATCCGTTAATTTACAAATGTTATACGGTTTGATTTGGCTAGCATTAGCAAGTAAATGCGTAATGTCACTACTACGTAGGAAGTGAGGTTTTAGATAGCTAATCACTTAACATCCTTGTCTGGATTAACTATTAAAATAAAGAAAAAAAAGAAAGAAAAAAAATCTGTGATTCGTTCTTTTTAGTGATCCTCACTCTTTCTCCATCTCACGCCCGTTAAGGGCTTGGTGAATTAAGCCCTCTTTGACGCCGTTCTTGGTTAGCATGGGGCAGTGTTAGGACTATAAAGCAGCGGTGGATCAAACCTTGTTTTGTGAGTTCATATGAACCCACTCGGTTTGGAAAAAATGAAAAAAGTTACTGAGAACTTTATATGATTTGAAAAAAATAGTGAGGAAATCTATTAAAACGAACTCACCGAAAGAAGTTTCTGGATAAGCCACTGCTTTAAAGTGCTGACATGGAAAAGAACACTAACCCACACCACCCGACATAATAATGACAAATTGATATAATCAAGAAGAAAAATAGTAATATATCAATATCAGTATTTATCCACGTAGGCTGAATATGACCGAATATACATCCATTTTCACGTATTATTTAAAAGTATTATAAATTAAAATAAAATATTATCTCATTTCATTTAAAATAATTTAATCCAAAATCATGGTCCGGTTATAAATTGTATTAAATAAAAAAAATCTGTTGTCGGCTTGGGGATGTAACGTGACCGGTAATAACGGGCAGCAGCCCTAACCTTTCACCTCGTGTGGTCAGCCCTATACGAACTCATTTTTCAGCCCGGTTCTTTTATTATTTTCAAGCTACCATCAACACATATGATACGATCTAACCAATATATACATCGATTGATCCCAAACTCGTATTCCGTCCCAGTTCCGTTATTGTTTTCATGTTACCGAATGATACATTATCATATCATGATAATGATGTAACCAATATGTACATTTATAGATTGACACCCATTTCCGGCCCAGTTCTCTTATTATTTTCATGTTACCAAATAACACAATGTTACCGAATGATACATTACCATATCATGATAACGATGTAACCAATATGTACATATATATCGATTGATCTAAAATCCATTTCCGGCCTAGTTCTTTTATTATTTTCATGTTACTAAATAACACATTATCATATCATGATAACAATGTAACTGATATATACGTATATCAATCAATCCCAATCCCTTTTTCCAACCTGGTTCTTTTATTATTTTACAGTTATTGAATAACACTTTATAATGATGTAACCATTATATACGTATTTCAATTTATCGGATATCAAAATGTAGATCAACAGGAGACTACTGATTTCTTGTGTTGAAACTATTTAAAATTTTCTTTTGTCTCTTAATTAATAAATCAAAGCGGACACAAAAAATGTATGTCATAACATACCCTTCATCTACATCTGACATACCATACAAGGATATGGGAGAAGTGAGAATAAAACGAACAAAGATTATAATGGTAAAACAATAAAAAGTTTATAACTCAAATTAATAATAATCTTTCTAATTAATTAGTCAAAAACAATTTATGTCACACATATCGAAATTTATCATATACTTTATCCTTATTTTCACCATAAATTAGCTAATTTAAGAAGATACAATAAAATAATTATTTTATAAATTTATCTATATGTGCTTATAATAACATGATTAAATACACATATTAAATGAAGATTTTCTGTTGCTTTAAAATTTATTCTTTCTGTTCTTACAAAATTTTCTTTCATTTAAACTCTCTTTTATAGGAATATACCGTCATCTTTATACGTCTATGCAAGGTGGATTTCGTTATAATGGAAAGGTGTCATATGACACCGGAAAGAAAATTTATGTATCATATTTGTATCTGATAGTCGAGTGATACATACATAATGATTTGTCAATAAACATTCATTGTGACACTGTAATTCAATAACGAGAAGAAAAAAAGTAATATTATACAAGTACTAAATTTGTTAAAATTATTTAAAAACCAATTCTAAACCAAGTATCTAACATGGGAAATGGAATAAATGAAGCATTCTCAATACGGCGGTATATATCTAATTATGTGTTTGAAAAACGTCTTGTTTTTATGAAATACATTAGTCGACACTCATGTTTAGATATAATTTTGGTAAAATCCAAGATTTAAAATAATAAAATTATATGAAAAATGGGAGTGGATTTCTTGAGTAAGTCCACATCTCTCATCCTCTCATTTACCCCTTGTCTTCGATGTAAGCAATTACCGTCTCTTTAAAACGACCCAACTACTAGATGTCCCACACATCACTTTCGCTCCCTTTCGACACCTACATCTCTCCATGCATGTGTGAACGTGATTTTTCGACCAACCAAGTGAACTCAAATCACCCATTGCTCCTCCAAAACACTTATAATGGTGATCCTCATCCCTTGCCTCATACATGAGTATTTTATAAAAGTGAACTCCAATCACATCATCGTTATCGCTCCTTCAAAGCCATTCATAACGGGTATACTTGTCTTTTGTTTGGCTAAAGTTGGGGTATCGCTTCAAAACAAGGAATATTAGATTTTAATAATCCTAATTATTCGTCGTTATCCGCTAACATTCCCAACTCCAAAAATAACTACTAGCAGTCCCAACTATTAACATATTGGCCTCAAATGGACCTTGACTAACAGAACCTTAACGACGTTAGTCTCCGGTCCTGGAAAAACGTTTTTGGCCGGAAAACTCAACATTTTCGTACCAGGCCTCTTTATAACCTTAAATCAGGCCTTTAGAAATCTTTTACCAGCCAAAAAAGGTTTTCCGACGACTAGAGACTAACAACATTAGGGTTCTGTCAGTGGTTATTTTTAAAGTTGGGATTGGTGGTAGCCAACGACGAATAGTTAAGATTATTAAAATTCAGTATTCCTAAAAACAATAGTATACATTACATATAAAAAAAACTGTAGGGTCACTGAACCCGGGAATCTATAGGGTAGGTCTCACCTATTAACATTAACAATATATAAAAAAAGGATTTAGTATTTGATAGCTTGAATGGTATATTCGATCTTGTAAGACTGCACGGTGAGAGCAAATAATATGTTTCATATCAGTTATTTATTTTTTCGATTATTGAAGCTATGATTGGTTTTATTGAGTGTAACAACTATTAGGTTATATTTTTCTTCTGTGAAGCTTATGAAGTCAGAAGTGATTATCATATTAGTTATGAATTTAGACACGATTGTTGCATTTGTTTCGTATAATCATATACTTATATATATAAGGTTAGGATCGTGTAAGAAGAATTAGGATAATTGAGAAACTTGAGAAACATTCTGAACCACATATTTTTCCTAAGTTTTCGTAATATACACATATGTATAGTTTAAATGGACATTTGTGTATAATTCAAGATTTGATAGTATACATATATGTATATAATCAATTTTAAACTATACATATGTGTATATCACGAAAAGCTTAAGAAAATGTGTGGTATAGAATGTTTCTAAAGTTTTTCAAATAACGTGGACTTCTCTTAGTATCCATACTCTCTCTCTCTCTCTCTCTCTCTCTATATATATATATATATATATATATATATATATATATATATACACACACATCCATGTCGATCGTGTTTATGTCTCATGACGGTCACCACCTCCACCTCCCAAATCACATTCATTCATTTATTATAACTCTATCTTCAAACCTTCCATATGCTCTTCGTATGTCCAGTCATAATCAAATTTGAGAACACTTACATAAATCACCCCAAACTTTAGTTTAAGTACAGATCATCCTATAGAAGACAAAAATGGCCCCGTATTCTGATTTATAGTTGTAATTTTTTTTAATTAAAGGGGACTCTAATTAAAACTAGTTTTATAATTTACCCATTCGATTGATATATCAGTTTTTATTTAAAATATAATTTAGTTGTTATTATAATTATAAATATAGTTATTACAATTATCAACAATTGTATTTGTAATACATGTTATATATATTTGACTCATAGTTTATCACGTAAGCCTAATGGGTAAGGATGTACATAAACCTACGAAATAACACCAAAGCAAGTCGGATGATTTGGCCAATTTGAAATTTATACATGCCAGTTTATGGTTCGGTTTTAAACTTTCAAAGGTTTACAGTTTGACTTACGATTTAGAGTTTGAAATCACGTAAACCACGTAATCAGAACCCTTTGTTTAACATTTATCATTTACTTTTTTTTCTTTTTTTTTTCATTTTAGTGATGTAAACCTTGTGTATAATTTTTTTAATGAATAGTAATGCTTATTATTTTTGAAGTCTCTAATACAAAAATATACTTTTGAAAGGAAAAAAATATTGTTTAGAATTGCTAGCCCATCAAAACTGAACCTTAAGGTCGTGAAAAATTGGTTTCTTTTTTCTAAAACATCGTTTGCAGTTCGATCCAAGATTTTCATCAAGATAGGCCGAAATAGGCATGAACATTCATGTCCGTCTTTTTAATTTCAGAAAAAGAAAAAAAACTATCATTAAATAATTCTAATCCAACGTACCACAAAACTGCACCTGAATTTCATGACATATGAAACACGTGTAAAGAAAACTATTGGCGTCGTCCTGGCGTTTTATGGGTAAAAACTGCCTTTTGAGCTCTAACAAAATCAACCCAATTAGTAATAGTACACGTACCTAGTTCAGTTATCTCTATATCAACTTGCCACTATAAAGTCGTAGTATCCTTCATGTATTGGGCTCTCATGCTGATCTTCATCGAATATTTGGCGGTGTTTAGACCAACCAAGTATTGCTCAATTTCCCATACAAGGCACCAAGAACGCTTGCCTCGTGTCTAACCTACGAATGATGATGGTTTAGAGACCTTAACCCTTGGAGGAGCAATGATGGCTAATTTCGCCATCTCCAACCATAACTCGTTTACACATGCCCACATCAACTTCCAACTCTTTGAAACTCGTTTAGACGTTTTCATCTTCTACTTCACCACATAATTTGCACTCTAACTCATGAGCATAGCTATAAGTCATGAATTTTGCATCACAAATCACCACTTAGCAAATCAAGGGCCCTCTTGAAGTTATCCATCAGATCCATAAAACCATATGCCCTACACATGTAACATCCGTCGAAAAATGGGTTTCCAAAATCCGCTTCGTTTATTAATCGAATAGTCAGTTATAATTTTCGTTGCGTATATATTGTCCATTTAATTTTAAACAATACATAATTAATAAACATTGTTAGAAATTTAAACCATAATTATTAAATAATCAAAATAAGAGAATAAAAAAATAAAGGAGGCTGCCGGGTTTCGAACCCGGGTCAGCCGTTTCATCAAACAAACAACATACCACTCCGCCACTTGCCATCTTTGTGTATATTCTGAAACAAATAATACATAAGATGAAATCTCGAATTCAAAACCGGACTTCAGCGCGGCAGAACTCGCAATCACCGGAAAATCCGGCAATCCGCGAGTTCAGCCATTATTCCTTTTGACTATAACGTTATAACCGACTTCGACATCGGTTATAACCAACGTCTATCAATCAGCAGCGGTCATAACTGCCGGAGAAACTTTGACCACGAATCAAGACCAAATTCGGACTCAATACATGCTGTTTCTTCCCTATAAATACCCACCCAAACCTCTGGTAATCTTTTCGCTCAAAATCGCACAAACTCTCGAAGCTTTAACACTCGCCGGAGAAATTTTACAGTCGCCGGACTTTCGTCGGAAAACCGAGACTCACTTCAAATCGGTAAAATTCTCGACTCTTTTGTTTTCAATCCATTATTAGACAAGTATTAACTTCAATCCTTCAACCAGAATCTGTCCTAGACTAGCTACCGGAAAATCTCACACTCGCCGGAATTCCACTGAAACATCAAAGTCTCACTGTCGAACGGTATATTCGTCTAAAAACTCTTGCAATCTCTTACTCAGTAACTTAATTTCATAACACAAGAAACTAAACTGTCAAACATTTCACTCAGCCGAGAGTCACAAATCAGAGCCGACGACTCCTGCCGTTCATCTGAAGTAAACGCACTGTTTGGTACAATTCTGTTCTTTAATCTCATTATCTAATACATTCCAACCAATTATAAGTTTCGATAATCGAATTAAACAAAAACAGTCGGGCATCTTTGTTCTGTGTCTTTATAAATGAAGAAGATGAAGTCGAAATGCGTATAAGTTTAATTAAAACTGAATATTATACCGGGTTAGACACACAGTCCAGTGGTGGACTGTGTGCAAATTTAAAATCATGGTCCCGAGTTCGAGTCTTAACACGCTGCCCGATTCTTACAAATTTCCAACCATTTTTAATACTGATATATATTAAGACGCAGGTAGTATATAAATGTAATTAAAATCGCATATCATTCGGGTTAGTCACACAGCCCAGTTGGTCGGGCTGTGTGCAATAACAAGGCTATGGGCGCGGGTTCGAGTCCAGGCTCTCACACCGGTTCAATGATTTTAAAAACCTTTTTAATTAAATAGAATTCTAAATAATCTAAATAGTATATAAATATAATTAAAATCAGAAATATTTCAAGTTAGACATGTAGCTCAGTTGGTAGAGCTGCGTGCACGTATACGAGAGGTCTCGGGTTCGAACCTCACTCAGCGCATGAATAAACTGAATCCGACCGGTCAACGGTCAAAGTCAAAAAGTCAACATTTTTATATTTTTTTATTTATTTATTTAATCAGAAAATTATTTAAAAATACTTAAAAATAATATTTTTAAAGTTAGAAAATGTCCTTAAACTCACAAAAATAAATCTAAAATCCTATTAAGATTATGAATTAAAAGAATTAATCTCAAATAAAATCCATTTATTTACCGAACCATTTCGTTATTATGTTAGGTTAGTTTTCCTCGTCGATCAAATCCCAAAACTCGTGCGCATCCAACGTCATCAAAAGAACGCACCCAATGTGAGTGAATCTCTACCAAATTCCCCGTTTTAATCACATTTTGGGGTGTATCATGTGTCGTTTAATTCCTTATTATATTTAATCACTTGTGCATCCATCATATCCGTGATCAAACGTGTATCCAATATGTATCAATTGTTGTGTGAATTATGCTTAGATTTAAGTTACCATTTTCAGTACATGCATTTCATTAGGCCCATCAGCTCCCCGTGGGATACGGGTTGAGTACAGGTGCCTCATTCGATCGGCTCCGTTTGATTGAGCCTTGATCTCACATACATCATCATCATTCATGTCATTCGATCGGCTCCGTTTGATTGAGCCTTGATCTCAATTACATCATCATTTATGTCATTTACTCATCCAATGTGGTTTGTGTATTGTTTATTTATATATGTTTGCTCACATGTGATTATTGCACAAATTTTCAATATTAAATACAACAAGCAATTAATAACAATGTTTTATCAAGGTTCACTCGCCAACTTTTGTTGACCCAAAATATCCCCCGTTTTGCACATGATACAGGTGATTCAGTTGAGGCAAGAAACACATAGGAAGACTTAGAAGAATAAATCAGCTTAAGCTTTCGATTGTTTTACTTAGTTTCATTTTCCTTGTAATTGTATGGATTTGGTTTGAACATTTAAGTTGTAATTTGAATTTAAGAAATATGAAACATTTTAGTAAACATCATGAGCTTTGGTGATAACCCAATTATGCCCCAACTCTTATTCCGCTGCGGGTCGGGGTGTGACAGATTGGTATCAGAGCCATGACTATAGGGATATAGGATAGGTTATTAGACCCTTAGAGCCTATACTATAGTTGATTAGAATTTTTAGATTTTGTGCGTTACATACAAAAATCATGATGTTTATATGCTTTATGTTTATTGTTACATTCAATGTTATGCAAGCATGTTCATAAGTACACATTATTATACAATGCTCATCATGAATCATATCCTCATAACATATCATATCCATGAGCATAGTCTGCAAGACGCGGTTTTCCATTTGATTCTTGTTTTTCAACGTCTCTTTGAAGAGATTGACTCTGAAGAAACTCGTCAAACAAAAGTAGTCCTCCCACAGGTTGCTGTGAATTTAGCCATTTAGGAGATATTGTGACTCATTGTCCCACCATTTTGCTTCTTCTGCACCTTAATTGTCATTATTAGCCCCTAATTTCTCAGAAACCTGATTTGTTCAGTCACGTGATCATCAAGCACCCACAGGTTGTAAAGTAATAAACTCTATACCATTTTGAAATGTGTAAGGACCCAAATCAAATTGATACTCTTTAAAACGATCAGTTTTGACCCGAACCCAATTTGAGCCATTGCAAGACCTGACCCACCCGTTTTGACCCGAACTCAGTTTGACCCATTACAGGACCGACTTGCCCATTTTGAAACATCGAATGACCAGACCTGAATGTTTTGCTGGGCAACCATTTTCTTTTATTTTTCTATTTGTATGCTCATCTTAAATTCTTTGCTGGACCGTAAGATCTAATAAACAGAACCTCAAGCGCTTGGTTTTAAAATGCACGCATCATCTGATGCAGTAATGAGATCGCATTGCGTGATGCGATTCCTTGATGCGCGCATCACATGATGTGGTCCGATGCGACGCCTTATACTGCTGACCAGTATTTGAACAAGTTAGACTATCGATTGACAAATCTGACTATAAATGATGAAAGTATCTTAGATATTCGTGTTTAAAGGTTGACAAGTTAAAATACTAACTATAAATATTTTTTAGTATTCTTTTGATAAAGAACACCCCACATACGCGATGCGTGTGCTTCGCGCATCACGCATCAGCTTTTGGGATTAAAACGCATTAGATCGTTGTACGCTTTTTAAAACCAAGCTCAAACGTTCCAACCAATAATATGTTGAGAACCACATAATGCACTTATAATACGTAGCGCACAAAAGATAGTAGGAGAGAGAAACAAAAGTGATTCTTAACTCATCATTGGTTCTTAAACAAACGTCACTTTATAAGAGAAATGTATAAGCACCTCTGAGGATGGGTGTAACAAATTTCATCATCTTCCTCAACCGTTGGGATAAACTCATCAATAAAACGGTGAGGCGGGAAACCACTTACACCATTTTTAGCAACTAAATGCCAAATGATTTCTTGATCCAACGAGTCAAATCTAACCCCTCGGGGCAACCCAGGTCACGCTTGATCAATTTAGCAACAAAACTGTTTTAGATTTCCCAATCTTGAAGGTATTCTAAATGTTTGTCTACGTTTTTTTGTTATATTCTAAATGTTTGTCACTCAAGATTCATATTGGTGCCACAATGGTTTACCCTCCGACCATCACATGTTCCATGAATAGATAATCATCAAAAATCTAAAACAAATTTTCTTTTATATTTCTAAAGTCTAATTCTTAGAAGGTGTGACTGAGCGATTAAGTTTAGAATGGAAGACATGGTTTGGACTTTGAATAAAAAAATTAACAATATAGAATAGTATGATAATGCAGGACTGTAAAATAAAGAAATCCACATCATTATTGTCAACAATATGGTGGCAGTTTGGGCATTCTTTTGTGGAATTGCTTTTCCATCTGATGTGATCTAATCTTTGTTTCTGTTGCTATCAATCAACCATGATGGTCTGCAAAAATGATTACCAAAATGAGAAACTGTTGTCTAGAACTCAAAACAAGTGTTTATCTTGAACGACATTCCAATAAATTACAATCAAAGAAAAGCATTCAATCATGTATCTATCTTGAATGGTACTTAGATAAACTTGGATCAATGAAACGAATACAATCAAGTGTGTACCTTGAATTGTCCGCTAGGAGCTCACGGAATTGTTTTTGGTTGCCTTAGCGAGACTTTCAAATCGTGTGTCATTCATCGTCCAAAATCATGTTGTGTAAAATAATGCACACGTACATCACATTCTAACTCTATATTTTTCCATAAGCTCAAAACGCGTCATCATTTCTACAAAATACCAAAAGCTCGTTTGACGTCTTTTCTTGTTGTCATTTGAGTTACGTTAAACTTTGTTCTCTTTTCATATAAACTTGTATCCCGTGTGAACGCTTTTACAAACACAACGTATTTAGAATAAATTCCATCCGCTAGATAATATACGTATATGTACTCCACCTTGTTTACAAAAAAAAGAGGCAGTCCAACATCGTTTATATAGTTATTGAAAATTGGTGATTGATTAACAATATTTATATCGTTATTCGAAGCGGCCACAACAAAGAATGCATGCCAAAACCAAAAATCTTGTGATGCAATCGCTTCAAGTATATAGACGGTTTTTTATGATGCCCACTCTTGTGCTAGTCGTGCCACGCAGTTGGACAAACTTCCCACTCCTATTTCATACAATCTATACTACTGTTCATCCCGAGAAAACCATATGTATCTTCATGAAACTCAAAAAAATTTTGTATGTCACTAAATGTAGGTTTCCTCAAATATTCTATTATGCATAGTTCAATAACATACTCACATCGCCACTCATTCCAACATTTTTAAATAGTCATTCATTATTTCGGAATTAGTGCCATAAGCCAATTGTCTAATCACAAGCGTGACTTTTGCAATGTGCTAAATCCCATACTACCACGCGCATCGGGTTTTTTGTTGGAAAAACTCATATTTACTTTTCAAATCTTTGGCTATTCTTAGAAATAAACCTTGCCTCATACAAAAGCGTCACCTAAAACTCTATCATCATATGTTTGGTTGGGTGAAAAATAATCATTAATACATTGAACGACTTTCTGGAACGTTCAGATATTATTATTTCCGCTCCCTCGTCAGATGAAGATGATAAAACAAATTTGTCAAGCGAAGATGATGATGATGATGACGAACTTGATAGTAATGAGGAATGTGAGAGTGAAAGAAGGTGTTTATGTGGAGATATATGTTGTGGTTTAATGGGTATATATCGTGTGCGCCTGGTAAGATCTTTAAGCTCCCCCATGCCACGAAACACCATTGATGGGCAAGTGTGGGGGTGTGGGAAGCCTTCACCTCCCCTTGCGACGCTCCACACTGGGTTGGCTTAGACTACCCACATTCACCACCCTACCTAACCAGACCTTTAATAAAAAAACTATGTTTTCTTTGGTTCACTTAGACATCATTGTATATAGTAAAAAAGTTTAGACACATTTGCGTATAACTAGTGTGAGGACTCTTGCGTTGAAGGGGGGGGGGGGAGGCAAATTCGTGATTTCAAACATATTGGTTCGGTTGGTCACGGTAAAGAACAAAAACAAATCAACTATATATTTAACCCGTTCAATTAAAACTTTTATCAATTTGTAGATAAAAATAAGTATGTTGCACCAATATATTCTAAATTTTAAATTTGTTATTCAAATAAAAAAGGGTAAACGACGTAACTTTATATATAAAAAAAGAACTCAATGAATTTTGTATCGCCAAATTGAGAAAACCATAAAACCGCATACAACTCTATATCAATGTTCGTTTGAATAATTTTTTAATTGTAGCTAAAAAACACGTCACTAAACATCATATTATATTAGTTAAATAACAAAAATGGTAAGCTACATCACTTTATATATATATATATATATATATATATGGTGAGGTTATTGTAAAAAAATGTTTTTTAGAAGGGTAAAAAAGAATTAAACCATTAGATCTTTAATCTAATGGTTGAGATGTTGATGACAATCTTTTAAATAGTGTTTACCATTAAAATAATTAATTTCTAGATTAAGGGTATAAAGGTAAATTTAACATTTTTAAATTAAGAAACTAACATCAATGCACATGCAAGTTCCCCCTTCTTTTTTAAACGTCATTAACTTTTTATACGTAACTCTTTATTTAAAAAAAAATTACACCATAATAACGAGTGTTTTTTAATTTTTAATATGAGTACCATATGTTATACTTATGTAGAGAAAAAAATTACGTTTCGATTGGATGTTTTAGTTCATGGTGTTTTTTCTATGTTCATCATAGATCTGCTACCAGAAAATATATAACACTATAATACTATATAACACTACACATCCATCATAGACCTGTTACAGAATAAATAACACTATAACGCTATATAACACTATACATCCATAATCCATCGTGGACCTATTACAGAATACATAACACTATAACACTATACATCCATCATAGATCTGCTACCAGAAATATATAACACTATACATCCATCATAGACCTGTTACAGAATACATAACACTATATAACACTATACATCCATCGTAGACCTGTTACAAAATCATATTCCTACAATAATGGGTGGCGGTTATGGAAGATTATCAATTAATTGAATCAATGAGAAAATTACTTGTTTACCATTTTGAATTAATTTAGATTGAAGACACATGTCATCTCCACAATATTTCTCACACTTCTCATACTTTGGGCCATTTTTACAGGATCCTCTACCTAAATATATATAAACTAAACAACAAAGCAACTTTGATTATAAGTACGTTTGTGCATAAAGTACTTGTATATTACTATGTATAACTCGGTTTTTAACAAAAGTTATATTTAAATGTGGATGAAATTATGCACATCGTAATGGCATACTTGAAGTTTTGTAAAACATCGCATTTTAACAGTTATAAACGAAAAACAAAATCTTATAATGATAAAATATTATAACAATTATATTAAAAGTTAAGTATACAAATAAAGTATAAAAAAACAAAAAAATGTATGAAATTAGTCATTTTTAACAGTTTAAGTTAAAAAATAATAAAAAAGGCAAAAAAATATATATGATTGCATTGCTTATTTATGTATATACTACTACTAATAATAATAATAATAATATGATATGATACAATTTGCATAACTAAAATTAATAAATTTGATATGATAGAACTGCTTATTTATGTATATACTAAGAATATGATATGATACCGTTTTTATATACTAATAGTATGATATTATACAAATTTGTTTAATTAAAATTAACCTTTCTTTAACATCAAGATGTAAAATGCAATTTAAATTTACTAGATGTTATTGTATTAATTTGGAAAATTTACTCTATTCACATAAACACTATTCAATTTTGAATCTTTCATTATGTTTTTAGTGCCACCATTCAATGCATAAAGTTTGATATGTGTCCTTTTTGACTTTTTGTGTACACTTACATATCACTGAATGGCAGTTTAATATAACTAATTGCTATATCATTCATACATAGATAAAGTGGTAAACTTTTAAAAGAATCCTTTTATGGCCCAACAACTTTCTACACATTTTGCCCAAAATTGTTTCATGCTTAACCTGTTAAAAATCACACATATATGTTTTATAGAAGAATGGCTAAATTAGTTGTTTCTGATTTTGGTTATTAGATGGGCAAAAAGACGATTTGTATTGTGCGATTTGGTTATCCGTATTCGACGTAAATGAGTTACTCTAGTAGCTATCCAAATGCAAACTCAATTTTCATGTCGGGTGTGTGGATACGTGGCTTTTACGGGCCAGACACAATGCGTGGGTCCTCACAACTAGTATAAATTAAAATAAGAGTATTACTATGTTTCTGGATAACAAGTTTCTAATTAGCAAGTTGCAACAAGTATTATAACTGAAATCAACTCTGATTGAACTGAATAATCATTATAGCTGAGAGACTGATTCTATTACATTGAAAACATGAAATAAAAGTTAAACTATTAAATTTTGTTCCATCTATACATCATCCGCCATTCGCTACTAGGAAAACTAGCATTATTTTTGGAAAAGTAAAAACCATTTTGAGTGACATACCAATAACATCCGGTCGTCCTGAAGAATATATCAATGCCACACAACTCTGGCTGCGTGAAGTCTTCATCAAAAACAGTAAACGTGTTGTAGTTTTGAATTTCATGAGTTTTATCGTCAAGCCAATAGAATCGACAATTATACTGATTTGTACTCAAAAAATTCATACGGAATCTCCAAGAAAAAGAGTTCCCAGGGCTAAGTGTGTCACCTCCAAGATCATCACATCCCACTACAACCTCTGGAATATCTCTGTTAGTGATAGTAATTCTGTATGGACTAATGGCTTTGTTCGAAGGTATAGTGTTGGCTTTCAGAATAATACTGTTATGAAACAAAAGAAAAACAAAGAAAAAAGGTTTTAGTAAGAAACTCATGATTCAAAGTTTTTTTTCCTGCCTCAACTTGTTATGTACGCATATATATATTTAGACATCCATACATATAAACATACACATATCTACGTGTGTGGTACATGAACACACAACAAATCTGAAACTTTTATGTTTCTACAATGAATACTAATAAAATGGTATTTAAGTTAGGGTGTTGCTATTTACATCACACTCTATAACACCTTATGGTATAAAATCCTTCGATAAATGCGCTTTATTCTACCATACTTCACTCATTATTATCGGTTTTTATAAATTTTCTTTTTGAAACAATAAATGTAAGTTTAATTTTTTTTTGTTATAGTTGTTTTTTAGTCAACCTAATTAATGTCAATTAAATGCTATAGAGTATGGTGTAAATGGAAATTAGAGTAAGGTGTATTTAGAATCACCCATTTATGTGATGTCCCCGTTTAGATCTTGGATCATGGAACAAATCAAGTCTCTCGGCTTTCTTTGGATAAAAAATAGGTCCCGTTTAGATCTTTGATATGAAAAGACAGGTGTAATTTTGATGTTTAAGCGTTGTTTTCGCTAGCTTCTTCCTAGTTGTGTTTTTAATGAAATTTCGCCGTTCCAAAAAAGTTTTGTAATGTTAATAATTTTTCACTTCTCTCTCCTAAAACTAAAAAGAATATAAACATTAACAATTAATGATTCATGGGTGAATAAGTAAACAATTATTTTTGTCTGTGTATTTGGGTGCAGCTTTGCTGCTGTTTTGGTTGTGTGAATAAATGAATATTTAAAAAAACAATTAATTATTCTAGTTCGTCTTGTTCATGTATGTAATCTACGCGTACATGGCCTATCGTTGAATTTATACGTCTTGGTTGTAACTTATTTATTGATTTATTATTACTAATTAACTAGGGGTCTTCGTTGTCGCGCGACACCTTGATTGTTGTGTTTAATGTGCAATTTCATTCCGTTGTGCTACAATCTGTTTACTTAAGGGCGATTTTTACATGAATGTTAAGGTGGATGAGTCATGGCTGGGATGTGTAGTTACAATTCAATATGCATTTGACAAAGTGCTGCCTATTCTTGCAACTAACATAATTTTGGGTGTCTAGTAGGGTATATCATTAACCACAACATATTTTTACTAATTCTAAACGCTGCTACTTATATGTACAAGCAGCTATATTTTGGCCAGTGAGTTATTGTCTTAAAATGTGGTACTTATTGTTATTTCAGTATCTTGAAGCTGTAAGAGGTTCGAGATGGGAACATGGTTGTCAATGGTATCGTGTACTGTCGTTGGTGTGCATCTTGTTTATTCCAGCTGCGTGCATTCAGTTCTTATTACGTTTACTTTGTTAAAAAGTTACAATTGGTGAGTGTTATACATGTCTTTAAGAAGTTCAGTTTCCACATGGTGCGGATTCAAGTAGACGAATGTTGCATTTGTAGACTGCAGTTGAAGGCCTGTTTCAGCGTAAGAAGTTGCTGTGACATGATATTTCAAAGGTATAACAAAGCAGATCGCATACGTAAAAGGCACAACATAACTGAGTTTTTCAATGAAACGGGTCAACATTTTGCACAAGTGTATACAGTTGATTGTTTTAGATTTTGTAAGGCAGTCCGTGGAGCTTATTTGTTGTTTGCTTTTAAGTGTAGATTTGAGATATTACCATTTAAAAGATACATCAGCAAATGGGTAACTTAATCTAGTAATTGCAATTTTATTTTTTTCCCAGCAAGACATGGTAAGTTACCTGCTCATTATTGTTACAAAAGAGCGAAAAATGCAGATACGCATGCCTGTGATAAGCAGTGTAGTATAAAGGTGTTTTGAACTATACATGTTAACATTTAGAGGTCAGTTAGACACATAAGAAAGCTGACATTTTGCAGCAACGAGCTGCAAATTAGTTAACAAAGCTGGACTAACTATTCAGGTATGCCTAATTAATTTCACACCAACCAACGATTAAACCTATATACATGATCCAAAAAATCGGATTTCACACTTCATGGTATTCAGGTATGCCTAATTAATTTCACACCAACCAACAATTAAACCTATATACATGATCCAAAAAATCGGATTTCACACTTCATGGTGACAACCTCCATGGAAACGGGTTATGGAATATTTTCAAAACAAAACTCAGTTAGTCACCAGAGTTACTGGATTTATGGGAAAAAGTAAGGTGGTGTTTGTTTTTGCAAAAAAGATCTGCGCAGACATTGGCATCTGCAGATTGTTTGTTTTCCGAAGACGTTTCATTAAAATACGTCTGCGCAAGCTCTTCTTGATGCAGACTTAGCCCACCACTTCTAAGATTTTCTAAAGTCTGTAGAGGGTTAACAATGTTTACATGGTTTTTTTTGGATCCTAGAAATTAATGAGGTTGCGATAGTCATTTGATGTTAATAACTATATTTGATTTAAGGATGAAGTTAATTGTGTCCATTGGGATCCAAGTGGCTTCATGTTGTAATGATACGACTGCAAAGGTTATATTTACTTTATTTCATAAAAACTGCAACTTACTATAAATTGTTCAGCTCCATATCCAGAGCATGAAGCAGGTTGTGTTGTACAACGTTGGGTTTAAACATGTGTGGTTTAAACACGTTTGCACACGCAAACTGCAGAAAAAAAAAGTAAACGCAAACAAAGGGATTTACGTGGTTTGGTCTAAACTCACAACGTATACGGGTGGCAACTAGAATATTTTTATTTAGGTGTTAAACATTACAAGTACAAGAGTTATTTTATAGTCTACATAATTAGGGTTATAATCAATAATTAATTAATAAGAGAAAGGTGGAAGGAAATTGGGCAATCTGCCGAAAGGAAACAACATTTTGCGGATTGTGGACCTTCGCGTTACGAGAAGTTAAAAAGGGGAGGGTGTCGCGTGATGCGGCGCCTCCTTTGTCTGACACAAGTTTGATTTCTTACAAAATGACCCCTGAACTTCCTATTTTTATCATTTTAAGCATAAACTTTGTAATTTATCATGTTTTTAAGTATAAAACGTATATTCAAGTATAATTCGAGTATCGTGAATGTATGTATTGTAACACCTCGTAAAATCGTTTCCAATAGTATAGTGACACGTGTTGTATTTTTATTTTAGTCTATTAAAGACTAATAGGAACTAAAGGTGTCAACATGCTCAAACTGAGCCTCTGAGTGACTTTCTGATGTCAACATGCATAAACATTAGCCTCTGAGTGACTGATATGTCAACATGCTTAAATATTAGCCTCTGAGTGACTGATATGTCAACATGCTTAAACATTAGCCTCTAAGTGACTGATACATCAACATGCTTAAATTTAGCCTCTGAGTGACTGATATGTCAACATGCCCAGCCTCTTAGTGACATCGGAGTCAACATGCTTATAAGGAGCCTCTGAGTGATCCTTTACGAAGTCCTAACTCTCGTACGTGCCACTTGTTGGACGAGAGAAAGGTGGAAGGAAATTGGGCAATCTGCCGAAAGGAAACAACATTTTGCGGATTGTGGACCTTCGCGTTACGAGAAGTTAAAAAGGGGAGGGTGTCGCGTGATGCGGCGCCTCCTTTGTCTGACACAAGTTTGATTTCTTACAAAATGACCCCTGAACTTCCTATTTTTATCATTTTAAGCATAAACTTTGTAATTTATCATGTTTTTAAGTATAAAACGTATATTCAAGTATAATTCGAGTATCATGAATGTATGTATTGTAACACCTCGTAAAATCGTTTCCAATAGTATAGTGACACGTGTTGTATTTTTATTTTAGTCTATCAAAGACTAATAGGAACTAAAGGTGTCAACATGCTCAAACGAGCCTCTGAGTGACTTTCTGATGTCAACATGCATAAACATTAGCCTCTGAGTGACTGATATGTCAACATGCTTAAACATTAGCCTCTGAGTGATTGATATGTCAACATGCTTAAACATTAGACTCTAAGTGACTGATACGTCAACATGCTTAAATTTAGCATTTAGCCTCTGAGTGACTGATATGTCAACATGCCCAGCCTCTTAGTGACATCGGAGTCAACATGCTTATAAGGAGCCTCTGAGTGATCCTTTACGAAGTCCTAACTCTCGTACGTGCCACTTGTTGGACGAGAGAGATTAATTCTGTAAATATGTGAAAATTGGATGGTGGAGGGGTTAAAAGTGTCAACATGTTAATTTATACCTCTGAGTGACCTTTTAACGAACCGAGAGCTCGACAATGTCAGGGCTACTCCAGGTACGCCAAATATTGGTGACGGAGGGCTAAATATGCTATAAAAGTGTTTTAGGAGGTTTTATAAGTTGAGGGGCTAAAAGTGACAAACTTTGAAACTAACCACGGGGGGCGAGAGGCAAGGCCCTGGCCTCTCGCGGGGCGCAAGAGGCAAGTCCCTGGCATCTCGCGGGGCGCGAAAGGCCTGTGTCTGCAGAATTTTTGCTTGGCCTCCACACATGTTGCCAAAAACCATTGTTTCGAAACCATGGACTTCCAAACAGGTATGCCACGTTTTAGGACACTTGTAAGCTCCTTCTAACACCCCTTAACACCTTGCGTTACCTCCTTCAAGCTCTCCAACTATAAATAGGTGCAATGCTTCACCATTTGAACTTGCATCTTTCTCATTTATCACTCTATCTCCCTCCTCTCGAATTTCCTAACTGAAAGGAGCATCCACTTAGTTCTATTGTATCCTAAGGATCACTTGTAAGTGTTCCTTTCCCTTTCATTTTCGTTTATAGGCTTTAATAGCAAAAGTCAAGAGTTTACAGAAAACGCCTTGACTTTCGGTTAAGACCATTATAGTCCAGCCATTGTTTGTAATGAACATGGTTAAGTGATCGTAATAAGGTAGGTGTTAATCCCTATAAAGGGCACCTCCTGAAGATCACGTTTGCTAGACCAATTGACGGGTCAAAGTTATTATATTAAAAAGTCAAACAGGCCATTTTTCGGAAATGTTATAATCTGAGCTTATATATGATATGAAGCATGTTTTGACACTTAAACAAGTTGGTAATAATTATTATACATGTAAGAACATGTTCGACTCGTCAATTTCAGTTCTAGGGTCGGTTCGTAACCGAAAGTCGCGAAGTTTGACTTCTGCTTTGACTTTCGATTCTGACCGATTTAGATTAGTTAGCTACTGATCTAAGGTTGCATTATGATCGTAATATAATGTAGCATAACCGCTTGAGATTATATTACATGATCATAATCAGAATCTGAGTTTATGCACGGTAATTACGCCATTTTGACTAAAATGCCCTTTTGCATAAATGAGCTTTAAATGATAATGAACTTGAAAATGAGTTTCCTATTGATGTAATATTATAAGTAGGATTATTCGGGATGTCAAACCAGATTATAAACTGAGTTTATGAATAAGTATTCGTATTATGTCGATAAATGACGATAAAGCCCTTGTGGCTTATAAAATGGTTTTAACCATATCTTTTCAAAGTAAATCTTTTACCTACTAATATGTTATATTAAATAACATATCTAAGACATGCTAACTTGACTTTAACATCAGTTTTCATTAAATATCGCATAAATCGTCATAGTATGGTTTCAAACCATATTTATCAACCAAGACTTGTTACCTACTGGTTTCAAAACTTATTTAAATTATTTTTACAATAGGTACATGATGTAAACTCAGAATCCCAAATAATTTATGAAACTATGTGTAAAATGACCAAAATGCCCCTTCGGTGCATAATTTGGTCATAAAGGGTAAATTACACATATAATCAATATCCTACTGATATTATATCATAAATTAAACATTTTTCCAGAATACTTATCATCAAAACATTAAGATTATATTCAAGTTCCTTTTACACGGTATGAAATTACCAAAATGCCCTTATGAAAGTATAATGGGCATGAAAGTTGATATCATACTGATATTACAACTTATTGAAAGTATAATGGCATATACAACTTGTCCATGACTTATCCGGTTACCCGATATCGCTGATATGCGTACGATTAAGTACATGTAACTAGTTTACGAAGATTAACCAAAACGGATCTAACCTTGTCACTTAAGTCTCAAAAATCCAAAATGTTTATAGTTTATCCATATTATACAAGTCAAAGTACTTGTTGGGATTAAACTACATTCTATCCGATCATCGTTTAATCTAGTGTTATACATTTTGATCATGTACGCTAGTCGGTCTAAGTCTATGACTTAAGTAAGACATTTAGTATTAATTGGTTAGCTTATGCCATAATCCAGACTAGAGACATTCCGGTAAATGCTATCTGCACTTAGTACTTTTGTGTATGGCTGAGTTAATAAATCTTGCGTTTAAACGAAGACTAGCTCAGGTAAATACTCTCGACTTATTTCCCCTATACGGGCTTGGGTTACGGTAAATTATTACCACTTGGTCAGAAATGGGATCAATCAAATGCCGGATTATAGCTAGTAAATCCGCATATTCTGTTTTAATCAGTTTTGTTTGATAACTTAAACATCAGGGGTTAACTACTGTGTCCTGGATATCCTCGGCTCTTTGCATTAGATAATGGCCACGACCTTAGCGCGGGGTGTAGGCATACACCTGACAGACGCTCAAATGCAATTACCCACAAAGTTGGGGATAACTCCTTCGTGAATTCGTAAGTGGTGTGTACGTTAATCATGTCTCGGTTTTCACACTGGGCCCTGTATGTATGGACAAACATGTTAATCTATTAACAAGGTTACAACGTCAACTTTCCCAAGTTATAAAAGATTTTGTGCTGATATGCACTTAAAATATTTTTAAATGTTTTCAAAATGAGTCAGTTGGGTGTATTTACCAGTGAAAGCTGACGTATTTCAAAAGACTAAGCTTGCAGGTAGAATATGAAAATAGACTGGAAGTGCTCGGTAGTGATAAGAGGATCTTGCAAATCCTAGATCTGTCCAAAATCTGTTTTACATTCTTTCTTTTGTACAATTTATGATTCGCCTATGGATCTTCTATTACGAGTTGTCTGTATATTATTTTTGTACTTTGAACATTTGGTTTGTAATAGTAATTTAACTCCAAGACTTCTGTTGTACTGTGTTTAATTGACTATGATGATATCAACTTACGTCACGATATTCCCCACCCGGGCCTACCGGTGTTTGGATTGGCTGTGGAAAGCCGGGGGTGTAACATGTATGAGTAAAGGAATGTATAATAAGTATCGGTTTGTGAGAAAGTGCGTAGTTAGTGATCGATTGCATGTAAAACGTGTGCGTCTAAAATAGGAGGTTTTGCTATGACCAAATTTTTGGATTACGAGCTTTGGGAAAGAATACGGATATAAGTTTCTAAAATAGAATTACGACAACACTTTCCAAACAAGGAAAGTTCAGAAATGAAAAGCGTTACAGTCTCCCATACTTTAGAAAATTTTGTCCCAAAATTTATTAAAGAGGAAGACTTTTGGAAAAAGGTATTTTGACTAAAGCGTTTGGCTAAAATCACAATCTGAAGTTTAGAGTCTACGCGGGGTTTATGCATAAGAGATTTAAAATGTATGGAATTTGCTTGGGATAAAAGGTAGGTTTGTAAAAGTAGTTCATTTGTCTAAGGTTATTTGAGATACCAATCGTAATTGAGTGCAAGAATGAGTAAAATGTGTAAATGTCGAGTTTGAACAATTTGATTGGGAGGAAAGTTTTAAAAGAGACGCGACCCTAGGAAGAAAAGTTTTTGTGAAAGCAAGGATATAGTTTCATTAGTTCAAATGCGTATTAGTAAAATCACACATTGTAGAAAAATGTTTATATGTGAGAAGCTAGGATAGTAAGTAATTATGGTTTCAAAAAGTTTTGGCGGTAAAAGGCCGACTAGTTGATGTTTGCGCGTAATAGGGAACGAAAGATATCTTAAAATTATTTTGACTGACTCGAGCTGGTGAGGATGTTTGTTAAAATGGATTGAACGCTTAGGTCAATTTATTGTAAATAAAGTTTGGATGAAATGTTAAGTAAAGAATTGGGGATATTTGTGGTGTGAGAGCGAATAAACGATTCGGTAGATGTAAGCGAGGGGGTACGAATGGTATGGATATCGAACGAAACACGAACACGAAAAGTTTGAGAGATGTTAGTGATAGTTGTAGCTGTTATAGCTAACAATTTTGAGAATGAGGCTTTGTCATGGATAATGGAGTATAAGGTATTTCAAAGTGTGTTTGGGTACAACCGAGGAAAAGATTGTGAGTCACCAAAGTTTGTTGTTAGTCAAATGTACTTAATAGGGTCCGGGAAATCACAAATTCCTCATGGCACGTCTTACAAAAGTTTAGTAACATGGTAGGGACACTTATATATAGTAAATACTAGCGGCGTATCCACCATGTACACCATGTTAAGTCCGTTTCGCTATTCGGTGTCATGTTACGTTCCGTGTTACGATACATAGTAGAACCCATTATGGTTTTCATGTGCCTACCAATATAATCCCGGGATCACCCGCGATTATCTTGGTTCGTGCATGATCCGCATAGTTTGTACTAGTAGTGTATGGGTCAGAGTACATTTTAGTATTACAAGTGAAAATGTGTGTGTGGAATAACGTATAAAAATTAAGCATGTAAGCATGATTGTATGTAAGTATGAGTGTGTCTAACGTAGACGAACCCACTCGGGTTATGCCCACTTATAGATTTCAAGTATGACTATTAAGTAGTGCGAATGTATGAATTTTGAGTATGATTGATGACAAATACGTATAACATTAGTATGTTGTATAGGACATATAAGTTGAAGTATAATGAAGTTAAGCATACACAAGTTACCATGAAGTTGCATGTGCGTAAAATACGAAGTGTAAAGATAATATGTATAAGATTGTCATGAAATACTAATTGTATAAATTGAAACGTGTAAGATATTATGCTTGTGTATGGTTGCTTGAGTCAAAACATTGAGTTTGTTGAAATAAAATAAGTAAGGTCCGTCGGGAATGAAAGACCAGATCGTGAATATCGAGAGAATATTGGAAAAGTATTACCTCATGATGAAAGATGTGGTTAGTAAAAAAGAAGTGCTACTTTTGTTTTAAAAATTTGGATTCGCGTACATCATAGTTTGTCCAACTTAATGACTCTTTCATGCCCACGTGTTTAAGTTTAGAATTGCGCATTATCGATCTTGAGAAAAGGTTTTAAAATAGTGAGTTTGCTTTATTTTTATATTAATATAAGGAAAGTTGTGTTATGAAAATTTTTGTGGAGGATTTTGGTTTTGAAAGTATTTTAGCAAAGTGAACTTATATGTATGTGAGAGAAAGTTTTCGTTAGTTACTTGTTGGCAATAAAATGTCTTTAGAGTGATAGTATAAAGTGAGTGTGTTTTAGTGATTGAACGAGCTATGAAAATCGAGGGCAAGAGATTCACTAGACCGACTAAGTTGATAGGTAGCATTTCAGAAGGTTTTGAAAATTAGGAAAGAAACATTTAAAGTATGATTAGGAATTTCGTGTATGCGATTTACGTAAATAGATTGTAGGGTGAGAAACACGTTTGATAAAATAATAAGGTTCGAGACTCATGCATAAATGAGAAAATTGACATAATGATAAAAGGTTTAAGTATAAGTTTTAATCGTGATTGTCATGAAAATGGTTGAGTTGTGATTCGATCTTCCATTGATGTGTGGACATCACTCCTATCTCAAGGGCAAGATTTCCTTCGAGAAATGGGTGGAGTCAATCGTCAAGGTAAGGGAATCACTTCTATCTTGATGATAAGACTTTCGTTTTTGGGAATATGAGTGGTGTCTATCTTGTGGGTGACGTTTTGAAATCGTATATAGAGATAGTGTGTAAGGTACATGAAAAGTATAAGTTTGATATGTGAGTAATCCTTGTGAAAATAATTTGAATTTTGAAAAGGAGGTGTTTGAATTATGTTGTGCATAAAATTGATAATAGTATAATGATGAGTTTTTTTTGTCTAAAACTTGGAATGTTCTGAAACGAAACTTTGACTAACCAAAGTGATCGAAAGTTCTTTTGAGTTTGGGAAGCATGCTTTGGCCTAATAGATAAATACACTTGCCGAAATTTCAGTTAACGATATTCACCCTTCTAGTTACTACATGTCCCTAGTCAATCGAAAGTTCGAGACCTTGGAAGGATTCGAAGGTCGAGGAGTAGGTCTAGTTACTAAGATGCAGTTATCACCCAACTTGATAACGACGTTCCCTATGTGTGGTTGGTACTTACTAAACAAGATAAGGATTAAATCC
Source organism: Scalesia atractyloides (assembly GCA_947069175.1). Taxonomy (NCBI): domain Eukaryota; kingdom Viridiplantae; phylum Streptophyta; class Magnoliopsida; order Asterales; family Asteraceae; genus Scalesia; species Scalesia atractyloides. The sequence goes on from CAMTDV010000027.1 coordinate 19,068,384, forward strand.
GACTCGTGGGTTGTGACAATCGGCAAATTCTTGCCCGAGTTTCGCACACATCATGATCTTAAGTTTTAGACCTCAATTTTATTAATTTGGTCGTCACATGGATAAAAAAGTCCATTCAAGTCACATCTTCCATTGGTATTTATTTACTGGGTCATATACGAATTAACCTGACACACAAAAACGTTGGTGATATTTAATCAAAATGCTAGAAAGCGTATCACCAATTATTTTCATGCATAATATGTTAATATATTCTTTTAAATATGAGCTCATTTAATCTTTATATTTTTTTACGAGCGTCTACGTTTTATAAAGATTATTAGTTAACGAACACGCACATGTATATAATTATATATATATATATATAGACGATACATACATGGGTATACAATTTTAATGTATTCTAAATGTATAAACCAAGATTTCCAGATTATTTTTAGTTAAGACTATTTATTAAACTACATGGATTTAACTTGAGCATGGTGGATATTTCTTGTCACCTATTACTATCTACTAAATTTGCAAGACTCAACATATTATTTTTGTACAATATGCCGATCCCATGTCTTTTTATGAAGTTAGGATGGGTTATTTTACAAATTAGACATCCAAAACATGTGGTTTCCTAGTTGGGACACAAGGGAATTAATTAGTCAAAAGTTTGTCAATCCTTTCTTGGTCTCCATGCTTTTGCCGATGTATGGATGAAAAGTAAGGAATCGTAGGCTTATTTTTTTTATTAGGAAATTCATTCTTTCACTCAAGATGCGTGCTTGTTATTTTATAATACAAAAGCCATACCCTTTCCTGCAAGACACTTATGAGTAATCATTGTTTTATCCTATTCCCAATCCGTTTCATTCCAATGATCCACCACTTTTTAAAGTTCAAAAATCTAGTTGAGTTGAGTTTACTAGTTAATTTCTTGACCCCACTTATCCTCTACAAATCCTCATCTATATTCACTATTTTAGAACTATTACTTTTGCAAAAATAAAACGCTCTTCAAAACTCTCTTAGAACTCTCTATCTCCCTTGTCACTCCTTCCCTCTCCCTATTGGCCCTAGGCTGATTTCACCACCCACGCTCAAGCTCAAGGTGCAAAGATCAAGCTTTTCATCCACCTCATCTTGTTTCAAGTTGGTATAATCTCTTTAAACATCCTTATTTATGTAGTTTTCTTATTTTTAAGATCACCCAACTAGACCTTTTATGAACTAAAATTTTAGTTTAAAAAAAACGATTCAAACCGGCCGGTTGTACAGGTTGAATCGGTTAAACCACCCGGTACACCCGGTTGAATTGCCCGATACACCTGGTTAAACTGTTTCTGAGCCAAATCCGGTACGGTATAAAATCCGGATTTTAAATCATATTTTTTTATTATCACAATTTTTCCACTTGTACGATTTTCACATGTCCTGGGTTCATAGGCCGGGTGCTAACTTGAGTTACTATGATATTTAGCAAAAATTAACTAGTTGATATCAATTGAACACTCGAAGTCCATGAACATTTATATGCGTTTTTGGTAATTATATAAGTCTATATTACAAGTGTAAACTATGGTTATCCTAGACTATTTATTTATGACATATGTAAATATGTTGATAGTTTAGCTTTTACAAGAGATTATAGGTTACCAAATATTATTTAAATACTATTCAAGTTTCAAATATTAGGTTATAATATGTTTCATGGCTCAGTTGGGTATAATTAAGTTACTTAAAAAGGATCTTTAAAATATACTAGTAGGATTATTGGTGGAAAAATAGATTTAATATATATATATATATATATATATATATATATATCTATATATATATATATATATAGGGTGAGGTTATTGTGAGAAAATTTAAAAGTGTGAAAATGAAAAGAAAGAATCTAAACCATTATATATTTAATCTAATGGTTGAGATTATAGTGACAATTCTGTAAATAATGTTGATTATTAAGCTAACTAATTTTCTAGATTAAGTGTATGAAGGTAAATTTAATATTTTTAAATTAAGAAACTAACACTAATACACATGCAAAGTTCCCCCCTTCTTTTTTAAACATCAATAACTTTTTATACGTAACTCTTTTTTTTAAAAAAAGTACACCATAATAACGAGTGTTTTTTTATCTTTAATATGAGTACCATATTGATATACTTATGTAGAGTTATTTATGTTTTTAAATATTTAGGGTTTATTTCTGTTTGATTCTGATTAAGTGTTGACTGGTGTTATATTAGGGTGTTAATCCTGTTATATTCAATGTTATGGTGTTCATTATAAGATGTGTGCCTTCAATATAACTGTTGTGGTGTTTTTATGAGTTATGGTGTTATTTTTGTTATATTTATGTTCTTTATAAGATGTATGTCTTCAATATACATGTTGTGGTGTTTTTATGAGTTAGAGTGTTTTTATGAGTTAGGGTATTTTTATGAGTTATATTTCTGTTCTTTATAAGATGTATGCCTTCAATATACATGATGTGGTGTTTTTATGAGTTATATTTTTGATCTTTATAAGATGTATGCCTTCAATATACATGTTGTGTTGTTTTTATGAGTTAGGATGTTATTTCAAATTTGAAAATCCCCACAATAACTGCCAAAAATCGGTTGCATATATTGATTCCTTAATTAGATTTTATTAGTTAAATCACACTTATACCCTTAAACTACCAAAATAAAAAGGGACACATGTCACCTCCATAATCTTTCTTATCCTTCTCACACTTTTAAATTTTCTCACATGAACCTCTACCTATATATATATATATATATGTATATATATATATATATCATTTTTATACAAGTACTAAATGTTTCAAAGTTTATTTCTCTAAAAATAATTATATATTTTTTCTATATATTTATTTACGTTCGAGACAAGTTACTACTTGGGTTAGCTTATATATTCTATGAACCCAAACATTATTCGGTACGATAACCCAAGGACGGATTATGGTATTTATATCCTTTGATTTATATATATTCGTATGATTCAAAGACATAATCACCAACGGTCGTTGATTTAAACATGCGAAACACTAATGGTTTCCAAACAAGTTTAGCTAGTTGGGTGAACATTATACATAACAAACTTGCATGCTAGAGTTAATTCAATTAGACTTTAAGGTGTCCTTTACTTGCAGTAGGGTATGAGGATGGTTATTTCAAGTTTCGGGCTTGGTTTGTCTCTGTTTGATATTTGGAGTATTTTTTTTGCCGATCAGGTGAGTTCATAACCCCATGGTTTTTACATTTTTATAAATGTTTTCGGGGGTGGAAATACATGCAAGTTTTGCAAAAGTACACAATATCTTGATGAACGAAATTCATATCTCTAAACCATGTTGTAAACGAATTTCAATTAACTAAAATGGTTTACGAAATATCATGCTAAACATACTGGTTTTTCAAATTACAAGCGTATTTTCGAAACGTGCATGAGTTTTATGACTAGTGACGGGATTGTCCTAGTTACAACGGGATTGGGATGTCCTACACACAAATAAGGGGGACTAGTTGGTCCTGCTTACAAACTCAAATGGGCTAGGCCCATTCTCATTTGTGCGAGGCACAAAGACTTCGTGAGTTCATGTCCCACTTTTCTTTTAAACTTTTTCGGTTTTATAACTCTCAGGGGAAATGCATGTTTTCGATGATATGGTTTAGCTATGGAATGAAATATTAGATCATGTATGAATAGGGTCTCTCTTAAGCTCCATTAATCTTTTATAAGACCACGGAACAAGAGTGGTAGATCTATCGGGTGTAGGCGAGCCCCACTCATGGGTCCTTGTGTGGCCGCATGTAGTGCTTTTGTTGGCCCAGCCGGGTGGACCGGAGGAAATCGTCTAGGTTGAGTGCTTCCTATGTCGTCACACATATTAATGTCCTTGCAAAACATTAATGATCATCAAGTTCATTGACGATTTACATACCACATTATTATATACGAACTCTCAAATGTTAACGTGTCACGGACGTTGACAGTTATACAAGTTTTACAAACACAAGGCTTTCAAATGACATGCCAGGAAAAATGGATTTACTATGATTTCTCACACCATTTAAACCGATTACTAAAAGATTTATTTCAAATATTTTTCAAACAAAATATGAACTCGCCAACTTTATGTTGATTTTTCACATGTTTCTTGCTCATGTTACAATTTCAAACTATGGCACGGTCGGAATAGGAGAACCCATGGGGATTCGAGTACTTAGCGACGTTCACTTTCTAGAAGTCTTAGCATTATATACTTCCGCTGTGCAATGAAGATACCAGTCAGATCACACCGACTCTGATTTTTGGCAGTGTGTGACATGGGTAAGGGTCCACTATAATGATTTTAGTGAAATTTCCATCAAGGTAAAGATGTCACTCCTAACTTGATGTATAATTCCTTGAAAATTGAGAATAGGGATTGAGAGTTTTTCACCAAAGTGTGGGTTTCACGCCTATTTTGGTGAAATCGTCTCGTTTGTATAATTTAAGTATTTCCATGTCTTAATATGGTCATGTAAACCTTGCCTTAGGAAAGACATTTGTTTTGAAATAATGAAGTAAATATGTGTACGTGAAAATATTTCAAGACAAAAGATGAGACAGAAGTGAAATAGGAAGAAGTTGAGTATTTTAACCATGAAATCAAGAATGTTCAAGTATAGGTACTTAAACTATAGAGTATGTCAAATCATGGCAATTTTTCCTAATTCCCTATAGTTATGGCTTTGATACCAATCTGTCACACCTCAACCGATGGCGGAATCATCAGGGCGGATGTAATTAGATTGCTCGAGACTTCATAACACTAAATGGGACAAGTACTTAGTAAATAATAGTTCATTTCATTGCTAACGATTCAAGTACATGCATTTGGAAAACAAAATACAACAAGTATGTATGACTAATCTATAAACATGAATAAGTTTGGCACTTTTCTAGGTCGCCCCTACTAGATTTCGTTGATATACACATCATCTACCTGCAACATGTTTAAAAAGTATAGTTCAACACACAAAGTATTGGCGAGTACACAAGTTTAATATAGCATAAATATGTAAAAAGGTTTGAACGAATCCGCATGGAAAAATAGTTAGCTAGATTAATGTATCATGGCATGCAATTTTACAAGTCAATCCTCTGATTACCGCATGAATTTGAAGACTTAACATGACCACAAGACTAAGAGCAGTGCGTTACTCCTATAGCGCTATACATGTTAAGGGGAGCCTCGTACGAAGTTAATGGCAAGTGAATCACATAAGAATGTTCCAAGAATACAAACTAAGTATCTCGTATTTTAAGCATGCATGTACGGATTGTTTATGTTTGCATAAAGTATAATTGTGAATGTGTAATTTGATAGGTCAAACATATTGCACCCAAAAGTGTAAAGCGTAAAAGGGCGTTCGAGTGTACTCATAAATTTGCAAAGCTTTCTGATTATCTGCGTATTGACGAGTTGACGAGAATAGAAGAATGAAAGTGTTCGGGTGTTTGGAGTTTATGCAATGTTTGGGTTCGGAATTAAGTATAAAATATATGTATGCGAAAAGTATATCTCGTCTAGACACTCGTTTGGACACTAAGTTTTAAAGTGTTTTCATGGGTCCTAACGTGCCCATTAGAAACGCAAACGAGGAATAAAGAACAAAGATAATATAACCTATAATCACGACGTGTAATCATATTCCGATTAGCATCAAGGGTTCGGATATGTTTATATTTTTATTTTATATAGTATATCTAATACTATAATCATAGAGTTCATGTAAGTCAAGCATGGAGGTATGGACACCTCATTGTATGATTCACCAATGCACAAATCATCACAAGGATGATTCAGATGGTCATGAATGAAAAGAAAATGTACAACTAATTACTATATCAAGTAGCCAAGTAAGCTTTAACCCGGGTGAGCCATTCCCGACATGGAAAGAGTTAACTAAGTGTCAGAGTTTAGACGGGTTTAAGTTACTTTAAGTCTAGCACACTACTTGAGATAGCAAGGTAAAACATCAAGTGAGGTGGTGGAATGAAGTTAGGATAGCCAAGGCTTCCAAGTATTCACATTTATACCAAAACACAAGTCTTGCCTTAAGAGTTATGGCAAGCTCGGTTGGTTTCATCACTTGTGGGTTGTATAAACCCTATTAAAAAAGAAAATTTAGAGGGTAGCAAAGGAAGCACAAGATTGTATAAGAAAACATGGCAAGCTCGTAAGAATCAATCTTGGACAAGCTTTCTAACCATAGACTTGGTTAGTAGCAAAGGAAGCACAAGATTGTATAAGAAAACATAAGTTTAATAAAAGTTAACAATAAAATCTTCCATAACAGAAAGTTTAGACCTCAAAATAGTGATGTTCCACTTTGGTTTACCATGGTAAACCTGTGGAAACACTCCTAGAGGTGTTCCAAACTTTGTAATGGAAAATGAGATGAAGATGAGTGAAGAAGATGAAGTAAAGTGCTCACTTTGGTACTTAGAACAATCTGACTTTTCTGATGTTTGCAACTGTTTGAGAGTGTTAATGAGTTTGGAAAGTGAAAGTAGGTGAATGGAGGCTTGTTTATATAGAGAGGAGGTAGGGTTTTGAGTTGAATAAGCTTGAATGGTGATTGGGGAAGAGAAAGGTGGAAGGAAAATGGCTAAACTGCTGAAAGGAAACAACATTCTGCGGATCGTGGACCTTCGCGTTACGCGAAGCTAAAAGGGGGAGGGTGTCGCGTGACGCGGCGCCTCCTTTGTCCGACACAAGTTTGATTTCTTACAAAATGACCCCTAACTTCCTATTTGTTATCATTTTAAGCATAAACTTTGTAATTTATCATGTTTTTAAGTATAAAACGTATATTCAAGTATAATTCGAGTATCGTGAATGTATGTATGGGTAAAGGCATGTATAATAAGTATCGGTTTATGAGAAAGTGCGTATTTAGTGATCGATTGCATGTAAAATGTGTGCGTCTAAAATAGGAGGTTTTGCTATGATCAAATTTTTGGATTACGAGCTTGGGAAAGAATACGGATATCAGTGTCTAAAAAGAGAATTACGACAACACTTTCCAAACAAGGAAAGTTCAGAAATGTGAAGCGTTACAAAAATCACCTTCCTTCAAATTCTACAATGTTTCACCGATGTGGGTAGCATAAATGAAGCACAAGAATCCATGACCCAGGAATCCACACTGCTCTCCACACTATAAATCAAAGTTTCATCATATGAATGGTCTACTGTAGCGTTAACTTCTATCAAGTCGTTTGGACATTGATTCCTAAAATGTCCAATCTCTTTACAATTCCAACAAGTTACATCATTGCGAGCCCTAGACTGACCCCTCTTTCTGTTCATACTACCACTACTTCTAATATTCTTCTTTCCTCTACCAACATGCTTTAATTCACCCAATGATCCACCTGAATTTAATCATCTGACGTCTTCGCCCAGAATAAGATCACGCATCTTTGCAAATGTGAACTTGCTCGTATCTGAAGAGCTTGTAACAATAGTTATGGGTGCGGACCAACTATCGGGTAACGAGGACAATAACAATAGGGCTTGGACCTCATCATCAAACTTGATATTCACATACACCAAATGAGACAATATCGAGGTTAGGTTATTGATGTGCATTGTTACTGAATCACATTCCCTCATCCTAGTATTCAAAAGCTCTCGAAAAAGATAAACCTTGTTCGTTGCAGAAGGCTTCTCATACATGTTCGATAATGTTGTCATCATTCCTCTAGCTAAGCTCTCCCTCTAGATATTAAATGCAACATTCTCCGACAGAGAAAGCGTTATCACTGTAACATTTGTCGAAAAACGGGTTTTCCAAACCCGCTTCGTTTGTAATCGGATATCAAGTTATAAAAATTTCGTTGCGTATTTATGACTTATTATAATTTTAAACGATACATAATTAATAAACAAATTTGAATTTATAAGCTATAATTGTTAAAAAGTAAAAATAAAATAAATAAAAAGAAAAACAGGCTGCCGGGATTCGAACCCGGGTCAGCCGGGAAGCCTAGCAACTTAACTCACACACATCCAACCACTCCGCCACTTGATGTCTTTGTGAAATCTAGGAAACAATTAAATTATAAGCGCAACCATGATTCAATCTGTTTGCGCCAAACTGAAACCGTTATCGGCTTCCAAACGTTCAAGACCTTTGAGTGATCGCGGATTCCAGAGAATAACCGATAAACTGACATTCTTAATCAATTCAGTCTTAAATGAACTTGAATTCATGTGATGATCGGTTTTAATAACCGAAAACATTCACTGTCTGAATTACTCCATCAATAACCTCATCTCGCGACTCAATATCATTCCAAGAACTTCTAATTTCACTTTTACCCTAATTTCTGATCGTCTGAATCGCTTTTTGAACTCGCCGGACTTTCGCCGGAAAACCGTGTCTTTCATCAAAACGGTAAGTTTCTCAATTCTTCTATCTTCTATCAGTTGTTAGGCTTTTACTAACTCAAACCCTTCAATCAGAATCAGTTCCAGGCGACGATATCGGATAATCAGCACTCGCCGGAAAACTTCGAAAAATTCCTAGATTGCGCTGTGAAACGGTATAATCTTTTAAACCTTCTGATAACTCTTGTTTAGTACTTCAATTCCACAACTAGCTAATCAAAACTGTTAATTGGTCCGCTCAGACGAAGTTCATAAAAACAGAGCCGACGACTTCGCCGGAGTTCTGAGAAAGATCATTTTTCCGGTATGTTCACTCTCAAAATCTTCCCTGTCCATTTCATTTTAAGCAATTAAATGTTTCTCAATCGAATTAAACAAGATCAGTAGGGTAATCGTTGTCTGTGATATTGTAACGAAGAAGATGAAGTTAGTTTGTATATAAGTTTAATATAAATTGGATTATATCTCGGGTTAGACACACAGTCCAGCGGTGGACTGTGTGCAAACATTTATCACACGTCGCGAGTTCGATCCTTGACACAATCTCATTCTCTGTAATAAAGATGTTTCCTTTTTAACTGAACCGGATCAACTCACAGAGAGATGTTAAGTATAATAAAAACCAGAATATTAACCAGGTTAGACACACAGTCCAGCGGTGGACTGTGTGCAACGTTAATCCACAGGTCCCGGGTTCGAGACCTGTTACGCACGCCGGTTCGATGATTAAAATTCTTTTTAAAAATAAATGAATTTTGAATAAATTAAAACAGTATATAAATATAATTAAAAACAGAAATATTTCGGGTTAGACACGTAGCTCAGTTGGTAGAGCTGCGTGCACGCGTACGGGAGGTCACGAGTTCGAACCTCACTCAGTGCAAACATTATAAACGACCGAACCGGTCAACAAGTCAAAGTCAAAAGGTCAACGGTCAACCCAAAAAGTCAACATATTTTTTTATGTCTTTATTTATTTATTTAATTCAAAAATCAATTAAAAATACTTAAAAATAATGTTTTTAAAGTTAGAAAATAGCCTTAAACTCACAAAAATATATCTAAAAATCTTATTAAAATTATTAATAAAATCCACTCATTTACCATACCTTTCGTTATTATTTAGGTTAGTTAATCCTCGTCTATCAACCCTCTAAACTCGTGCGCATTCACCATTTTCAACCGAACGCACCCAATGTGAGTGAATCTCTACAAATTCCCCGTTTTAATCACGTTTTTGGGGTGTATCATGTGTCTTATTATTTATTACATTTAAACTATTGTGCATCAATCATATTCATGATCAAATGTGTATTCAATATGTATCAACTGTTTGTGTGGTTAATGTTTAGATTAAATTTATCATTTTCAGTACATACATTATCATAGGCCGCCGCTCCCCATTACATATGAGCGTTGAGCTGTCCCCCATTACATATGAGCGTGAACGAGGCGTTGCCAACATACGATCGGCTCCGTTTGATTGAGCCTTGATCGCACAGACATTTATCATAGGCCGTCCGTTCTCCATTACCTATGAGCGTGAACGTGACGTTGCCAACATATACAGTATCATTCATGTTATATATTCATGCAAGTTGGTTTGTTATTGTATGTTGTTGTTTGTTATTGTTATTGTTATTGTATGTTTATTTACGTTCGCTCACATATGATTATTGCACAATTTTCCGTAATAAATATAACAAGAAATCAATAATAAATGTTTTCTAACAAGGTTCACTCACCAACTTATGTTGACCCAAAAACCCCCATTTTTACACATAATACAGGTGATCCAACTGCAGCAAGAAACATATAGGATGGCTTAGAAGAATAAACCGGATTAGACTTTGGATTGTTTAGTTGATTATCTTTCTTTGTAATTGTATGAACATGTTTGGAATATTGAGGATGTAATTTTGAATTTAATAAATATGAAACATATTAGTAAATATCATGAGCTTTGGTGATAACCCAATTATGCCCCGACTCTTATTCCGCTGCGGGTCGGGGTGTGACAGATTGGTATCAGAGCCATGACTATAGGGATATAGGATAGGTTATTAGATCCTTAGAGCCTATACTATAGTTGATTAGAATTTTTAAAAATTTTTGTGTGTTACATGCAAAATTCATGATGTTTATATGTTTTATGTTTATTGTTACATTCAATGTTATGCAAGCATGTTCATAAGTACATATTATTATACAATGCCTATCATGAATCATATTCTCATAACATATCATAACCATGAGAGCACACACCACACAATTTCCATGACTTTTACAACGATTTTTGTATTTTCAAATCACATCAAAGTGAGTTCTCATGACGGGCATGTAGTAATTGGAAGGGTACAAGTACTGGTAGTCGGAACGTCCTGTCTAGGCTTGGCGTTCGTATAAATCCAAAATAAAGGACCAGTTTGCCTACCTGGGGACTAACGATGAGAGTACGAAGGACCTATTAGGCCAAAGCATGCTATACCAAACGTCGTGTGAGCTAACCCCACTTTGAGTTGTCATTGTGTCTACACCTGGACACCCTCCGACCATACAGCTCGCAAACATATTTCATGGTTTTCATTCGGGTGATGCGAGTGTTAAACCGCCAATACCAATGTGAATCCTACCAAGCCAATAGTCATGGGGGCCCACATGACTATACAGGTGAAGGTATGGGGGACATTTGAGGCCCAACATGAGCAAACCCAAGACATCCTATGGATGTAGTTGCATTATTGATGTTTATGTTATTTTTATTATTTTTAACGACACATGACACCTAAAAAAAAACTTCTTGAACTCACAATCTTCCTATGTACGTTCCTGTAGATGTCGACTAGGCAACTACATGGAGGTAGAAGGTCAGGAAGGTCAAACGAACGCTTGGCCACTCAAATCGCAAAACAAATGGCCGCGGTGCTTCCTGACATCGTAATTCAAGTCCAACAAGCTCTCGCCGCAAATCCCAACAATCCTCCCCATCAAGAGGACCAGAACGTCGACAACCCTCCCTCCAAAAGTGCTCTTACAAACACTTCAAGTCTTGTGATCCCCCGAAATTCGAAGGGACAGAAGGTGTCACTGCTCTCCTCCACTGGTTTGAGGAAATGGAAAACACCTTCCTCAATTGCGATTGTCCCGAGGAGCGTAAGGTACGTTACTCAACCGGGAGACTATTTGGAGTAGCCCTGACCTGGTGGAACACAGAGAAGAGTAAGAGAGGAGTCGAAGATGCTATGGCCTTAACATGGGAAGAGTTAAGGGAAATAATGACAAGACGCTTCTGTCCAAGAAGCGAAATCAAGAAGTTGGAAGATGAATTCCATTCGTTAAAACAAAAGGAAGGAGATCATACTTCCTACAACAAAAGGTTTCTCGAGCTAAACCAAATGATCCCCAACTTGTTCACCCCAGTGTACCGCTTGGTTGAACACTATATTCGAGGCCTCCCCTCGAAAATTCAAGACTCAGTTCTAAGCACTTCGCCTGCGACACTTGAAGCCGCGATGGAACTAGCTACCGAACTCACCGAAAATCGCATTCGAAACGGTAAATTCAAAGAGGAGAAAAAGAAAGTCCCCATTGAGGCTCAAACTTCAAACCATTCTGGTTCCTCTTCGAAGTTTACTGGTAGAAGGAATCGAAACACCAGAAACTTTGCTGTCACACAAACAAATTTCCCTATCCCTGCCACCCATCACTCAAGTTGCCCCCTCACCTGCACCACATAAAAGGCCATACTCTGGCCCATACCCAAAATGCAACCGTTGCCAGTACCATCACTTTCCTGATCATCCCTGCCAACATTGTACCGGCTGTGGTCGCGCAGGTCACATCATTCAAACCTGTCACATACCTCGGTGAACGAACCGCCACCAGCCCTCAACCCAAACCCACCATCAGATAGTGGGTCAAGCCCAACAACCTTTACTACTACCACCTACCCAGCATGTAGCCCAATCCTACTACCAACCCAACTATCCCATGATACAACCTGTGCGGGCTTGTTACAACTGTGGAGACCCAAACCACTTTAGAAACACTTGTCCACGCTTGGTGAACATCATTCATACCCAAGCTCAAGCAAATCCGGTGAATCAAGCTAACCAAGCTCCACCACCTGCAAGAGGAAGAGCTTACAACATCAACGCCAATCCTGTTGAAAATAATAACGGCTCAAACGAATCACCCAACTAGTTTTTCTCACCAAGAATCAAGACTCAACTCCGATCGTCTAGTTTTAATGTTTTCTTTATGTTATCTCAATCTTTCCGTATTTCAGTTGTAAAATTGGGAATTTATGTATACAAGAATTTTAATGCGAATTGATATTACAGTTTTGTTTTATACTCGTTGATTTAACATTCATATCACCATACATCTCGACGTATCTCAATCTCATCATTTAAAGAAGTTGGGTTGTGTCACACTTTTACATAAACTGACCCTTTCATCATAACGAATGAGAGAGGTACTATCATCATTCAGTCATGTATCCTTTCAGAATTGAGACTCAAGCTTTGGTTGTTGTGTTTGTTTACGTTTTAGAGTTACATAGAACTGATCATGATTTACTGATAAAGCCAATGAAAATTGACAAGAATATGGTGGATACGCCGCTGGTACTTCCTATATATAAGTATTCTTGGCAAAGGATCAAGAGCATTACCAGGAGGTTATGAGAAGTTCCATGTAGGTTTAAATATCGTCATGGTTGAAGTTTTTGTTTTATGATACATACCTTATCATGTCAAACGTATCCATTCCCTCAAAACTATTATGCATAAAATCATAACCGACATCAAAGATCAAATTCGAGAAGCCCAACATGTTTCAGTAACGGAAGACGACGTACGAAAGGAGCTGTCCTGTGGAGCTGAACTTAAAATTGAAACTAAATCCGACGGTATTCTGTACTATCTAGATCGCATATGGATTCCTGACCACAACAACCTCCGTGAATTCCTTATGAATGAGGCACACAAAACACGATGTTCTATACACCCAGGAGCCGACAAGATGTATCAAGACTTTCGATACACCTACTGGTGGCCTGGAATGAAAAAGGATATTGCTGTTTGTGTTTCCAAGTGCTTTACATGCTCCAAAGTAAAAGCTGAACGTCAAAGACCCTCAGGACTTCTGGTCCAACCTGAAATACCTGTATGGAAGTGGGAAAATATAACCATGGACTCCATTACCGGGTTACCTCGCACTTCTGGTGGGTATGACACTATATGGGTAATCATTGATCATCTTACAAAATCAGCTCACTTTATTCCGATCCGCGAAGATTTCAAGAACGAGAAGTTAGCTCGTATCTACATCAGCGAAATCGTAAGCCGTCATGGGGTACCGTTAAACATTATTTCAGATCGTGATGGTCGTTTCACTTCACGAACATGGCAAGCCGTACAAGCCGCTTTGGGTACACGATTAGACCTCAGTACCGCTTATCATCCTCAAACTGATGGACAATCTGAACGCACCATTCAAACTCTTGAAGATATGCTTCGAGCATGTGTCATAGACTTCGAGGGAAATTGGGACGCTCATCTACCATTAGTTGAATTTTCGTACAACAACAGCTATAATTCAAGTATCGGCATGGCACCTTTCAAAGCCTTATATGGTCGTAAGTGCCGATCTCCAGTATGTTGGCACGAAATTGGGAAGCTCAAATCACCGGTCCAGAATTGATTCAAGAAACCACAGACAAGATCCATCAAATTCGAAACAATCTTCTAGCGGCTCAAAGTCGTCAGAAGAGTTATGTAGATAAACGACGAAAGCCTTTGGAGTTTAACATTGGTGATCATGTACTTTTAAAAGTATCACCGTGGGAGGGAGTAGTTCGTTTTGGCCAGAAGGGCAAGCTAGCACCACGCTACGTAGGACCTTTCAAGATACTCGAAAGAATAGGACCTGTAGCATACAAGCTTGATCTACCAGAAGAACTCAACAGAATTCACCCCACATTCCACGTATCAAACTTGAAGAAGTGCCTCGCCGATGAAAACCTCCATATTCCCCTGGAAGATATTCAGATCGATGAATCTATTCACTTCATTGAAAGACCAGTAGAGATCATGGACTTCGGAGAAAAACGTTTAAGACGGAGTCGTATTCCAATTGTTAGGGTACGCTGGGAGTCGAAACGGGGACCTGAGTTTACTTGGGAACGTGAAGACTCAATGCGTGAGAAATACCCGCATCTTTTTCCTGTTACCACTACTACTTAAATTTCGGGACGAAATTTCTAAAAGTAGGGGATACTGTAACATTTGTCGAAAAACGGGTTTTCCAAACCCGCTTCGTTTGTAATCGGATATCAAGTTATAAAAATTTCATTGCGTATTTATGACTTATTATAATTTTAAACGATACATAATTAATAAACAAATTTGAATTTATAAGCTATAATTGTTAAAAAGTAAAAATAAAATAAATAAAAAGAAAAACAGGCTGCCGGGATTCGAACCCGGGTCAGCCGGGAAGCCTAGCAACTTAACTCACACACATCCAACCACTCCGCCACTTGATGTCTTTGTGAAATCTAGGAAACAATTAAATCATAAGCGCAACCATGATTCAATCTGTTTGCGCCAAACTGAAACCGTTATCGGCTTCCAAACGTTCAAGACCTTTGAGTGATCGCGGATTCCAGAGAATAACCGATAAACTGACATTCTTAATCAATTCAGTCTTGAATGAACTTGAATTCATGTGATGATCGGTTTTAATAACCGAAAACATTCACTGTCTGAATTACTCCATCAATAACCTCATCTCGCGACTCAATATCATTCCAAGAACTTCTAATTTCACTTTTACCCTAATTTCTGATCGTCTGAATCGCTTTTTGAACTCGCCGGACTTTCGCCGGAAAACCGTGTCTTTCATCAAAACGGTAAGTTTCTCAATTCTTCTATCTTCTATCAGTTGTTAGGCTTTTACTAACTCAAACCCTTCAATCAGAATCGGTTCCAGGCGACGATATCGGATAATCAGCATTCGCCGGAAAACTTCGAAAAATTCCTAGATTGCGCTGTGAAACGGTATAATCTTTTAAACCTTCTGATAACTCTTGTTTAGTACTTCAATTCCACAACTAGCTAATCAAAACTGTTAATTGGTCCGCTCAGACGAAGTTCATAAAAACAGAGCCGACGACTTCGCCGGAGTTCTGAGAAAGATCATTTTTCCAGTATGTTCACTCTCAAAATCTTCCCTGTCCATTTCATTTTAATCAATTAAATGTTTCTCAATCGAATTAAACAAGATCAGTAGGGTAATCGTTGTCTGTGATATTGTAACGAAGAAGATGAAGTTAGTTTGTATATAAGTTTAATATAAATTGGATTATATCTCGGGTTAGACACACAGTCCAGCGGTGGACTGTGTGCAAACATTTATCACACGTCGCGAGTTCGATCCTTGACACAATCTCATTCTCTGTAATAAAGATGTTTCCTTTTTAACTGAACCGGATCAACTCACAGAGAGATGTTAAGTATAATAAAAACCAGAATATTAACCAGGTTAGACACACAGTCCAGCGGTGGACTGTGTGCAACGTTAATCCACAGGTCCCGGGTTCGAGACCTGTTACGCACGCCGGTTCGATGATTAAAATCCTTTTTAAAAATAAATGAATTTTGAATAAATTAAAACAGTATATAAATATAATTAAAAACAGAAATATTTCGGGTTAGACACGTAGCTCAGTTGGTAGAGCTGCGTGCACGCGTACGGGAGGTCACGAGTTCGAACCTCACTCAGTGCAAACATTATAAACGACCGAACCGGTCAACAAGTCAAAGTCAAAAGGTCAACGGTCAACCCAAAAAGTCAACATATTTTTTTATGTTTTTATTTATTTATTTAATTCAAAAATCAATTAAAAATACTTAAAAATAATGTTTTTAAAGTTAGAAAATAGCCGTAAACTCACAAAAGTATATCTAAAAATCCTATTAAAATTATTAATAAAATCCACTCATTTACCATACCTTTCATTATTATGTAGGTTAGTTAATCCTCGTCGACCAACCCTCTAAACTCGTGCGCATTCATCATCTTCAACCGAACGCACCCAATGTGAGTGAATCTCTACAATTCCCCGTTTTAATCACGTTTTTGGGGTGTATCATGTGTCTTATTATTTATTACATTTAAACTATTGTGCATCAATCATATTCATGATCAAATGTGTATTCAATATGTATCAACTGTTTGTGTGGTTAATGTTTAGATTAAATTTATCATTTTCAGTACATACATTATCATAGGCCGCCGCTCCCCATTACATATGAGCGTTGAGCTGTTCCCCATTACATATGAGCGTGAACGAGGCGTTGCCAACATACGATCGGCTCCGTTTGATTGAGCCTTGATCGCACAGACATTTATCATAGGTCGTCCGTTCCCCATTACCTATGAGCGTGAACGTGACGTTGCCAACATATACAGTATCATTCATGTTATATATTCATGCAAGTTGGTTTGTTATTGTATGTTATTGTTTGTTATTGTTATTGTTATTGTTATTGTTATTGTATGTTTATTTACGTTTGCTCACATATGATTATTGCACAATTTTCCATAATAAATATAACAAGAAATCAATAATAAATGTTTTCTAACAAGGTTCACTCGCCAACTTATGTTGACCCAAAAACCCCCATTTTTACACATGATACAGGTAATCCAGCTGCAGCAAGAAACATATAGGATGGCTTAGAAGAATAAACCGGATTAGACTTTGGATTGTTTAGTTGATTATCTTTCTTTGTAATTGTATGAACATGTTTGGAATATTGAGGATGTAATTTTGAATTTAATAAATATGAAACATATTAGTAAATATCATGAGCTTTGGTGATAACCCAATTATGCCCCGACTCTTATTCCGCTGCGGGTCGGGGTGTGACAATCACTGCTATGGATTTCTTATCCATCCTATCTCTGTTTGTGGTTTTTTTTGGCTTTTCATCCTCGAGCACTGCATATAAGTCTTTCTGCCAAGTAGTGCTTCAACTTGGATCTTCCACCAACTAAACTTCTTCCCATCAAACTTTTCGATCTGCACCTTCTTGTCTTCTGCCATGATAACACAAACACAACTAAACGAAATCGAATCGAAAAAAAATAAATAAACTGAAAATCAACACTGAAACACAGAAGCTCGACGGTCGGCTTTACTGCCCGGCGGTAACTTGAATGATGATCTGAATGAATACTCCTCCTTCTGATCCACTACAAGCACGATTCGACTCTTGTTCTTGCAACTGATATCGGCTAAGCTGCTCGGTAACCGGTTGATCGAACTTTGCAAACTGAACCCTAAGTCGAGGGTAAATTGACTTTCTTTTTTTTTGTGATTGTTACGATCGATGAGTGAGCTAACAATGTTCCTTCAACCTCAATAAACAAGAGTGATGGCAACTGTCAATCAAAACCCTAAAATGCATGTAATCTTGTGTGCACCGACTTGGGGCTCCGATGCCACTTGTTGGGTTTAAACATGTGCGAACACACACACACACAAACTGCAGGAAGAAAAGGCAATCGCTAACACAAGGGATTTACGTGGTTCAGTCTAAACTGACCTACGTCCACGGGTGGCAACTAGAATATTTTTATTTAGGTGTTAAACATTACAGATGTAAGAGATTATTTTATAGACTACACAATTAGGGTTAAAATGCATAATTAAAGAATAAGCCCGTGGGCCGTGACTCGGGTCAACTGCCCTTGCTGTCGAGAAGTCTACAACCCAACATACGACTCATAAAACACTGTGTATTGAAACCATTTTTGAAGCGGGGATTGAGGGAGAGGACCGGGAACCTGGGATTTTGGAATTTGAATAACACTAAAGATCAGAGAGTGGGAAAGATTCATTTTGTCTTTCATGATACAACTGCAAAATCTCAAGAAGAGAGCAATACCTCTAAACACAATGAGGAAGTCAGTCGGGGCAGGGAAAAGGGGCATAAGAACCATAGTAGTGCCACGCAGCCTGATCCGGATTGTGCAAGTTGAACCGTGAATGTGGATGCTTGACTAAAACATGAGGTTTAGTGATTTTCATATAAGGCCTCAATCTTTTCAGTAAGTTGAATACACTACATTAATTGAACATGTTTGGGTGCAAACTAATTGGGCTCACACACATTTGTGACAAAAACTGCCATGAAGAATTGTTTATGATAACAGTAACTCAATTTGCAGAGTAAGGCGTCAAATCTTTTCTCCAACCGCAGCTAAAATACGAGTTGTTTAAGGCGTTCAAACGAAGCTTGAAGAGGAGAGCTCCCAGAGTTGTGCTTTTAGGTGTAGAAGAGTCGGACAAGTTTGCCCCTCTACTTTCAAGAGATCGTTCTCCACAGTTGTCCCATTTGCAGTCAAGTATCGGTGTATTTTAGGTATACTCTTGTTTATATTAATTATAATAAAAATGCATTCATATTATTATATAAGATACTACTTTGATCGATGTAGGCTTTAAGAAAAATCATACTAAACGAGTTATTAATTCAAGAAGTAAACGAAATTGAGTTTGAATGAATTGCTTATTAATGTGTGTTGAAAGAATAAAAAGACAGTGTCGTAGGTAATATTAGAAAAAATCAAAAATGGTTTCTCGGGGAATGCCGTTAGTCAAACTCTGACACCAGCGTAGTCCCGGTTAAGATGTAGGCCAGGTTAAGACCACATAATCTCACCAGAGTGGGGTTAGGGCGCTCTGTTTAGGAGGATGTAAGATCTCACTTAATTGTTAAAGATTCTTACCGCTTAAAAAAAATCATAAATGCAATTAATTTGGTTTTGAAAACTAAGTGGCTTGTTGTGAATTGAGATGCAGGGAGGAAACGACAGAGTCAAAAAGAAAGAATATTTATGGACTTGAGTCATCACAAGTAATGGAATGAAAAGACCAATTGGGTTGTTCTGTTAATTTTTATTGGGCTGAAATTAGAAGCAAAAGGCTAGAAGTCACGTCGAGGTGAAAAAGAGAACAAAAGGGAATTGGAGTTCGCAAGTTCGCATAATGTTAGTTTTGGGTCGCACGGAGTAGGCAGCTGCCTTTTGGCGGCTGTTTGGGTGACGATTTGTAGGGTTTAACACTTTTCTCAGTCTTGTTTATGTTTAGATTTGTTTTTGATATTAACAATGTTGTTTAAACAATTTGATGTGTTGGTTTTTTTAACTATTTGCATGAGTTCGTAGTCCTTGCTTTACAACTTGTTTTGTATCTTGTTTGGTGACATAGAGTATGCTGACTCACACTAGTAAATAGTGTAACTGAACTGTAAAAGATCTGATGATAAAGACCCGTTTTTCTTACCACTTAAATTAACCGAGTTTTCAGCATCATGTCTATGTGGTGTCCAATTAACTGATTAAATTGAATTTTGTGTAAATCTAGAATCTAAAACTTAGAAGGTTACCTTTTCTTAGCCTCTTGTGGCTTTCCTCAGGTGAACGGGTTGTTTAGCTTTTACACATTAACTTTGTTGATGGTATTTGTGAAGGGACGATTAGATCGTACGCTTATTATTAAAAACTATCTTTAATTGTTATTTTAATTCATAAATCCGAAGGCTATGTCTATGTGGTGTTTTAGTAATTAAACGGAGTTTTGTGTGAAAGCGAAAACCTGAATCCTGGGTGGGAGTTGTTTTTCTTTAGTCCGTAATAATTTTGTAGTTAAACACTAACCACATATTCCTTGTGGAGACGACCTTACTTACCCGTAATCGTCTATGTATTTAAGTAAAGGCATGGGAATTAACTAACTCCAATCAAGTCTTTGCTTTGCTGTTGTCGTTCTAGATTATCCGTTCTTACTCTGCAAAATTTATGCATTTATCTAAATGGCCGACTGTGATGTCAGCAGTTTGGTTTGGGTCAGAACGCTTTGTAAAACATCGAATTATATCTATGTGAATAGGCATATCTGAGTAACTGCGTGTCTGCAGCAGTCTGTTTCCTTTTCTCATCTTTATTTTCTGGTCATTGTTCTTATTTAGACATGGTCTTGGATGGACGGGTGTTGGGGATATCAGCTTGGGGAGTGAGTTTTGGTGTGGTACATATACCGCAAAGGGGGCGGGGGCTGCTGTGTGAGTGTGATGCTAGAAGTCAACCCTCTTCTTCAAGCATTTAGATAGC
Source organism: Scalesia atractyloides (assembly GCA_947069175.1). NCBI lineage: Eukaryota > Viridiplantae > Streptophyta > Magnoliopsida > Asterales > Asteraceae > Scalesia > Scalesia atractyloides. The sequence continues at coordinate 19,089,019 of CAMTDV010000027.1, forward strand.
TTCTAGCTGCTTTGGTCTCTCATTTATATAGATAGGCATGCTATTTTGTGAGTACTGTTGTTTGTGTTGGCTCTTCTGATCTCTATTTTACTGTTTTGGTAGAAGCTTGATCTGGATATTTATTTTCCTTAGTGTTGTCTTTTTGTGATTACCCGAAGGTATTTTTAAAGATGTTTGCTTGTTAAAAAGATGTATTTGAATTTGTTATTTGGTGTCTTAGGTTGGGTGATAGCTATTATGTTCTTGGGTGTATATTAAAGTTGTTTGCTTTGTTAAAAAGATGTATTTGAATTTATCAGTTAAGTGATTGGAAATTTGTAATATGCAAGTTGTAAGACAAGCATCGATCAAATTTGTGATTATTTTGGTATCCCAATTTGTATGGAGAATTAAAAGCTCAAAGCAAACGACATTCTTATAAACATAAGATTAAATGGATTTTTTAGTGCGAAAATAGAAATATTAATGATTTGATGCAAAGAGGGTACAAGTGGTAAAAATGAACAAGCATGTTTGCCTATGAACCAAACATGCCTAGGCACATGATAGTAGAAGGCTGAGTCGCTCTTATAGTGTGTGTTCATGTTAACGTCTTTACAAAGAATTCTTTAAAATTTAGCTTCATTCGTTAGACGTTTATTTTTACGTTTTAGGTTTTCTTACGTTTCTAATTTTATTTAACAAAGTTACAAATGACTTGTGTTCCTATTTCTTACATTACTATTTAAGTGAGATGTGTAGAGCTTATGACACAAACAGAACACGCTCATGCAACTAACTAGAAAACTTAAAAAAACAATAGAACAAAAACCTTACCCAGTTTATCCCACCTATAGCTAAGAAGCTATTGGTAAGGTCTAGAAAGGGTGAGATGTAGGCACACCTTACCTCTATCCTAGGGGATAGAGAGGTTGCTTCCTGCGAGACCCACGACTCTAAAGACCTATCAAGTTATGATAGTCATAAAAGCATACATTTGCAGTCATTTGTGCAAAAAAATGGAAAAAAAAAAAAAAGGAGAAAAGCATATTTGGTTTAAAAACTCACCCGGCAAAATCTAAGCTCCAAAGATAAGAGAAACCCCCTCCCCCTCTCCCCAAGTTCTTATATGTTTTCACGAACTCCTATCCAACTAGTAAAACAAAATTTGTTTTCTTTGAATTATATGAGCTATCGCATCTGTATCGTTTTCTTTTTTCACAAATATCTTTAAGACTGAGATAGCTAATGTTTCATTTTGTTCCATGTCTTCCGACAATATTAGTGTTTTGTGCAAAACCATCTCATATGTGTGTATTAAAATAGTTGACTTATTCATTTGTGACATACTTAATTATGTAAATAACTTGTGTTACCAAGGTGTATAAAGTGATGTCACTTTCTATGAGTGAGGATTTGAGTCTTATAGTGCACATTGGTATAATTAGTTATAAGATTAAAGGGTGTGTTAGCGTTCCAAACATCGGTTCTATTTCTATTTGAGGAATTTCAAATTGCCTTGGCAAATCTCACTAGAGCGTCTAAAGATCATAGAGTCGGTTTTATTAATCTCGACAAAGCATATCATCTTGATCATCTTCATTTTTAAAAAGGTATGTTGACTGGTGGTGCTTCCAACAAAACTATATCTTAACATTTAGTCATTTGACAAACAATCTTCTAAACCATCATTGAAAGACCCATAACTATCTTTAAAATTAAAGTGTTGAAATAACTATCTTTGCTAGAACTAAGTGTTGAAATAAAATTAAACCTACCGAAAAATCATGACAACAAAGAACAAAGAACACATCAATGTAGACAAATTGTATCAATCTTTAATTATGGATAATTAACCTCTATTATGTCATTGTTAAGTTAACCACAAAATTCCTCACAATATTACTTTGCTCCAAGAGATGTAGATAATCAATTCGTAATCCGAAACAAAGCCTTACATAGTGTTTGGTATGCAGGAATCAAAGGTGGAATGGAATGGACCATTACGAGGGAATGAAGAAAAGGGTGTTTGGTTGGTCGAGGAATGGAATCGCGCATTACATAAGGCATTCCATTCCCCCAAAATCATTCCATTCGACCCCACTGTTTTTTTCCATTTCATCCATCTTTCACCCTTCATTAACAAAACCACAACCCACCACTGTCGCCGCCACCCACCGCCAACACCATCGCCACCCACTTCCGCTCCCGCCGTCACCCGCCACCCACCTCGGCCGCCCACCACCGTCACCGCCGTCCACTTCCGCCCTCGTCGTCACCCACTGCCACCCAACTCCGCTGTCACCCGCCACCACCCACATCCGCCCCCCGCCGCCACCAGCGCCGCCGTCACCCGTCACCGTTGCCGCTGCCACCCACTGCCATCTATCTACACCGATTTAATCCTTCGTTTTTTCTTGCCTACCAAACAAAACAAAGTAATGATTCTTTTTATTCTCACATGGTAACCAAACAAGAAATCAAATGGTAATGATCCATTCCGTTCCTCCGTCCATTTCATTACACCATACCAAACAGAATATCGGACGTTCAAAGTTATATAGTTATGTTAGGTGTGCATATATAATCATCGAATTAATAATCTAATCATAATCATAAAAGATGATACGTCAAGCAAAGCTTTTTATTTATCCTTCAAATTAAGTTAAGTATTCGTTTAGGTGTGCCGTGTGCATCTATAATTATAAAATCTAATTGTATTCACGTTGAACCAAAAACTGTTTATCTATCCTTCAAAGTCCAACACCAGACGTTCAAAGGTTAATAGATACAATCATACAATAATCAAGTAGCTCTTATGAATATATATCATGATCTTAACATGTCAAATACTAGCTAGAATACATATTCTCATGCACTCATAATTGTTGCATATGTTGTTAGAAAATTACTTCTGAAAGAAATAAAATAATGACAGAAACAGTGAATCGGGCTTGATTTTGACACAATTCCCTTAAACAGATTCGTCGTCTGTTCCCAGGGTACGCCGGTCCGAAGCAGCAACAGCGCACTGCCATTGGTCTGTATTTATACTTACAGCCTGGGTTTTCGGAACTGCATTCGTGTCCGCAGGATGTGCGGGCGTACACAAGTTCAACTAAATTCGGCTCAACTTTTGCACCCCCTGCGCGCCCGTGTAGGAGTTTTGGTAAAACATGGCACACGGTTATGTTAGTTAGGTACAACATTACCTCATAAACTAACTTCCATTTTGTTCCCACTTCTATGTGGGACAAGTTCGAGACTTCATTCACACATGCTCAAATTCCAATATATGTTTATCCCATTGTTTTCTAAGCTGTTAAATTATATAATTAACTATAAAAGTTTGATAAATTGGTGACATGCATATAAAAAGGGTCCTCAGTATTCGGGGCAATATAGGTTGTATACACTTGTTTTGGTGAAAAATCAGTATTAATGTAATCAAATTTGTTTATGAGATAGAGTGCTTAATCGAATGAAATGACAATGGAACGAAAAATGTAAATGGAGCACCATGATATATACAAGGAAAAGCCCTTAATCACTAATAGATCGTCGGCATAAAAACCCCGGGTGATGAAAACTATCAACCACCAAGTATATTAACCAATGAAATCAAATACAACTTCGGATGTTGATAAATTGTTGTACAATGAACGTGTAATTGCTAAATGTGTTTGAGTGTGAGCTCTCTGTTTGATGTGTATGTGTATGTGAATATATGTTAACTAAATCACTTGATCAACCCTTTGAATGTAACAATAACAACTAAATCCGAAAGAGTCGCTAGACCCACGTCCTCATTCATGACCATTTGAAAAATAATCACGTGCTAGCTCCTATCAACTTATCACCGATATTCCAGCTTAGACTTGGTCCACCACGTTGCTTCCCTGCATATAAACATAAGAAAACATTGAGAACAATTGTTAGAAACCACAATAAATATTAAGGATCATTGATCCTCCAAGGTCCCATACTACCCATTAAGGATAATTTATCTAGAAGGCGCCTCAAAATATGGGATCCATAACTAGTTAAAAATTAAGCCCTAACAATACTTATGTGTACATTTTTATGTTTGTGTATATACATGTGCGTGTAAGTAGACATGTATATGTATTTGTTTATATATGTGTACTTATGATGGAATCAATCCAAAACAAAAATTAATACTAGAACACACATAATAAAATAAACAATTCGTTGTTCCAATAAAATATGAATGATTCTAACGAGAACAGAGTCTTAGATAATATAAACTGTAAAGAGTTAATTCACCAATTTGCTATCAAGAATGCAAGGAGGGCTTCACGAATCATTGATTAGCTATTAGCTTATTAGTTATTACGGTATGTTACTCATTCGAATACTATATTTTGTCAATTGCATTGTTTATCGAATGCTATATTTTTGTCAACGGTTCATGCTTGTATGAAAAACCAGTTTAAAGTACTTATTTCGTTAAGGCCTAAGGCCACGTTTGTTCGAGCTCGAACTGAGTATAGGAATTCTCAGGGCCGACCCTATATGAATCGATCCAAATAAAATAATCAAGTCCTAGTTTTAATTTTTTTTTCTTAAGTTTTCTTATAATTCATCCTCTCTATATACACACAAATGTAATAATCAACATTTAATGTTTTTTCTCAAGTTTTCTTATAATTCATCCTCTCTATACACACACATGTAAGAATCAACATTTAAAAGATATGAATCATTACTAAAAAAAGGATTTATCTCTCTTTTTTTTGGTAATGGTAAATTTAGTAAACATCAACTTCTCGAGGGTTGGTTGAAATTTGGAAATATAAATCAGTTCATCCTGCCATCAACCCGACCCACATCATTAGCTAGCCAGCTTCAGTTCTTAACAATGGTTGCCACTCCTTCTACAGAAAGGACTAGCCATGTTCTCATAATTGGTGCAAGTGGGTTCATGGGACATTTCATTGCTCAAGCCAGCCTAGAATCAGGTCAGGCAACGTATGTTCTAACCAGATCATCAGGACTTTGGTCTTCTAAGATTAAAGCTCTCCACGATAATGGTGCCGTCATCCTACATGTACGTATTCATGTCTTTCTTCTATCCAGAGCCATCCCTGAGATTCAGATGCCCTATGCGACAAATAAGTCATTGATTTATTTGGGCCCTTCTAGATCTAGAACATTAAATTAAATTATATCTATATATACTAATTCATAACATTCGGAGGAATAGTGACATTTTGTCTTTAGTGTTTTTTTTTTTTCAAAGTAAACTTTTAGGTTTTTCGTTTTTGTAATAAAATTTTGTTTTTTTATAACTTTGCCACTAAAGTTGAATAAGTATAGTTTTTTTATTAGTTTTTGTTTTATGCTTTTTTCACGGATTTGGTCGTTGTTCGGTTACTACTTAGCACGACATTTGGTAGTCACATTTGGTCTCTCAAGTTTTTCTACCCCCTCGACTTTCTAATATGTGTCACCATAAATTCGACTCCATCTACATTTTACGTCATGTGAGTCACTTGGTGTTAGAAATACGTGTTTTATTTTACGTTTTTCCCGAATTTGGTCGTCGTTTAGTTGATACTTAGCATATGCTACTTAGCATAGTTTTGCGTCTCATCCCTCACAACACTGGTAGCACAGCCGTGCATCCCCTCACCGCAGCGCGGTGAGTTTAAAACTAGTTACTGCTATTTTATATGATTTTTATATATGTTGACTAATAATTTACTTTACCTGAATAAAAATAACTATGGGCCTCCTCTAGAACATGGGCCCTGAGCTGTCGCACACCCTGAACACCGTCTAAGATGCGTATCAAATCCCAATACATTCATACACAGTTTTAGGTGACTCGTTATCTTCACCTTTTGGTAAAAAAATACAGGGTGACATTGAAAAGCATGAAGTGATGGAGAAGATGATGAAGGAGCATGAAATAGATATTGTTATATCAGTTGTTGGTGGTGAAGCCATATTGCACCAATTAAGCCTTGTCCATGCTATTAAATCCGTTGGAACCATTAAGGTAAAATAATGACATAAATAAATGAGTAATTTATTGCAACTAGCGATTTACACGTTTTTAGACTAAAAAATAAACAAAAGATAATAGATAAAATTCAGGGAAAGTATTGAATGATGAAAGTGAAACCTAATTGATGGAACTCGGGTCCGACAGCTAGGCCAAACCGACTATACTGTTTGTCACATGATTTGGATCGTCAAGACCTTTTCGTCCACTGATCATGGGTTGTGTAATCAATAGCCCAAGTTATTCTCGTTTTATGTTGGGCCTTTTCTGCCTTGTTTTCTTATGTCTAGCTGGTATAAATAAAAGTAAGCTAACTCTCGGATCAGCTCCTTATCAAGTTGCAACATTTGACATACTAAAACGAAAAAACACACATAATGAATACACATAAATCAAACACATGCATACATACAACGTGATGCCCGATTCATGTCTATATGATTTGGTTCGACAGAGGTTTTTGCCATTGGAATTTGGTCATGATGTTGACAGGGCGGATCCTGTGGAGCCGGGACTGAGCATGTACAAGGAGAAGCGGAGAGTGAGGCGGCTCGTTGAAGAGTCCGGTATACCGTACACTTATATATGTTGTAACTCCATAGCTTCATGGCCATATCATGATAATATTCACCCTTCCGAGGCCCTTCCTCCTTTGGATCACTTTGATATTTATGGAGATGGCTCTATTAAAGGTATAAATCATTCTACACAAAAATGATAGTAACACTAGAAAGGACATCTATGTATAATTTGAATTAATTAGCTCATGCCTTAAGATACCCATATTGCATTTTGGTTCACTAGATTTCTTTGCTAAACCTATATATTGTGGCAGCATATTTCGTCGCAGGCGCCGATATAGGAAAGTTTACCATGAAAACGATCAATGATGCCCGTAATGTTAACAAGATTGTACATTTTCGACCACCGGTAAACTATCTTAACATCAACGAGCTTGCTTGCTTGAAAGCAGCATCAGGTTAGAATATGTTTATAGTCATTTAGTTTGATTTTAGCAAAGAGATTATGTTTAATTGTTATATTTTCTAATATATACAGAGAATATAATCCCACAAAGTATTGTGGCAGCATTCACTCACGACATATTCTTCAGAGGTTGTCAAACATTCTTCTCGGTGAGTGGCACCAACGATGTAGACATAGGCGACCTCTACCCCGATGAATGTTTTCGAACGATGGATGAGCGTTTTGATGAGTTTCTGATGAAGTTGAAGGAGAAGCCCGTTTAGGTCACGAGTTTGGCTTGACTTTAACGACCATCTGCAGCGTTTTATTTCTATAATTGTTAATGGATTTATATATTATATCATATCAGTTTTTAAATATTACTATAAATGTTTGTAATGTGTTTATCTATATAAATGTATCACATGTTTATAATATTTACAGCAAACCCACAAAAACATTCGACGAAGAAGAGAAGAACACCTTGCTCATTCTTGGTTGTGTGTAACCATTTTTAAAATGAAGTATCTCAAATCTATGGCTAGAATACGCGTTGTTTTAACACTATTAAGGGTAAAACGAACATTCTATTCTGCTAACCTTTTGTTCACCTCTTTACGCCATTCATCTCCTCTGCGAACGGTAATCCTTCGGCCACAACTTTTAATCTTACATATGACTTGTAACAACTTTCAGAAGTATACAAATAATCTTATGAAATATACACAAGCAAAAAACCATGCATCTAGATTATATCAAGCAAAAGAAATACATAAACCAAACACACGCGCCTATTTTGAATCATGTGGTAATCTTAAGACCTGTTCTTACGAGCTGAAGATCCAGAAACATTTGACCATGATGACGGTTTATACCCCCCGGTCAGCAACTTGGATGCTGAGGCCGCATTTATTTTTCGTCTTTTTGCCTCGAGCTCCAACCTTCTTGAACTTGATGAAGCAGACGAGTCTGAGAAGATTGATGCAGATTTGATCAACGCACGTTTCTCGTCTCTGTTTTTGTTAAAGTTTGAAGAGAACTTGACCCGTTTAGCAGCCGCCACATCTTCTTTTGTCTCTGGGAGTAGTCTTATCCCGAGCCCCATCTTCCTTGCAGCCACCTCTTCTTCAGCAACTCTTTTCTTTTGAGACTGTCATTTAAAAGAAGCAAAAGAGAAAAAAGTATTGAAAACGCCAAAAGATATTTAGATTAAAGTACACTGATGGTCCTTGTGGTTAACCAAAATTTTAAATTTAGTCCCTAGTTTTTTTTAAAGTACACGGATGGTCCCGGTGGTTTGCATTTTGTAACGTATTTAGTCCCTAACTTTTGCCAAAAGTACATGGATGGTCTCTGTGATTTGCACTTTGTAACGCATTTAGTCCCCAACGTCTAGTGACTATATGTGCTACAAAGTGCATACCACCAGGGACCATTCATGTACTTTTGGAAAAAGTTGGGGACTAAATGCGTTACAAAGTGCAAACTACAAGGACCACCCATGTACTTTAAAAAAATTAGGGACTAAATCCAAAATTTTGGTTAACCACAGGACCATCCATGTGCTTTACTCAATTATTTAAAACCAAGTTAAAACGTTTGATTAGAAAAAGTATGTACTCTAAGTTTGGCACGCAGCGACTTGTTAATAGCATAATCATCCAAATGTCTAGCATCAGATACTCGTTGAAGTCGCACCAGCAATGGCTCTGCTTCTTTTTTCTTTTTTAAATCCTCTTCTTGGTGTTCAAGGCGATAGAAAGGATCTGCTAGCTTGCTTCTCTCTGCAAAACATACATTTCATCAACATTTGGACTTTTAACAAACGAATCAAGTTTCGGGGAACCAAAATGGTCAACTATAAATCATACCGACCTTCATCAACAGGGAGTGCCATAGTTTCTGCATCTTCGGTATCGAACTCTTCAACCTTCTTTTGCGCTCCGCTAATGACAAGATACTCGGTGTTCTTTGGATCGGTTTGAATTACAATTTCATGCTGGCAGCATGCGGATTTCATAGTGAAGTTCCATATCTGAGTAAGAAGAGCAAATATCACCATGAAGAACTCGACAAAATGGCGAACAGATTGTCATTAGTTTCGAAAATGTAGCTTACCTTTGTAGAATAATAATTCCCGACTTGCTTCTTCTCAGCGTTAAACCGTACACCCTTTGCGATCATGGAATTGCAACCGCCACACCAGATGTTGAACGGCATCTCGAACCTTATGATTAAGATGCCCTGATCTATTTTTCTTGCTCGCTCCCTTAAGGCATGTTGCCCGTGAAACTTGTTCAGGCCACCCTGTAAAAGAAAATAGATGTGATACACCGATACAGCATAACGGTAAGCAATATTTGTATGTCTCGATGAATGTGTAAATAAGTAGTCGAACAGCGTACCTTCTTGGGGTCCCATTCTGGGGGGTAGTAGAAATTGTCTGCCCTAGCAGCTGCAAGTGACGACTGCAGAAAAAAATATAGTTGTCATTCCACTCTCACATTTGAATACTATAAACTTAAAGATAGTGATGCAGGCAGACTCCCAAATGATGAGTCTGGTGACGATTGAAGTTTTAGTTATGCTTTCAAAGAGAATACAACCACCGGTATCAAATTAATGAACAAACTTATAACCAAAATGGGGGAAACCATGCAACACACAGAAGAATGCAACAATAACCTTATGAAAAATCATGACAGTAGCCAAATAATATACAAACATGTATTCATCTCAGAATCAATAATATATAGAGAACCGCGAGAACCGCATATTGCAGTCGTCCCCATTGCTTTGAATGTGATGCACAAGTGCCTCGGCCTCCCTCATCTTTAATGCACTATCAACAAGTGCAATGCGGTTCACAACATATTATTGGTTCTGAAATGACTGTGCCTGTGTGTATATGAAAAACCCTCAAAGATAACTAGTAGGGTTTCAAAATTGGTTTGCTAGAGAAATTAATCTCAAAGTGTCCTAATGATACTATTTTTTATTCAGACTCATGAACAAACAATGCGGGACCCTGTAGCAAATCAAAATCATTCACAGTCACCAGTACATCAACTAACCAACTCAAAGTCCCAAATAGTATAAAGGTTCAAAAAAGTCATTCTAAAATTAGACAAACTCCAGATGATTATGTATATATTGGTACAAAAAAAGAACTTTTAGTAAATCCAAATTTGTATTACACCAAACTCAATATTCATGAATTAAATACAGTTACTCTCAATTCCACTAACAAAATGGTAGGCTATGTTAAGTAAAATACTAATCCAAAATCTGGATTCTATAGCGCTGAATCTTGATGTTCTAAAAAGAATCTCAGGTTCAAACGGCACGGGTGTAACCGTGTGAGCTTGATTTTAAAAAGCCTGAGGCACTCCAAGGCGTTTAGGCCTCAAAAGCCGAGGCATGAGGCATTGCTCTATACCTCTATGTATAATCAAAAGCTAAAAGTCTCTCTTTTTTTTTTGCATCTAGACCTTTTTTATCAAGTAAAACATTCATAATATCTTCATCCCTTTGGTTGTTTCTACATATTACCCTTCTACGAACCCCAATCTTGACAAATTTTGACCTAGATGTCATGAAGCGCTGGCACAAGGACGTGAGGCGTTTCCCTGATCGCCTCAGGCGCTCCTGAGACGCTATTTTTTTACATTCATGTATGCTATTCCTCTATACAAGCATAAATCATTCCTGATATGTCAGTGCTGTTAGAACCGATATACATATATATTCTACACAAACAGAAAAGGAATATTGTTCTGCATATTTATACAATACATCAATTAATTTGTAGCACCTAGCACGACAATTGCTTCTAAAACACCATAAAATTCATGTAATTTACCCTAAATTCCCAAACTGTTATTATCTATCATCACTTTATAAAATTAAACAGAACATAGATCCAAAATCATCTAATTAACCTAACAAGCCCTAGCTCTCGTTTCAGAAATCAGAAATACGAAACTAATTGCAAAACCCTAATTGACTAAAAAGACGCGATCTAGAAGATGAATTAGAACACAATAATGAACAAACGTATATAAAAATACATGATCTTCATGACAAATTGCTGTACGTACCATATTCGATTCTGGTTATTAATCTTCGATCGGTGGATCGTTGTGTATATTGTGACGAATAGGTGGTTACCCTGGCTCTGGTTTATGTTGAATGCGGCAGTGTTTTAGCGACAAAATTGTAAACTACTCCGTACATGAATCCCACCTGAAAAACCGAATACCAAATCACATTTGATTTTGATATTCGGTTTTTTCGGGTGGGATTAAAGACTAATCTTATTTACTGGTCATAAATTTGTGATTTTTTTAATCAAAATGGTCTGAATACTCAAAACGAAATGTTATATAGTAGGCTATAGTTGTGTATTAAAGTAGTTGAATACCGAAAAGTGTTTGTTTGCGGAGTACGATAAGACAAGTATGTGTAATGTTTGATTGCATGGAAAAATGTGATTGCTAGTTTGGAGAAATTAAGAAGTTCCTTCATGATGGGTCGGAGAAAAAGTCAAAAACAAAGTGGATTGCATGTGAAAATCTAACTATGCTTGAAAACAAAGTGGTGATGAAGATTTAAAGTCGAAGACAAAGGTTTATGGAGGAAGGTTGTTTGGGCAATACATCACAATGCAAGATCTTGCAATTATATTCTAGCAAAATTATCTATTTCGGAGCCTTGGAAACAAGTTAATTATTGTAACACCCTGTAAAATCGTGTCCAATAGTATAGTGACACGTGTTGTATTTTAAATATAGTCTATTAAAGACCAATAAGGACTAAAAGCGTCAACATGCTCAAACTGAGCCTCTGAGTGACGGTCCGATATCAACATGCATAAATAACAGCGTCTGAGTGACTGATATGTCAACAAGCTTAAATCATTAGCCTCTGAGTGATTGATGTGTCAACATGCTTGAAATTTGGCCTCTGAGTGACTGATATATCAACATGCCCAGTCTCTTAGTGACATCGGAGTCAACATGCTTATAATAAGCCTCTGAGTGATCCTTTGTGAAGTCCTAACTCTCATACGTGTCAATTGTTGGACAAGAGGGTTCAATTTCGTAAATATATGAAAGTTGGATAATGGAGGGATTAAAAGTGTCAACATGTTAATTTATACCTCTGAGTAACCTTTTAACGAACCGAGAGCTCGACAATGTCCGGGTATAATCCCGGGTATGCCAAGTATTGGCTACGGAGGGCTAAAAGTGTCAAAAGGGTGTTTTAAAAGGGTTTTAGAAGCTTTATAAAGTTAAGGGGTTAAAGTGTCAATTTTTGAAATTGGCCAAAGGGCGGTCGCGGGCCGCGAGAGACCTGGCCTGAGTCTCTCGCGGGGCGCGAGAAGGTCTCTGTTGCAAGTTTTTCTTGGCTCCCAAACAAAGCTCCAAAAACCATTAAATTGAAACCATGGCTTCCCAAACTGCTATGCCACGTTTTGGGACACTTGTAAGCTTCCTCTTACACCCCTAAACACCTGGCATCACCTCCTTTGAGTTCTCCAACTATAAATAGGTGCTTAAGTTCACCATTCCAACTTGCACCTTTCTCATTTATACACTCTTCTCCATCCTCTAGAAGTTCCTAACTGAAAGGAGCATCCAACATAGTTCTTTTGCATCCTAGGAATCACTGGTAAGTGTTCCTTCCTTGTGCATTTTGTTTATAGGTTTTTATAGCCAAAAGTCAAGCGTTTTACGGAAAACGCTTTGACTTTCGGTTAAGACCATTATGGTCCAGCCATTGTTCGAAATGAACATGGCTAAGTGATCGTAATAAGGTAGGAGTTAATCCCCATAAAGGGCACCTCCTGAAGATCACGTTTGCTAGACCAATTGACGGGTCAAAGTTATGATATTAAAAAGTCAAACATGCCATTTTTCGGAAAAATCATAAATTGATTTTATATATGTTATGAAACCTGTTTTGGCACTTAAACAAGTTGGTAATAATTATTAGAACATGTTCGGCTCGTCAATTTCAGTTCTAGGGTCCATTCGCAACCGAAAGTCGCGAAGTTTGACTTCTACTTTGACTTTCTATTCTGACCCGATTTAGATTAGTTACCTACTGATCTCAAGTTGCATTATGATTGTAATATAATATAGCATAACCATTTGAGGTTATATTACATGATCATAATCAGAATCTAAGTTTATCCGCAAGTTCCATAATCATGCCATCTTTGACCAAAATGTTCTTTTTGAATAAAACACGAATTTAAATGGTAATGAACTTAAAATGAGTTTTCTACTAATGTAATATTATAAATAGGATTATTTGAGATGTTAAACCAAGTTATAAACTGAGTTTTCAAACAGGTCCTTAAACTATGTCGATAAATGACGATTTTAGCCCTTGTGGCTTATAAAATAGTTTTAATCAAATCTTTTCAAGGTAAATCATTTACCTACTGATATGTTATATTAATAACATATTAAAAACATTTTAATCTGACCTTAACATTAGTTTTCATAAACATCGCATAAAGACGTCATTTTACGACATAAGCGTCATTTCGGCGCATAGTATGGTTTTAAACCATATTAATCGACCAAGACTTTACCTACTGATTTTAAAACTTATTTTAAACATATTTACAGTAGGTACATGTTATAAACTCATAATCCCAAATAATTTATAAACTATGTTTAAAATGACCAAAATGCCCCTTCGGTGCATAGTTTGGTCATAAAAGATAAATTACACAAATAATTGGTATCCTACTGATATTATATCATAAATAAATTATTTTTACAGAATACTTATAATTATAACATTAAATTATATTCAAGTTCCTTTTATACGGTATGAAATTACCGAAATGCCCTTATGAGGCATAGTTTCGTTTTAAAACCTTAACGGGCATATAAGTTGATATCTTACTGATATTTTAACTTATTTAAAGTATAATGGCATATAGAACTTGTCCATAACTTATCCGGTTACCCATTATCGCTTAAAAGCGTACGGTTGCTTATACGTAACTAGTTTACGGAATTTAACCAAAACGGGTTTAACCTTATCATTTTAATCTCAAAATCCAGAATGTTAATTTTTTACCCATAATATGCAAGTCAAAGTACTTGTCGGGTTTAAACTACATTCTATCCAATCATCGTTTAATCAAGCGTTATACGTTTTGATCATGTACACTACTCGGTCTAAGTCTATGACTTAATTAAAGACCGTTAGTATTAATTGGTTAGCTTATGTCATAATCCAGACTAGAACCTTGCCGGTAAATGCTATCTGCACGTTTGTACTTTGGTATACGGCTGAGTTATTGAAATTAAAAGAAGACTAGCTCAGGTAAATACTCTCGACTTATTTTCCCTATACGGGCTTAGGATACGGTAAATTATTACTGCTTGGTCAGAAATGGGATCAATCGAATGCCGGATTGTGACTAGTAAATCCGCATATTCTGTTTTAGTCAGTTTTGTTTGATAACTTAAACATTGGGGGTTAAATTACCGTGTCCTAGATATCCTCGGCTCATTAGATTAGTTAATGGCCACGACCTTAACGCGGGGTGTAGGCATACACCTGACAGACGCTCAAATGCAAATTACACAAGACATTGGGGATAACTCCTCTGTGAGTTCTAAGTGGTGTGTATTTAATCATGTCTCGGTCTCTGTACTGGGCCCTGTATGTATGGACAAACATGTGAATCTGTTAACAAGGTTACAAAGCAACTTTCCCAAGTTATAAAAGATTTTGTGCCTGTGCACTTAAAATCATTTAAAAATGTTTTCAAAATGAGTCAGTTTGGTGTATTTACCAGCGAAAGTTGACGTATCGTCCAAAGACTAAACTGTAGGTACAATACGAAATAGGCCGGAAGCTGCTCGGTAGTGAATAAGAGGATCTTGCAAATCCTTAGATCTGCCCTAAAGTCTGTTTTATATTCTTTCTTTGCACATTTTATGATCCGCCTGTGGATCTTCTATTACAAGCCTGTATATTATCTTGTATTTTCGAACATTTGGTTTGTAATAGTAATTTTACTCCAAGATTCCGTTGTGCCGTGTTTAATTGACAATGATTTTATCAACTGACGTCACGATACTCCCCACCCGGGTCCACCGGTGTATGGATTTGGTTTGGAAATCCGGGGTGTGATAGGTTGGTATCAGAGCCAACCTTTGAGAGAATTAAACACTATCCTCCTTGTGTTTAATCTCAAACTTACATGAGCACATTCCTTAGACTTCTGAGTCTAGGCATTGACCTAGGGTTACTTATTTCATTATAAGTTATTAGTATTGTTTTTTAATTGATTTTTAACAGGAAAATGCCACCACGTGTACGAGGAAAAAAGTGGGAGAGGAAAAGGTCCAATGAGGGGAGGACCATCAGGGCGCATTCCCCCTCAACCTCACAACTCAGATGCCTACCAAGAATCAGGAGATTCATCTCCTTGGCAACCAGCGAGACGCTCTGTCTTGCATAGATACTCGTCCCCACATTCCCAAAATTCTTACCACTCTCACCACTCCTATCATTCGCACGATTCTCACCATTACCATCATTCCTATCATGAAGAATTTAACCCTAACTACTACTTTAACACGCCTCCAGCCGATCAAAATCAGTTGGATCAGCCAAACCCTATGGACGAGGACTCCGACCCGGAGATGCCGCCGTCGGGATCGAATACGCATCCTATAGAAATTTCAAGCGATTCGAACTCTTACACCGGATCACCTTACCAAGGTCCTAATGAGTGGGACCAATATTGGAACCAATTTACCTTCGCCAACACACCTTCTCATCACTCTCAACCACCCCCAGTACAAGAAGATGTCTACATGGAACCGCTGTACCAACCTCAACCAAAACCTGAACCACCAAGAAGAAAGCGTGAAGCACGTATGTCGGTACGTGCTGGACAAAGGTCGGGATCGCTGCCACCTTTGCGCAATTCCTACCCTAAAATTCAAGAGGACCCATAAATGGGTTGTGAGTCCCAAAACAGATTCGGATCACAGTGGTTGATTGTTATCACCCAAACAACTATGGATTAGTTGTTTGAATGTGCAAGTATTAAGAATAACCAAGCAAAGAAGATGAAGAATCTTTAATGGATCAAACAACTAATGTTGTATATGAAATCCCAATAACATGTAATCAATAATAGCACCTGGATATTCGGATGTAAGCACAATAACAAAAATCACAACACAAGAGAATCACCAAATCTGTCCAAGAAACTTGGACAATACATTCATTCATGAACATATTTATACAAACTGACTACCCAGCGTATTTATTAAATACGCTGGGTTATTAATTCTGCCGCCAGAAGATAACTTTCATACAATTGCACTTTTGACCCTTCTAAATTATCTAACTGTTACAAACTAGCTCAAACTATGGATAAACAAGTACCAACGGTCTCAAAAAGTTCTAACAATATCCCCCCTAGACCATTGCGTGCTTGAGTTTCTTCAATCTTGTTTCGGAGCTTCAGGGTCTGCGGCTGATTCTTCTGTGTGTTGGTCGGTTGCTGCATCAGTTGTTTGTTTGACAAAAGCTTCACTATTCGTTGGATGGGCCTCCATTGTGACTTCATATGTGGATGAAGTCGGAGGTGGTTGAATGATCTGAACATCTGAATCTGGAGATGGATCTTTGGTCGGTGGAGAAGATGGTTTTGGCTCAGTTGTTTTCTTCTTTCTGGACTCTTCTTTTTCCTTTTTAGCTTCCATTCTGAGTAAGATTTCCATCACTTCAATCTTTCGAGCTCTCACGCGCTCGACTGCCCTCTGAAAGAGCATTCCTTCCTCAAGATATTCATTTCGGGCTCCGACGTTTATCTTATGTCTGTACAAGATATTCAGGTCGGAGAGACCGAACATAAAGATGTCCATAGGGTCCAGAATGCGAATGTCTTCATCTGAGTTAGACCTAATGACTGCCTCACCTGTCTTGCCGTCATAAAACCACTTCTTGAAATTGGTGAGCGTCACAGGTTGTTCTGGAGGAAGCTTCACCCTTGTAACCACCTTTGCTGGATTTATAACCCATGTTATCTTTCCCTTTCCGGTGAACGGGTCTTTGGTAGTCTTAGACACCCGTCTTCTAGGGCGCTGAGGCTTGAACACTGAAAATCCTCGCATGCATTCTCTTTGAATCAATCTTTCTAAATCTCCGCCAATGCTGCTATTTGTCGAATTAATCAGATCGTGCTTACTGAGCTCTCGTATGTCCTATGTAGGTAAGCTATGCATGTCGTGGGCATTTCGAAAGTATTGAATCACTCCACCTCTTCGTTTTACCATGAACCAACTGGTTAGATTGCAGTACTTCCAACTGATGATTTTATCCGTGATCTCAGTCTTCTCAACTGTGATCACTTGATAAAAATCTGGCATCTTCGCTCTTTCCCTTTTAAACCACTCTGGATGCTGTGGTTCAAATTCATCTCCTCCGTCCGTTTCATACAACACATCATCTTCCAACCCCCATTCTAGAAACTTAGCAGGCATTTCGTCTTTGTCAACTTCCTCTTCATCACTGTCGTTATCAAGACTAACGTCAACTGCTGATTCAAGACGTTTCTTCTTCTTTTCAGCTCTCTCAGCTTTCTTTTTCTGTTCTCTTTCCCTAAATAAGTCAAAGTTGAAGATGTCTTCGTTCGAGTACTTTGGCTTTCTGTTTGCTGACACATACAACTCTTGTACCATATCATGAAGCTTCTCCATCCCTTCTTGTTGAAATCTAATAAATTATGTTTGCATAGCAACGTATGCATGCAGTTCTTTGTTCTTCAATCTTTGTTCTTTCAACTTTCTCTTGAAAACATCAGTGTCAATTACTTTGTTCTTCAACAAACAGAACTCCTTAGCAGAAAATGAACCGATTTCTTTAGATAGACGATTCTGGGTCGAGAGGGAACTTGCTGACAAGGAGGTTGAGCCGATACTGGAGGTTTGGGTGGAACGCTTGCTGATGATCCTTCCCCTGTTTTTCTCTTCTTTGGCACAGCAGCCTCACTTAGAGAGGGCTCCAGTGGAACAGCAAAAAGTCCCTCCACAAATCTATCCAACTGTTCTTGCTCTGTTGTAACAACCGCAGGGGTTTCAGATTCAGTCATTTCCTTTCTCTTCATTCTTCTCTCCCATTTCTCAACCTCAGCCACCGCATGGATGGCTTGCATTCTTTCAATTTCTTCCCTATTCGATCCAGCGCAAATGCTATCAGCCATGATTCGCTCTGGGTTTGGCGCATCTTTCTTGCTCTTCTTCCATGACAGTTCCTCTTCGACCACTTTCTTTCCTTTTTCCTTACGCTTACGTACTAGTGGAATTTCTTCTTCTACTTCAGCCTCTTCATCAACATCGACGGGATGACTTCCACCTTCTCTGCCTTTTCTAGCCTTTTCTCGATATCTGTTGTATGCAGCTAGAACCACTGGAAGTCTTTCTTCACGATACATCCAGTTGTGTAACATCACCCACTCTTTGGTTTTTAACTCAGTGATCTGCCTTCCTTTGGGTAGTTGAAACTGATACGTGTTTCCATCATGTGGCAGGTTTCGATATTGATCGTCAATAAGCAATTGCAAAAATCTAGGATACATTGCCCATGCACCTTTATTGACGTTGTCGATCATGCAAAAGAAAATCAATCCAGAAATGTTGAACGGCTGATTCGTACACAGATTCAGCATAGCCGCGGACCCCTCTAAATTCAACCCATCATAACCGCCTTTTCGATGACAGATACTCATACAGAACGTGTGCAAATGAACCTCCAGTCTTTCGTAAGCCCTGACTTCTTGATCTCGTTGTTGTGACGAAAGTCTCCAATGTAGTTCATCCCATGAAATCCCTCTAGAATTTATTCTTTCTTTAACTTCAATGGATCACTGGCATTGTCTCCGAGGCTCAGAACCTTTCGAATTCGTTCTTCAGTCACTTTAATTTTCTTGTTCCGCACTATCGTTGTGATGTGTTTGACGTTGTTCAGCGTTCTTGCCCTTGCCGTTCTACAGAATTCTTCTATGTAAATTGAGTAAATAGTGGGATTTGCTTGGACTGCATAGCTGATTTTACTCCGCGACAGCCAGACCATCACGTCTTCAAAACCGGGCTCCGGAGGAACTAGAGTGATCGGCTGATTATGCTTTCTAGTACCGTCCCATACTAAAGGTTGAGTCATTCCTGAAATGTGGAAACGAGCCAAGTCAGATTTATATATAGAAATATATGTATAGATGTAAATGTTAAAGAGAATTAAAAGAAATATATATATATATACACATAATATTTATACATAAAACAAAATTAAAAAAATTAAAACCGTTGTTATCTACGCTGAACATCAAAGATATATACGCAGACTGTTTGAATGGCGAATTTAAGTAAAGCCAGTGTAAATGATTGATTACACTATCTTGACCGGCGTATTTCTCTAATACGCCGGTTGCTTGAACTCTCGTTCAAGACTTAAATTCACCATTCTGATGTCTAGAACAATTATGCTGTCGACAAGAAGTAAATACACCCGATAAAACATATTTTCAATGAAGATAAATTAGCGTATTTAAGTATAACTAGCGTAGATGGCTATCTTCGCTGGCTTAACCGGCGTATTTGTCTACTACGCCGGTTACTTGAACTCGCGTTCAAGACTTAAATCCGCTAACCAATGTTCTAATTTAATACACTATCTTCAAAGACAAATACACCGTATTCAAAGATAAATACGTCACATTCATAAATTTCTTGATAAACCCTTTAAAACCGGAAGTAACCCAATCAAAATCTCTATTAACAAAGCAGAAACTGAAATCGAGATTGATACACATTCAAACAATGAACAATGGACATTAGAATATCAAAATCATATCGATATCGATTCCGTTCAGATTTACTAAGTGCGGATTGAAAAAGAAGGATGTGGGTTTTTACAGATGAAGAAGAAGATGATTTGAAAATATTTACAAACGGTGAAAAATGAAGTATATATACTGATTTATATTCCAGCGTAATTATCAATTACGCTGGAGCAATAATTACGCCGCCCAGATATTTTCTTGAGGTTTCTTCTTGTCTAAGAATCTTTTGAATCAAATACACTCGAAAACCTCAAATTTTCTCAAAAAATGTGCCCCTTTTGTTTAAAAATAGTGCAAGAACTTAAAAATAAGCTTAAGAAAAATGAAAAATTGCAATTTCGATCCTGATAGTTGTTTTTGGGGGCCGGGAAGCCTCCTTTTTCACATAAAATTGTGCTTACTGACTTGAATGTTGTGACTTTCCTGCAAAAGATCATACTGATAACATTT
The DNA here is from genome assembly GCA_947069175.1 of Scalesia atractyloides. Classification (NCBI taxonomy): domain Eukaryota; kingdom Viridiplantae; phylum Streptophyta; class Magnoliopsida; order Asterales; family Asteraceae; genus Scalesia; species Scalesia atractyloides. The sequence continues at coordinate 19,109,334 of CAMTDV010000027.1, forward strand.
TGTTAATTGAAAATAGGATATTAGATATTTTGAATAATCAAGACACAAGAAAAACTGTCAGTATGTTTGTCCTTTTAAATCCATGCACCTATCTTTCAACATGCGATCGGAGAGCCTTTTATCATGTTGCGGTAATATTGACAAGAAATTTGATGTTCCCCCACTTAGGCTGAAACAATCAGAATGTTGTGCCCGTGAGTCCCACATCATGACATACCCCCGCGATCAAGGTAAGCGCAAAGATTTCTCATAACAGGTGAGTATATTGACCTCATTCGTATTTGAAATTTCAACGTTAGACAATTGGTGTTCAAGTCAGTACTTCCATACAGCAAAGAGACCAAAGTCTAACGAGGGCTAAGACAGATACCAAATATGGTACGATTTAAGCACTTGAATGATTCTCAATGAGAGCTTCATTTGTGTGGGGTTTTGGCCGCATTGGCTCTTTTGACAAGATATCATAATTGTGTCTAGGTCAGCATATATCTGGATGCAGCAGAAGAGCAACTATGATATCCCCGAATGATTAGTCAATATAAAGACCCAAAATCTCAGACTTTGGCAATCTATCAACGCAAGATTTAAGACCATTAAGCCATACGCCGCAACGTGTTACCCGCAAGTTGCACAACATTGTGGGTATTCAAAATTCTTATGTGATCATTAGATTTTGTCTCCTTTTCACAGTTTACTTCAAGGTATTGCTGAATCTACTGATACGTCGTTGCTTGAGACCTCAATCTTCTTCTGTTTTTAAAATAAAATCAAAGTGTTAGTAGTTTTTCTATCATTTCTTGTGCAGGTCTCAAGTAAAGGATTTTGATTCAACAATATTTTCTGGAATACTTCCCCCTTTAAAATTTTATTTTTGAGAATCCATTGCTTGAAAAGAAATTTTAAAAATTGCAAAAAATCTTTTTGATGGCACATTTTTATGAGAGTTATTTATACTGAAAACCTTTTTTTATCAAAGGTCAATTCCATTCAAGGAAGTTGACCATTTCCAACCAGGTTACCAACTGGTTGAAGCGAGCTTTATCGAAAGCTTTCATAAATATATCAGCCTTTTGTTGCACTGAATCCACTGGCACCACTTGGATGTATCCTTTCTCGTACGCATCTCTAATCGCATGAATGTGAATTTCAATGTGTTTCGTTATGGAGTGGTGGATCGGATTCTTCACAATTCCCAGACACGCTTCATTGTCGATAAATATTGGAGTCTTCATGATGTTGATCTCATAATCCAACAACTGATTTTGTATCCAAAGGACTTGTGAACAGCAACTGTAAGCTGTTGTGTATTCAGCTTGAGCGTTAGATGTAGAGACTGTCGTCTGCTTCTTGCTCTGCCACGAAATGAGACGATTTCCTAAGAATTGGCAGCCTCCGGAGACAGATTTTCTGTTTACTTTGCAAACCTGCATGATCACTATCAGAGTAAGCAATTAGATCAAAATTAATATCTTTAGGATACCACAAACCAAGCTTTGGAGTTCCTTTGAGATAGCGAAAGATTCTCTTGACGACAGCATCATGCGATTCTTTGGGATTTGTCTGAAAGCGGGCACAGAGACAGACAACGCACATTATGTCAGGCCTACTAGTGGTCAGATACATTAACGAACCAATCATTGAGCGATAGAAAGATTTTTTCACTGGCTTTCCTTGAAGATATGAAGTGAGTTCCGTCTAAGCAGCAAAAGGGGTGCTGGCAGATTTGCAATTACTTGGAAAGAAACATCTCTGATGTACTTAGCCTGATGAATGAGGATGCCATCCTTTCTCTGCTTCACTTCTAATCCTAGGAAAAACGTGAGTTCTCCCATCATGCTCATCTCAAATTTCACTTTCATGACCTTTTCGAACTCTCAGCAAAGGGCTTCATCAGTTGACCCAAATATGATATCGTCTACATAGATCTGCACCAGCATCACTTCATCTTCGATCCTTTTTGTGAAGAGAGTCATATCAATCTTCCCTCTAGAGTACCCGCAATCCAGAAGATATGTTGACAAAGTCTCGTACCATGCTCGAGGAGCTTGGTGAAGACCATATAGAGCTTTGTCAATCTTGAAGTATCGTGCAGGGAAATGAGGATCTTCAAAACCTGGAGATTGACAGGCATAGACTTCCTCTTTCACCTTCCCATACAGAAATGCACTCCTTACGTCCATCTGAAACACCTTAAAGTTTTTGAACGAAGCATAGGCTAAGAAGATTCTGATAGCTTCTAAGCGTGCAACCGGAGCAAAAACTTCCTCATAGTCAATCCCTTCCACCTGCCGAAAACCTTGAACCACTAATCTTGCCTTATTTTTTATAACTACACCACGGTCGTCCATCTTGTTTCGAAACACCCACTTGGTACCAATTGGATAATTTCCATCTGGTAAATCAATGAGTTCATAGACTTTAAGTTTCCGAAATTTGGCTAATTCTTCTTGCATTGCTTGTACCCAGCTGGAGTCTTGAATTGCTTCTTTGATATCTCTTGGGACAGACTGCGAGAGAAAAGCTGCATACAGTTCTGTGTTGATGGTATGTGTTTGTCCGCGTGTTCGAACTCCATCTTCAACAGAACCGGTGACATTTTCAATTGGATGGTTTCGATTGGTCTTGTACCTTGCGTTGGTGTGAGTTTCCACTTGTTGAGGCAGATTGGTGAAGTGTTCATCGACGTAGATAATTGGAATTCCGTCTTCTTTAGAAGGTTCATCCACAGCCTGCTATGAAGAAGAATCATCATGTGCGGATGCATTCTCAGCAGATGTGTCACCATTTACTTTGATACCAGGGGGAGTAGGACAGGCAAAGGCAGGGGTGAAACGGGTTGTAAAAGGAGTGAAACCAATGTCTGAAGGATCAACAATGGCTCCAATGGAGTGGATTCTGCAGAGGTTCGGACTTAGTGAGGTGTTCATCGATGTTGAAAGTGTTTAATATAATATCCACATCATAAAACCAGTTTGGAGCGCTTCCAGTGTTAGTGGAGTTTCCTTCTTGACGATCGACGTAATATGATTCAATCACCATCTTGGTTCGCTTGTTGTAGACTCGATATGCCTTTTGAGAAGATGAGTAGCCCATGAAGTACCACACGTCACTGGCTGCTTCAAACTTGATGAGATTGTCTTCAGTGTTGAGAAGTGTGCATGAACATCTGAACGGTCTGAAGAAATCTATCAGGGCCTTTTTTTTAAAAGAAGTTCATAAGCTGTCTTTCCATGAGGTTTGACAATGAGAACACGACTCAAAACATAGCAAGCTGTGTTGACCGCTTCAGCCCAGAAGATTATTGGAAGCTTAGAGTCGACAAGCATAGTTCTTACAGCTTCGATGAGAGTTCTGTTTTTGCGTTCCGCTACCCCATTTTGCTGAGGAGTTCTGGCAGCTCTGTATTGGAGGTGAATTCCCTTTTCTTCACAGAAGGTGACAAATGTATGGTTTTTAAATTCAGTTCTATTGTCGCTTTTGACGGATTTGACCTTCCGCTTGATCACATTCTCAATCATGGGAATGAAGCTTTTCAAAATGGATGTTGTTTCGCTTTTGACTTCAAGAAAGAATACCCATGAAAACCGTGAGAAATCATCTGTAATCACCAAATAATAAGATCTTTTAGCTAAACTTTTAACACTAATGGGGCCGAAAAGATCCATGTGAAGTAATTGCAGTGGGGCAGATATTGTATTCACTGCTTTGGACTTATGAGGCTTTTTATGTTGCTTTTCTTGGGCACATGCGATGCACTTTTCTGAAAAAGGAAAATCTTTCATAGGTAAACCTCTTACTAGATTTAATTTAGAAAGTTTATTTATATTCTTAAAATTCACATGCCCCAAACGCCTGTGCCACAGCAGTGATTCCGATTCAGATGCTTTTGAAATGAGGCATGTCATTTGCTCGTTTGTTTTGGCATTTTTCATATTTAGCACGTAGGTATTATTTTGGCGGGGAGCTCTAAGCATGATCATTTCTTCAGGGATGGAGTATTCGGGTTTGAGGAATAAGCACTCCGTGTCATTGAACAGCACCGTAATTCCTTTGTCACAAACTTGTGAAACACTCATGAGATTGTAACACAATTCTGGAACATAGTTCACATTCTCCAAAGTAAGTGCTTCCGACACGACGTCACCCATTCCGAAGATCTTTCCTCCCTTTTCATCTCCGGCAAAGGACACAAAATCACCATCGATAACTCGGAAGTTTGAGCAGATCCTTTAACCCGGTCATATGCCTGGAGCAGCCGCTGTCAACATGCCAGATATATTCCATGAGCATTCGAAGCCATTTCTGAATCTTATTCTGTTATACAACAACAACAATAAAAAAATATGTATAGATTAGCTAGCTTTTGAAACCCAGACTTGCTTTACATTAGATCTGTCATGACTTTGAGCAAGAGAATTTTTTTTTCTTTTCCAAAAACAAGTTGAGTCAATTATGCATTATACTGATTTCTTTAGATTGTCAAATTGATCAGTAAAACTTTTAACGAGATCTTGACTAGGTTTAGAAAATTTCTTGCTTCTGCAATGTTTCGCAGTATGTCCTAAATGACCATAGTGAAAGCATTGTTTGCAGTTCGATCTTTTCATCCTGGGTGTTGAGTGCGAAGATGATGTATGTGATGAGAATCTAGAGCAGCTTGAGGAATCTGATGACGTAACATGGCTTGAATCTTTGGCTTTCTTTAGTTTCTTATCAGGATGATGTTTATCTTCAATGTCGTCTTCAATGTGCTCACTGTCTGATGATGAGGTTGATTCTTGACTTTCATTTGACCTATCTCCATCACTCTCTGAAGTTGTTGTGCTTGAATCTTCAGTGAAATCTTTATCGGTCTTTGATGTACTTGCAACTGATGGAACAAACTCTGGAATTTCCTCTGTAAGGAATTTTCCAAACCTGTTTTTCTTTAATTCTGGCAATACAGGAGATTCAAGCATAACATTTTCATCATTAAGAACGAAATTTAAGTCATGACCCTCAACCTTAGCATGCCCTTGGTTGTGAGTCTTAAGTGTAGGCACACGACCATTACAGTCATCCCGAATATTCAATTTTGGCATAAAGCCGTTACAGTCATCCATCCTAGATAAACTATTACAGTTATCTTGAATAGAAATTTTGTTCATCTTATCGCAATTCCAGGCGAACCAGTTAGCTGTTGAATAACTGTCGCCTGAATACCCTATTCCTATTTTCGGCCCTCCACAATCATCTTCCCCATCGCACACATCTTCCTTACTTTTGAACAAATCTGTATTGCTTTCAGAAAAGTTAGTGTTGTTTTCAGATTTATAAAAAATACTTTGATCCAAAAGATCATTTTTATCAATTAAGTCATTTTTAGGATGAGGAGATGGCATAGGGACATTATTTTTGCTGTGCGGAGGAGGAAATAATTTCTTTCATTTCTGAATTTATCCTTATATCCAATTCCATCCTTGATGAATGTCAGTCGTTGGCAGTTTACAATATCAACCAGTTCTTTTTGACTAATTTTCCATTTATCAATAATGATTTGCAATTTGTTATTTTTGTTTTGAGATTTTTCTAGTTTTTCGGTCAAATCATTTATGATAAAATCTTTTCTCAAAACAAATTCTTTTAAAGTTTGCATCTCAGCTATAGTTGAATTTAACTTTCGCTGATATGCAGCTTCATTTTCTTTTAATTCTTGATTAATTTTCAAAATCTTTTCTTTTTCTTTAATTATATCACGGTTGAGTGATTTGTAATGTGCCACGACGTTCAAGCATGGTTTGGAGCACAACTTTGCTTTAAATTCATATGGAATGTTGTTTACCAAATCCTTATCCTTAGCTTCTGACTTCATGGCGGTGGTAGAGGTTCCAACCGCTTCATTCTTGCTGGTACTGATGACTTCTTGAACTGCAGGCTTCGACTCATTCATTTCAGCTTTCTGTTGTCTCTTCTCTGAGGTTTGAATGGCAGGAGTGATGATGCTTTTCAAACCAGTGTCATCTTTTGGAATCTTGGCGGTTTACTTTTCAACACCATTTGAAACAGACGTGGTAGAGACAGTGGAGATGTTTGCCATGAGGGCTTTGTTTACTTCTCTTTTCGCTTCAGCTGTCTCCTCCGACCAATCATAATCTTCCACCACTAAAGCCTTATGATTATTATCAGCAGCATTATCATTCCCTTCAATAGCAATCGGCCTCCTTGTCTGGTTGATTTCGGCATTTTCGTTCTTTAGCAACGGACACTCTCTTTTGAAATGGCCCAAGTTTTTGCAATTGTAGCATCTTAGCTTGGACTTGTCAAATCCAGCTTTTCCAAGTGCTAGCCTTTTTCCGATTTTATCTTGGAATTTCTTCAAACGAAGAGTGATCATTGCCATCTGCCACTTCAGATCCATCTCCTTCATGTCGTCAGGATCTACTTGATACATATCCTTAGTTGTGAGGAAATCTCTCTTCGAGTGCCTCATAGCTGCTTAAGAAAGTATTAAACAGAGCGACATATTCTGTGGATATTTTAAGTGCTTGAGCGTCGCTGGCCACGGTAGTCTTCTGGGAGGATGACAAGGCCTTCACAGAGCTTGCGAAAGCATTCGGATAAGATTCGACAACACTTTGAGAACTTAATCCACATGAGGTGACGGGAGCAAGAAATGCCATATTCTTGGGGACCGCGGTTGCAGCAGCTTACTGAGACATCTTCTGAGAATACCCAGTTTGGTTCATCTCTCTCTTGACTATGTCCATTTCAAAAGCTTTTAAAGTGTTAATCAATTCCGAGAATGTGACTGGAGTTGTGCTGGTTAGGAAAGTTCTCTTAATCATCATGCATTGAAGGCTCCATTCTTTGGGAAGAGAATCTAGCAGCTTCTTGATTGATGCATAATTTGCAACAGGGTTCCCCACTTTCTTCATCTTAGTCAGCATCCCCAGAAATCGACTTATGTGGTCGGACAAGCTTTCGCCACGAATACTTCCAAACATATCATACTCTTTCTGCACCATGTCATGTTTGTTGTCCATGAGTTCTTCATTACCTTCATAATGATCGATTAGAGCCAACCACAGTTCATGTGCGGAGGTGTATTCTTCAAACAGGTTGTTATCATCCTTCGACAGAGCCATAGTAAGAGCAGCGTGAGCCCTCCGGTCACATTGAATGAGTGTTCTATCTTCATCTGTGAACGTTGAAGGATCTTCACATAGTACGGATGTCGTCACGTATTATCATAGGAACATGCGGACCCACAGTGACTGACATCCATTGAGTATAATCGGTATACTCAAAGAAGGCCTTGATCCTGTTTTTCCAACTGCTGAAATCTTCCAACCCTTTCAACTTTGGTGGTCTTGTAGCAGTTCCAGTTTCTAGTTTGGCTTGAGCAATCAGATTGAGTTGATTGAGAGATATAATGGATGATTGGTGATTAAATACACTGGGAATTGTTGAATCAGAAGACAATTTTGCTGTAAAGAGAACAAATACGCTGCAAATGTGATAAATACGTTGGACCAGAGATCAAATTCGCTGCACTTGGATCAAATACGCTGCACTTGAAATCAATTACGCTGCACTTGAAAATCATAAGCTAAATCTGCTGGATATTCAAAAACAAGCAAAGGTTTAGATAAATTCGCTGAACACCGTGATAAAATCGCTGAGGATTTGTATCACTGACTTCGAAGTCGCCTTCAATTAATTTCGCTGGTACTATTACGCTCAAACTTAACAAATTCGCTGGATTCAACCCAGCATAATTGTTAATTACGTGATGTTCAAAGACAAATACGTTGTCTTCAAAGATATCTACGCTAGCTTCTAAAATAATTACACCCAGAAGGGTTTTAGTACGAACAAAAACCCTCTAATCACCCAAAAACGACTCAAAATTCATGTTTCTTTGCAGCTAAATGACCAAAAAGTTTACCAAACCACTGATTAACAATAACCCAAAGATTAAACGCACCAGATCAAGCCATTTTAAGCCCAAAAATTTGAAAAACCATAAAACTTTGAAAACTTTTGTAAAACCTTCAAAACTTGAAAAATCTTAACAAAAACTCAAACAATCAAGAACACAAAGGCTCTGATACCAAATTGTGAGTCCCAAAACAGATTCGGATCACAGTGGTTGATTGTTATCACCCAAACAACTATGTATTAGTTGTTTGAATTTGCAAGTATTAAGAAAAAACAAGCAAACACGATGAAGAATCTTGAATGGATCAAACAACTAGTGTTGTATATGAAATTCCAATAACATGTAATCAATAACAGCACCTGGATATTCGGATGTAAGCACAATAGCAAAAATCACAACACAAGAGAATCACCAAAATATGTCCAAGAAACTTGGACAATACATTCATTCATGAACATATTATTACAAACTGACTACCCAGCGTATACGCTGGGTTATTAATTACGCCGCTAGAAGATAACTTTTATACAATTGCACTTTTGACCCTTCTAAATTATCTAACTGTTACAAACTAGCTCAAACTATGGATAAACAAGTACCAACGGTCACAAAAAGTTCTAACATGGGTGGACCCTCTAATGTTTCACCTATAGTGGAACCAACACCAACACCTGCTATCAACCACCACCATCAGGTTATACTAACCCAATCCCCACATATCCAGACACATCTGGATTTGATCCTTTTAACCCGTCTACACCGGTAGACTATCAAGCATGGTCGCAAGACCCCTATATGCAAGCAGTTATGCACAATGCACTTTACCCATATCCTTTCCCACCTGCTTATCCACCGACTGGATATCCAACTTATGGGTACCAGTATCCGGTTATGCCACAGCAACAACCACAACCTCCACCGCCACTAGAGGCCATCAATGAGGCCTTAGAAAGAATGAAAGAAATGCAGCAGCAAGCAGAGAAAACGGAGAAAAAGACAAACAAGTTCTTCAAGAAACTCTCCAAGTTGGTCAAGGGAAAAAAAGACAAGTGAAGTCTCTTCTAATTATAAGTAGTCCCTGCGAGGACATTGTTATTTCTTTAGTCCCTGCGTGGACATGTTTATTTCTTTAAAGTCCTTGCATGGACAGTTTATTTCATTTTCTAGTATTGTAATTTCTAATTTGGAATTTAATTAAGTACTTTTGAAATTATATATATATACATGTATTCATCCTCTTCAAACGAGCGTCTCGATTTTACTCGAAATTTATTCTCTGTGATATAATTCCAAAAAGATCTTAATGGTTTTGATTAGCCAAGTGGCACAGACCACACATTTGGCCAAAATTATAAATGATAGTTAAGTACGAAGGGGTCTTCTATCAGGATAGTTAAGGGAAGTTATCCTTCTATCCAGAGGTGGTGGACTTAAGTTCAAGCCTCCAAGTCGTTAAGGTCAGTGCGACCAGGACTATTAATCAACCATTAAGGTACTCTTATTTTAACATTCAAGAATGTTCATACTCCTGGTAGTGTGACTTTAGGAATCACACTAGCCTTCAAGGTAAAAGGACTATGTCCTGACCTTATATAACTCATGTGATCAAAATTGATCCCGGCTAATATCTTCAGTACGATGATAATAAACATCCATTAGTGATGTAGTGCCCTTGGGGCTATGATTAAAATATCCATTAGTGATGTATTGCCCTTGGGGATATGATTAAACATCCATTAGTGATGTATTGCCCTTAGGGCTATGATTAAACATCCATTAGTGATGTATTGCCCTTGGGGCCATGATTAAAACATCCATTAGTGATGTATTGCCCTTGGGGCCATGATTAAACATCCATTAGTGATGTATTGCCCTTGGGGCTATGATTAAACATCCATTAGTGATGTATTACCCTTGGGACTATGATTAAGACATCCATTAGTGATGTATTGCCCTTGGGGCTATGATTAAAACATCCATTAGTGATGTATTGCCCTTGGGGCTATGATTAAACATATATTAGTGATGTATTGCCCTTGGGGCTATGATTAAAACATCCATTAGTGATGTATTGCCCTTGGGGCTATGATTAAAACATCCATTAGTGATGTATTGCCCTTGGGGCTATGATTAAACATCCATTAGTGATGTATTGCCCTTGGGGCTATGATTAAAACATCCATTAGTGATGTATTGCCCTTGGGGCTATGATTAAACATCCATTAGTGATGTATTGCCCTTGGGGCTATGATTAAAACATCCATTAGTGATTTATTGCCGTTGGGGCTATGATTAAACATCCATTAGTGATGTACTGCCCTTGGGGCTATGATTAAACATCCATTAGTGATGTAGTGCCTACGGGCCACATTTCATGTCCATTAGTGATGGGCCTATGTGCCATATTTCATGTCCATTAGTGACAGGCCTATGTGCCATATTTTATGTCCATTAGTGACGGACCTATGTGCCATAAAATTTTATGTCCTTCGAGACAAGCCTATGAGCTAAATAAAAATTGTCAAATTATGACAATGACAGTTGTGACAACGTGATCCACTGTCTAGTAATATATGGACTAGGTCCAAATTGTAATTTGTCGTTGATGGTCCTTTTGTGACCTAGGCCAAATATAGTTATGATAAGCCTAAAAGTTGTGATGTTATTCATACTAGAGTAGACAATGGATTATTATATCCAATGTTTAAAACCATTGTGGCTGACATACCATGGCTAAGTGAAGCTTTATTGTTGTATAGAACAAAAGCTTAAGGATGGCTAACTCAAATGAGGCACAAAGTAGCCATCAGAATGTTAATTCTAACAAAGCCGAAGACAGAGATATCGATAATGATAACTTTCAAGCTCGCATTGACGCGGCAGTTGAAAAGGCCATGGGAAAGGCCATAGAAAAGCTTAGAGAGTCGAGTGCTACTCACTCTAGACCCTTATCTATTCCACCATCTTCAGCTCATAAGGAGAGCTCCGTTCACTCTTCAAATCCGAAGAGTGAACTAAATAAAATAGATTTTGCTGAAAGGTCTCGTTATGTTAAAGACGGATGTACCTATAAGTACTTTGTCTCCTGTAAGCCCTAAGACTTTAACGGGGAGAAGGGAGCCGTGGAAGCCCTAAAGTTAGACGAGATGGAAACGATTGTAGATATCAACATCTGTGCTGATAAGGATGTGGTCAAGTATGTATCACAGTCCTTTAAGGGCAATGCCCTAATCTGGTGGAAAGCCATGATTCAGTTTACATGTAAAGTACACCTATATAATTTGGGGTGGTCCAAATTTGTGGACATTGTTAAGGAAACATATTGCCCACCCCATGAGGTGGAGAAATTAGAGACCGACTTCTTGTCTCTTTCCATGAAAAACCTATATTGTCATAAATATGTTTCCGATTTCAATTCCCCATCTAGATTAGTTTCCTATTTGATTACCCCGGAGTCCAAACGCATTGCGCGTTTTATTAACTGGTTAGCGCCCGAGATAAAGGGCATGGTAAAGGCTGCTCAGCCTACTACCTATAGGTCTGCTATTGACCTATCTCTCTCCCTCACCTTGGATTTGGTGAGGCAAAAGTCAGTTAAGCCTGAAACTGACGGGAAAAGGAAGAGAGAAGATGACAACTCCCAAAGGTTTAATAAGAAAAATAATGGGAGATTTGGGTTCAAAGAGAACTAAGGCAAAACGGCTGTGATGCCAACATGCAAAACTTGCAATCGCAGACACTGGGGACAGTGTAATTTTGGTTCACAGGCCCACCTGTGGCATCTGTAAGAGAAAGGGGCATAAGACCCTAGAATGTACGGATCTTAAGGATGTCGTCTGCTACGTCTGCAATGAAAAAGTGCATATTAAGACAAACTGCCCTAAAATTCTTAAGAATAATAATGCAAAGGAGAGGCCAAAAAAGAGAATGCTCGTGCCTTTCAATAAATGCAAGAGAGGCTATTAATGACGACAATGTCATAACAGGTACATTCCTCATTAACAATATTTATGCTAGAGTTCTTTTTGATTCTGGTGTAGATAGATCTTTTGTTGATCATAAGTTTAGTAAACTATTAAACCTACCCATAAGAACTCTAGATAAAACTTATGAGATAGAACTTGCTGATGGAAGTTTAGAAATAGCATCTTCCATTCTTGATGGAGGTTTCATATCCATTAAGAATCATTCAATCCCTATCTCTCTTCTGCTAATGAAATTGGCGGGGTTCGATGTAGTTTTAGGCATGGATTGGTTATCTCATAACCAAGCCCGCATTGCCTGTGATAAGAAGCTCATCGAAATTAAAATCCCATCTGGTGAAATGATCACCATCTCTGGAGACTCACACTACGGATTGCCAGACAAGGTGTCGTTATTTAAGGCATCCAAGTGTTTAAGGAAAGGTTGTGTCATCTACATGGCACAAATTACTATAAATGAGCCTAAGCCAAACATGGAAGACCTACCAGTTATCTCGGAATATTCAAATGTCTTTCCAGAAGAATTACCAGGTCTACCTCCAGATAGGCAAGTGGAGTTCAGGATTGATATTATACCAGGATCAGCACCCGTAGCTAGAGCTCCATATAGGCTAGCACCAACGGAGATGAAGGAGTTGAGGACACAATTAGATGAACTATTAGGGAAAGGCTTTATTCAGCCTATTTCCTCGCCTTGGGGAGCTCCTATCCTCTTTGTTAAGAAGAAAGACAGTTCAATGCGGATGTGCATTGACTACCGAGAGCTAAACAAGTTAACAATTAAGAACCGTTATCCATTACCCAGGATCGATGATTTATTCGACCAGCTTCAAGGGGCTAGTTATTTCTCCAAGATTGATTTAAGATCTGGATATCATCAGCTGAAGGTTAGGAGTGAGGATGTCCCTAAGACTGCCTTCAGGACCCGATACAGTCATTTTGAATTCTTGGTGATGCCTTTTGGGCTCACAAATGCACCTGCAGCATTCATGGATCTCATGAATAGAGTCTGCAAACCATATTTGGATAAGTTTGTCATTGTCTTCATAGACGACATACTTATCTACTCTCGTAATCAAGCTGCTCACGAGAAACATCTTCGGTGCATCTTAGAAATGTTAAGGCAAGAGAAGCTTTATGCTAAACTCTCTAAGTGTGAGTTTTGGCTTAGGGAAGTCCAATTTCTTGGACACATGGTAAGTGAGCGTGGTATCCAAGTGGATCCCCCCAAAATTGAGGCCATAATGAATTGGGAAGTACCCAAAACCCCATCGAATATTTGTAGTTTCCTAGGATTGGCTGGATACTACAGGAGGTTCATTGAGAACTTTTCAAGGATAGCCACTCCTTTAAATACCTTGACCCGTAAGAATCTTAAGTATAATTGGGGTCCAAAGCAACAAAAATCTTTTGAGGTTCTTAAACAAAAGTTGAGCAATGCTCCTGTGTTATCTTTACCTGAGGGTATTGAGGAATTTGTAGTCTACTGTGATGCATCGCATACTGGCATGGGTTGTGTGCTAATGCAAAAAGGCAAAGTGATTGTCTATGCATCACGACAGTTAAAGGTGCACGAAAGGAATTACACCACCCACTATTTGGAATTGGGTACCGTTGTATTTGCACTAAAACTGTGGAGACATTACTTGTATGGCACAAAGTGTATTATATACACAGACCATAAAAGTCTCCAGCATCTGTTCAATCAGAAGGAATAGAACGTGCGACAACGTCGATGGATGGAAACGCTTAATGACTATGATTGCGAGATTCGCTACCATCCAGGGAAGACAAATGTAGTTGCTGATGCCTTAAGTCGCAAAGAACGGGTTAAACCTATAAGGATTAACGCCAAGAGCACTGAGCTAAGAAATAGCTTAATGAGAAGCTACTAGATGCGCAAAAGCAAGCCCTATTAGAGGCTAATACTCCTAATGAAGGATTAGGTAGAACTATTAATCAGTTAGCGCCTGAAAAGGATGGAATCCTTAGATTCAATGGAAGAATCTGGGTTCCAACCTTTGGGGGACTTAGAGATCTAATCCTCCAAGAAGCACATAGTTCGAGATACTCAGTTCACCCGGGAGGTGACAAGATGTATCAAGACTTGAAGAAGAATTATTTGTGGATAGGTTTGAAGAAATCCGTAGCCACCTATGTAGCTGAATGTCTGACGGGTTCGCAAGTTAAGGCCGAACATCAGAAGCTGTCAGGACTTCTACAGCAATTGGAAATTCCCACCTGGAAATGGGAAATGGTAACTATGGATTTGATTACCAAGTTACCCAAAACCAAAAGTGGAAATGACACTATTTGGGTCATTGTGGATAGGCTGACTAAGTCAGCACATTTCTTGCCAATCAAAGAAACATATAACTCTAACAAATTGGCTAAGTTGTATGTGGACAAGATTGTGTCCCTACACGGTGTGCCGGTATCTATTGTATCTAATAGAGATACTAGATACACATCCCACTTTTGGAAGAGTTTCCAACAATCGTTAGGCACAAGATTGAACTTTAGTACGGCTTACCACCCGTAGACGGACGGACAAAGTGAGCATAATATCTAGACACTTGAAGACATGCTTAGGGCATGTGTGATTGATTTAGGTGGAAGTTGGGATGACCACTTACCCCTAATAGAATTCTCCTACAATAACAGTTATCATACAAGCATCAAGGCTGCTCCTTTTGAGGCCTTGTATGGGAGAAAACATAGAATGCCCGTGTGTTGGGCAGAAGTTGGGGAGGCCCAACTATGAGGACCAGAGATTGTTCTGGAGACCACGAAAAAGATTGTGCAAATCCGTGATCGTCTCAAAGCTGCCAGGGACAGGCAGAAAAGCTATGCTGACAAGAGGCGTAAACCTCTTAAGTTCCAAGTAGAGGACAAAGTCATGTTGAAAGTATCACTCTAGAAAGGTGTGATGCGCTTCGGAAAGAAGGGCAAGTTGAGCCCAAGATATATTGGACCATTCGAGATAATCAAATGTGTCGGCATTGTAGCTAATAAGCTCAGATTGCCAGAGGAGCTTAGTGGAATCCATGATGTATTCCACATATCTAACCTTAAGAAATGTCTAGCTGATGAATCACTTGCAATGTCGCACAAGGATGTGCAAATTGATGAACTGAGGTTTGTAGAGAAACCGATTTCGATCGAGGATCGACAGGTTAAGAAGCTCCGAAGAAAAATAATACCTATAGTAAAGGTTAAGTGGGATGCTTTTAGAGGTCCTGAGTATACATGGGAGGTTGAGTCCACTATGCGACAAAAGTACCCCATCTTTTTTAATAAAATCTCGAGGTCGAGATTTCTTTTAAGGGGTTGAGGATGTAACACCCTGTAAAATCGTGTCCAATAGTATAGTGACACGTGTTGTATTTTAAATATAGTCTATTAAAGACTAATAAGGACTAAAGGCATCAACATGCTCAAACAGAGCCTCTGAGTGACGGTCCGATGTCAACATGCCATAAATAACAGCCTCTGAGTGACTGATATGTCAACATGCCTAAATCATTAGCCTCTGAGTGACTGATGTGTCAACATGCTTGAAATTTGGCCTCTGAGTGACTGATATGTCAACATGCCTAGCCTCTGAGTGACATCGGAGTCAACATGCTTATAATAAGCCTCTGAGTGATCCTTTGTGAAATCCTAGCTCTCATACGTGCCAATTGTTAGACAAAAGGGTTCAATTTTGTAAATATATGAAAGTTGGATAATGGAGGGATTAGAAGTGTCAACATGTTAATTTATACCTCTTAGTGACCTTTTAACAAACCGAGAGCTCGACAATGTCCGCGCATAATCCCGGGTATGCCAAGTATCGGCTACGGAGGGCTAAAAGTGCCAAAAAGGTGTTTTAAAAGGGTTTTAGAAGCTTTATAAAGTTAAGGGCTTAAAGTGTCAATTTTTAAAAATGGCCAAGGGGCGGTCGCGGGCCGCGAGAGACCTGGCCTGGGTCTCTCGCGGGGCGCGATAAGGTCTCTGTTGCAGAAAGTTTTTCTTGGCTCCCAAACAAAGCTCCCAAAACCATTAAATTGAAACCATGGCTTCCCAAACTGATATGCCACATTTTGGGACACTTGTAAGCTTCCTCTTACACCCCTAAACACCTGGCATCACCTACTTTGAGTTCTCCAACTATAAATAGGTGCTTAAGTTCACCATTCCAACTTGCACCTTTCTCATTTATACACTCTTCTCCCTCCTCCGGAAGTTCCTAATTGAAAGGAGCATCTAACATAGTTCTTTTGCACCCTAGGATTCACTGGTAAATGTTCCTTCCTTGTGAATTTTTCGTTTATAGGCTTTTATAGCCAAAAGTCAAGCGTTATGCGGAAAACGCTTTCACTTTCGGTTAAGACCATTATGGTCCAGCCATTGTTCGAAATGAACATGGCTAAGTGATCGTAATAAGGTAGGTGTTGATCCCTATAAAGGGCACCTCCTGAAGATCACGTTTGCTAGACCAATTGACGGGTCAAAGTTATGATATTAAAAAGTCAAACATGCCATTTTTCGGAAAAATCATAAATTGATTTTATATATGTTATGAAACCTGTTTTGGCAGTTAAACAAGTTGGTAATAATTATTAGAACATGTTCGGCTCGTCAATTTCAGTTCTAGGGTCCATTCGCAACCGAAAGTCGCGAAGTTTGACTTCTACTTTGACTTTCTATTCTGACCCGATTTAGATTAGTTACCTACTGATCTAAAGTTGCATTATGATTGTAATATAATATAGCATAACCATTTGAGGTTATATTACATGATCATAATCAGAATCTAAGTTTATGCGCAAGTTCCATAATCATGCCATCTTTGACCAAAATGTTCTTTTTGAATAAAACACGAATTTAAATGGTAATGAACTTGAAAATGAGTTTTCTACTAATGTAATATTATAAATAGGATTATTTGAGATGTTAAACCAAGTTATAAACTGAGTTTTCAAACAGGTCCTTAAACTATGTCGATAAATGACGATTTTAGCCCTTGTGGCTTATAAAATAGTTTTAATCAAATATTTTCAAGGTAAATCATTTACCTACTGATATGTTACATTAAATAACATATTTAAAACATTTTAATCTGACCTATAATCAGTTTTCATAAACATCGCATAAAGACGTCATTTTACGACATAAGCGTCGTTTCGGCGCATAGTATGGTTTTAAACCCTATTAATCGACCAAGACTTGTTACCTACTGATTTTAAAACTTATTTTAAACATATTTACAGTAGGTACATGTTATAAACTCATAATCCCAAATAATTTATAAACTATGTTTAAAATGACCAAAATGCCCCTTCGGTGCATAGTTTGGTCATAAAAGATAAATTACACAAATAATTGGCATCCTATTGATATTATATCATAAATAAAGTATTTTTCCAGAATACTTATAATTATAACATTAAATTATATTCAAGTTCCTTTTATACGGTATGAAATTACCGAAATGCCCTTATGAGGCATAGTTTCGTTTTAAAACCTTAACGGGCATATAAGTTGATATCTTACTCATATCTTAACTTATTTAAAGTATAATGGCATATAGAACTTGTCCATAACTTATTCGGTTACCCATTATCGCTTAAAAGCGTACGGTTGATTATACGTAACTAGTTTACGGAATTTAACCAAAACGGGTTTAACCTTATCATTTTAATCTCAAAATACAGAATGTTAATTGTTTACCCATAATATGCAAGTCAAAGTACTTGTCGGGTTTAAACTACATTCTATCCAATCATCGCTTAATCAAGCGTTATACGTTTTGATCATGTACACTACTCGGTCTAAGTCTATGACTTAATTAAAGACCGTTAGTATTAACTGGTTAGCTTATGCCATAATCCAGACTAGAACCTTGCCAGTAAATGCTATCTGCACGTTTGTACTTTTGTATACGGCCGAGTTATTGAAATTAAAAGAAGACTAGCTCAGGTAAATACTTTCGACTTATTTTCCCTATACGGGCTTGGGATACGGTAAATTATTACCGCTTGGTCAGAAATGGGATCAATCAAATGCCGGATTGTGACTAGTAAATCCGCATATTCTGTTTTAATCAGTTTTGTTTGATAACTTAAACATCGGGGGTTAAATTACCGTGTCCTAGATATCCTCGGCTCATTAGATTAGTTAATGGCCACGACCTTAGCACGGGGTGTAGGCATACACCTGACAGACGCTCAAATGCAAATTACCAAGACGTTGGGATAACTCCTCTGTGAGTTCTAAGTGGTGTGTATTTAATCATGCCTCGGTCTCTGTACTGGGCCCTGTATGTATGGACAAACATGTGAATCTGTTAACAAGGTTACAAAGTAACTTTCCCAAGTTATAAAAGATATTGTGCCCTGTGCACTTAAAATCATTTAAAAATGTTTTCAAAATGAGTTAGTTGGGTGTATTTACCAGCGAAAGCTGACGTATCGTCCAAAGACTAAACTGCAGGTACAATACGAAATAGGCCGGAAGTTGCTCGGTAGTGAATAAGAGGATCTTGCAAATCCTTAGATCTCCCCTAAAGTCTGTTTTATATTCTTTCTTTGTATATTTTATGATCCGCCTATGGATCTTCTATTACAAGCCTGTATATTATTTTGTATTTCCGAACATTTGGTTTGTAATAGTAATTTTACTCCAAGACTTCCACTGTGTCGTGTTTAATTGACAATGATGTTATCAACTGACGTCACGATACTCCCCACCCGGGCCCACCGGTGTATGGATTTGGGTTGGAAATCCGGGGTGTGACAATTATATTTTTGGAGAGCTAGTTCAAAAGTGGAGTGACATGTTAGAACCTATTAAAGGAGTGGTGGGTGCGGTAATAGTACTTTGTTTTGAATTGGCGTGTGGCACAAGTTGGAAAGATTGGCTACAAGATATCCTTTGTTGTTTGGACTGGAATTGAATAAATGGGTAGCCTTCTGTTTGGGGCCAACGAGGGAACTGGGAGTGGAAAAGGCAGCTCATGGGCCAGCGGGAACTAGATCAGCTCCAATCAACACTCGCACATGTTGTGTCTTCGAGTTCAGATAAGTGGGATTAGGATATGGATGGTCCATGTTTGCTCACTATTAAAAGCCTTAAAAACCATCTCGTCTCACATACTTACTCACCTCCGAATTACAGCTTTGAGTGGAACAATTGGGTTCTTAAGAAAGTATCAATTCTTGCATGGAGGGCATCGAGAAACAGGCTTCCAACAGAGGACTTGCTAATCTGAATAAACATTTTGATTAACTCTTATTTGTGTTTCTTTTGTGGTGAGTGCCTTGAAACAAGCGAACACCTACTCGTCTTATGTGGTTCTCACAAACAGTGTGCCAAATTCTAGCGATGTGGTATAAGATACCACCAATCTTTGCATTCATCCTCAAAGACATCCTGATATACTAATCTGATCAATAATAAATCAAGTTCAGGAATATCTACTTCTCCCAAAGATAATGAACCTTCAACGCTAACTAAAGATCTGTTTGAAGTATAGAAAGCTCTGTTGAGAAATTAAAGGCTATGTTGATAAAGTTTGTTAAAGGTCAAAGCTCTGCTAAAGATTAAAACACTAATAAGAAAACCAAACATCTGTTTAACCTAAACAGATGTTTAATGATCACAATAAGAGGTTTCCCAGAACAAATGTTAGTATTGCAACATAATCTGTAAACAGTTCTTATAAGTCTTAGAACAGATGTTAAGAATGATTAGATGTTTGTAACATCTGAGAATCTTTTCTAGTTAGCAATGTTAGATGTCACTATCAGGGTGATATCAACCCTGGTTTTCTAACAAATGTTTGTACTTATTTTTAGGCTCGAGCTCGTGTAAGTTCAACTAAACTTCAGATTTTATCGAGTCGATCTTTTGTGGCACATAAACAGTTTGGCTTGTTAACACTCCTAAATATGTCTCTACTAAGATCATATCAGACTTAAATTAGCAAATAAATGCACAATCTAAAAATAGACCTAACTCATAAACCTAATTTGGTTCTTAATTCTTGTTAGTTGTATTGCATTTTATTGCTATTATGTTTATTCTATAAGTCGTGAAACCCTTTTATTAATTATTTGTAGGCAAATATCTCAACTTGTTTAATCGATGGGGTGGTAATCCAATAAAGGAAAAACCTTTAAACTAGTTATCGAAGACAATTACAAAACAAATAAAGTAGGATGTTTAGTGATATATTATGCTACTAATTCGACATTGTGATTCTAATTTTGAAGAGGCAAAAAATCATTTAGAGTGTTTTAAATACATTATTTATTAGTGACTATCCACATTACCAACTCCCATATTACATTTATGTTTGTATCAATGTAATAATGCCTATATATTGGCATTTGTATATTATGTTAATATCAATGAGAAGGATTCTCATTCCTTTATTTTTCATGTTCTTGTTCTCTACATGATCTATATGGTCTTGTTTTCTCATGTTTATTGTAGTTGTATATTGGTTGTTAATAGACCGTTGTTTTACAACACGTTATCAGCACGACCCGCTAACCCGCGAACACGACCCGTTAAGCACTTCTAGCAGTAAGTATTGTCATGGATCCAAAACTTATGATTGAGATGGACTTCCCTGAATTTCCATTGGTAAGTATCATCTTCCTTTATTTTATTTTGTTTATTTAATGATTAAATAGATTGGGATAACATATATAGGATAAATATATAACGGAAGATATATAATCAATGGAAGATGTAAAAATTACTAAAGTAGTCTTTTGCCTGGATTTCTATTACATCTTTCTTAAATAATTTATTTGATTACCACGTAAGGTTTTAATGGGGATTTACTTGTTTATCGATAAGAAAAGGATAAGAAGATAAATCGATAAGTCGTAATAGGGTTGGGTCACGTTACGGCTAACGATGAAGCAAACGACACGACAAAATTGTTGGAGAAAACTGATTAATAAACTATTGAGATTTAAATTTTAATTATTATGACCTAATTAATTACTTTTATAAATATATTTTTTCCAAATCATATTATAGCTAAATAATTATAATTTAAATGGTTATGGATATAATTCTATTACTATGTGTTTCTAGAATTTTTTTGTTTTGTTATATTTGAGTTTTGTATTTCGTATGTGAATGATAGAATCTTGATTAAGCTAGAATCCATATTTTTCATATATTATTCTTTTCTAAATACCCATTTGAATGACCTTTTATGTAATTATGAGAAATGCAGATACAATAAATATTTCACTTAGAGAATCAATTTGACATTTGTGTTTTATATTAAATAACTAATTAAATATATAGTTTAAGTTACTATTTTCTTTCATCCCAAATATGTAGCATAAGGGAAGTATGCCTTTATAAATAATCTTACTACTTATTGGTCCAAACTTTGAAAGTTTTTTTATTGTTCAAATGTAAGACAAATGTTCATTAAATCTGTAGGGGATCTTTAATCGTATATGTGACGCATCTATATTAAAGTAACCATGTTCATTATTATTGATTATATATTATACAACCAGAGAAAATGTCACTTGGACAAGATATGTATTTATTTTATATTTATAAAATTCGAAAAACTTTTGGAATCTATTGACAAACATAAGAGATTTAAGTTTCACTCATCGGACTTTGGTTGTTTTTCAAGTGCATGCCCTAAAAACAAACTTTGCGTCTCATTACATTCCATGAACACATTATACATGATAAATTGATAACTTTTAGTGCATACAAAACATATTGAAAATGATGTGAAATGTTTTTTTCTATTAGAAGATTATCATTATTTCAATTTTCTTAAAAGCATTATTAGCATGTCTTATATGATGGTATGCTATATTGATAATTTTATAATAGTTTTTGTGGCTATTTGTGAATGTTATTATGTTCTTTTTAACATTGTATATATTTGAAATGCTTGGGGTTAAAAGGCATATATATGTATATAAGATATACATGTGATAAGTTATATCGTGATACACTAATACATAAATTATGTATTTCTTTTAATTGATGAACACATATTATTTCATTACTTTGTATTATAACATGTTTTATTTGGTGATATGTTATAAAGTCATGTTTTTTATATTCTAGCTTTATGTATAAACCGTGTCCCATATGTTATTACTTTTGAAAAAGAACATTAAAATAACCAAAGTTGCGGTATATGATAACACGTTATAAACATGACTAAATTGTGATCAAGATTTATTTATAATATAGCATTGGAAGAACAACCTAAAGCTTATTATGATTTTATGAAAGCTTGTAACTATTTGGACCGGTAATTCTTAATGATTCGGTCATATAATTGATGTTATGTGATATATGATGAAACGATTTTTTATACAGCTTGAACACAACCATTTTTCATTGTCTAACCTCAAATATTCTCTTGAAGTAGCAAGATTGTTAAAGTCTATATAAGGTTTGAAATGACAACCATGAAAGTTATGTGGTTCTAATTCACTCCCTAAAGTGAATGTGATGAAATGACGATTAGTGTGAAGGTCACACTCATGACTAAGGATATTGTAATGATGCTACCATAAAAGTTTAGTAGTCATAATCCATTCCCTAAAGTGAATGTGATGATATAATGATCGATTTAAAGTTTATGATCATAGAAATTTAGAAAATCATAATAATGCTCATGTTAACAATGAGTTCAACCATGTTAATAATGTGATGATTATACAATGAGCCTTGTAAAGGTTGTGATCATGTTAAATGAGGAAATTACAATGATCCTCATGTTAATAATGAGTCGACCATGTAATAATGAATCTGAGAAGTGGTGCATTAAGGGAGTGAATATACGAGAATAAAATATGGGAAATATGTTATAAGATGAAATTTTGAAATAATAATACATTATTCTCTCGTATTTACTATTGTGTATTAGACAAACAAGAGTGCACATATATGGTCATAAACCAAAAGTTTATGGATCATAATTATTTAATTAGTTGGCACGGCCGGTTAGACCACACCGAGTATTGATGATGTGAAATGTATTAAAGAACCATATCTTCTTGATAGTTAAACATATCAGTGGAAATTAATTATTTATCAGCTAAAGTAGGGTATAAATCCCTAAATATTCTGGAAATGTTAAAGGATTCGTATGTATCCTAACATGAAACCATTTAGTATTTTGAAATCTATGCATCGTCTAAATGGTTATCAAGTTCGCAACTTGAAGTACTGATCGTTTATGGCTTAGCTAATAAGATAGTAAGCATATTATTCAAGATTGACACATTTATTTTGTATATAATGATGAATTTGATTCCCATGTTATTAATGATCATTGGCATAAGTGTTATTGTTGAGATGATCACCCAAACATCTACAAGTGATTGAAAACCAATTGATCATAAGAGCAAAAGGTTCATGTTTATATTTAAATTTACATGTATTCACATCAAGCCAACAAGTTATCATATTTCATCCCCGTTATACTTGGTTTTGGTCAGGAACCTAATTTGTCCCTTCAAAGGTTTTTTGTTATATGGCATGAATATTTAAATTCATCCACCACACCACACAAAGATGGGAACTCTAAAAAGGTTGAGAATATGTTGGGCATAATTAGTTGTCTATGATTAAATATTTAAAGCCATTAGTAAGAGATCGATTTACGGCTCATTGTTATTCACTTTAGTGAATGAATGTTCCCAACAATCAGGGGAGCAGTTGCAAAGTGAAAACTGGAATGAATTATCATGTTATCTTGATCCTCAAACTATAAACTATGAACAAAAAGTCCAAAAGATAATTCATTTACCAATATAAAAGAATAAATTATCAGACGAGTTCACTGAACTAAATACAGTGACTAAGTAAGTCACATAGTCAACTGTTAATGCTCCAATTAAGTTAATTGTCCTAGAAAGACAAACCATATATTAGTAATGAGTTTCTTGCAAGCCTGAAGCATGGTAGACTAGCCGATTCCAATAATAAAGTTCCTTGAAAATTGGAGCAAGTAATTAAGATGGTCAAGTCGAGGTTATAGTAATAATATCTCCTAAAGAGATATTAGACATGATGGTTCTAAAAGAACCTCAGGTACCTGATAATAAAGAGATCTTAGTAAATTATATAATGTCTAGAAATGTATAGAATCAAAACAAAAATCGACGTCGTTATACTTTTGTATATAATATAGCGCTTGAAATGATGAAATGATGAGCATCAAGATTTAAAATCAGCCTATGAATAAATACAAATAAATGATGGCCAAAATGGAAAGACGCAAATGAGGCAGAGTTGAATTCTCTATTGAAATGGAAAACTTTTGGACTAGCAGTCCATACAACAGAAGTTGCAAAATATCAGATACAATTAGGCCTTTTATGTGAATCAAGAATTTATAGCACAAGGGTTCCGCAAAGACCTATGATTATTAATGATAAGATATATTTATCATGTGGTGGATGCAATAGCTTTCTAGTATTTAATTATTCAAGTAATATAAAGAGAGAATTGATATGCATCTCATGAATGTTATGCATCACTTGAAACTGAAAGCTACATGAAAGTGCTGAATGATTTAAATTATGTAATTCATATAAAGTAAGTTCTCAAGAACAATGTGATCACTTTATTTAGATTTGAATACTTTATGATTATTTTACATGTTGGATATAAGTGGAACTTCTAAAGAGTTTCCTAAGGTAATTGAGTGCTTAAAGTTAATTAAAACATCAATGATGTATTTCTGTGCACCAATAGACATGCATAGAAGAAATTGTACTCAATGATTTTGATATCTCAAGAAATAAAGAGAAGGTACAATTTGGATTTTAAAGATATGATATAGAAATCTATATTTAAACAAGAAAGTTATATGACAACTCCTAAAGTGTGTACACATACACCTATATAGTCAAAGATGGAAAGAAGTTTTGTGATGGATAATAAATATCTAAGCTTAGATATGAAAACCTCAAGAATTGTTCTACAAAGTTTACAAGATATTATGGACTAAAATAGTCAAGTCGATTGTGATACAAGACTCAATGGTGAGCTCAGAGATGAGAAAGAACATATTGTGTAGTTGGTCCACATGTTTTCATTAAAAGAACAATATAAGGTTTACAAGTATCACTATATATGTTGGTGATGTCATTGACTCTTCTGACGAGATCAAAATGAGCTCAAATATTAAAGTAATAATTTCCAAACTATAAATGGTATTGCTAATTTATGGCTCAATATGTAGAACAAACAATTGTATTATTATCCATCAATCATAATACATATAAAAGCTGGTGGCGTTTTCATACGGACAAAGCTTATGGTGTAAATACATTTAATGATGTCCATATAGTTGATATAGAAAATACCTTTTATCATCTCGTACCAAAGAAGCAAAGATCATTGTCCAGAAGTACCATTGTTAAATACAAACTATATTATATATCTTGCTAGTTTTTCACGAACATATCTTATGAATTTATTCACAAGATATAACTTGTGTACAATGAGGAGATAATGTAATGGATAAAACTTATGTTTTCTATACTCTTAAGGAACAAACAATATGGGTTCATATTTTACTAACCCCTCAACAAGTTTGGTTAGTTTTGCAAATGTAGGAAATGTAACAAAACACATTCATAGATCTTATGGGATCTACTTACAAAAGGAGGCAACTAGAGAATATTATAAATCAATTTTCATTAAAGGATTGCACATTAAGAGATTTTCATCTGTTGCAGACTACAAAAGTTTTTAGCAACCTTCATAGAAGATTTTCATCTGTTACTTAAATGATATATATTATAATGAGGGAGAGTTTTACACAAGTTGCACTCTTTTCCCTTCACTAAGTTTTATCCCATTGGGTTTTCTTAGTAAGATTTTAACGAGGCAACGTACCTGATCCAGAAGTATCAGGGGGAGACAATACGCGCTGCACTCCTTTTCCCTTAGCTGGGGTTTTGTCCCACTGGATTTTCTTGGCAAGGTTTTTAACGAGGTAGCATGTCCAAGCGTACTGAAAGAATAATGTACCCATTTCTTTTATCACGTGTGGATAGTCAGTGTGGAGTGTTATAGATATATTATTTATTAGTGACTATCCACATTACCAACTCCCATAATACATTTATGTTTGTATCAATGTCATAATGCCTATATATTGTCATTTGTATATTATGTTAATATCAATGAGAAGGATTCTCATTCCTTTATTTTTTATGTTCTTGTTCTCTAGATGATCTATATGATCTTGTTTTCTCATATTTATTATAGTTGTATATTGGTTGCTAATAGACCGTTGTTTTACAACTATTTGAACCTTGTATTACAACTATAGGTTATTAATGTTATTTATTGTTAAAAAATCATTGCTAAGGAAATTTGTTATTATTATTATTAACAATAATAATAATAATATTAATATGGATTTAGATGGAACGTCCATGTCATATCATAAACTTTTTGCCTTTTAGAAAGAAATCAAGATCAATGGTCCTTTCTTTTTGAGATTTAAACTTCCTTCCTTTTTCTGTAAAGTAAAATATCATATGTCAATTGTCATGTATTTATTTTTGTATTAGTATAATAAATACAACTCCTGGTAGTTCTTATTAGACTGTCTGTAATGAAAGGTGAAAAAGGGCGTAAAAGAGTGCCACTGGGGATATATTTTTGGTTTTTTAATTGGGTTTTGGGTTATTTGGGTCGGGTTATTTGAGTTTTTTTGTTATGAGAATCTTATCCGTAACCTAACCCAAATAAAATTCGTGTTAATCAGTTTTGGGTTTATTCGAGTCGGGTTAATCAGTATACGGATTTTTAAATACAAGTTACAATGCATACTTTACAATTACTTTATGTGATTATCATTAACTAGAAAACACAAAATGCCAAATAAAAATACTCCCAATAAGATATTTCGTTCAAACACATGCATTAAACATATATATTACCTAAAAACGTCAAATACAATAAGCACAAAACCAAACCGTATCAACCAAAGGTATAAACTAAAAAGAAAACCTCAAGTCATATCAACCGAACCGAATTTTTTAGTTGCTCAAACAACCAACGAAACACCAAAACAAAACATCATGTTCACAACAAAAAGCAAAATGTATGAGAGGAACTTTAAACTTTTATGTTATTATGTATGTATAAATATAATTGACATTTTTTATGTAATTCGGGTTGGTTATAAAGTCTATTGATACACACCCACATTGCACAGCTTACTCTGTTTAATATATATGCATTTTGGATGATAGTTGCCTTTCTTTTTCTTTTTATATTGATTATAGATGGAGACAGAGAGATTGCTTGATTCAAACAAAATGCGGATTTGCATATTCTTCCGGGTTTAATGCAACTTATTCAAACCAATAGGCCACAATGATTTATCAAATTAGAAATAAATTTTATCAAATACAGAATCGCTATTAGTGTCTTCAAGATCTTGTAATGATTAGGTGGTCAGAAAAATAAATTAATTAAAAATGTTTTTTATATATTATTGTACAACATAAACAATGTTTTTACAAATTTATTGAATATATAAATATACACAAAAAAAAAGTGTAAGAAAACAAATCCACCATTGGAACGATGACTATTTTGTTTTTTTGACACCGCACTTTTTAAATTGGAGAGTCTTGTTATCCCATTACAGCCAAACTATGTTGTTTTAAACGGGCTTATGCTGGTTTCAAAGTTTGGTTTGGGCGTTCCCTTGGAAAATCATATCGTCGCCTACCACTTGACAGTCGTTGGTTGTGACACTGTAACATTTAGATTGAATCCAGTAAGAGCTTTATTTTGTAAAAAGCATATGAAGTTATAGATTAATAAGAAACAAATTGGATTTTAATAATCAATACTATGATATATTGGATGATAATGATCACTACTAACAATGTGACCAACGACAGTCACAATTTTTACTTTCACTATCAAGGTCAATCTTACTCTTAACAAACAAAAAAAAGAAGTAATATGTATACCCCTAATGGAGTTAATACGTGTGGAAGACTAACAGAGTAAAAAACAAACATTTGAATGATCTTTTCATCTGAATCTAGTTTCCATAAAAATAAAATAAAATAACATCTAAAGTAACTTTTGTACACTCTATCTTTAAAATTCTACTATAAAATTCAGATTTTTATTCCCCTTTAGATTGATATGGTCTTGCTATATTTTATAAAAAAACGTCTTCAAAAGGTGTAGTGCTCTAGTGATTATAACAAGGCGACTAAACACATAACGATTAATTATCTCGTTATAGTGGTGCACCTGATGTCAATGTTACGCCCTTTTTGGTATTGAGTTTTGATGTACTATTAATTGACATCATTCGTCAAACTTATCACAATGATATGTTAAGCTCATTACAACTCTGCGTCAAACCCATTAAAGTGGATCTGTTAACTTTGCAAGTATGATTCACTCTTATAATGTTTTGATTATCCGAGCATTTTTCCACATTACTACCGGTAAAACATTATAGTGATATGTCCAATTTCATGCATTTTGTTATCAAAAGTTCATGCTCTTAAATTAATGTAAAAACTGTTCTCTTAAATATTTATACATAGTGTGGAAAAACGTGTATTATTGGATACGCTAACTGGCCCTCCACCATTGCCCTAATGATTGAGGAGGTGATCCCCCCCACCCGGTCAGAGACTAAGGTTTAGGGGTGAGAGGGTAGGAGCTAACTTAGTAGTCCAAGACGCAGCGGCCTGAAATCGACCCCGTGTTTGTGGTATCTCATGTGTGTATGACTGAGTAAAGGTGATTATCATATTCATCGTATTAACAATCATCACATAAAAGAAAGAACATATACACATAAATTCTATGATAAATCCATGTAAAAGTATGTACATTTCTTGTATTTTAAGGCACTTTATGGGAGGAGGGGGGTCCTATACCACACACACTAAAAAGTTAAAATCACATAAATTCATGAGTTAAATGTCAAAATGGTCTCTGAGGTTTGCTCACTTTTGTCACTTTAGTCCAAAATCCAAAATTTTTAAATCTGGGTCCCTGTGGTTTGCATTTTTTTGCCATTTTTTCAAATTTGGTCAGATTCTCAACTTAAATCCTGATATTTTGTCTTTATTCTCAGGGGTATTTTTGTCATTTTAGCATCAATATATATAAATATTAAAAAAATATAGATCTGCACTCTCTCTCTCTAAACACCCCATTTCTCTCTTCTCTCTCCCCCTTCTCACACCGCCACCTCCTCCCCCCTCCATTAACACCACCACTGCACCACCACCCCCACCACCGCATCATCCCCACCACCACCATCCCACTGCCGCCGACAGTCACCCACAAACAAAATCAAATTTTGATCAAAATCCAATAACCACCATTCTCTTCAAAACCACCCCCAAACATCCACCCTTGACCCAATTTCATCAGAAAACCCTAATCCAAACCCTAATTCCTCTGCACCTGACCACCGCTGCTGCTAGCGGCTTTCTGTTGGTCTGCTCCCCCTTCTCCCACCGCTCTCTCTCTCTCTCCTAATTCAAACCCTAATCCAAATCTTAATTCCTCTGCTCCCCCTTCTCCCACCGCTCTCTCTGTCCTCGTACTCTCTCTCTTCGTCAGTTTCTTTCTATCTACTTGTCTCTCTCTTCGTCGATCTCCCAACCGACACCACCCACCACAGTTGGATGGTGGTTGTTTGGGTTTGAGAGGATCGTGGTGTTGGTGGTTGTCCAGAGTGGTGGCAGTTGGATGGTGGTGTTGGGGTTTCAGTGGGATGGTTGTGTCGGTGGCAGTGGGATGGTGATGGTGGGGATGATGCAGTGGTGGGGGCGGGGGTGGTGTGGTGGTGGTAGTTCAGAGAGGGAGAGAGAGAGCAGAGTGAGAATAGGTGGTTATTGGGGTGTTTTAGGGTATTATATATATATAATTAGTTATAATAAATCTAATATGACCAAAATACCCCTGAGGATAAAGACAAAATATCAGGATTTAAGTTGAGAATCTGACCAAATTTGAAATTTGGACTAAAATGACAACAAAATGCAAACCACAGGGACTCAGATTTAAAAATTTTGGATTTTGGACTAAAGTGGCAAAAGTGAGCAAACCTCAGGGACCATTTTGGCATTTAACTTTAAATTCATTAACCCTCAATTTTAGACTTCTTATATATGTCACCTCTCATTTTCAATATCTCAACCTTCAAAACCATGTTTCCACTTCACCTCTACTATGCCCTTCAAAATCTTTCACCTCCTCTCTTTCTTTCTTTGCCTATATCTCCTGTCTAACTACCTTGAATTCTCCACCACCTCCGTCACTATCTTCGTTCACCATCGCTTTTCCACCAACCGGAAGATGTTAGCATCCGAATTCAACTTCGCCCCGTATCTCAAAGATCAACACCATCTCCACTACCACCGCGGGAATTCATTGAAAAACGATGTTATTGATCCACGCTATGGTGTAGAGAAGCGACTTGTACCATCGGGGCCAAACCCGTTGCATCACTAGAAGATATGGTGACTTTATATGTATACTCACGTTTTTGAACCTCTACTTCAATTCTTGTATGGTCTCCTAGTGTGTTTAAGTATGTATAAACAGGTTAATGAGAGCTTATTATTATTATTAAATATTTAGTATATTATACTATATGGGTGTTTGAGAAAATATTATATTATTTATGTGAATGATTATTAATCATTAATAATTAAAATAAATTTGAGTAACTAACTTGCTTTTGAAGCCACAATGATGGTAAATTACGACTAATAAACTCACTACTATCATCATTTTGAAAATTTAAGTGGGTGATGTAATATTATATTCCTTTTGTAAACACATCCTCTCCCTCTCTCCACCTTCTAACCCTACAATAAACTAGCTTTTAAAAAAATTAATTTTATTAAATAAACGCCTCCGACCCAAAAGGGTAGAAGGCCAATACAAAAAGCCCCCAACTCAATGGGCAAAGGACCAAACAATTACAACAAATGCAAAGAACATTTATACCAATCCACCCACCGGATGGATCTAAAGGAAGACCTATTCTTGAACCAAACGTAACTTCTCGATTTGACTTCCCCCATAATGTCTTGATATGTAACTCTCTTATCTTCGAAAGCCATCTCATTTCTATCTTTTCATAGACACCAACACGTAACCATGATGAGACCATGAATGATCTTTTTACCTTTTGACATTTAGTTAAGAAAACTATGGGCTTTCATAAGGTCTCTAAATGCCAAAATAATAATAATAATAATCAAATAAAAAAATAAACCATATAGAGGGGGAATATTGTACCAAGCGCTAAGAGTCATCCGGATTCGGTTGGCAAACAAACAAGTTGTAACAGGTGTCCACACAACTCTTCTTCTTCACAAAATAAACATGTTGTCGATGAAATGGGGATATTACTTTTGCGCAAATTCTCCCTCGTAGCTAATCTATCCATGTTTGCACCCTCCAACCCATGATGTTACACTTGAGTGGAACACACCTGCACCACTTAAACATTAAAAGCCCCATGCCCCCTATCCTTAACCCGTAAATTTTTAACTGAACTTATCACACCCCGACCTGCAGCGGAATATGTGACCGGGGCATGATCCAATTGCTCATAGCTTAAGACAACATAATTAAAAGTTGAAATATTATTAATGATTTAATTTGACAAGTCACAAGTACAAGCAATAATGGTAATACAACACATATACGGTTTATTTGTCTAAGGCATTATCCCTAAATGTCATCATCCAATCTTCAAACTTGTATCATATGAAAAAAAAAATTTGGGGTCAACAAAAGTTGGTGAGCAAATAAAAAAGGTTTGAGAAAAATGGTTTTTGTTTATTTGTTTTGAAATAAGTAATTAAAGACATGCAACTCAATGGTAAATTAAGTGAATAAATGCACACAACATGTAACCGAATGAAACACACACAACCGACTGAATATGTAAACTGCTATAAATGTAAATGTACTGAACAATGAATATGTGACTCAAGCTCACAAGGAGCGAATCTAAATGTGGTGGCGATACTAGACTACAACCCATGGCCTCGGGAATCTTGTCAGCCGATGCTAGCGATCCATCTGAAATGCACACAAATGAACTTGCACACACTGAACTTGAATACACTAAACTTGCACAAATAATCACCAAGCATAACATCACATAATCACACCTTGAACATTGCATGTACTTGAATAATGAATTTGAAATATTGTAAATGCGCATGATACACCACAAAAATAGTGATAAAAAGGGGAATTTGGACGATTTATCATTGGTTTCGTTTTGCGATTCATTAAAATAAGCACGGAAGATGAGGAACGTCAAACGATGAGAATTAATAGAGAGAACCTATATATTTATTTGACATAAATATCAACATAAGTTCGAGATCATTTCATGTGTTACGAGTTTAAGGTTTTGTAGGATATGGGTCACAATTTTAATAAAAAAACTATATAAATAAAGATAGTAAAGATACTCTCTTTACATATTTGGAAAACTATAGTACACATACCATGAACAAATCTAAATGAAATAATATATATAATACAACATTGTAACTAAACTGATTCAAGCCATAGTCTTCAACAAGAGCCTTAACCGCATCTTCTTGTATGGTCCGTAGTGTATGTAACATTCATGTAAAACGGATTCCAAAACCCGCTCCGTTTGAGAATCAAGTATTTATTTAAAAGTTCGTTACGCATTTATTAGTGTTATTAAAATTATGTTATTATTCATGATTAGCAAATAAGTTACATAATTAAAACCAATAAAAGAATAAGTAAATAAATTAAACCTTGAAATAATGTAAAAAAATAAAATAAAAAGAATAAAAGGGGTAGCCGGGATTCGAACCCGGGTTCCCCCACAAATCTCACACACCAAAACACAAGTGAACCACACACACCACATTTGTTTAACACATAAATCATTAAATTTATACGCATCTCAAACGATAACCTGCAAAGGTTGAAGTTCAAATCGGAAACTGGTAACCGATTCCATCAAGATCAATTAACAATTTTCACTTATGAAATCATGCGTAACCGACTTTGTAAATCGGTTTCAACTCTAAAATCGAAACCAATTTTTGTAACCGATTCGAAATCAATGTCGGAGGTTATGATTAGAAATCAATTATTGGCTATAAATGTTGAAGCATTTCAGTTCATTCAACTCGCTCACACACTTGCAAAACAACGCTCTGTTCTTAAAATGTTCCCGGAAAACACCTATAGTCGCCGGAGCATCATCAGAGAATTCAAGCTCACAGCTGCTCGGGAAAATCGCTTGAATCTTCCTCTATTATCTTTTATTTTTCAGTAGTGAATTAAGTTGGGGCAATTTGATTTAAGCAAATCGGGTTCTGATCTGGGTTTTTAAAGTGAAGAAGATGAAGTCTATATAATATATAAGTATAATTAAATTTAGTGTATTTATCAGGTTAGACACATAGTCCAGCGGTGGACTGTGTGCATATATAAAGCACACGTTCCGGGTTCGAGTCTCACGCGCATCCAACTTTCAAAATAAAACCAATTTTTTTAAAAATCAATTCAGATCACCTCTTAGTAAGTGTATATAACTAATATAATTCTGGGTTAATACGGATTAGACACACAGCCCAACTGGTTGGGCTGTGTGCACACGAAACAAAGGTCCCGAGTTCGATTCTGGCCCCTGTAACCGGTTTTGACAAATAATAAACCTTTTTAAATAAAAACAAAAATATGGTTTAACCTAACTTGTATATATAACTATTAAAATCATAATTATTTCGGGTTAGACATGTAGCTCAGTTGGTAGAGCTGCGTGTATGTATACGGGAGGTCACGTCACGAGTTCGAACCTCACACGCTGCCAAAACTCACACGCATAAACCAGTCAGACCGGTCAGGTCTGACAAGACCAATAATTTTTTTATTACTATTTTTCTTAATTAATTTCATTCAAAAATCATTTAAAAATACTTAAAAATAAGGTCTTAAAGTTTAAAAATTTCATTAAATACCACAAAAATAAATCTTAAAAACCTAATAAAAAGCATTAATAGAAATGTTAGTCTCAAATAAAAATTTATTTATTTATCGAATTATTACGTTATTATTTAAGTTAGTTTCTCTCGTGGTTAAATCCAAATTCGTGCGCGTTCGTCGTCAGTTCAAGGAAACGCACCCACTGTGAGTGAATCCTTACAAAATCCCCTTTTTATTCATGTTTTGGGGTGTATCATGTGTCGTTTCATATATTTTGTTTATTCAAACACTTGTTCTATTACCATTATATGATCTAACGTGTGATGTAAATGTTATTTGTTGTATTGTGTGTTTATGTTTTTGTCAGTTGCGTGCAATCATTTATATTAGGCCCATCAGTTCCTCGTTGGAGACGAGTTGAGCATCAGGTGCCTCATTAGACCGGCTCCGTTTGATTGAGTCTGGATCTCATTGTTCATCATTTGTCATGCTTGTGTGTGCATTGATTGATATTATGTGGTTTGTGGTTAGATTTACATATGCGTATACTCATACTTGGTTTATGCATATTTTACTTAAATAACCAATATAACTAATTCTTTCAAATGTTTAAATGAGATTCACTCGCCAAGTTGACCCAAAACCCTATTTTTACACATGATACAGGTGGACAGGTTGAAACAAGGAACATCTAGGAAATTGCCTTAGAAGAAATATAAAGAGTTCATGAATATTGTTGTGCTTGTATGATTGCTGTAATTTTCCCTTTAGATTGGAAATAATAAATATGAAACTTTATTATAGTAAATGTTATGAGCTTTGATGAAAACCCAATCATGCCCGACTACCATTTCTGCTGCGGGTCAGGGTGTGACAGTGTAGTCTTCAACGAACTCTTGAATCGTGTCTTCTTGTATGATCCTTTGTGTGGGCCTCAACGAGGCCTTAAACCACATATTCTTATACAATAATTTCCTACAAAAAGAACAAACAAGTGTTGACGGTTATGGCTGAGGCACGTGTTCAACACGCTTCCCTTAAAACAGATTTCGCGCCTCTACTAAAAATGACGCGTCTGTTTCCCAGGATACAACAGCCGGAGCAGTCTATACTACCGGAAATGGCCACGCGCCCGAGGTTACTCGGATAAAAATATAGTATTTGAACTTGTGTAAAAATAATGATACGAAAGTAATGAAATCGAGTAGAGAAAACTTATCTCTCTATAATTCTCAACATATGGATATTCAAGTCTTCACAACTTCTCCAAGAATTCTCCATACATATTATCTTTCTCTTGTGGTTTTCTCATCAAACCAATGAAGTAGATAGCCTACCATTTTTACACGAGTTGTGGGTAATGAAAAGTTTCACTTAATTAGTGATTTAATTAGAGATATAAAAACGCTAATAAAAACTAATAAAATGACATAAAAACCTCTACTCAAGAGTTTATCACCATAAAAGTCCCATTAATTATTACTAAATTAATTTTCATTCATATTATTCTAATTTTCCAACAGATTTCATATTTAAATATTAATAATGGAAATATAAACTTACTTACATAAACGCTTTTATCATTTTATTATAAAAAAAACAAACCATGTACACTCGATTAACATGTGATCTAGAAATTCACATATTTCTTTGGATCATAATGAAACAAAATTCATGTACCGAAGCTATTTAAATATATATATATATATATATATATATATATATATAGGGAGGTTCATTTAAGAAGAAATTTTATGTGAGAAGAAAAAGAAGAAATGGTATAATGGTAAAACATGAAATAGTTTATAACTTCTATCATTAATTATATTATCTCTCATTAATAAAACAAAAACATTATATCCTACACATTTCAAAATTTATCCTACATCTACTAAAATTTATCCTACACATGTCAAAAATTGTGTTTCACCATAAATTATTTTATCTTGACAAAGTATATTAAAAAATGAGTTATAAATTTAATTAATTAGCTAATTAATGACAATTATAGATTTACCTATATGCCATTTTTTCATAATATTATACACACATTAAATGAAGTAAATGGAGAATTTCTATTGGTTTAAAAGTTATTTTTTTATTCTTATAAAATTTTTCTTTTCATTTGAATTCTCTATTATATACATAAAGAATTCTTCTAATTTTTAATACGTCTAGACAACTTTTGTTAGTTCAGTGAACCTTTTATCTATTACTGAATTTTCTTTTAAACAGTACCTTTATAATCAAAACATTTATCAATGTCAAAACAACTGACTTTAAATTAAGTCACATTCTACATAACTGGCTATATATATGAGTTGATAAATAAAATAGTCATTTTATGTAAAATTATAATATAGACATTAAGATTTCAATCGAATTATAGAGCTTTTATTTATAAATTTATATTTTAGGGAAATATAAGATCCAATCAAATGAAATGCATTTTTGGATGTGGGAAATTTTAAAGTTTATGTAACATTAAACTAGTTTTGACTTTTGAACTTAGCATTTGTTCCAGCTTTATTATTTTAGTGGGTCAAATGTTGTTAATTCTTTGAATCAGTAATGACACATGATATGCAAACCAATCCCTTACACACTTAACATAACCCCCTCCTAACATCACATGTCTCCCATATGTGTTGTAGTGAGGAAATAATAATAATAATAATAATAATAATAATAATAATAATAATAATAATAATAATAATAATAATAATAATAATAATAATAATAATAATAATAATAATAATAATAATAATAATCACCATCAAAAGAGTTTTGGAATAACAATGATTTCAAAAGAACTTATGGGTTTGCGTCGTTTCATGGGTTCCGGTGTATTTGGGTGAGAACAATACTCCAGCGAGTAAGAACTCTAGGATGATCCAGCCGCAAACAGAAGCGAAAATGATAGTGAGGGTATGAGCTTGCGGTGTGAAAGTGACGTTGTATATAAACAGATCTGAGACCGACACTTAAAATTGGTATGTTTTGTAGAATTATGGTATAAGATACGATTTTGACTCGAGTTTATTTCGGCATCCATTGGCTGTAAAAAACGCGTGGAATTTATTTTGATTCGTGTCTACAAGTATCATAATTTCCAAAAGAAAACAAGATTCAAAGAAGATTTAGGGTTCGCTAGATTACCGGATTGTAACGCGAAACAATGTTTCTTGGGCGACAAACTCAAGTTCCAAGTTTGGCCCAAAGCTAATTTTAGTCCCTGAGATTGTATGCCATTTTTAAAAGTGTGTTTCAAGTTTTACCACTCACCAAAATAACTTTCAGCAATTACAAACTTGCCCCTGTAAACTCTAAATGAATTTTATAAGGCTTTTATATTTTAACTTAGTTAGTATTTCCTTTACAATGTCTAAATAAACTAACCAAGGTTTGTGTAATAGTTAACTTACTACGTTAATTATAAATATGATTCAAATGGAATTTAATGAATAAATAGATAAATAAAATCAGTTCCATCAATAGTTATTATGCGAAAAAATAACCCGTTTTACGTGAATTAGGATCCAATTTTCAGAATTGGTCGGATTTTGGAGATCCGTTTTTAGGGCGGATGTTACAGAACTAACCGAAAATTCTCCTGACTCGTCTACTAACCAAATCCACAAATCTTTCGACCCGGATAGCACACTTCTCACTGCCAGATCCTGACATGTCACGCCCCAACCGATGGCGAAAACATCGGAGTGAGACGAAAATAAGATTGCTCAAGACTTCATAAAGTGCTAATGTGACAATATTTAAATAAACCGTGTTTAATTTCACACTAAAAAGATTACAATGTCTTAAAATGGGAAAGTAGAACCTTTTGCAACTAAAGCATAAACAACATAAATATTACAAATAAATAATTTAAGTGCGTTTCTAAATCCATCCTAAATAGATTTTCTTCAAGCGTCATCTTACGTTTTTTGTAACATGTATTAAAATAAAATCAACACAAGGTTGGCGAGTATACAAGTTTGACAACATAGTATACGTATTAAAGATTGTCTCAAACCCAAAATGGCATTTTGTATACTAAGTTAAAGCTAGCATGCATAACTATAGGTAAACCCCTCGTGTCCACTGAATAATGTGCATCCCTCATCACCAAAGTAATCTAGGCCATAAAGATTGTTGATTGAATACTTAATGTTACCCTAACAAACGGGCCAGCACTATAAATGTTAAGGTGGGATTGCGCAAAGTTAATGACAAATAGTTTGCATGTATGAATGATTAAACATCTAGCATGAATGACCTAAGCATAATAAATAACATGTTTGATGGATTGAGTGAATTCATAAGTTTCATTGCGTGCATAAGTGAGTTTGATTAAGTCATATATGTTACACCCCAAAAGTGATTAAAGCGTAAAAGGGGATTCGAGTATACACACGGTTTGCGTAGAATTTTCCACGTAAGTGAGTTGACGAGTTTTGAGGATTGAATACCGAAGTTACCCTACAATGGGGAGAATGAAAGTGTGTGAGTTCGTAGGGTTTGTGACGGATTCAGATGCAAGAAGTTTATTAGAAAGTATGTATTCAAGGAAATCACTTCATGTCTTGACACTCAGTTTGGACACTATGTCGTAGTGTGTTTTCATGTGTACCAAATCACCCATTAGAATCCAAAGTTGAGGAATCAAGAACATAAATGGTTTTGACCATACTCACTGTAACGCTTCACATTTTGTACTTCCCTTATTTAGAAAGTGTAATCGTATATCTATCTATGGAAACTATCATGTTCGTATTCCATTTCCACCTTTGTATTCTGAGGTCTTGATCATAATGAAATTCTTATTTTATACATACGTGTTATACTCGCAATCAATCGTTAATACGTGTTTTGATACTTGATATACGTGCAAATACTCCTACATCCCTTCTCAATACTCGAATTATACTTAGATACGTTGTGCATACTTAAAAACATGATAAAACACTAAGTTATTGCATGAAATGATAAACAAACCAAAGTTCAGGGGCCAAAGTGAAAAGAATCAAACTCCCGCGGACAAAGGAAGCGCCACGATACGCGCAGCCTAGGCCACTTCGCTGTCGCATAACGCGAGCCCCCTTAATCCGCAGCGGGTTATTTCTTGGATGCAGATTGGCCATCTTCTTCCACCTCCACACTCATCCAATCAACTTCAAATCTTCGCAAACAGAAAATCCTACCTCCTCTCTATATAAATAAGCCTCCATTCACCCATTTTCATTTTCCAAACTCCTCTACACTCTCAAAACACTCTCACCTTACTCACATTTCAAGTTCTTGGCAGATTACAAGCAACTTCTAAAGTGAGTTCAAAACTCACTTTTCTACATCTTTCTTCATCTCTTCTTCATCTACAAAGCTTGGAACACCTATAGGAGTGTTTCCACAAGTTTACCATGGTAAACTAAGGTGGTACATCACCATTTGAGGTCTAAAATTTCTGTTTTGGAAGATTTGATGGAAAACTTTTATGAAACTTTACTTTTCTTCATGAATCTCATGCCTAACATCTTCCTAAACCCATCTATGGTTATGTGTCACACCCCAACCGATGGCGGAAACATCAGAGTGAGACGAAATAGATTGCTCATCACACATAACACTATTTGGGACATCAATTAGATAAACCAAATTCATTTCACAATAAATTGTCAAGTACAACAGGAAATTAAATACAACAACAAAATTCTTAGTATTCTAGATATGTTTCTAAGCCATCCTTACTAACTTCCATCATGATCAACATCTCTAACCTGCAACATGTTAAAAGTATAGTTCAATACAAAAAGAATTGGCGAGTACACAAGTTTGAAATACATAGCATAAGTATAAAAAAATTTTACTCAAATCCACATGGCAATTGTATACGAGGTAAGCTAGCATGCAATACGAATTGCAAACCCAAGTATCCACAAGAATGAATGTGTCCCTCCTCACACGAAGTAACAAGACTAAAGTATGAATGTAACAAGAATGCGTCAGCTTTGAGACTTAACAATACCCCGACGGGCGGTGTGCTACTCCTATAGCGCTATATATGTTAAGTTGGGGCTAGATAAGTTAATGACAAGAAGCATGTATGAATTTAGCATGTACCAAAGCATAACAATAAGCATGTATGGAAGATTGAGTGTATAAAGCATGTAGTGTGTGTATTTGTGTGTTGTTGTATGTTAACATGTTACAACCCAAATTGTGTAAAAGGTAAATGGGTCAAGTGTACTAACGGTTTTGCAAGCTTCCACTTGTTAGTCCCGTGAAGAGTTTGGAGGATGGAAGAGGCACCGAGTTATCCTACAAGAGGAAAAATGGGTTGGTAAGTATTCGAATGATAACGGAGGATTAGGAATAAAATACAATAAAGTAGTTTATACAGAAAGTAATCATCTAGACTTAATACTCGTTTTTGACACTATAATACCCATTCGGGTTGATGTGTTTTCATGGGTTATGATACCCATTAGAATCGTAACGAGAGATTAAGTGCTTAGGTGATGTAACCTAATATCATGACGGATAATCATTTGATTATCATCAAGAGTTCAGTTAGTAAATATATTTATATATATATATATATATCATATAGTATAGGTATAAGTAAGAATATCATGGAAGTTCATCGAAGTCATGCATGGAGGTAGGAGGATAACCTTCCTTTTAAAACCTCACTTGTATAGTTTACCAATGCGCAAGTCATCACAAGGACGACAAGGATGGTCATGAGTATGCTTAAACATAAAATTAAAAGACAAAAGTAATCGAAATCATCAAGTGAGGTGGTGGATCGAAGGTAGGATAGCCAAGGCCTCCAAGTGATCACACTCTACCAACTCAAGTCTTGTTTCGAGAACAAGCTTGGAAGGATACAACACTTGGTAAAACCCTATTAAAACCAAACAAAGCTCTTACACTTGGGACCTTTAGAGATGGTATTTTTCCAAGCTAGTCTTCCATGGAAGACTTATGGAGACATTCCAAAAGGTGTTTCAAGTAATAAGAAGGAAGAAAGATCAAAAGGAGAGAGGTGAGTTAGAACTCACTTTTTGAAGCCTTGATCTTTTAGTGAAGAAGAGCTCTTCGAGCTTTTTAGATAAAAGAGAAGAGAAGATTGAGGTGTGAAATGAGAGGAGATGGAGTGGGGTATTTATAGGTAAAATTGGGAGGGTGTTAGTTGGGGGGTAATAAATGCAAGAAACACAAAATTGGCCAATCCATGAGCTTGAAACCAACATTTCCGGATTATGCCCCTCTCGCGGGCCGCGAAAGGGTGAAGGTGGCTCGGTCGCGGGCCGCTAGAGGTCTGGCGGGCCGCGAGAGGCTTCCAAGGGGTCGGTCGCGGGAAGCGAGGCAGATTATTCCAGAAGATTCTTTGGTTTTTATCACTTTTAGTCCTTGAACTTAGTTTAAGTTGCCATTTTTGCTTGTTTTAGGCATATAACGTGTATGGATGCATGAAGCTTTGCATGTATAACAAGTAGTTTGCATAAATTTAATGATTGAATGTATGTAAGGCAAGCATGTATCAAGTATTTTATTACGATTCAAGTTTTTGATTACAAGATTGGGAAAAAAGAAATACGAATACAAGTCTCCAAAAATAGCAATACAACAATCCCTTCTAATTAAGGAAGGTATGAAAAGCGAGGCGTTACAGTCTCCCCTCCTTTAGGAAATTTCGTCCCGAAATTTATTCAGAGGAAGGTGTAACGAATAGGTGCGGGTATTTAGTCTTCATATCACTTTTGAGTTCCCAAGTAAATTCGGCGCCACGTTTACATTCCCATCGAACCTTGACTATGGGAATTCGACTGAATCTCAATTGCTTGATTTCTCGGTCCATGATTTTGACCAGTTTTTCCATGAAGTGTAGATTCTCGTTGATTTGAAGACCTTCAAGTGGATCCTGAAGCCCTTCGTCAGCTAGACATTTCTTCAAGTTTGAGACATGGAATGTATGATGAACGTTATTGAGTTCTTGAGGTAGATCCAGTCTATACGCTACCTTGCCAATCCTTTCGAGAATTTTGAAAGGACCTACATAGCGAGGAGTGAGTTTGCCTTTCTTACCAAATTGAACTACACCCTTCCAAGGGGATACCTTGAGGAGTACAAAGTCACCCACGTTGAATTCCAACAGTTTGCGTCATCTATCCGCGTAACTCTTTTGTTGGCTTCTGGCTTTGAGCAGGTTGTCTCGAATTTGTAAGATCTTGTCCGTCGTCTCTTGTATAAGCTCGGACCGGTGATTTGAGCTTCCCCGATCTCATGCCAACAAATAAGCGATCGGCACTTACAACCATACAATGCCTCGAAAGGTGCCATTTGAATACTCGCGTGATAACTGTTATTGTACGAGAATTCTATCAAAGGCAAGTGCATATCCCAGTTGCCACCAAAATCGATTACGCAAGAACGAAGCATATCCTCTAGAGTTTGGATGGTATGCTCGGTTTGTCCATCAGATTGAGGATGGAAGGCTGTACAAAGATTGAGATGAGTACCAAGAGCTCTTTGAAACGTTTACCAAAGGCGAGAGGTGAAACGACCATCTTGGTCTGAGAGATTTCGATGGGGATACCATCATGACAAATGATTTCATCCGTGTAGATACGAGCCAATTTCTCGACTTTGAAATCTTCACGTATGGGGCGGAAGTGAGCGGATTTGGTCAAACGGTCAATGATAACCCAAATACTATCGTGACCAGACGATGTACAAGGAAGTTTGGTAATGAAGTCCATGGCGATGCTTTCCCATTTCCAAATAGGAATCTCGGGTTGTTCAAGCAAACCAGAGGGGCGTTGATGTTCTGCTTTCACCTTAGAACAAGTAAGGCATTTCGAAACGTAGAAGGCGACATCTTTCTTCATTCCAGGCCACCAGTAAGACGTACGAAGGTCATGGTACATATTATCGCCTGGGTGAATAAAATATCAAGATTTATGAGCCTCACTCATCAAAAGGTTGCGAAGGTTGCCACAGTTCGGAATCCAAATGCGGTCAAGGTAGTACATGATGCCGTTGGTTTTGATACGAGTTGTGTTTCGACACCACACTTCAATTCATTATCGAGGTTACCCTCATTAATGGTTGAGTATTGTGCCTCATGAATTAGCTCTTGAAGTTTTCCCAAGGTTTGGTAGCAACGGATACTCTTAACGTGAGTTCTTCGACTTAGTGCATCGGCTACAACATTCGCTTTACCGGGATGGTAGC
Source organism: Scalesia atractyloides (assembly GCA_947069175.1). Taxonomy (NCBI): domain Eukaryota; kingdom Viridiplantae; phylum Streptophyta; class Magnoliopsida; order Asterales; family Asteraceae; genus Scalesia; species Scalesia atractyloides. The sequence goes on from CAMTDV010000027.1 coordinate 19,152,492, forward strand.
GAGTATCGCAGTCATAGTCGTTTAATAACTCCACCCAACGACGTTGACGCATGTTGAGTTCTTTTGATTGAAGATGTGTTGTAGGCTCTTATGGTCGGTGAAGACCGTACACTTTGTACCATAAAGGTAGTGTCGCCATATCTTCAATGCAAAAACAACTGCACCAAGTTCAAGTTCGTGGGTAGTGTAGTTTTTCTCATGAATTTTGAGTTGTCTTGAAGCGTAAGCGATGACTTTATCTCGTTGCATGAGGACGTAACCAAGACCTTGTTTCGAAGCATCGCAATACACGTCAAAGTCGTCGTTACCATCAAGAAGAGGCTAAGATAGGAGCATTGCAAAGCATAACCTTGAGCGTTTGAAAAGACTCCTCTTGTTCGGAACCCCAAACAAAAGGTTTATCTTTTTGGGTTAAAGAAGTGAGAAGAACGGCAATCTTGGAGAAATTCGAGATAAAGCGACGATAGTAACCAGCTAAAACAAGAAACGAACGATTTTCGGACGGAGACCTAGGAGCAATCCAATTCTTTACGGCTTCGATTTTTGCCGGGCCAACGTGAATACCAAGTTCGTTGACGGCATGACCAAGAAATTGAGCTTCCTTTAGCCAAAATTCGCATTTCGAGAATTTGGCGTAAAGACGTTCAGTACGTAATAGCTGAAGGATAAGACACAAGTGTCGCTCGTGCTCTTCTCGTGTCTTAGAATGTATAAGGATATCGTCGATGAAGACAATTACGAAATGATCGAGATATGGTTTGCACACGCGATTCATCAAATCCATGAACGCGGCAGGTGCGTTGGTCAAACCAAACGGCATGACTACGAACTCGTAATGTCCATAACGTGTACGAAATGCGGTCTTGGGTACATCTTCTTCGAGGACTCGAAGTTGTTGATAACCAGAACGAAGATCGATATTTGAGAAGCAAGTTGCGCCTTGAAGTTGATCGAAGAGATCGTCAATACGAGGAAGAGGATATCGGTTTTTGACTGTAAGCTTATTGAGCTCACGATAGTCGATACACATCCGAAATGATTCATCTTTCTTCTTGACGAACAGAACGGGAGCGCCCCAAGGAGAAGTACTAGGGCGTATAAAGCCTTTATCGAGAATTTCTTGAAGTTGGCTAGATAGTTCTTGCATCTCCGAAGGTGCTAGAAGATAAGGGGACTTCGCAACAGGAGTTGCACCAGGTATGAGATCGATTCAGAAGTCAACAGAATGAGGAGGAGGCGGACCAGGAAGATCTTCTGGAAAAACATCAGAAAATTCGCGAACGAGGGGAACGTCACTTATGCTTGGACCCTTGTCCTTTTTTTCCACAATGTGGGCGAGAAAGGCGAAGTATTCCTTGCGCAAGTATTTGTTCGCTTGAATACATAAAATAAGCTTGAGACCTTTTGAGGGTTTCTCGCCATAGACGTGTAAGGAGTCATCGTTAGGAAGAGGAAGATGGATAAATTTTTCCGAACAAACGACTTCAGCACGAACTCGCCTAAGCTAATTCATGCCTACTATGGTATCGAAACTTCCCATTTGCATGGGTATGAGGTCAATAGAAAACGTATGATCGTTAAGATTCAAAGACGGAATCGACAGTGATGGATTTTCCGTTAGCGACTTCGACTTCGAATGATTTTGGCAGTTTAGGGCGTTTACACTTAAGCATGCGTTCGAATTCAACAGATACAAAACACTTATCCGCGCCAGTATCAAAAAGGCAAGAAGCATAGATATTGTTAACGAGAAACGTACCGGTTATGACGTCATTAGCGTTTTGCGCTTAGGCGGCGGTGATCACGAAGGCTCTGCCTCGAGCTTGTTGAGGATGACGCGATTGCTTCTGTTGCTGGTTATGGGGTTGTGGGCAGGCGTTGGCAAAGTGGTTAGGATTGCCACATTTGAAACATGCGCGATTGATGGTGTCTGGAGGTTGAGGTTGGTTTAGGGCAGGGTTCACAACGATAGGTTGATCTTGGGTAGGCCTTAGGTTTTGGCGACATCGATCGACAAAATGCCCAAACCTGTTACGGTAGCGCATTTGCAACACGGGGTATTAACGGGATGGTGGTAGGAGCATTGGTACACTTGGACCATGAGCCGGTATAGTTCCTCCTTGGTGGTTCTAGGGTTGAGGCGGTGGGAATGGATTATAAAGGTTTCGGGTTTTGTGGAGTAACGATCACATAATTTTGGTTAGAAGCCTTTAGCTTCTTACCCTTGTTGTTGTTCCTAGGGGGCTTGGATGGGGTAGGTTCTTCGGTGGTATCGGTTGTAACATCCGTCGAAAAACGGGTTTCCAAACCCGCTTCGTTTATAAATCGAATATCAAGTTATAAAATTTCGTTGCATATTTATGATTTATTTTAATTTTAAACAATACATAATTAATAAACAATTTGGAATTTAAAAACTATAATTATTAAAAAGTGGAAATAAAATAAATAAAAAAGAAAACCGGCTGCCGGGTTTCGAACCCGGGTCAGCCGGAAGACTTAACTAACACATATCTCACCATTCAGCCACTTGTGTTCATTGTTGATGTATCGAAACAATTAATACATATAATGAAACTCGAAATCAAATTGGTCATCAGCGCGCCCAAATCACTCTCGCCGGAAATTCCGACGATTTCGCCAGTTATCGACGGTTTCCTTTGACTTAACATATGTATTAACCTCAACATCGGTTATAACCGATGTCTAATCCCGCGACATCAGTCATAACCGCCGGAGAAAGACTGACCAACGAATCAAGACTGAAATCAGACCCAATTCATCGGGATTCTTCCCTATAAATACACCCAAGTCTCTAGAAATCATTTTGCTCAAAATCGCACCATTTCTCGAATCAATTTCACTCGCCGGAGATTTTCTGCAATCGCCGGATTTTCTGCAATCGCCGGACTACTACTAACTTCAATCCATCAACCAGAATCAATCCCAGACGACGTAGCCGGAATATTCCGCACTCGCCAGAAAACCTCTGGAATTTCCAAAATCACGCTGTGAATCGGTATAATCATTCAAACCTTCTGTTAATCCTTGTTTAGTAACCCAATTTCACAACTAATCGATCAAAACTGTTAATTGATTCACTCTGACAGAATACACAAATCAGAGCCGACGACCATTGCCTGAATTATGAGAAATACAGTCTGATCGGTACATTCGATTCCTTAACTCATTTTATTCATTACATTTCGAACAGTAATATGTTCGATGAACGACTCAATCAAGAACAGAAGAATATCGGTCGTCTGAGTCTTTGAGCGAAGAAGACGAAGTCGACGATGTTTATAAGATTAATTAAAACAAGTTATATAACCGGGTTAGACACACAGTCCAGCGGTGGACTGTATGCAAACAATTAACACACGTCTCGAGTTCGATCCCTGACACAACCTCACTCTCTGAAATAAAAATGTTCTTTTTAAACCGAATCGGATCAACTCGCTGTAAGATGTTAAGTTTAATAAAAATCAGTATATTAACCAGGTTAGACACACAGTCCAGCGGTGGACTGTGTGCAACACTAAACAACGGGTCACGGGTTCGAGACCTGCTGTGTGCACCGGTCCGATATAATTAAATCCTTTTTAAAAATAAATGATTTCTGATTAAATTAAATAGTATATAAATATAATTAAAAACAGAAATATTTCGGGTTAGACACGTAGCTCAGTTGGTAGAGTTGCGTGCACGCGTACGGGAGGTCACGAGTTCGAGCCTCACCCAGCGCATATATACACAAGGTCCGAACCGGTCAACGGTCAAAGTCAAGGTCAACGGTCAACCCAAAAAGTCAACATTTTTTTTTATATTTTTATTTATTTATTTAATTTAAAAATCAATTAAAATACTTAAAATAATATTTTTAAAGTTAGAAAATGACCTTAAACTCACAAAAATAAATCTAAAAATCCTATTAAAATTGTTAATAAAATCCACTTATTTACCGTACCTTTTCGTTATTATTTAGGTTGGTTATTTCCTCGTCGATCAACTCTCTAAACTCGTGCGCATTCAACATCATCAAACGAACGCACCCAATGTGAGTGAATCTCTACCAATTCCCCGTTTTAATCACATTTTGGGGTGTATCATGTGTCGCTATTTATTTATTTCATTTAAACACTTGTGCATCCATCATATTCATGATCAAATGTGTATCCAATATGTATCAATTGTTTGTGTGGTTAATGTTTAGATTTAATTTATCATTTTCGGTACATACATCATCATAGGCCGTCTGTTCCCCATTACCTATGAGCGGAACCGTTCCCCATTACCTATGAGCGTGAACGAGGCGTTGCCAACATACGATCGGCTCCGTTTGATTGAGCCTTGATCGCACATACATCATCATAGGCCGTCCGTTCCCCATTACCTATGAGCGGAACGAGACGTTGCCAACATATACATTATCATTCATGTCATATACTCATGCAAGGTGGCTTGTCATTGTATGTTTATTTACGTTTGCTCACATATGATTATTGCACAATTTTTCCATATTAAATGCAACAAGAAATCAATAACAAATGTTTTTAACAAGGTTCACTCGCCAACTTTTGTTGACCCAAAAACCCCCATTTTTACACATGATACAGGTGATCCAGTTGAAGCAAGAAACATATAGGACGGCGTAGAAGAATAAATCAGTTTAGATTTCTGATTGTTTATTTAGTTACTTTTTCCTTGTAATTGTATGGACTTGTTTGAAATATTGAAGTTGTAATTTGAATTTAATAAATATGAAACATTTTAGTAAACATCATGAGCTTTGGTGATAACCCAATTATGCCCCGACTCTTATTCCGCTGCGGGTCGGGGTGTGACAGATTGGTATCAGAGCCATGACTATAGGGATATAGGATAGGTTATTAGACCCTTAGAGCCTATATATAGTTGATAAGAATTTTTAAATTGTTTGTGTGTTACATGCAAAATTCATGATGTTTATATGCTTTATGTTTATTGTTACATTCAATGGTATGCAAGCATGTTCATAAGTACATATTATTATACAATGCTCATCATGAATCATATCCTCATAACATACCATATCCATGAGAGCACACACCTCACAATTCATATGATTTTTACAACGATTTTTGTATTTTCAAATCACATCAAAGTGAGTTCTCATGACGGGCATGTAGTAACTGGAAGGGTACGAGTACCGGTAGTCGGAACGTCCTGTCTAGGCTTGGCATTCGTATAAATCCAAAATAAAGGACCAGTTTGCCTACCTGGGGACTAACGATGAGAGTACGAAGGACCTATTAGGCCAAAGCATGCTATACCAAACGTCGTGTGAACTAACCCCACTTTGAGTTGTCATTGTGTCTAAACCTGGACACCCTCCGACCATACATCTCGCAAACATATTTCATGGTTTTCCTTCGGGTGATGCGAGTGTTAAACCGCCAACACCATTGTGAATCCTACTAAGCCAATAGTCATGGGGGCCCACATGACTATACAGGCGATGGTATGGGGGACATTGGAGGCCCAAACATGAGCAAACCCAAGACATCCTATGGATGTAGTTGCATTATTGATGATTATGTTATTTTATTACTTTTAACGACACATGACACCTAAACACTTCTTAAACTCACAATCTTCCTATGTATGTTCCTGTAGATGTTGGCTAGGCAGCTACGTGGAGGTCGAAAGTCAGGAAGGTCAAACGAACGCTTGGCCACCCAAATTGCAAAACAAATGGCCGCGGTGCTTCCTGACATCGTTATTCAAGTCCAACAAACTCTCACCGCGAATCCCATGGCCTTAACCTGGGAAGGGTAAGAGAGGAATCGAAGACGCCATGGCCTTAACCTGGGAAGAGTTAAGGGAAATAATGACTAGACGCTTCTGCCCAAGAAGCGAAATCAAGAAGTTGGAAGATGAATTCCACTCGCTAAAGCAAAAGGAAGGAGATCATACTTCTTACAACAAAAGATTTCTTGAGCTGAATCAGATGGTTCCTAACTTATTCACCCCAGTGTACCGCTTGGTTGAACACTACATTCGAGGCCTCCCCTCGAAAATTCAAGACTCAGTTCTAAGCACTTCACCTGCAACACTTGAAGCTGCAATGGAACTAGCTACCGAACTTACCGAAAATCGCATCCGAAACGGTAAATTCAAGGGGGAGAAAAAGAAATCCCCCATTGAGGCTCAAACTACAAACCACTCTGTCTCCTCTTCGAAGTTTGCTGGCAAGAGGAAGCGAAACAACAAGAACTTTGCTGTCACACAAACAAACCCCCCAATCATTGCTGCACCCATCACCCAAATTGCCCCCTCATCTGCACCATACAAAAGGGCATACTCCGGCCCATACCCAAAATGCACTCGTTTCCAATACCATCATTTTCCCGAACACCCCTGCCAATATTGCACCAGCTGTGGCCGTGCAGGTCACACCGTCCAAACCTGTCGCACACTTCAACGAATGAACCGCAACCAACCCTCAACCCAAACCCACCATCAGATAGTGGGTCAAGCCCAACAACCCTTACTACTACCACCTACACAAAATGCGGCCCAATCCTATACCAACCCAACTACCCCATGATGCAACCCATGCGGGCTTGTTACAACTGTGGAGACCCAAACCATTATAGAAACACTTGTCCACGCTTGGTGAACATCATACATGCTCAAGCTCAAGCAAATCCGGTGAATCAAGCTAAGCAAGCTCCTCCACCTGCTAGAGGAAGAGCTTTCAACATCAACGCCAATCAAGCTAGGGCCGACAACAACGTGGTTAATGGTACGTTTCTCATCAATGGTAGTTATGCATCCATGTTATTTGATACTGGCGTGGATAAGAGTTTTGTGTCCTTAGAATTTGAACCCATCCTCAACCAAACTCGTGATAAACTCATGGAATTCATAACGGTGGAAGTTGTTGACGGAATACCGGTCTCATTAAACTCTATTATACGGAATTGTACCCTCACTCTAAACGATCACGATTTTCCAGTTGACCTCATTCCTATGAAGTTGGGAAGTTTCGACATTATAATCGGTATGGACTGGCTCAGCCAACATCATGCTGAAGTAGTATGCCGCGAGAAGTTCATTCGCATTCCTCTTGCATACGATCAAACCCTACGAATCTTTGGAGAAACCCCTTTGAAAGGACTCTCTGCCTTCAAGCTAGAAAATATCTCCGCAAGAACTATGTCGCATTCCTAACTCACGTTGTCAAGAAGGGAAGCAAGGAGAAGAAACTTGAAGATATACCTGTAGTGAAAGAATTTCCACAAGTCTTTCCCGACGACATCTCAGGACTTCCTCCCATGAGAGAAGTCGAATTCCGCATTGATCTTATACCTGGAGCTACACCAGTTGCAAAATCTCCTTATAGGTTAGCCCCATCCGAAATGCAAGAGCTAGCCAGTCAACTGCAAGAGCTGACTAACAAAGGATTTATACGTCCTAGCTCATCGCCTTGGGGTGCACCTGTCCTTTTCGTGAAGAAGAAAGATGGAACGTTTCGCATGTGTATCGACTACAGAGAACTCAACAAGTTAACAGTCAAGAACCGCTACCCATTACCTCGCATCGATGATCCTCTAGACCAACTTCAAGGCGCCACCTGTTTTCCAAAAATCGACCTTCGTTCTGGTTATCATCAACTCAGAGTACATGAAGAAGACGTCCCAAAGACCGCCTTCCGAACTCGTTATGGTCATTATGAATTCATGGTTATGCCATTTGGTTTAACTAACGCCCCAGCTGTCTTCATGGATCTAATGAACAGAGTTTGCAAACCTTATCTCGACCGTTTTGTTATAGTCTTCATTGACGACATCCTCATCTACTCAAAGTCTAAGTCTGATCATGAACGACACCTTCGACTCATCCTTACACTCTTAAGGACAGAAAAGTTGTACGCTAAGTTTTCGAAATGTGAATTCTGGTTAAGGGAAGTACAATTCCTTGGACATGTCGTCAATGACAAGGGAATACATGTCGACCCCTCAAAGATCAAAGCAGTACAGGAATGGCAAGTGCCACGTACCCCTACCGAAGTAAGATTATTTCTTGGTTTGGCGGGTTACTATCGCCGTTTCATTGCAAATTTCTCCCGTATTGCTGTACCACTCAGGGCTTTGACACATAAAGGAAAACCCTTCATATGGGGACCTAAACAAGAAGAAGCCTTTCAAACCCTTAAGCAAAAGCTTTGTGACGCACCTATCCTCACTCTCCCCGAAGGTTGCGATGACTTTGTAGTATATTGCGACGCATCCGGGCAAGGACTAGGCTGTGTATTTATGCAAAGAGGAAAGGTGATAGCCTACGCTTCTAGACAACTCAAAGTTCATGAGAAGAACTACACCACCCACGACCTGGAACTTGGAGCCGTTGTGTTCGCTCTTAAGATATGGAGACATTACCTCTACGGTACCAAGTGTGAAATATACACTGACCACAAGAGCCTCCAACATATCTTTAATCAGAAGGAGTTGAATATGAGACAACGAAGATGGGTCGAACTTCTTAATGACTACGACTGTGAAATTCGGTATCATCCCGGCAAGGCAAATGTGGTGGCCGATGCACTCAGTCGAAAGGGTTATGCGAACTCCATTCGTCTTCTATGTTCGCAAATCATAACCGACATCAAAGATCAAATCCGAGAAGCTCAACATGTTTCTATAACAGAAAACGACATACGCAATGAGCTATCTTATGGAGCAGAACTTAAACTCGAAACAAAATCCGACGGTATTCTGTATTACCTAGATCGCATATGGATTCCCGATCACAATAACCTTCGTGATTTCCTTATGAAAGAGGCGCACAAAACACGATACTCTGTACACCCAGGAGCCGACAAGATGTATCAAGACCTTCGATACACCTACTGGTGGCCTGGCATGAAAAAGGATATTGCTGTTTTTGTTTCCAAGTGCCTTACCTGTTCTAAAGTAAAAGCTGAACATCAAAGACCTTCAGGACTTCTAACCCAACCTGAAATACCTGTATGGAAGTGGGAAAACATAACCATGGACTTCATTACCGGGTTACCTCGCACCTCCAGTGGGTATGACACTATATGGGTAATCATTGACCGTCTCACAAAATCAGCTCACTTCATTCCGATTCGCGAGGACTTCAAGAACGAGAAGTTAGCTCGTATCTACATCAGCGAGATCGTAAGCCGTCATGGTGTACCTTTAAGCATCATTTCAGACCGTGATGGTCGTTTCACTTCATGAACATGGCAAGCCGTACAAGCCGCCTTGGGTACACGACTAGACCTCAGTACCGGTTTTCATCCTCAAACTGATGGACATCTGAACGCACCATCCAAACCCTTGAAGACATGCTTCGAGCATGTGTCATAGACTTCAAAGGGAATTGGGACGCTCATCTACCATTAGTTGAATTTTCGTACAACAACAGCTATCATTCAAGTATCGGCATGGCACCTTTCGAAGCCTTATATGGTCGTAAGTGCGGATCACCAATATGTTGGCATGAAATTGGAGAAGCTCAAATCACCGGTCCAGAATTAATTCAAGAAACAACAGACAAGATCCATCAAATTCGAAACAATCTTCTAGCGGCACAAAGTCGTCAAAAGAGTTATGCAGACAAACGACGAAAACCCTTGGAGTTTAACATTGGTGACCAAGTACTTTTAAAAGTATCACCGTGGAAGGGTGTGGTTCGTTTTGGCCAAAAAGGCAAGCTAGCACCACGCTACGTAGGACCTTTCAAGATACTCGAAAGAGTAGGACCTATAGCATACAAGCTTGACCTACCAGAAGAACTCAACAGAATTCATCCCACATTCCACGTATCGAACTTGAAGAAGTGCCTCGCCGATGAAAATCTCCATATTCCTCTAGAAGACATTCAAGTCAATGAATTTATACATTTCACTGAAAGACCAGTAGAAATTATGGACTTCGGAGAGAAACGTTTAAGACGAAGCCGTATTCAAATCGTCAGGGTACGCTGGGAGTCGAAACGAGGACCTGAGTTTACTTGGGAACGTGAAGACTCAATGCGCGAGAAATACCCACATCTTTTTCCTGTTATCACTACTACTTAAATTTCGGGACGAAATTTCTAAAAGTAGGGGATACTGTAACATCCGTCGAAAAACGGGTTTCCAAACCCGCTTCGTTTATAAATCGAATATCAAGTTATAAAATTTCGTTGCGTATTTATGATTTATTTTAATTTTAAACAATACATAATTAATAAACAATTTGGAGTTTAAAAACTATAATTATTAAAAAGTGGAAATAAAATAAATAAAAAAGAAAACCGGCTGCCGGGTTTTGAACCCGGGTCAGCCGGAAGACTTAACTAACACATATCTCACCACTCCGCCACTTGTGTTATTTGTTGATATATCGAAACAATTAATACATATAATGAAACTCGAAATCAAATTGGTCATCAGCGCGCCCAAATCACTCTCGCAGGAAATTCCGACGATTTCGCCAGTTATCGACGGTTTCCTTTGACTTAACGTATGTATTAACCTCAACATCGGTTATAACTGATGTCTAATCCCGCGACATCAGTCATAACCGCCGGAGAAAGGCTGACCAACGAATCAAGACTGAAATCAGACCCAATTCATCGTGATTCTTCCCTATAAATACACACCCAAGTCTCTGGAAATCATTTCGCTCAAAATCGCACCATTTCTCGAATCAATTTCACTCGCCGGAGATTTTCTGCAATCGTCGGACTTTCGCCGGAAAACCGAGACTTTCATCAAAACGGTAAATACCTCGACTCTTTCGGTTTCAGTCCATTGTTAGACTATTACTAACTTCAATCCATCAACCAGAATCAATCCCAGACGACGTAGCCGGAATATTCTGCACTCGCCGGAAAACCTCTGGAATTTCCAAAATCACGCTGTGAATCGGTATAATCCTTCAAACCTTCTGTTAATCCTTGTTTAGTAACCCAATTTCACAACTAATCGATCAAAACTGTTAATTGATTCAATCAGACGGAATACACAAATCAGAGCCGACGACCATTGCCGGAATTCTGAGAAATACAGTCTGATCGGAACATTCGATTCCTTAACTCATTTTATTCATTACATTTCAACCAGTAATATGTTCGATGAACGACTCAATCAAGAACAGAAGAATATCGGTCGTCTGAGTCTGTGAGCGAAGAAGACGAAGTCGACGATGTTTATAAGATTAATTAAAACAAGTTATATAACCGGGTTAGACACACAGTCCAGCGGTGGACTGTGTGCAAACAATTAACACACGTCTCGAGTTCGATCCCTGACACAACCTCACTCTCTGAAATAAAAATGTTCTTTTTAAACCGAACCGGATCAACTCGCTGTAAGATGTTAAGTTTAATAAAAATCAGTATATTAACCAGGTTAGACACACAGTCCAGCGGTGGACTGTGTGCAACACTAAACAACGGGTCACGGGTTCGAGACCTGCTGTGTGCACCGGTCCGATATAATTAAATCCTTTTTAAAAATAAATGATTTCTGATTAAATTAAATAGTATAAAATATAATTAAAAACAGAAATATTTCGGGTTAGACACGTAGCTCAGTTGGTAGAGTTGCGTGCACGCGTACGGGAGGTCACGAGTTCGAGCCTCACCCAGCGCATATATACACAAGGTCCGAACCGGTCAACGGTCAAAGTCAAGGTCAACGGTCAACCCAAAAAGTCAACATTTTTTTTTATATTTTTATTTATTTATTTAATTTAAAAATCAATTAAAATACTTAAAAATAATATTTTTAAAGTTAGAAAATGACCTTAAACTCACAAAAATAAATCTAAAAATCCTATTAAAATTGTTAATAAAATCCACTTATTTACCGTACCTTTTCGTTATTATTTAGGTTGGTTATTTCCTCGTCGATCAACTCTCTAAACTCGTGCGCATTCAACATCATCAAACGAACGCACCCAATGTGAGTGAATCTCTACCAATTCCCCGTTTTAATCACATTTTGGGGTGTATCATGTGTCGCTATTTATTTATTTCATTTAAACACTTGTGCATCCATCATATTCATGATCAAATGTGTATCCAATATGTATCAATTGTTTGTGTGGTTAATGTTTAGATTTAATTTATCATTTTCGGTACATACATCATCATAGGCCGTCTGTTCCCCATTACCTATGAGCGGAACCGTTCCCCATTACCTATGAGCGTGAACGAGGCGTTGCCAACATACGATCGGCTCCGTTTGATTGAGCCTTGATCGCACATACATCATCATAGGCCGTCCGTTCCCCATTACCTATGAGCGGAACGAGACGTTGCCAACATATACATTATCATTCATGTCATATACTCATGCAAGGTGGCTTGTCATTGTATGTTTATTTACGTTTGCTCACATATGATTATTGCACAATTTTTCCATATTAAATGCAACAAGAAATCAATAACAAATGTTTTTAACAAGGTTCACTCGCCAACTTTTGTTGACCCAAAAACCCCCATTTTTACACATGATACAGGTGATCCAGTTGAAGCAAGAAACATATAGGACGGCGTAGAAGAATAAATCAGTTTAGATTTCGGATTGTTTATTTAGTTACTTTTTCCTTGTAATTGTATGGACTTGTCTGAAATATTGAAGTTGTAATTTGAATTTAATAAATATGAAACATTTTAGTAAACATCATGAGCTTTGGTGATAACCCAATTATGCCCCGACTCTTATTCCGCTGCGGGTCAGGGTGTGACATCGGTGGTGGCTTGGTGTACATTCTTTGGTGGAGCTTTATTGTAGGTTTCACGGATGATGCGGTTGTTGTTGAATTTGGCAGCGAGGCGATAGGCATATTCAAGGGTTTTGGGTGTGGCGGCTTCAACTAGATCGGCGATGGTTGGAGGTAGGCATTTGATGTACTTTGCAATAGCCTTGTCGAGGGAGTCGACTTGACCAGGCAAAGTGCACTTAGCTGCTTAAAACGAGTGGTGAGGCCGGCATTGTCGTCCCCACTTGCTTCAGGTTCCAAAATTCGTTCTCTAGTTTCTGAAGCTCGTGTGGGGGATAAAACTCATCCCTCATCAGCTTTTGGAGGTCAGCCTAAGGGAGGGCGTGCGTGACGTTGTTTCCACGAACGTTGCGTTCGAAAGTCCACCAATCGAGGGCTCTCAATCGGAAAACGCCCGTCGAGTTAAGCGTATATAGGTGGTCAGGACATCCACTTTGTAGGAACGTCACCCATATGGCATCAAACCATTGAAGCAACTGAGTGGTGTCCCCTTTACCGGTGAAGGGTAAAGGGTTGCAAGAGCATAATTGCTTATGGGTAAAGGTCGTCTTAGGTAATTATACCATTGAATCGACAGAGGCATGAGGCGAGTCAGCGTTTTGCGCAGGTTGAACTTTGCTAACGATGTCGGGTATGATCTTAGCCATTTGCTTTGCCATAAACCTCATACAATCTTTCTTAGACATCGAGTTGGAGTTGGTTCTTGACTTCAACCTTGCGCTAGAGTTTTGCGAAGACATCTATGCGATAAAGGACTAGTTGACAAGGTGCGGGTTTTACCCCTATCTTGACAACATCGTACCCTAAGTGTGGTTGATACTTACCAAACGAGGACGAATTCCGACTCGTTGGTAAGGGTCCACTAGAGTATGAAATGGAAATTTTCCATCAAGGTATAGATATCACTCCTAACTTGATGTCGTAATTTCGTGGAAAGTCGAATACGCGGATTGAGAGTGATCACCAAAGTGCGGGTTTCACCCCTATTTTGATGAGATCGTCTCGTTTGTATGTGTGTCTTCAAGTCTTCAAGTGTGTATATTGTGTAAATATCTTAGGAAAGACATTTTGCATGTATTAAGACCAAAAGAAAAGATAGAGGTAACATAGGGAGAATTTACATTTTAAGCATAAGGCAAGAATGGTCATTAGTGGACTCTTAAACTATAGACTAGGTCGAACATGGCAATTCTACCTAATTCCCTATAGTTATGGCTCTGATATCAATCTGTCACACCCCAACCGATGGCGGAAACATCAGAGTGAGACGAAATAGATTGCTCATCACACATAACACTATTTGCGACATCAATTAGATAAACCAAATTTCATTTCACAATAAATTGTCAAGTACAACAGGAAATTAAATACAACAACAAAATTCTTAGTATTCTACATGTGTTTCTAAGCCATCCTTACTAACTTCCATCATGATCAACATCTCTAACCAGCAACATGTTAAAAGTATAGTTCAACACAAAAAGTATTGGCGAGTACACTAGTTTGAAATACATAGCATAAGTATAAAAGAATTTACTCAAATCCACATGGCAATTGTATACGAGGTAAGCTAGCATGCAATACGAATTGTCAAACCAAAGTATCCACAAGAATGAATGTGTCCCTCCTCACACGAAGTAACAAGACTAAAGTATGAATGTAACAAGAATGCATCAACTTTGAGACTTAACAATACCCCGGCGTGCTAAGTTAATGACAAGAAGCATGTATGAATTTAGCATGTACCAAAGCATAACAATAAGCATGTATGGAAGATTGAGTGTATAAAGCATGTAGTGTGTGTATTTGTGTGTTGTTGTATGTTAACATATTACAACCCAAATTGTGTAAAAGGTAAATGGGTCAAGTTTACTAACGGTTTTGCAAGCTTCCACTTGTTAGTCCCGTGAAGAGTTTGGAGGATGGAAGAGGCACCGAGTTATCCTACAAGAGGAAAAATGGGTTGGTAAGTATTCGAATGATAACGGAGGATTAGGAATAAAATACAATAAAGTAGTTTATACGGAAAGTAATCATCTAGACTTAATACTCGTTTTTGACACTATAATACCCATTCAGGTTAATGTGTTTTCATGGGTTATGATACCCATTAGAATCGTAACGAGAGATTAAGTGCTTAGGTGATGTAACCTAATATCATGACGGATAATCATTTGATTATCATCAAAAGTTCGGTTAGTATATATATCATATAGTATACATATAAGTAAGAGTATCATGGAAGTTCATCGAAGTCATGCATGGAGGTAGGAGGATGGCCTTCCTTTTAAAACCTCACTTGTATAGTTTACCAATGCGCAAGTCGTCACAACTATAACATTCGTGTAAAACGGGTTCCAAAAAACCCCGCTCCATTTGAAATTCATGTATTTATTTAATATTTCATTATGCATTTATTAGTATTAACTAATGAATTTCTTTTTAATCAATATTAATAAATAAAATGCATACTTAAAATAATATTCAGTAAAAGAAAACAATCAAACCTTTATATAACAAAATGAAATAAATTAATAAAAATAAAAGAGGAGTAACCGCGAATCGAACCCGGGTCACTCACCAAGAACACACACTGAAACACCACTACTCTACACACACCTCATGATTTAAAATTGAAACAAATAATATTTGTGAAGTACCCGCGTGAAACCTGCAACTGTAACTGCCACTGAATCGGAGACTTTGCCAATCAACAAATGGTTATTTTAGCAAATCGTTGATTATAACTGATATTCGACATCAGTTACGGTCCCAATTAAGAATCAATTCCATTCAAAATGTTCTCAATGATTAGCAAAATTTTACCGAAACCAAGATTTGTCGAATCACCTATAAATACCACAAAGATATCATTCCAAACTCGTTCATTCCTTCAACGCAAACAATCTATCAACTCTCTGATCCTCAACTCGCTTGAATTCAGGCTCTGTTTGCCGGAAAACCGAGATCGTCGTGCTATCGGTAAATCTTTCATTTATTTTTGGCAAATTGTTACTAGCTTGTTGAATCTATAAATTGCATAACAACAACATTTGTTTAATATGTTATGATCGAGAATCAGTTCTGGGTTAATCAAAACGAAGAAGATGAACGGCAAAAAGTGAATAAGTATAATAAAAACCGGGTTTTAAACCGGGTTAGACACACAGTCCAGTGGTGGACTATGTGCAAATATAAGACACACGTCGCGGGTTCGAGTTTCATACATAACCGGTTTTCGAAAATAAACTCTTATTTTTAAAACTTAATGATATTGCTATGCAGAAAGATTATAAGAATATTATAAATTATATATTAAATGGGTTAGACACCCAGCCCAGTTGGTTGGGCTGGATGCAACCAGAATCCAAGATCGTGGGTTCGATTCCAGTGATAATCACTGGTCCGCTCATTTAAATCCTTTTTAAATTAAATAAAATCTGATATATTCTAACAAGTATATAAGAGTAATTAAAAATGGATTTCTTACGGGTTAGACACGTAGCTCAGTTGGAAGAGCTGCGTGCACGTAAACGGGAGGTCACAAGTTCAAGTCTCACCACACGCTGCCAAACACGCTATTGAACCGGTCAGACCTCTTGTCAGGTCTAACAAGGTTTTTTTATTATTTTATTTAATATTTTTGTATTTATATTTTAGTTAAAAAACAATTAAAAACAACTTAAAAACAAGATTATTTAGGTTTAAAAATCTCAATAAATACCACAAAAATAACCTAAAATCTAACAAAAAGTATTAAATCAAAATATTAATTTTTATATATTTATCGAATTATTTGCGTTATTATTTAGGATAGATTTCTTCGTCGGTTAAATCCTCAATTCGTGCGCACTCTTCATCAATCAAGGAAACGCACCCACTGTAAGTGAATCCTTACAAATTCCCCTTTTTATTCATGTTTTGGTGTATATCATGTGTCGTTGTATATTTTATTTATTTAAAAACTTGTGCTAACACCATTATGTGATCTAATTTCGCAGTTACACAAACCAACTCCCTTATTCCTGCTGCACCCATTACCCAAGTCGCTCCTTCACCTGCACCATACAAAAGACCCTACTCTGGCCCGTTACCAAAATGTAACCGTTGCCAATATCACCATTCTCCTGATTATCCTTGCCAGCATTGCACCGGCTGTGGTCGCGCGGGTCATACGGTTCAAACCTGCCGCATGCCCCAGCGAACGAACCGCCACCAACCTTTAACCCAAACCCACCAACAATTAATGGGTCAAGCCCAACAACCCCTACTATTACCACCCACCCAACACCTAGCCCAAACATATTACCAACCCAATTATCCTATGGGCCAACCTATGCGGGCTTGCTACAATTGCGGAGACCCAAGCCATTTCAGAAACACTTGTCCAAGGTTGGTAAACATTATTCATGCTCAGGCTCAAGCCAACCCGGTGAATCAAGCAAACCAAGCTCCTCCACCTGCAAGAGGAAGAGCTTTCAATATCAACGCTAATCAGGCTAGAGCTGACGGCAATGTGGTTAACGGTACGTTCCTTATAAACGGTAGATATGCCTCTATATTATTTGATACTGGTGCGGATAGAAGTTTTGTGTCTTTAGAATTTGAATCTATCTTAAACCAAAATCGGGATAAGCTCACGGAATCCATAACGGTAGAAGTTGCTGACGGGAAACCAGTTTCATTAAACTCTATTATACGCAACTGTACACTCACCCTAAACGACATTTCTCAGTCGACCTTATTCCTATGAAGATGGGAAGTTTTGATATCATAATCGGTATGGACTGGCTTAGTCAACATCAGGCAGAAGTTGTATGTCGCGAAAAGTTTATACGTATTCCTCTTTCAAACGGTCAGACTCTTCGAATCTTTGGAGATACCTCGTCGAAAGGGCTCAGCTTAATGTCTTGTCTTCAAGCTCAAAAATATCTTCGGAAGAATTATGTCGCGTTTTTAGCTCATATCATCAAAAAGGGAACCATGGAGAAGAAACTTGAAGACATTCCGGTAGTAAAAGATTTCCCGCGAGTTTTTCCTGACGATATTTCAGGACTTCCTCCAGTTAGAGAAGTCGAATTCCGTATTGATCTTATACCTGGTGCTACACCAGTTGCAAAGTCTCCTTATAGGTTAGCCCCCTCTGAAATGCAAGAGCTAGCCAGTCAATTACAAGAGTTGACTGACAAGGGATTCATACGTCCTAGCTCATCGCCTTGGGGTGCACCTGTCCTTTTTGTAAAGAAGAAAGATGGATCGTTCGTATGTGCATCGACTACAGAGAGCTCAACAAATTAACAATCAAGAATCGCTATCCTTTACCTCGCATTGATGATCTTCTTGACCAACTTCAAGGTGCCAATTGCTTTTCAAAAATCGACCTTCGATCTGGCTATCATCAACTTAGAGTACATGAGGAAGACGTCCCAAAGACTGCTTTCCGAACTCGTTATGGCCATTATGAATTCATGGTCATGCCATTTGGTTTAACCAACGCACCAGCTGTCTTCATGGACCTAATGAACAGAGTCTGCAAACCTTATCTTGATCGATTTGTTATAGTCTTCATCGACGACATTCTTATTTATTCAAAGTCTAAATCTGATCATGAGCGTCATCTTCGACTCATCCTTACACTTCTAGAGAATGAAAAGCTTTACGCCAAATTCTCCAAATGCGAATTCTGGTTAAAAGAGGTGCAATTCCTCGGACATGTAGTCAATGACAAGGGAATACATGTCGACCCCTCAAAGATCAAAGCGGTACAAGAATGGCAAGCTCCACGTACACCAACTGAAGTAAGATCTTTTCTTGGTTTGGCTGGTTATTATCGTAGATTCATCTCAAACTTCTCACGCATTGCTGTACCACTCACGGCTTTAACTCACAAGGGAAAACCTTTCATATGGGGACCCAAGCAGGAAGAAGCCTTCTAAACTCTTAAACAGAAACTTTGTGATGCACCAATCCTCACTCTTCCTGAAGGTTGTGATGATTTTGTGGTCTATTGCGACGCGTCAGGGCAAGGATTAGGCTGCGTTCTAATGCAAAGAGGAAAAGTTATAGCTTATGCTTCGAGACAACTCAAGACGCATGAGAAGAACTACACCACTCATGACCTAGAACTTGGAGCCGTTGTGTTCGCTCTTAAGATATGGAGACATTATCTCTATGGTACTAAGTGTGAAATATACACTGACCACAAGAGTCTTCAACATATCTTCAATCAAAAGGAGTTAAACATGAGGCAACGAAGATGGGTCGAACTTCTAAATGATTACGACTGTGAAATTCGATACCACCCTGGCAAAGCAAATGTGGTGGCTGATGCACTTAGTCGAAAGGGTTATGCGAACTCCATTCGTCTTCTATGTTCGCAAATTATAACCGACATTAAAGATCAAATTCGAGAAGCCCAACATGTTTCAGTAACGGAAGATGATGTACGAAAGGAGATGTCCTGTGGAGCTGAACTTAAAATTGAAACTAAATCTGACGGTATTCTGTACTACCTAGATCGTGTCTGGATTCCTAACCACAACAATCTTCGTGAAACTCTTATGAAGGAAGCTCACAAAACGCGATACTCTATACACCCAAGAGCCGATAAGATGTATCAAGACCTACGATATACCTATTGGTGGCCTGGAATGAAAAAGGATATTGCTGTTTTTGTTTCCAAGTGCCTTACATGTTCCAAGGTGAAAGCTGAACACCAAAGACCCTCAGGACTTCTGGTCCAACCTGAAATACCTGTATGGAAGTGGGAAAATATAACCATGGATTTCATTACCGGGTTACCTCACACTTCTGGTGGGTATGACACTATATGGGTAATTATAGACCGACTTACAAAATCAGCTCACTTTATTCCTATCCGCGAAGATTTCAAGAACGAAAAGCTTACTCGTATTTATATCAGCGAAATCGTAAGCCGACATGGGGTATCGTTAAGCATTATTTCTGATCGTGATGGTCGTTTAACTTCACGAACATGGCAAGCAGTACAAGCCGCTATGGGTACGCGATTAGATCTCAGTACCGCCTATCATCCTCAAACTGATGGTCAATCTGAACGCACCATCCAAACTCTTGAAGATATGCTTCGCGCATGTGTTATAGACTTCAAGGGAAATTGGGACGCTCATCTACCATTAGTAGAATTTTCGTACAACAACAGCTATCATTCAAGTATCGGCATGGCACCTTTTGAAGCCTTATATGGTCGTAAGTGCCGATCTCCTGTATGTTGGCACGAAATTGGGGAAGCTCAAACCACTGGTCCAGAATTGATCCAAGAAACCACAGACAAGATCCATCAAATCCGAAACAATCTTCTAGCGGCTCAGAGTCGTCAAAAGAGTTATGCAGATAAACGACGGAAGCCTTTAGAGTTTAACATTGGTGATCATGTACTTCTAAAAGTATCACCGTGGAAGGGAGTAGTTCGTTTTGGTCAAAAAGGCAAGCTAGCACCACGCTACGTAGGACCTTTCAAGATACTTGAAAGAGTCGGACCTGTAGCATACAAGCTTGATCTACCAGAAGAACTCAACAGGATTCATCCCACATTCCACGTGTCGAACCTGAAGAAGTGCCTCGCTGATGAAAACCTCCACATTCCTCTGGAAGATATTCAGATTGATGAATCTATGCATTTTATTGAAAGACCAGTAGAAATCATGGACTTCGGGGAGAAATGTCTACGACGAAGTCACATTCCAATTGTTAGGGTACGCTGGGAGTCGAAACGGGGACCTGAGTTTACTTGGGAACGTGAAGACTCAATGCGCGAAAAATACCCGCATCTTTTTCCTACTACTTCTACTACTTAAATTTCGGGACGAAATTCCTAAAAGTAGGGGATACTGTAACATTTGTCAAAAACGGGTTTCCAAAACCCGCTCCGTTTTGTAATCGAATATCAAGTTATAAATGTCACGTTGTATATTTATGATTATTTTGATTTATAATGATACATAATTAATAAACAAACTAAACTATAAAAATTATATTTGATAAAAAGTTAAAACAAAATAAATAAAAATGAAATGTTGCTGCCGGGACTCGAACCCGGGTCAGCCAGAACTGAAATCCAAAGACTTAACACACACACACATCACCACTCCGCCACTTGTTGTTTTCTGTCAACTTAGGGAAACAAATAAATCTTATATACAAACCGAGTTTAAACCGGTTGCGCCAACTGAGAAACCGAAATCGGCAAATGACCGTCTAATCGTTTGATTAATCGCACATTCAGGTTTATAACCGATGCACCGACGATTTTTAATCAATTCAGATTGAATGAACATCAATTTTCATCATCATCGGTTTTTATAACCGAAAATAATCAAAGTCCAATTTACTTCAATCAAAACCCTTCTCGTGACTCAGAGACATCATACAACCCTTCCATTTCACTTTCGTCATACATTCAGTCCATCAGAACGCTTAAATCAACTCGCCGGAAATTTCTGCAAGATTCGCCGGAAAACCGTATTCATCATCAAAACGGTAATTCTTTCAATACCGTTGTAATCTAACAATTGTTAAGCTATTTCTAACTTAAACCTTTCAATTGAAATCGAATTCAGACACCGTTATCAGATAATTCCAGTTCGGCTGAAAATTTCTGGAAATCTTTATTTCCGTCTGTGAAACGGTAAGGACCTTCAATCACACTGTTAACGTTTATTTATCACTTCAATTACACGATTGGCTAATCAAAATGGTTAATTGTTGGTTCAGTTGAGGTGCACAAAAAGAGAGCCGACGCCTTTCCGGAAACTCTGTGATAAATCATTCCTACGGTATGTTTACTTCCAACACCGTCTCTGCTAATTCATTCTAGTCTTATGAATGCTTGATAATCGTAAACGCAAGAAACGGATTAGTAATTCAGTCGACTGTAATTTGAATGAAGAAGACGAAGTTAGTTAAGTTATAAGTTTATTTAAAATCAGTAATATGAACGGGTTAGACACACAGTCCAGCGGTGGACTGTGTGCAAAATATACACGCATGTCACGAGTTCGATCCCTGATAACACGCACTCCCTATGTAATAAAATGCCTTTTTGTTTAAAACTGAACCGGGTTAACTCCGTTAGTTGTTAAGTATAATAAAAACCGAGATAATAACCAGGTTAGACACACAGTCCAGCGGTGGACTGTGTGCAACACTAAGTCGCACGTCACGCGTTCGAAACCTGTTACTGGCACCGGGTTGTTGAATTAAAATGTTTTTGAAATTAAAAGAATTTTGGTTGAATCGAATTAGTATATAAATATAATTAAAAACAAGATTATTTCGGGTTAGACACGTAGCTCAGTTGGTAGAGCTGCGTGCACGCGTACGGGAGGTCTCGGGTTCGAGTCTCACCCAGCGCATTCATGCACACTGACCGAACCGGTCAACAAGTCAACAAGTCAACGGTCAACGCAAAATAAACAATTTTTTTTATATTTTTATTTATTTAATTTAAATTAAAAATCAATTAAAAATACTTAAAAATAACATTTTTAAAGATAGAAAATAGACTTAAAGTCACAAAAATATATCTAAAAATTCCATTAAAATCCTTAATAAAATCCACTCATTTGCTATATTTTTCCGTTATTATTTAGGTTAGTTATTTCTCGTTGTTCCGCTCATCCAATTCGTGCGCATCTCACCATCTCCAATCCAACGCACCCAATGTGAGTGAATCTTACAAATTCCCCGTTTTAATCACGTTTTGGGGTGTATCATGTGTCTTGCTATATATTATATTTACATCATTGTGCATACATCATATCATGAACATGTGTATTCAGTTTGTTTCAACTGTTGTGTGGTTATCGTTAGATGCAATTTATTATTTTCAGTACATGCAATTTCATAGGCCGCCGCTCCCCATTACATTATGAGCGTTGAGCATGTTCCCCATTACATTATGAGCGTGAACCTGGCGTGCCCACATACGATCGGCTCCGTTTGATTGAGCCTTGATCGCACAGACATTTTCATTTTCAGTACATGCAATATGATCGGCTCCGTTTGATTGAGCCTTGATCGCACAGTTTCATTCATGTTATTTATCGTATGATGTTGGTATGTTAATGTATGCTATCATGTGTTATTGTATGTTATAGTTGTGATTGCTATTGCTACTGCTTGGTTATTTACATTTGCTCATTTATGATTATGCACAATTTTTCATTGATAAACTAACAAGAAAATCAATAACAAATGTTTATCTAACAAGGTTCACTCGCCAACTTATGTTGACCCAAAAACCCCCATTTTTACATATGATACAGGTGAACCAGCAGCAGCCAGAAACACATAGGATTGGACTAGAAGAATAAAATGATTTAGAGTTTGGGATTGTTATGTTTGGTTTATTTTCTTTGTATTGTATGGACATGTTTGGATATTTGAAATGTAACTTTGACTTTAATAAATATGAAACATATTAGTAAATATCATGAGCTTTGGTGATAACCCAATTATGCCCCGACTCTTATTCCGCTGCGGGTCGGGGTGTGACATTTAGAACAATGTTTTTCTTGTGCTTACATGTTTCCTTGTGTTTGGATATTTGAATTTAAATTTCAACTTAATAAATATGAAACCTATTGTTAGTAAATGTCATGAGCTTTATGATAACCCAATTATGCCCCGACTTCTATTTCGCTGCGGGTCGAGGTGTGACAAGGACAACAAGGATGGTCATCAGTATGCTTAAACATAAAAGTAAACGACAAAAGTAATCGAAATCATCAAGTGAGGTGGTGGATCGAAGGTAGGATAGCCAAGGCCTCCAAGTGGTCACACTCTACCAACTCAAGTCTTATTTCGAGAACAAGCTTGGAAGGATACAACACTTGTGGGTAAAACCCTATTAAAACCAAACAAAGCTCTTACACTTGGGACCTTTAGACATGGTG
This sequence comes from Scalesia atractyloides, assembly GCA_947069175.1. NCBI lineage: Eukaryota > Viridiplantae > Streptophyta > Magnoliopsida > Asterales > Asteraceae > Scalesia > Scalesia atractyloides. The sequence continues at coordinate 19,176,211 of CAMTDV010000027.1, forward strand.
ATTTTCCAAGTTGGTCTTCCATGGAAGACTTATGGAGACATTACAAAAGGTGTTTCAAGTAATAAGAAGGAAGAAAGATCAAAAGGAGAGAGGTGAGTTAGAACTCACTTTTTGAAGCCATGATCTTTTAGTGAAGAAGAGCTCTTAGAGCCTTTTAGAGAGAAGAGAAGAGAAGATTGAGGTGTGAATTGAGAGGAGATGGAGTGGGGTATTTATAGGTAAAATTGGGAGGTAATAAATGCAAGAAACACAAAATTGGCCAATCCATGAGCTTGAAACCAACATTTCCGGATTATTCCCCTCTCGCGGGCCGTGAGAGGCTTCCAAGGGGTCGGTCGCGGGGAGCGCGGCAGATTATTCCAGAAGATTCTTTGGTTTTTATCACTTTTAGTCCTTGAACTTAGTTTAAGTTGCTATTTTTGCATTTTTAGGCATATAACATGTATGAATGCATGAATCTTTGCACGTATAACAAGTAGTTTGCATTAATTTAATGATTGAATGTATGTAAGGCAAGCATGTATCAAGTATTTTATTATAATTCAAGTCTCGGATTACAAGAATGGGAAAAAAGGAATACGAATACAAGTTTCCAAAAATATCTATACAAAAATCCCTTCTAATTAAGGATGGTATGAAAAGCGAGGCGTTACATTATGAGACTTGTCAGAGCTTGATTCTTACAAGTTTAGAGGTGCAAACACCCTCTAAACTTTCTGTTTTGATAAGGTTCCAAGCAACCTTCAAGTGTGTAACCATCCAAGACTACCATAGCTCATATGGTGAACCTTGCACGTGTCTAAATGTGTGAACTATGGAAGCTTGGGCTTTCCAACCTTGTTCCACTCCTCACTTGATGTTTCCATGCTCCTACCACTAAAACTCGTTCAACTTTCATTAGAGTGACAAAGCTACGACACGTCCCCAAACGTTTTCATGTTCGGGATGCACACACCTAGCTTGTTCGGGATACACGTAATGAACATAGGTTATATTATCTATGTACGAAACTTCTCATTACGATTCTAATGGTAAAATTCGACCCATGAAATCACATGACAATAATAGTGTCAAAATAAGTTTTTAGGACTAGATAATTATTTTTTTGTATACATACTTTTTATATACTTAGAAATTCTGAATCCACACACTCCACCAACTCCGAATACTCACACACCTTCGTTTCCCCCATGTAGGGTAACTTCGATGTTCATCCTCCAAACCTAACGACTCGTGGATTGCTAGGAACGCTTTGCAAAACCGTAAGTATACTCGACTCCCATTTTACTTTTACCACTTTTGGGCGCAATACGTATATGATATCAAAATCACGCAATAACATACTTTATGCTTAAAACACAAACAATCAATCATATATACATGTTGATACGTTATACTTGAATTCATATATGCTAGGCTATTCTTATTCTTTATACTTGTAATTAACTTTGTACAAGCATCCCTTAACATGTATAGTGCTATAAGATTAGTGCACCGCCCGTATTCTTGAGGTCATGTTAAGTAAACAAAATGGTCTATTCATGGTTATGATTAGATTACGTTAGTGGGAATATTTGGGTTGACATGTAGAGTTGCATGCTAGTATTGTATGTAATTTTAAGTTAACGATTATGTCATGTGGATTTGTTTAAACTTTTATATTATTCTAGAAATCAAACTTGTATGCTCGCCAATACTTTGTATTGAACTATACTTTAAGACGCATTGCAGGAAATTGATGATGATGATGATGAATGGAATCTAGTAGGATGACTAAAAACGCACCTTTTAATTTTGTACTTTGTTGTATTTTGCTTTTGTTCAACATGTTGTAATTTGTTTCCAAACGATGTACTTGAATTTAGCAATGAAATGAAAATTTGATTTTATTAAATATTGTCACAAATAGTGTTATGAAGTCTCTTGCAATCTATTTCGTGCCGCCCCAATGATTCCGCCATCGGTTGGGGTGTGACACTTACAACATTCAACCATGGCTCGGTTAACATTGTGGTACGGTTTTTTTTTGTGTATGTATATATATATATATATATAATTATTTAGTTAGTAGTCTATTGTTAGGTTAGTTAGGTCTAGTCATGCATGGGTTGGATTGAATCCATTAACCCTAAGGTTCACTAATACACAAATCATCACAAGAATTATTCGGATGGTCATGAAACACAAGGACGTAAATTTACAAGTAACTAAATTGCTAAGTAGCCAAATAAGGACAACCCGGACGTGTACATACCCAACATGGCAATTGTTGTAGACGAGGTGGGGTTGGCTTAATTTGATTCTTGGAAGCTACTTAGTTATGTATTCATCTAAATCACTTAAACAACCAAGTGACTTGACTAGACTAGTGCATTCCAAACATGGATAGTGTTTGGAGACTTGGTGTAGCCCTGTTCACTTTATGACCAGGAAGTTGTTTAGTGACTTAGGTTATTTGTTATAGAGGTGTTTGCACCTCAAACTTTCTGAGACGATACCTCAACTCAAGTCCCTCAACATGCAAATTAGTTGGAAACATGGTTTGGCTTATATTCATCAAAGAAAAGTATTGAAAAGTTGTAACAAGTTGAAAGTTTAACAAAACAGAAAACAAACCTCCAATCAAAGAGGTGTTACAAATGAGTTGAAGTAAGAATTCATGAAGAAAAGAAAGAAAAAGTGAGTTGAAAGTTGTAACACCCCGAAAACGGGTTTGATAATTAAACCAAATTAACTAATGATGAGCTGGTACCAGTACCGCGATGGTTAAAGTTAACCCATAAACAAAATAATTAGGAGCAAATTAACCTAGTTAGTAACATGTAAATAAGTAATAAAACAATGGGTTGTAGCTCTATTTAATCAAAACTGAACTTGAGGGACCAAAGCTGCCAAAAAGGGAACTTGTGTTTTTAAACACAAGAATTAAAATACAACACACACATAGAGTGTGTGTGTGTAGGTCGATCATCAGGAGAGTAAACAAGGGCCAAACCCTTGTTGATCTAATTCCATTAAATTGAAGGCTAATTCCTTCAAGAAATGCTTGCATGTTGATGAAATAGTGATCATCTAGCCTTAGTGATCATAAGGTATGTCTAAAAACCTAGATCGGTGAAAGTCATAACTTGAGGCAAGTAGAATACTTGCAATTAGATTGTTGGAGTATGATCCAATGATGAAATTGAGTATATATGTGTGCTTAATTTCCTTAGACATAATGGAATTATGAAATAATTGATGTAAGATTACTTGTAAGTGATTAACAAGTAGATTATGAGGTGGGTTTTGATTATATGATGAAGTTAATGATATACTTGTGTTTAGAATCATCATACATGATAGTAGTAGCAAGATATTTGAATAATCTATGAGTTTGAGTACATGTTCATACTTGCCATGGAACGGGTTTTGTATGATATGATGAAATAGATGTTATATTCATGTTAAATGATGTTTGAAATCATCATGTGTTTATGAATTTTTAAAGTATTTGGCTAAGTTTGATGTTTGGATAAATTCCATATTTATGATTCAGTTGGTTGTTTTATCGTGATAAAACAATCCCAAGTTCTTGTATGAGATTAATAGATTAGCATACAATGATTAAAATTTATGTTAAATTGATGTTAACAATGTATGAACTTAGTTGAGAAATTTAGTTAAAACGGTGGCCTAGAAATAACGCCTACCGGATAATTGATGAAATGTTGAAATGAGTTGTTGAACTTAATTGTGCATTTGCTTATGTTAATAGGCAGTTGACTTTTAAAAGTCAAACTGGTCTATGATAGGATCAAATGATAATTTTGATATGAAGTCTGTAAGGTGGGATAGTCGTAATAAATGATGACTAATCTAACCATCTTGCGAATGATAAATGGTAGTTTGACACTTGACAAGCTAGGTGGAAGCTTGGGGGAAAGCGGGTCAAACAGATCAAGTACGCAGGAAAAGCATAACCGAAGGCAAGGTAAGCAAGGCTTACATCTTGTAGGTAGAACACCTACATTTGTTAAGAACATGGTAATTTAGTGTTTGAAATATGATGTCCCAACGTTGAATGATACGGGTCGGAACAAGTGAAAATGGCGAGAAACAATATTTGATGGTAATAAGGGGTAAAACGGTAATTCGGTCATGTGATGACGAATAAACAAGGAGTTTCGAAAAAGTTACCTTATGGTGTAAATGGGTAAAAAGGGTAAAATGGTAATTTGGTTACGAGTTAACAGATAAGCAATAGTTTTTGAAAAAAGACACCCTATGGCGTAAGCCATGATGGGTCAAACGAATTAAGAATTGATTGTTAAGTATTATGTTCATAAGGTGTAAACCGAAACGGACTACATGGATGAGGTGGCAAATAAATACCATCTCACAATGATAAAATTGTTATTTAGGCAAAACGGGTCAAATGGTGATGATATCACCATTTGACAATAACGACTAATGGTCGCTTGTCGAGTTTTGTGCTCACGGGGAGAATATTGTATGGATTGCATTGCTTTTAATTAGAAATTAATATTGCAAGGTATTAAAATGGGTCAATGCTATGACCCGAGCCAGGTACGTGTAATGGTCAAACTCTCAATGAGGACTTAAGGTCCGATAAGAGTTAATCGAGTCATGGGTGGACGTTGGATTACCTATAGTGAGGTATATCTAATAATTTAAACTAGAGATATTATGTTCTTATGAACACACTGATTTAAATAGAATATGGGTTAAAAGTGTCCACTTGGTCAAAACAAGTTTTTGAATGTCCTTTGTAGTTAAGAGGACTAAAGTTGACCAAAATGCCCTCAAATGGTAAACCGGGCAAATGACCTTAAGAGTAGTTTAAATATGAGTTTTATAATTTGGATAAATCCTTCCGGTAGTATAAAGTGGAAGGCATAAGCCGTTTTTGGCTTAATGCTACATAATGGATTATTTTCATAAAAGTGTCAAACTCGAGAATAAGATAGGAGTTTAATGACTTTTCCTATCATAAACCACACAATTGAAGTTGTGATGATATTTAAATGAAGATCCTAAAGTAGGAATAGGAGTTATGAGGAGAAGCGGGTAAATTAAGCTTAAGAGCTTAAATTCTTAACGGGTAAATAAAAATGCGCATAGACCTAGTAACGGTTACGTAATTCTAAAAAATCATGAATCCGGGTTAAGGATTTTGAGTTAATAATGTAGAAAAATGTTTTACGATCAAATAGGAACAAGTTTCCTGTTAAACGGATGAGTATATAAGAAGATACGGAAGATTTCATATTAAAAGGGGAAGCTTGGGAACATCTGCAGCAACCCACCGTAAGATATGGTGGCTTGTCGTAGCTTATGATAGGCTACTGCTGTACAAAACAGAACATACAGACCGTAAGTTACGGCACAGAGCCGTAGCTTATGGCTGGTGATTGGCAAAAATATTGTTTTGCAACATTTTTTATATTCAGGACTATTTGTTATGTTATATACTTCTTATAACTAAAGTATTTCATGATTTATAAAATTTAGGTAATGTTTTTGAAACACCGGATAACGATCAAGCTCAACAAAGAACCGAACACGATCAAAGTTCAAGCTTCAGCATTATGTTTAGTCGTTTACGAAACTAAACAACGATAATATGTATAACGTTCTAATGTTATGAAGTTTTTGATAAACTCGAAAATTTGTACGGACGTGTAATTATATTTTTACATGCAAATAATGTTATAAAATTTCAATAAATTAAGCGAGGGTCTTACAAAAGCTCACTTTTGAACTTGTGTATAATATGTCCAAGCTTGATATTTCAGTAATTTGAGAGTATTTTTGGAGTGATTTAAGTGTGGGAAAAGTAAAATGAAGGTGTGGGAGGCTTGGTTGTATAGTGGTGGATTAGGGTTTGTGTTTTAATGAGGTTTACAGGTGACTAGGTAAGAAAGGAAACGAGAAAGGTGTAATCCGGATTGGCCTAAACAACATTCGGTGGATTATGCCACTCCGCGTCACGCGACAAAGGAGGCTTGAAGGAACGCGCAACGCGGCGCCCTAAATTCCAAACTAACTGATTTTTGTTCAACTTTGGCGCTTCTACTTGTTAAGTTATGTTATTTTATGAACTAAACGTTCATTTTAGCATGTTTTCAAGCATGGGAAGTGTATGTACGTATGTGATGAGTATTGTGTATGCATGATTGATAATTCAGATGTAAAATAAGTCTCGGTTTTGCATTTAAATACGTATTTGATGATTGATTGCATATAACATACGCATGATTTTTAATACAATTGTTATAAACATGAATTTCCATTATGATCCAAGTCGCGAATTTCAAGATTGAAAATGAAATACGAATACAATACGAATACAAATTTCTAAATATGGAAAGTACAAAAATACGGAACGTTACATGACATTTTTACCACTCCAACAAGTCTTCGGCCGATTTCGGGTTTCTACCACCCTGCCCCAGCCTATCTGCCACCTTACAAAGGTTTATGTGTTTCTATCTCGATAAGTTTTTGCCACTTATCTTTAAGCACCATATTACTCACCTATTAATCCCCGTAAAACTGAATATTTCTCCCATCACCAATCATACCTTTAATGAAACTTTGAAAACTTTTTCCATTTATAACCATATTGTTATCTATTTTAATAATATTGTTGCATCACCCCGCGATTGAGAAGTTATGCGGCTGTAACTATCATGTTCTCGAGTTCAAAGAAAATAAGAAGAAAAATAAGAATTTCATGTGTTAAAATTTTTTTCTTTCAAATTTCCCTAAGAATTTATAACAAAGGAAAAAGGCACAAAGTTTCTTTTAAAAACAACTCTAGAGTCTAGATCACGATTTTTTTTAATATCCTTCCAAATATTTTCACTAGTCCGGTGATAAAGTTAGGTCGGATATCCACTAGTCCGGTTTGGATGAACGAACTTCTTACAAGTTGATCAAATCCTCCCCCAGATCCTCTAGAATTGGATCAACTTCATACCAGATGGCTCTCTACAACCCTCCAACCCTCTTACCATCTTCATCTTCCCCTCTGCATTTCCAGTTTAACTTCAATCGTAACCTCATCCGACCAAGATTTGCGGCCATAAAAATGGTCAACAATTCAAACCCATAAACCGATAATAATCACAGCCTCCAAAAACCCACAAAATTCGTCACCTTTTTGGGGAAAGGTGGGTCTGGTAAAACCTTTTCCGCCGTTTTTGCAGCTCAGGTTCGGTTTCTTGGTTTATTACAATGTGACATCTGTGATTGTTGTAGATTTTGGGAAAAGGGTTTTCAATTTTGTTTGGTATTATTGGTGAAGATAAGATAGTAGTTGTATAAAGTTATAAAATTTAGTTCAATTGTGGTAGTTCTTGCATTTTAGTGAGTGAGGAGATTGTTTATGATTTTTGGATTAAGTTTATAATGTTTGGATGTAGAGCGGCAGCACGAAAAATTAACAGAGAATTAATGTTAAAGAAGTTGACCTTGAACATTATGGTTTTCGAAATTACAAATGGACTAATGATTATTGGAATTAAGACTATGTCAATTAAAAATTTACATGTTTTAAGCTAAAATTGAATTGATTGAAGATTGCTTAAATTGGGAAAAATTTAATGTTTTAAGACACTTAAAGAGTGTTTATGGTTGAGATTGAAAGTCGAATTGCGTCTTTAATGTCGATTGTTGTTAGTATACGTTAGCTATATGTTTAAATAGTATGTTGTTAGTTATGGCAGTGTGTAAATTTCATCAAGATTCTAAAAAGTTGAAAACTTGCAGCATTACGCAAGTGTTGGGCTCAAAACATGTTTGGTCACCACATTCACAAGATCCCACCGCGGATTATATACTTGATTGTATGATCGGAACAACTCCTGTTACTTGCAATGATAATCTCTCGGCCGTTAGATTGGAAACTACAAAAGTAAGTTCTGTTTGCTGTTCTTTCGGGCCTGCAGCTTTTGATCATTGTCCATTGATAAAGTACGTTTGATGATGTTAGATGATTCTCGAGCCGCTTAGTAGAATGAAACAAGCCGATGCACGTCTCAATCTGACACAAGGAGTCCTTGAAGGGGTGGGTATGTGACCATTATTAATATCTTCATAGGTCATATAAAAGCTTCGTTTTTTGTACCTTTTTAACATATAAACTGACAATGAAAAGATTTTCGATCATTTTCTCAAATTTAAATGCAAAAAAGAAGAATTGAACATCATGGTTGGCATCTTTTTGTAGACAGATGCTCGTTCTTGGTTTGTTTGTTACAAAAAGTCAAATATGATGTTTTGAAAGTTAATTACCCTTTTTACGATTAGGAGTAAAATGCCATTTCGTCCCTGAGGTTTGGCCAGTTTGCGACTTTCATCTAAAAGTTTGTTTTTCCACATCTGGATCCAAAAGGTTTGAAATCTTTCCGTTTTCATCCGGCTCGTTAACTCCATCCACTTTTCTCCGATAAGTCAGGGGTATTTCCGTCCTTTTTGTTAAGTTAAAGGGCAATTCAGTATTTTTTAGGGGTATTCGATCTTTTTACATAAAGTGAATAATACCGAATTGGCCTTTAAATTAACAAAAAAGATAAAAATGCCTCCGACTTATGGAGAAAAATGAACGGAGTTAACGAGCCAGATGAAAACAACAAGATTTCAAGCCTTTTGGATCCAGATGCGGAAAAACAAACCTTTGGAAGAAAGTTGCAAAACTGGCCAAACCTCAGAGACGAAAATGGCATTTTACTCTAATATAAATGGCATTTCATGCGCTATTTTTGAGTAGGTGGTGGGAGAAGAGCTCGGCGTGCTTCCTGGAATGGATACGATATTTTCGGCTTTGGAACTTGAAAAACTTGTTGGGTTTTTAAGGAAAAAAACCACAAAGAGTAACCCAAAATACAACTTTGATGTAATTGTTTATGATGGTTTCAGCACCGAAGAAACCATAAGGTTGATAGGTGCAACCGGGAAATCAAGTTTTCACATCTCTCTCTTTTTCTAATACGTGTATATACATACACATGTGCGTGCACAAGCATCTATACATATAATGATGATATGTAATCATATTTCTGTATCAGATTGTATTTGAAATACTTGCGGTTGTTGGCTGAAAAGACCGATTTTGGACGGTTAGCGGGGCCCGTCACTATTGAGACTTGCGGATGAGTCCTTAAATGCAGGAACTATTAGCTCTGGTTATAATGGGCAACTTAGTGGAGAAATATGGGACAAGTTAGAGCAAACATTAGAGGTACAACATTCTTATATTTTGATTGGCATTTCCTGAATGAATCGGCACTTCTTGACTTATAACGGTCTTAAGGGTGTAAACGAGCCGGGCCGAACCCGAGCTCGTCTAGGCTCGAGCTCGGCTTGTTTAACTTATGAGAGCTCGAGCTTGCTCGTTTTGAGCTTCATTTCTATAGCTCGAGCTCAACTCGTGAGTGGTTTTTCAAGCTCGACCTCGACACGGGCTCAGCTCGTTTATTATTTGTTGATTAATTTATATGTCTATTTTAATTTTATAACTTTTATATATAAGATAATATGATTTATTTAGTTATTTTTTATCTTAAATTTATATATCATAATAATTGTTATAAATATATATATTTTGTCTATTAAATAAAAATTATATAAATAACAGGTTCTTTAGGCTTGCGAGCCAGCTCAAACTCGATAAGTGAAGCTCAGGCCTATTTATTAAACAAGCTTATTTTAGGCTCGAGCTTGACACGTTTACACCTATAATTACGGAAAGACATTGAACCACAACTGAGTTTCCCAAAATATCCCTGTTAGATGTCGTGTCAATCGTAAATTGTTCAAATTAGTAAACTTTGTTAATTTGTGATGCAGAACGGGTCATCTTTCATTACAAATCCAGAGTTATTCGGGTGCTACCTCGTGATGAATTTAAACGATCCATTATCCTTAAACTTAGCATTACGTTACTGGGGTTGTGCTGTACAAGCCGGCGCACTCGTTTCTGGTGCATTCGGCATAGCACATTCAAGTTATGACCAAAAACATCTAGAAACCGCCAAAATTACATTTTCACCCTTGCCGTTCGCACCTTTTACTCCAATCTCATTTAGCTCCCCTTTGAATTGGGGAGATATAATACACAATGGTCATTTTAAGGACGCACAAGATCTTCTTACTGCATCAAAAAGCGGTTCAAGCGAGTATATGCAGTCTGTGACGTTTGATCCCGTTAACAAATCCATAACCCTTCTCATGCCCGGTTTCGACAAGACCGAAATCAAGTTATATCAAGTAAGTCGACATAAAACTTGTTTGACTTTTCATCTCAGATCATTGTGTTGACCTTGAAAGTCAACGTTTGTTTGTTTGACTCTTTGACTATTATCGAATCTTGCAGTATAAGGGAGGATCGGAGTTATTGATTGAAGCTGGGGATCAACGACGGGTTGTTTTTTTACCGTCTCAGATTCAAGGGAAGGTTGCGGGTGCCAAATTTATAGACAGAAAGCTTATAATCACAATGCGTAGCTAACAGCCGTTCTTGCATGTGAGTCTTTGATAAAAACTTTGAATTCATGTTACTTATATACATTTGATAGAGTTTCTTGGAAATTATGAACAAACACGATACAAAGAGGCATATATTTATAAACAACATAATATTTGTGGTTAAATCGTTATATTATCAACAAAAACATTTATAAAGTGTTTGTTCTGTTTCATTTGGTTTGGTTGGGTTTTATGGATCGGTTCCACGTCTGCTATCCACTTTTAGGGATACATCATTTGGTTGAAGGATTTGATGGTAATTGCTTGATTTTGGTGCTTCTTAAAGGATTAGGTCTTATGTTTGAATCACTAGATGTAGAGGTGGTAATTCTGACCCGTTCATGTTTTAATCGCTAGACGTAGGGATGGAGATTGTAATTTTAAGCCGTTTATGTTGGAAAATGAGTTGGTAGTTTTGACCCATTTATGCTTGAATCACTAGACATAGAGATGGATTTTTTTTATGTTTTAATAACTAGACGTAGAGACGGTAATTTTGATCCATTTATGTTTGATCACTAGACGTAGAGATGGTAATTTTGACCCATTTATGTTTAAATCACTAGACATAGAATGGTAATTTTGACCCATTTATGTTTGATCACTAGACGTAGATATGGTAATTTTGACCCATTTATGTTTGAATCACTAGACGTAGATGATAATTTTGACCCATTTGTTGGAACATATAGTATTATAGTATTTAGGGTTTATTAGTATCAGGCCCACGGACCCTGTTTATTTCTATATGTTGTAATCACTATTGAATGAAATGAATGAAGTCAATATTTCACCATCTTACGATTCTGACCCATTATGTTGGAATCACCAGACATAGATTTAGGTCGTTTTTGAGTCCATATGATTTCCTTGTTCGTTTTTAGGGTGTTTTTCCACGTCATCACCATAGTTTAAATTTTTTTTTGAATAATCAGTTTATTTATTGTAATCAAACGCTAAGTTATTAATATGGAATAACTAACTTTAACAAATTTTATTATAATAAACTGTTTATTTATTTGCATTTTAATAAGTTTAAAAATATGTAAATATTTATATACTATTAATAGTTTATTCTATAAATAAGTTTATAAAATTAAACTCAAAAATAAAAGAACAAAAATAAAAATTAAAGAAAAGGCTTTATTGGTTGGAGTCACATAGCCATCTTAGAGAATCTCTCGCAGACTACGGACCTCCACCTCAGCAAATTCCACCAAAATTTTTGGCGAACCCAAAAACCTCCCACGGTACAGACACCCCCCCCCCCCCCCCCGGACTGTCCGTTAATGAGTTATCCTCTAGGAACATGCGACGTTTTGAAGCTTCGATGCCACCTTAGGTAGGTGACAGACATGTCTGAGACGATGCTGGTGCTCTCATTGGTTGAAAACATTTAACATCCCCACTTTGTCTTCTTCCTCCCCGCTACAAATGAACTCAACGACCCCGCCTGAGATGCAAGAGAAACCAAGCCTCGGTCTATCTGTACTAGCAGTCAACTAAACATTAAAGTGAGCACAGTATTCGACAAAACACACACAAAATGTTAAGTTGTCATACATGTGAATTAAATTTCCGTGTGTTACAACTTACAACAGTATTCACTCATGAATTACAACATATTACAACCAAACAAGGAATTAAACCACAAATAATGAGTATGTTTCAACACAAGATAAACTTAATACATATATAGCATCGTTGATGATTGGATGAGACATGCACCACACTTCTTTATTTGCATCCATTATTGTCACATTCAGCTTGCAAATCAAACCGATCCGATCTATTTGCAAGTAGCAACCAAGACTCGTCGCGGAGGTAACGATGGCCTTCTTCCATGGAGTGTAGCGTAATTATCGAGGAACAACACGTCTCCTTTCTCCCACTTAAACTGGATGCTTTCTTCCTCGATGATTTCCTCGCATCTCTTCACGATGTCCTTCGGTATCTCCGTCCCATCAGCCATCATCGCGGAGCTAAGTTCCTTTCCATGCATCCCGACCAACGTGTTGAACCACATTCGTCTCCCTTTCCTTCCCTCGAACACCTTTGTTAGTGGCCTCGGACCCAAAATCGTCTTTATACTACCGTTTTCTAGCCATTCCACATCCATCCCTAGTGCCCTTGCCCTGTTAGGTTCGAGTCTAAATTAGTAACAACGGTTGCGTTGATATAATCATGAAACCATAACTATATAACAAATGATTGTCATTAGTTAGCTTTACGGTTATCATTTTCGTAGTAATCTCTCTATAGACGACCTGATCTTCAGTTATTAAGTACACAAAATATTATTCATCTATACAGTTTTTCAGTTCTTTTGAATTCTTTTAATGTAATTAATATACCTTCTCTCAGCTTCTTGTTGGTCATTTGTTGCAAAAGCATCTTGCCAACCTCGACCTCTCATGGAGGTCGTGTTATCGCTGCTAAGAGCAATGAACGTGTATTTCAGCCCCTTCGCCTCCACTTCCTGGACGAATTCCGGGAATTCCTCCATCATTCGTTCGGTGACCTTAAAGCTCGGTACAAATGGCGTCTCTCTCCGCCCTCCGGGGGTGGAACTTCACAAAATAGTATCACCTTTTTCGGAAACTCGTTTATCTGTTCACAAAATGTTATAAATATTATCAACAAGACATACATAAACCTCACTTTGGAAACTTAATATATACCAATATTTTGAACTTCAAATGAGATCCATAAACATTGCATTTTTTTTAAATATGTTTTATAAATACTTAGATCAGAAAATAAATAAAAAATAATAGTTTTCAGTTCCGCAAGTTCTCGCAATATACATATATGGGTTTGACATACCAGAACCATCTCATGATGATAATAAATGAACTCCGAAAGAGGTCCTTCATTCGCGGTCCAAATCCTCTTGTGGATATGCGTTCGAGGGGCGGGACCAACATACCGAATATCCTCCCAACCAAACGTCTCGATGATGTCATTGAACTCAACTGCATTCTTGACATCAAACCCTCGAAGCAAAACCGCACTATTCTTTGTCACCATATCATCAAACCACTCTTTGTTGTTCCCAAGAGCCTCGAGTAACGATTCGATCCCATTCTTGCTTGCCTCCGGCGGCGTGAGCACCAATGGCAAGGTCTGTCCGTCCACCAACTTCTCGCCTTCGCATTTCCCGACCTTAAATTCCTTGCAGTTGTACTCCATTTTTGTCTATCTGATCCTGTTCTTGATGGTTAATTATGGGAATTTAAGGAGTATATATAGCCACAATCATATATTAGTGGTTCCAAAAACTGGTTTGGTACTTTTAGCCCACCCATTCATAATGATGATCATATCAAAGATGCATAATTGTCTCAAGTATAAAGACAATTAAGGTTTAATTTCTACCATTTGTTTTTATGCTCATAAAGGCCCAAAGATTCGTTTCTTTGTTAGAGAAAAATACTACAAAGGAAAAATACAAAAAAATATACATTTTTTAGTTTAAGATCTAACATTTTGTCCACATATATTGTATTTAGATGGTTTATATGGGCATATATAGAGGGCCTTATGTAAGACATTTGTAAGCTAGATAATATAAGAATTTTATTGACAAAAAATACAGGGTTTAGGGCTTAATCGTGTTTGATTCGGACCTATTTAGAGTTATGTTTTTACAAATTTTTTATTGAAAAAGTCTCAAAATTGCCTTGTTTTTATTTGTTATATCATCGGTTTGAGATCTTTGTAATTTTATGCCTTGTTTTTATTTGTTATATCAACGGTTTGAGATCTTTGTAATTTCATAATTAAGCGTTGTTCATAAATTGAACAAAATCGACCAGTTTGAGATATATACAAGCTGGTTTTAACAGTTTGATGGTTTATGATTTAGAACTTGAAATTGGTCGTTTAACATTTATTATTATTATTATTATTATTATTATTATTATTATTATTATTATTATTATTATTATTATTATTATTATTATTAGAAATATAAAGTTACGTATATATAATCTACTAGTCATTTACCCGCGCGATGCGGCGGGAGTGGCGATTTGAATAGGATACTCGTTTACCGTTAGTTTATCAGTCGTCTCGTGATATATTGTATAGTACTTAAGTTAGTTTTCTTATTCGTGACATGTTGACACTTGTTTTTCTGTTAGTTTATCAATTCTTTGGTGATATACTTTTCCTAATCTTTTTAGTTGTAACTTCGGCGTGATCGATATACAAGAAGAGTACAAAACAAGGAAGTACATGTTTTAAAAACAAACAGTTAATAAAATAAAACGCATTAGGGTATTTTTATGATCGTCACATAAAAGAATAATAAATTGTTGGTACCTTTCATTTCTCCTTCGGTGTTGTCATTGTTGCGAACCTCGTCGATCGATACTCCATGACGTGGTATGTTAGCATGCCAACCCGACTCACCATTAGGAAAAAGTAGAGGATATGACAATGGATCATAACAACTGAAGTACGACTGAATGGTTTGGCTATATTCAGACCTACTGTAAATAACAGTACTTCGTTTATACGAAGTGATATTGTCATTACCTTCAACCCAAATACCAACAACCTATATAATTGTCAACTATAAGTAAGTAAAATAAGCAATACTATTAAATAATTGTAATTAGTATCATCTCTGGTGTTAGACAAACACTATTAATAACATCATATGTTAGACAAACACTGATGATGTTGCTAACCTCTGATGGAGTAATAACATCAGATGTTAGACAAACACTAATGATGTTGCTAACCTTTAATGGAGTAATGACATCAGATATTAGGCAAACATTGTTGGTGGTAGACAACCACTGCTGAGTATAACATTAGTGGTTAGTGAGTTTGTGGTTGAATCAGTGGTTTTGCTATACAACTACTGTTGGTGTGTTAGCAGTGGTTTGTCATCAGTGGTTTGCATCAGTGGCTTCTGATCAATGGTAGTTTGTGATCAATTGTTTATATTTCACGTTGTTTTTATAACATTTTATATACCTCTGATGTCGTTGGTCGGTTGTACACCCTTTGGTCAAGTTCAACCGAAGTATTCAAAGTGACTATGTAGTTGTCCAGAGGTCCTAGTTCCGCAAGTCTTCGAAATGTATCGACATATGGGTCTTTAGAAAGAACGCGTGTCAAAATCTGAGTAATACGTCGATCAAGATTTGGCCATTGGAGTCTGAGATCTAACTCAGCATCAGGATCATAAAAATACAACTGTAGGTACCTAGGGGTTCCATCCCCCTGCTGGAGACCAGCAGTGGTTCTGAACAGAGGAGTGATCAGAGGAGATTTTACACCATCAGAGGATAGATTATCAGTGGATTGGGAAAACAGTGGTTTCACCAACAGTGGAAGTAGGAACAGAGGATACACTTTCAGCAACGGATAGATTTTCATGGAGTAATAACATCAGTTTTTAGGCAAACACTATTAGTGGTAGACAACCACTGTTGGACAACCACTGCTGAGTATAACATCAATGATTAGTGAGTTAGTAGTTGAATAAGTGGTTTTGCTATACAATTACTTTTGGTGTGTTAGCAGTGGTTTGTCATCAGTGGTTTCTGATCAGTGGATAGGATTACAAGGACTGATACTTATTTTCTTATATTTCAGGGGGCATTTATGTCAAGTTTGCATTTATGTCGGTGGATAGAATTACAAGGACTAATACTTATTGTCTTAAGTAATGAAGGTTGTTAAAGACAGGTGTAAGAAAAGTTGACTATATTGACAATCGTTCAAACGACAGGTGTAAGAAAAGTTGACTATATTGAGAATGGTTCAAATGAAGTTAGATTCTAACTACGGATTATTATTTATATATTATTAGGATCTGAGTTTGAAACTGTTTATGAAAGTTTTAAAAATGGTAAATGAAAGAAGATAAATCAGATGAACTTGCATCATTGGTTTGCATCAGTGGTTAGTGACTATAACATCGGTGGTTAGTGAGTCAGTGGTTTGCATCAGTGGGCATTTATGTCAAGTTTACTTTAATTCATAACAGTTGAGAGATTGTTTTCATTGTCATGCTTTCGTAATTATGATTACTTGCATATGACTCACAATCTCCCCCTCAGCCTAAGATCACGGATTTGTTCGTACAGAATGTAAGGAAGATAGCTTAGATTGATAATCGATGAAAGTGATCAAATAGAACAGTACAGACAGTGTTCTATTTATATTACAATCCTAACACTGAACATCTTATTATGATGTCAGCATGAAAGTGACACTTACCAAAAATAACAAACTAATAACATCTGCTAAGCTAACCACTACTATACACTAAACATTACAAGGACTGATAGAAAACACTAATGATACATCCTCTATTGGTCTTCAGCAGAACTTTGCCTTGACAGACCTTTAGCTTTGATCTTCAGCAGAGCTTTGTCTTAGCAGACCTTTTACCTTTAGCCTTTAGCAGAGCTTTGCCTTGGCAGACCTTCAGCTTTAGACTTCAGCAGAGCTTTGTCTTCAACAGAGTTTAGCTATGGCAGACCTTGGACATTTAGTCTTCAGCAGACCTTGACTTGGGCAGATGTTACATTATTGTTTGGATCAAAGGTTGTAGTATATTTTGGCTTTCTATTTCTGTTCTTTAGTAACATATATTTTATATCCAACACATATTTTTACTAAATTTAGTGTCGTTTGACAAATTACATATATAAATTTTCTTTGCCTTATAAGGGGAAGATGAGTGCTTCTCTCCATAGGGCTTACAAAACGCAGGTTATGTGCAGCAGTCTGCCATATTTAACATATAAAGTTTTTTTATATGTTAAATAAGGTGGGCTGCCGCCAATAACCCGTGTTTTGTAAGCACTAGGAGAGAACCACCTATCTTCCCCCTAAAAAGCAAAGAAAACAGATCACGCAATTTAAACCTTCTTTCAATTTCTCTTCATCATAATTAGACGTGCTAGACTCAGTTGTTGATCTAATCTGACAAACAATAACGACTAATATTATTGGTATTTCTTGAGATATAGTTTACGAAATCATTTTAGTGGAAGTGCACCTATCGCTTACCGTATAAACTTGTTGCGGCTGCGCTGGCTGCGGCGTTTCATCTACCTGTAAACAAAGAGGGGTCAAGATTTTTGAATGGTTCAAGATTTAGGTTTTGTTTTACCATAAAGTTCATAGTTCTAACTTGAATTAAGAAATGGTTTTATTTAGCTTACCATAATTTGCACCATTCAACTTCTAGACGAGTGACCCGATCTTCAGATGAGCTATAAAGCATTATATTAAGAAGATTTAAAATTTTGTGTACAAATTGAAAAATAAACATAAGCGATATAATTACCGTATGAGAGAGGAAATGTTGGTACTCACCAACATCTGGATCTTGAATAGATGAAGAAACAGAGAGAATGAGATGAAAAATGAGAGATCTGAACCTAAGATGAGATGAAATGAACATGGGAGAGGGTCAGTGAAGATCTCAAATCGTTTGGATCTAGAGAGAATGAGATAAAAATGAGAGATCTGAACCTGAGATGAGATGAAAATGAGAGATCTGAACCTGAGATGAGATGAAAATGAGAGAGGGTCAGTGAAGATCTCAAATCGTTACGATCTATCGATTTATGTTCGTAAATCGTGAGAGAGAGAAAAGGGCTAGAGGTTTTGAAAATGTGAGATCTGAAGAATGAATTTAGAAAACCCTAGATGTATATTCGTGGCAGGGGTGTATGGGGAATTGGGATGAGTGGGTATTGAAAAATTGAATACAAAATTTGGCCGCTCAAACATATTGTGCCTAAAGATGTTGTACTTCATGCATTAAAGGAGTTTTAAGGGAAGTGGCATATTACCTTAAGTTACCCTTTGGATATGCTTATGTAAGTCCCGATAACGGATCTAACAGGTATCACAAACCTAATCAGTAGTGGAAATAATGATTAGGAAGAAGAACAATCTCTTGAATTAAGAACAACTTGCATACACTAGAAAAGTGTCTGATACAAGTTTTGCAAATACAACTCTCTAACCCTTTAACCTTGACCTAAGACATGTATTTATACTACTCACTAAGCCCAACATTTACAACCCTAGGCCTACAAGGCACTAGGAAGCCCAAAAACCTCTCTAAAGCCCAAAAGTAGCTCTAATGTGTAAACCTTTGTTAATATAAACCCAACAATCTCCCCCTAGGTTTACAACGTTAGGCCTACTAGTCTTTCGGTTGCGCATCCACTCCTAGCCTTCCAGCCATAATACCCGCCACAGCGGCTGTCCAATCCTTTGCACACACTTCATATAACTCTGCAGTTCAGATCTGATGAGAAGCAAGAACCTGCAGGTCTTCATCGTGAAAGCTTACTAAGTCTACCACATCATTCACCCTAAACGCCTTTTCCTTCATTACAATCGCGACGCTACCAACCTTGGGATCATACAAGCAGAAGTTAAAGTTCTTTAGAATCCGTCGTGGAAAGGTTAGAGCAACTGGTATAGCTGTTGGTGCATATTTTATGACAACAGCTTAATAGTTTAATTGTTTAGTCTTTGGATATTTTTTATTGGTCTTAGCATTTGTGTTTAGCTTGTTTAGAGTTGTAATGGGCTTGGAGAATGGCCTAGCCCAGTAGAAAGCCTAGTATGCAGACATGTAGTATATATACATGCTATGCATTAGGGTTTTAGGTTAAACGGTAGAGACAAGTTGAGATAGAAAGGTTTGTGAGAAATCTACAGAGAGTGGCTGAGAGATTTCTTGAAAGTCTTGAATTGATTGTAAACATTCTTGTTGGATAATCAATAGAAGACTTGTTGGATAATCAATAGAAGACTGTTTAAAGGAATTCGTGTTCGGGTTCTTGTGTTTCTGTGAAATCTGATCTAGGGGATTCCGCACTCTAGATTGGATAGACGATTCTGTCAAGATCCATAAGGACTAGGGGACCTACAATATGAGTGAGGGTGTTAATAACTGCCCAAAGTTGATTAATGCTATACACAATATCTAGACTGGAAGTAGAAGTTTGAGGCATTTGTTCAATGTGAAGATTCTAAGATGTGGAGATGTATGATTGATGGGTATATTGCTCCCATACGGCGAGTTAATGGGAGAATTATGGTACTCTCATATGAGAAGATGGAAGATTCTAAGAAACACATATATGATGCTGAGAAGAAGGCTTTCACAGCGATAAAGATGTCCCTGTCGTTTGATATGAAAAACATTTGTAATAGGTATGGATCGTCTAGAGAGCTGTGGGAAGCATTAGAAAAACGTTATCAGAGTACTTCAAGACAAAGTACATGTGTGAGTGAGATTGCAGTTGTGAAGATTGGTGAAGAAGCTGCTAAGATAGAAGAAAAGGAGGAAGCTGATGAGAGAATGGATCTCAAGGAAGCAAAAGCTGCTGTGTGCATGGATGATACAGATGAGCTTACAGCGGAGGTACATGTACAATTTCAATCTGTAAGTCATACTTGTCATAATTGCACTGAACTACAGGGTACAGTTGACAAATTATCGGAGCAAACAAGATTCTGTTAGTTGAATTAGAAAAACTGAAAGAGTCAAATGTTCTTTTGAGTAAAAGAGAGTCAATTTTTTTAAATACACTCAATTCAAATGAACAAGAAATCATCAGTTTGACTAGCAAAGTCAATGAACTTTTACAGATCATTGATTTGGCTCGTGAAATTGTGAAAGATAAGACTAACGAGCTTTCTGAAAAGTGCATAGAATTGGCTGGTGCACAGGCCAAAATTGTTGAACTTCATGAAAAGTTCGACAAATTTGGAAAATCCTCGTTAGTCAGTACTCAAATTCAGAAAGGTTTGAAGAGGAGTAGTGATAAAACAGGAGTGGGGTTTAGTAAAGCTTCATCTCTTCTGAGGATCAGGATTATTCCTTTTTACAAATGAAAAGGAGCTAACAGATTTTATGCCTACTACACCAGCTGTAGTGGATCCGATAACAGTTGACATACGTGATAGTCCAGGATCTTTGAAAGAATATGTTAGGTATAATAGTACACCTCATAAAGTGGATGAGGATACTAAAGACAAAACAGTCAAATCATTTAAAAAGGGATCAAACAGAAAGAAAACTTTTAAGAAGAGATCCTGTTTTAAATGTCACAACAAAGAGCATGTGCCTTGTTGTTGTCCTTTTAAAAAGGATAAGAAATCAGAGGCTGAAGTTGAGGTTAAGGATGGAAATCAGGTTGGTTCAAATAAAAATGTTAAATCAAGTTTTCAGACAAATCAACCAAGATTTCAACCTAAACCTTCAACATCAAGAAGATTTGATAGTCCAAGAAAATTTTCTCCTAAATCAAGTCACGTTAATGGTCAATCAAATTGTTTTACAAGGACAAATTTTGGATATCAAAATCGATACCAGACTGCTGGTGATCAAAATGTTCAAAGAAGAAACGAATATAGGGGTTTTAGTAACTCGAGTGTTCAAACCAATCCAAAATTTTTCCAAAGATCAGATTATAATAATGGGAGAAGAAGGTCTCGAGATAATAATTTTCAAAGGTCGGAAAATCCAAGAGTTTATTGGAATTCTTGTGATCAAAGGTCTCGTGAAAATTATAAAGCTTGTTCAACAACTTGGAAGACATCCAAGACATCAGTAGGGTGTGATGGATATTGGATTGATGTTCCAGTGGTTGATGAATCAGGACGCCCCAAGACCTTTAAGGCTTGGGTCCCCCAGTCTAACTAAGTTTTGTTGAGTGTGTGCAGGATGACCAAGAAGGACTGTTGATGTGTTCAACAGTGGTTATTCCTGTAAATTATCTGAGGTGAATAGTAGGTTACACATGGTAACGAATTATTTACTTCTGTGATAGAAAATGTTTACTAACAGTGAAAAATCATTTGTCAGGTTAAAGTGGGAGTCTGTTTGTGTTTAAATTTCTGTTTTTAAAACTTTACTCCATAAAAACAAAATTTTAGGGGGAGAAATTTCCCTAAGCCAAAAAGAGTGTTAGTTAGTGCGTGAGTTTAGGGGGAGTAAGTTGACAAGTTTAAATTTTTCCATAAAAATAGTTTGTAAATAATTTACTGCTTTTCAAAAAAATCAAAAACATAAAAAAAATAAAATAAAATATAGAAAATAAAAAATGAGTTTTCACTGTGTAAAAAAGAAGAAATGATAGTATATCAGCAAGTTAGACTGTCACACTGATATTAAAAGAAAATTGCTTAAGTGTGATAGCAGCTTCATCATATGATGTACCAGTAGGCAAAGGGCATGAAATAATCAACTTACCTTTGTGATACTTATAAGAAACTGTGTATGAGTGGGTAACATATCAGTGGCATATGGTTTTATAACCTTAAATCTTGCGTTGATAGATTGCCAAAATCTGAGGTTTTAGGTCTTTATATCGTTTTTTCATCTGGGGTATCAAGGTTGTCCTTCTGCTGCATCCAGATATATGCTGACCTAGGCACAACCAGGATATCTTAAAAGAGCTAAAATGCCAAATCCCAAATCTTGAAGAAGTTCTCCTAGAGTGTCATCCAAAAGTGCAAATTGCATTAATCGTACCAAAATTTGGTATTTGTCCTAACCCTTGTTGGATATTGGTCTCTTTGCTGTACGGAAGTACTGACCTGATCACCAATTATCTAACGTTGAAAATTCAAAAGGATGAATTTCGGTATACTCACCTACTACGATGAATTTTTGTGCATACCTTGATCGCGAGGGTATGTACTTAAGTGGGACACACTAGTATATCAGTATAAATTAACTAAACAGATCACGAGGTAATGGTACTTGAAATGTTCATGTATTTTGTTTAAGTGGATAAACAATACTGGTAATCGTCTTGGACTGCTATCATGAATATTGCATATAGAAATATAAAAGAGTGTGAACACAGTTTGATGTTGCTGATATGATCTTCTTAACGGTGCTACCCACAAAAATAGAGTGTTTATTTTCTTGTTAGTTATTTGTTTTCAGAAAATATAAAAATGCAAAAAGATTTGTTTTTTAAAGTCTCCCACTTTTGATATGATAAGTTGTTTATTTATGCATGATAAGATAAAATGTTGGTTTATCTTTAATGTTGAAAAGAACTAATGGTTTTTCGAGTTACTTGCTTGTGTTTCTAAACAGATTGATGCAGTTATCAAAATGAAGTGCAGAATACAAGTAAAGTACATTTTAAGAATGGAGTGCAGAATGTGTGAAGATGCATGGTAGGATCCTTCTACTACATTGCAAAGGGAGATATAGAGGAATTTAGAGATATGAGCTTAAACAGAGAATGCTAGTTCGCTAATCTACAGCGAATGAAAGTCTTAGAGATTGGAAGCATCAACTTAGGAGGAGTCTGTTGTTGTCAGAATCCACATGTAGCTGAAGTTATCCAAAGACCAAAAGATCACAAGATGTTTGAAGACAAAGTTACACTATGAAGCTATTGTCAAGGGGGAGTCTGTTGGTGCATATTCTGTGACAACAGCTTAATAGTTTAATTGTTAGTCTTTGGATATTTTTTATTGGGCTTAGCATTTGTGTTTAGCTTGTTTAGAGTGGTAATGGGCTTGGAGAATGGCCTAGCCTAGTAGAAAGCCTAGTATGCAGACATGTAGTATATATACATGTTATGCATTAGGGTTTTAGGTTAGACGGTAGAGACAAGTTGAGACAGAAAGGTTTGTGAGAAATCTAGAGAGAGTGGCTGAGAGATTTCTAGAGAGTCTTGTATTGATTGTAAACATTCTTGTTGGATAATCAATAGAAGACTGTTTAAAGGAATTCGTGTTCGGGTTCTTGTGTTTTCTGTGAAATCTGATCTAGGGATTCCGCACTCTAGATTGGATAGACGATTCTGTCAAGATCCATAAGGACTAGGGGACCAACAATAACCAATTCCTTATCCGTTGGCGGCCACATCACTAACTTGAACCTTCCCTCTGTTCGCGCATCACGGACTCTCTTTGCGGCTCGCAAGTATGGTTCAGCGGTCTTCATCGTTTTGAACCCGTTTTTCACCTCATGTTCCAGTTTCTTGAAGAATCTCCAGCATGGGCCACGCTCAGTTGTATCATCATCAGAATACGGAGCTCGCAATAAATCAGTAAGAGCTACTTTCGTCCATGTCTCGAACTGAGATTCCTTAGAATAATCTCTCGAGTCCCATCCTGGCGAACAATGATCCACATTTTCTTAACGTGATCATACATCCAGCTTAACACCTTCAATTTATTCCCGACCTTGCTGTAATAGCTAGACCCGAGCTCCATCACATTCCATTCAGATTGATTTGTCGATCTTTCAACTGGAAGTTTTCATCAAGAGGATTAACATCAACGTTCTTCATCAATACCATCTGTTTCTTCTTTTGAGTCGCTTGACGCTTCTGGCTTGCAGTATATTTCTTTCGTGGATCGCCCAGATAATCATCCAATCTAGCTTGGCGTTCAGAAGCCAACTGTTCCACCGCTAACCTTTCTGCCTCACTTTCCTCTGCCGCTCATTGTTGAGCAGCTTGGTGTATGTGCTCTATATTCATCGGATCGTCCGTAGGGTCAGAAAATTCCCTCCTAAACTTGTTTTCCAATTTGGTTTTCAAATCAAACACCATGGTCATTAGCATAGTAACATCTCCCTGCAATTGATCTATTGTTTGGTCTCTAACATCCAATCGTGTTTGCAACGAGGCGATTTGAGCATCCTTCAATATAACCTCTTGCTCTAAAACGACCATTCGTTTCTTCAGATCTACAACATAAACTTCCATATCTTCATCATCACTATCCAACCCACCAAATTCAAACGCACGCTTTTCTGATCTTCGCAAATATTCCGTAGAATCATCATCACCACGACCTATTCCACTTCCACCTGCCTCAGACCCTTCAGCACCCATCGAACTTCCCCAAAATCCATCATTTATAGCATTGAGTCTGCCGGAATCGAAACAACTGTAGAATGCGTAGCAACATGAGTGGTTGTCGGTTCGAATAAAGTGGGAGTATCAACTATTGGATTGTCTGTAACAGATGCAGCGACTGAAGATAAAAAAACAGTAGACGTCACCAGATTAGAATCTTTAGCAACACTACAACACAAGCTTTAGATTGACTTGGCTGAACACTCGGCTCTGTTCGCCTCCTCTTGATCAATGGAACTTTGTCCTCTTCATCTTCGTCATCATCTTCAACCATACCAACCGGAGCAGCAACAGATGGAATTACCAGTGGAGGATCACCCTGTTTTTCTTTGATTTCCTTTAAATGAGCAATTAAGGCTTCCAAGTTCTCTGAGGACAGTTCTTGCAAATCTGGAGTTAAATTGGCGTTGAACTCTGTAAGATCATCTAGAAAAGCTTGTTCTGCGTCGGTATCTTAATCTGTAACCAAATCTTCTACCTCGATCTCTTTCTCTTTGACAGGCACGTCATGTTCTTCTGCCACAATGGCGTTTACCGGTGGAGGGGCTGGGACGACCTGGCCAATAACCTCAGCAAATTTTCCAAATTTCTTCAGTGCAAAGCGACCAACAAATACAATTTTTTACTTCGAGCGATTCTTCTTCATTGTGCTGAAAATGGTTGGTCCCATCGGCTTCATATTTAACATATTCGCATCTGAAGCATCTTTTTCCAGATCGGGATATCGAGCATTGAGAATCAACTATACAAAACGTGGATACAAGAGAAACATTCTCGTTTTGGACTCCTCCAAAATTTTCTTCATGTTTTCGAAGATATAACCAGAGTAGTTATACTTCCAGTCCATAACGAGAGATACAATAGCAGAGGTCTGGGTTTGGTTCGGCTGATCGAGACCTCCTTTGTTTTCTGAAATGCACTGCATAAACATATGTACTAATAATCGCCAGTATGCAGGAAACATCTTCTTAAGTAACGGCGGATACAACCCTTCATAACCCATCTCCACTAGTACCGGCACCACCTTTTCTTTCGCGTATACCGTTGGGTCGCTAGTAGTATCAACAATCTGTAGAACCTCTCTAACGCAAGCTTCATTGACCAAAATCTCCTTTCCTTGTATCTGAGAGCTGATATATGGTCTCCCATCCGCGCCTCTCTGATGAAATCGAGCTCTCTTCCAGAATGAATGCACTAGATCTCTGTATATGACTGGATTGGCCCGGAGTGCATAAGCAATCTTGCACGCGTTCAAACCTGCTATCATTGACTGGAACTCCTGATAAAACTCAGCTGGTGGGTCCGAAAGATATCCTGCCTGATTGTGGAACTGCTCCTCAACCAACACAACTGCGTCAAAAGCTTCTTCAACCATTTCTGTCAAAACAATAACCAGGTTAAATCACAACTATAGAAGTTAATGGAGTTTATCAAGATGAAGGTCAACACTAACTGGATAGTTCAAACAGATTTTGAAGGCTCAATTATTGAAAAGTTCAAATCAGTTTGACGGGTTCAAGCAATTGAAAAAGTTCAAAAGAGTTCAAAGGTTCAAAACCTAAAATCCGGATTTACTAACAGGTCAACACTAATCCGGATGAACCTTTACATCATTCCGGATTAGCAAGAGGTCACTCGTATTTCAGATAAAACAACAATACGGATTAGCCAACAGTATCTCGGATAAATCATCAATCCGGATGAAGATTATCCGAGATGAAATCCGAGTTCATCAATTCGGATGAATATCCATCCGGAATGGTATCTGAAATGCATGTTTCTTTGAAGATCAATCTGAGATGCTATCCTGAATGCTTTAAACATAAAGATTATCATCCGGATTTTATGTTTTTAAGCAAATTTACCTAATCTGGATGAGGTCTGAGATGAACAGTGAAAAACAGAGAGAAAGTCAGAGAAGAGTAGGGATTTCGGAAATTTGTGAATAATCCGGAATGATATTTTTGAATCACTTATATACTTTCCGGAATGGGCTTGGGATTCACATTCCAAAGAATCCGGATTGGGCTTTTGTCAGGCCCAATCCGAAATAGTAAAGTCCAAGTGGGTCAGTCCGAAAATGCCCAATCCAGAACAGTAATCCAAATGGGCCTGTCCGGAAACTTGCGTAAAAGCCCAATCTGGAACAGTAATATGTGAATTCTGAATTTTCAATTTTTAAGACTTTCAGAAATTCTATTAGATTGGCCCAAATTTGAAACTCAGTAGGCCAGTCCAATATCCCTTGACAGAAACCATCTAACAAAATATCATCAAGTTGACTAACCAAGCATCCATCCACCTTTTACCAATCTACAAAGATAAGACATTTTAGCACACACATAAACATTGACACAACCTTGCTAAGGGATCAAATCGTTTCAAAGGTCGACTAAGGAACATTTTTCAGTACGAGCAGGGTCAAACTAGTCTAAGCGATTGTCAATATGCTTGTCCATCTAAATCTAAAACTCAACCCTTCCAGTTCAAGCTTTATGATACGCATAAGGTAGTATTATACTATGATACCCGTGTGTCCCATACCATGACATACCCCCGCGATCAAGGTAAGCACAACAATTCATCGTAGCAGGTGAGTATATTGTGGTCATCCTTTATATTTTACAACGTCAGGCTATTGGTGAACAGGTCAGTACTTCCGTACAGTAGAGGGACCAATAGTGACTGACGAGGGTTAGGCAAATACCTTATGTGGTACGTAAGAGCTTATGGAATATTCTCATGAAGAAACTTCCGTTCTCTTAGGTTTTGGCCCTTCTATTTTGGCTCTTTTAGAAAGATATCATGACTGTGCCTAGGTCTGCATATAATTTGGATGCAACAGAGGGGCAGCCAAGATATCCCCGGATGACTCAACAGTAGAAAGACCTGAAACCTCAGACGTTGGCTATCTATCAACACAAGATTTAAGACCATGAAATCATACGCCTATAGTAAGCGACCCACTGAGTATATAGTTCGTTATGTTTGTATCATTTGGCTAACACTATCTGGTTGAGTTTTAGACCTACCGACATATCACATTCGATCCAAACCTTTTCCCGCTTCAACACCTTACATGTGTTAGTCAAACATTTTATCACAAAAACGTATTTCATTTCCCAATCATTGCAAAAGCTGTTTTTTTATTATTTTTATTTATATTTCTCCCCCTAAATTTGTGCATATAAATGAACAAATTTACGAAGCAAAGGAAATTAAATGAAAGACAATAATCAAAACGAAAATTACAGAGGATGCCTAGTTAGAAAACCGAATCATTTTGAGAAGATCCAGAAGCACTTGAAAACGCGCGTTGCTAACGGGTTTCGTGAACAAATACGCCACATTAGCATCAGTGTGGATTTGCTCGGCTTAACGAGACCCTTTTCATAGCAATTACGGATAAAATGAACTTTGATATTTATGTGCTTGGTTTTGGAGTGGAAAACAGGTTTTTTACGATTTGGATAGCGGCATCATTATCACAATAGATTGTGGTGTTTAGTTAAGTCAAACCGTAATCCGCAAGCTGGTGTTGCATCCATAAAACCTGGGAGCAACAAGCAGAGACTGCGACATATTCTACTTCCGCAATAGAAAGCGAGACCGTCTGTTGCTTCTTGCATTTCCACGAGATTAAGCGATCTCCCAAGAATTGACAGCCAGCTGAAGTTGAGCTCATAACCCTATCTGTACCTCCAAGATTACTGTCAGAGAAAGCAAACAGTTTTCAGAATTTTTAGGATACCAGAGGCCCAGTGATGGTGCGCCTTGTAGGTACCTAAAAATTCGTTTAACAGCATGTAAATGAGAGAGTTTAGGAGTAGCCTGATAACGAGCACACTGGCAGACGACAAACATGATATCTGGCCGACTTGCAGTGAGATACATGTGAACCAATCATTGAGCAATACATAGTCGGATTAACAGGTGTTCCTTCAGCGTCTTCATTTAGCAAAGGCCGTTCAGCAATAGGTGAAGCCATGGGCTTTGAATCTGTAAGCTTGAATTTCACAAGAACGTCATGGACATATTTTCCTTGATGAATCAATATTCCCAGCGGGCTCTAACGAACTTGAAGTCCCAAAAACATGGCCATCTCCCCCAATGAGCTCATCTCAAATTTCTTCTTCATAATTTCTTCAAATTCGTGACACAAACCATCATTTGTAGAACCAAAAATGATGTCATCAACGTAAATTTGAACAAGAATAATGTCCTTGTCAACACGTTTGATGAACAGAGTTTGATCAATGGTTCCCCGAGTGTATCCATGAGCAAGCAGATGCTCTGTGAGAGTTGCGTACCATGCGCGAGGCGCTTGATGCAACCCATACAAAGCTTTGTCTAATTTGTATGCATAGCCTGGCTTGTCAGGATCAGTAAAACCCGGTGGTTGTGCCACATATATTTCCTCTTTCACCGTGCCGTAGAAAAACGCAGTCTTGACATCCATTTGATAGACAGTGAAATCCATGTAAGATGCATATGCCAAGAAAATGTGAATAGCCTCCAAATGAGCGACTGGTGTGTAGACCTCATCGTAGTCTAATCCTTCAATCTGACGAAAACCCTGAACCACCAGTCGAGCTTTATTTTGAACAATGACTCCAATGTCACACTGTTTGTTATGGAAAACCCAGCGAGTTCCGGGAGCACGTTTTCCTTGAGGCAGCTTCACCAATTGCTAAACACCAAGCTTCTCAAATTGATTGAGTTCTTCATGCATAGCATCCACCCAGCCTGGTTCCTGCAAAGCAACATCAACACTTTTAGGTTCAATTTGTGAAATGAAGCAAGAGTAGAGACAAGTATTGATATCCCCTGATTGGCTGCGGGTTCGAACAACAGCATTAAAAAGGCCAATAATATTTTCAATGGGATGATCACGCTGTAGACGCTGCGGTATTGGGGTAGCAGGAACAAGAAGATCTGGTTGCAAGTTGGTAGCACTTCCTGAAGCAATTCCAGATGACTCCCCCTCATTAGTTGCACCAGTAGGAGTATTGGCGGATGAATCAACAAAACAATCTGGCGGAGTAGGCTCAGAAAACAGATATGAACCCAAGACATCAGGAGGAGTATACCCTTCATTTATCGTAGGAGGCTCTGCGTCAGAAGCCTCAACTTCAGGAGAATCATCCTGAGAAGTCTGATTGAGTGCTGGTTCTTGAGATTGCGATACCAGGGAAGAAGTAGATACAGCGTCATTAAATCCAGGTGGATCCACACTCAGCTGCTTTAAAGTCTCATGTAGTTGGGCAGCATCTGCATCGTCTTCGGGTGAGATGGGCATTGTTGGAAAGTCAGAAATGGGACTTTTACCTGCAGACACAATTGAAGGAACATCAACATGGTTAAACAATGTGGAGTAATCATACAGCCAGTCAGGACCAATGCGTGTGTCCTTGGGATTATCCTCCAGCCAACCCACATTGTAGGTTTCAACCACCATTTTCTTGATCTTGTTATAAACATGGTATGAAGTATTTTTGGAATATCCAACGAAGATGCAAGGGTCCCCGTGTGATTCAAATTTCCCTTTAGCGTCCATGAGCAGGAGAACACAAGGGCATCCGAAATTGCGAAAATGCTTGACCGAAGGTTTGCGACCTTCAACCACTTCGTATAGAGTTTTCATGTGTCGTTTATTGATTAGGGCATGATTCTGAATATAACATGCAGTATTGATTGCTTCTGCCTAGAAAATGAGAGGTAGCTCGGATTCAACCAGCATAGTACGTGCAGATTTAATTAGAGTTCGATTTCTGCGTTCGACAACCCCATTCTGTTGTGGAGTTCTGGCTGCACTAAACTGGCAGTCAATACCCTTGGAGGAACAGAAAGAATTTAAGGTAACATTCTTAAATTCTGTTCCGTTATCACACCGAATAGCCTTCACAGTGGTGTCTGTCCGGTTTTCCATAAGCGTGACGAACTGTTTGACTAACTCAGCGGTTTCAGTTTTATGTGTAAGAAAGAAAACTCAAGTGAATCGCGAGTAGTCATCAATAATAACCAGGCAGTATGCCTTTCCGCCAATGCTCAGAATGTCTGTCGGACCAAAAAGATCCATGTGAAGCAGTTCTAAGACTTGAGACGTTGAAGGAGCGGCTTTAGATTTGTGTGGTTGTCGATGTTGTTTCCCACATGTACATGATTCACACTTTTCAACCTGCATAAAGTCGCGAACTGGTAGATCTCTGACTAAACCACCTTTTGCAAGACGATTCAAGTTCTTCATGTTGATGTGTCCTAGTCTACTATGCCATAGCATTGCATCATGTTCAGCTGTACACGAGAATAGGCAAGTGAGCTTGTCAGAGGGAGCCTTGTTCATGTCGATGACATATGCATTTCCTTTTCGTGCAACTTTAAGAAGAATCCAATCATCCGGAATAAGACCTGGTTTTAGCACATAACACCCTTTCTTGGTAAACAGGACATCCAAATGATTGCCACAGAGTTGAGACACACTCAAAAGACTATGCTTCAATTCTGGTACGTAGTTAACATTCTTAAAGCTGAGGGCTCCGTTGCAAACTGTTCTTCTCATAGTAATCTTCCCTGTCTCACCACCTGCGAAGGAAACAAACCCGCCATCAAAAAACTGAATGTCGTTCAACCGCGAGATGTCTCCAGTCATGTGCCTTGAACAGCCACTATCAATACACCAGAGTCTGACAAGAGTTCGCCAGAGCTGTTCCAGCACATTTCAATAGGTTTTAGTTAGAGGCTGCAACCCAGGCCATTGAAGATCTGGGCATGCCATTTGCATCAATATAAGTAACCTCACAGAAAATTAAATTAGTTGAGGATGAGTTTGATGATGCTTTTGATTGGTTTGTAATAGGGGCAGAAGACTGAATCCTGGTCAATGTCTTAGGCCTCCAGGTTATCTGCAGAACCCTTGGAGTGCTAGAAGGATTCTGGGAACCTGAAGGGCTTAAAGACTTGAAAGATTGTTTCTTGGCCAAGTTCCAGTCTTGATCAGAAGACTTAGCCATAAATCGAGCCTGATGTAGGCGATTAGGCATAGTCTTATGATATTGTGAGTATAATGTCTTAAACGGTGTAAAGGCCTTTTGACAATTTCGCGCAATATGCCCGGGAAATCCACAATTGAAACAGGTCTGCCTCTTCTGAAAGATAACAGTCCGTTCAGCTTGGGAAATTCTAGGCAATTTGTCTGTCAGTTTCTTACTTGCGGGTACTAACAGCTGATGCACGGTGTTGTTCTTGACTGTTGCCTGCGCACAACCATCAGCACACTTGTTAGTTTTGTGATTTGAATTTGACAATTTGGAATGTGTAGATTTAGTTGCAACTTTAACTGATTTCTGTTCAGCTGTTTGCTTAACAGATTCAGTTTGTGGCTGCTGAGTCAATTTCTCAGAGAGATGAGGGACTCAGCAGTTGCCTTTTCGTTTGTCGGAGATGCCGGTTTGGTTTTCTTCCTTTTGGATCGGCGTGTTCTCCGTTTCTTATTCTGATTTTTCAAATCACATTTCATGACAGATTCTGTATAGGACACGGGTGGCTCCACAGGGACATCCTTTTCTGAATTTTCAGAAGATGAGCTTGAAACATTACAGGTAGGTGGAATCTCTAAATTTTGAAAACTTTGAGAATCCGATTCAGAATCAGTTTGAAGATTTTCATCTGAATCATCAGAAAAAAATGCTCATCATCTGTCGTTTCAGAATCAGTCCCTTGTGTTTGGTTTGAAGAAGCTGAGTCGCCCGAGTCTTATAGAATTATGCCAACATCAATGTTCACAGGGTCGGTTGGTTGGTTGACTTTCTCACTGTCAATTCACAATTCACAATCCACTGCCTTGATCCACTTGGCTACATCCGCCCCTCTGGGATTCGCATCAACAGACGAAACCTCTGGAGAAGAACTTCCGGTCTCTTCAGTTGGAACTGATGAAACCGAATCATCTGTCGATGCTGGACCTGTAGCTAAATTCATGTTTTCATCATAAGAGTTATCATAGTTATTAGTATCATTCAAAACATCAGCATTCGATGAAAAACTAGAATTAAAACTGTCTGTGTTATCAACACAACCAACACTGTCTGAGAATTTAAATTGTTTAGCAAGAAATTGATTTAAAATGTCAAAAGCGGGCTTATAAAATTCATAATCAGCAGCCGAATTGTCTGAATTTACATTCAGACATTCCTCTTGATCACCATCTGTGATATCCTCAACTAAAATTTCTTCTGCACATGAGGTAGACACGTTAGTATCGTTCACTAATTCAGTTTCAGTTTCAGAAGATTTTTCTCCTTTAGGATCTGTGGAGGATGTTGATTTCTCTGCCTTGGGCATTACGTTCTCCAAATCATCTGTACTACAAGAAGGATGATCACCAGATTCATGTGAAAGTGGTGTGGAAGTAACGAAAGCATCATCCCTCTTGAGTTCAGTTGGTTTAGAGAACTTTGGGTAATAGGGCTTCCATGGTTTAGAGAGATAATATGAAGGTTTACCATAAATCATTTTTTCTGCATTTTCTAGATCAGCCTCAGATTCAGGCATTCTCGTATAGTTATGATTATATGGTGGAGGGGCCCTATTATACCCAAGACCTTTGGTGAAATTTTTTTGGTAATTTAGCTGAAGGTCACACAAGTCCTTGACCAGTTTGCTGGAAGTTTCAATTTTTTTATGTTTATTTCATTTTCGTGAAACTTCCCTGTCAAGGAATTTAGCGTGGCTAAGGCTGCTTGAAGTTCTACGTCCTTTTCAGCTAATTTTAGCTTATAGTCGTATACCCAACACTGCTGTTGGTTCAAGTCTAGCTTTAGCTGAGCTATATCTTGTTTTTGAGCTTCGACCTTTTCCATAAGAAGCTTGTTCTTATGTTTAAGGGCTATGTTCTGTGACGCAGCTTGCTGGTATTCAGCTACAAGAGTTGAATTATGGGCGCGCATTTGTGATAATTTAAAACGACAACTATCAGAACAGAGAATTCGATTTACGGTTTCCAGAAGATCGGGCGTCTCAGTTGTCTGCGCCATCATGCAGTGGTTGTTGTTCTTGGAGAGATTCAAAGTTTCCATCTGAGCTGCAGCATCTACCCAGTTGAATCCTTCGTGCTGTTGTGCCACCAATGCTGTTAATTTCCCGCCCGAGTTGCTTGAGGGACTCGTAGTAGACTTCGAGGAAGAGACTGGCACCAGCTGTCCGTCGCTGCTCTGTATGTTTGCCACTCTGGATGACACATACCGGATGGCCACTTCTTGCATTCCCTGGCAAAGTGTCCTGGCTCGTGACATCGGTAGCATCTGAGTTTATCCTTTGTAAGACCAGTCTTCAGATTTGACAATGGTTGCCGTCCATACTTCTTTTGAAACTTGTTGACATGAAAGGCAGCCATTGCAAGATTCCAGGACACATCGATCTCATCCAGATCCTCCTCCATTATTTGATCTACTTCATTTGGAAGAATGGATGGAGGAGTCAGATCACCGGCTAAAAAGGCGTTCAAGCTGTTGATCATTGAAGCAGCAATAGCCAATTTCTCTTCGTTTTCTTTAGTGAGAAAAGCAGAGTTGGACACAGGTTGAGCAGGTGCAGGCGCTGGAGCAGCAGATTGGGGAATGTCGCCTTGTTGAACTGCTTGAGGAATAGCAGGACTGAAAACCATGTTGGGATACTGAGCATGGTATTGTGTCTGAACTTGAGCAGCAGAAATCATAGTGGGAGTCTGAGATTGAAGTCCATAGACGTACTGGGTTTTCTGTGGCGTGGCGAGAGGACTATAAACCACATTTGAGCTATCCGGTGTTTGAGAATATCCTTGCAGAGGGCTATAAACTAGATTTTTGTGACATCAATGCTGCATTTTGCCCTGTTATCCTGGCGGCCATCAAACTGCTCTGATGATTTATGTCTCTCTGCTTGTTATCAATCTCACATGATTTAATATTAGATATTATTTATGTGAGAGTGACATCATTCAGGTTCTTCGTCTTTTTTATCATTCTAACATCCGCATCCCAACTCTTTGTCAGTGAATTTAACAACTGTCTGTTCATAGCACTATTAGTGAGAGTAATCTCAGCTGATATCACCTGGGAAACAAGCTTTACATATCTATGAATCTGGTTCTCAATGGTTTCCCCGTATATGTGATTAAATGAGCTGAATTGTTGATTCAGCTGATTTACCCTGCTCGCCTTCATATCTGCATTTCCCTCATAGAGATTTTGCAGTTCACTCCATACCTCTTTAGCGGTCTTATAATTTCTTACCGCAATAGAAATATCGGGACCAAGCACCATAATCAGTACAGCCAAGGCCTTTTCATCTTCCTCAATTATTTTAACATCTTCTGGAGTCCACAGGTGACTGGGCTTAGGAATCTTTGTGTCTGGATCTTGATCGATACTATAAACTATCACGGACCATTCATACTACACCTCCACACACGAGGCTATTTTGCCTTGCAATATTGCTCGAATCGAAACTTCCATTCGTAATACTCATCTCCATACAACAAACGAGGCACTTTGGTAGAAGTGCCAATCACTTGATCTAACTCTTGATGGAGGGCCAGAGTTTGTGATTGCAGCCAAAGTGGCATTGGTTAAATCTTGTGCTGTCATGTAGTCGTTCATCATGATTAAATTAATTAGAATTACCAAACAGATTTAGATTCAGTTTATTTCAAGTTTTCCAAAATGAATAGTGATTGGTCCGAAATCAATCCGGAATGGTCAACTCTGAGATGGACAAATCCGAAAACAGTCCGATATGGTCAAATCCGAGTTGGATAAAACGGAGTTGGAGGAATCCAAGTTGGATGAATCCGAGATGATTAATCCGAAACTGAAAAATCTGAGTTGAGGATCCGAAAACCTGTGTATCCGAAATGCGAAATCCGAAATGATGAGAATCCGGTAAAAGAGAATCCGGAATAAAGAGAATCCGGAATAATGAGAATCCGGAATGAAATCCTTATCCGAATGCAAAGCAACAGTAATCCGACTTCCAAGCAACCGATAACCACCAACAGTATCTCAGATCCGGAAAAAATAGCAATCCGAATTGAACAATAGTCCGGGATCAATCCGAGATGGATGATCTCCTTCGTGTTCTTCGGAATCCGTAACAGTAGCAAATCTGAAATACGTGAATCTTCTTCGAGTTCTTCGGAATCCGTAACAGTAGCAGATCCGAAATCTTCAAATCGTCTTCGAGTTCTTCGGAACAGTAGCAATTCCGAAAAAACCAGTGATTCTTCGATTTTGAACAGTAATTCGGATGAACAACAGCAGCACCACTTCCAATAAGCTCTTCAATCAGCGATACCTGGAGCCTGTATTGAACAGCAGGCTCTGATACCAATTGTAAGTCCCGATAACGGATCTAACAGGTATCACAAACCTAATCAGTAGCGGAAATAATGATTAGGAAGAAGAACAATCTCTTGAATTAAGAACAACTCGCATACACTAGAAAAGTGTCTGATACAAGTTTTGCAAATACAACTCTCTAACCCTTTAACCTTGACCTAAGACATGTATTTATACTACTCACTAAGCCCACCATTTACAACCCTAGGCCCACAAGGCACTAGGAAGCCCAAAAACCTCTCTAAAGCCCAAAAGTAGCTCTAATGTGTAAACCTTTGTTAATATAAACCCAATAGCTTATTAATATAGTTTAGATACGAACAATCTTTATCATTGTTTGTTTATAACTCAGTACTAGATCATGCTTTTAACCGAACTATTGAACCGTGAAAACCGACCGGCTTGGCTAAGCCAATCAGCTCGGTCGGTTTGGTTTGTCTTTTCTTCAAAACCATAGTTAGTGATACGACCTAATTTTTTTTTGTCAAAGCTGGTTGACCCGAAACGTGAACATCCTGGGTATGCAATACATTAGAATCAATTTTAGGTAGAGAATTTTGAGAACCACGTAATACGTGAGAAAGAGAGTGAGGTGTGTGGTTCAAAAATCGACTTGTGTATTACGTTTAAAGCAAAAGATACGAGCGTTCGTATGGTTCACACAGTTGTGTAATTAAAATTGATTTTGTATTAAATGTCTTGTCTAGATGGGTTTTTCTTAAAGGCTAATTTTATTGAACCCAAATAGAATATACAAACCAATCATACCACTAAGCGGCCCAACCAAAATTTACAATTTTACATTCAGAAGCTGAAACTACACCAATGCTCCCAATCCATTAGCTCGATCTTGGATCTGTGCTTAACCCATAGATATCCCAACGTTTTTATGTCCGACAGTATACTCCCTACATCCCAATTTTTAGATTGGAAGATAACTTCATTTCTCATTCTCCATATCAACCAGCATGCCAAAAGTGTTATTGATCGAACAAGTTTCCTTTTACTACTGAAACATCTGTGCCAAGGTTCATGTCGAATAGGTCCTGCAGCGAGAAACCATATATCGGAGGAATGTTGCACCAAGACGAAACGTCCTGCCATACCACTGTTGCGATGTAGCCGAGATCATGGTTAATAACACATGAATAGTTCACAAACTTATATATTGAGAGTCGTTAAATATAAAACTAACTTTTAGTATAGAATTGTGAGAAATGTATAATACACTTCTATACTTTGTAGATGTAATGAGAGTTAGAAATTGAATGAGTAAACTATTACAAAACTACATTATGGTTTAGCAAAAGTTACAAAACTACATTATCTTTTGAAGTTAAAGGAAAAGTTATAAGTGTTTATGTGATTGTTGAGTGCAGCCAATGAAATTCACATTCCATAACGCCGGGAGGAGGGTGTTCCCGTTGCTATGTGACGCCATCCGCTATTTTCACCTCTTGATAGCGCTTCACTACGTATACACTACAAACTAAAGAATGATATATCCAAAGTCTCATACTTACCGAACCCATATGCAAAATGGCTTTGTCTATTATTTCACTTTTAGTGTGGGACGGCCAAAACAACCCCATTTATTTAATTAGGCATTTAGAAATTGGATATCATGGTTAACCATAAATATATAGCTTTAATTAGTAGTTATACACAAAAGATTTAGGTTTGAAACTCCCAACTTAAATATGTATAACTTTTGCTCTGTTTTAAAATTACGAATTCATAAGTAATGGACAAAAACATTTCAATATGGAGAATCATTTAACAAACGCTAGCTGCGATTTTCCAACTATTGAACCCAAATTCTACCATCCCTATTCCCGAATTCAAATTTCAAAAATTCCCCAATTTTAACAACCTTTTTTAATTCAAATTTAATTGTATAGACGGGTAAATTTTTTACTATCTTAATTTATTTATTTTCTTGTATTTAGTAATTAGCTATCAATTTTTTAATTTCAACATCTATGTATGTTAAATTTAGAATTTTCCTATATAATAGAGCTTGAGATACTAGTTTATGTATTCAACAATGTATCAATGTTCTATTAAGAGTATTCTTTCTATTTATTATTTTTCTTTGCGTCATTAGTTGTGAATTTGACTTAACGAATATCAAACTTAGTTGAGATCGTGTAATGAATGAGTCGCGCATAGATACATATATTTCCATGTACAAGTCGAGTCGTTAATGATATCATCTAACACAACTAGATCGTTACCTTTGTTAAGACTTAAGCATATTTCCTTTCATCCTTGATGCCTTTTCTCTCTCAAAATCTCCCATAAAATATTACAAACGTGTATATAATAACGTATAAATTTCAAGGTAACATACATACTTTAGTAGTAGTAGAATTGAAGCCGATAATAATTATTTCTCCTTCCTTGTTCCATACATCAACCAGAATAATAAAATTAGGGAAACTTTCAAAAGGAAAGGACGATGCCAATTACCAAGCGACGGTTTATGGAATAAATCTTGGTCTATCTCTCTAGTGCTATCTTTTATTATTGATTGTTTTTTTCCAAGTGATAGACCCATCTTTTTGGGTTTTTTTTAACTGCAAATTTGGATAACTGACGGACCACTGGAGTATCATCGTGTCATCAGTGGGACCACACGATCATATCCATCTCCACTAGGCTATAATGCATATACA
The DNA here is from genome assembly GCA_947069175.1 of Scalesia atractyloides. NCBI lineage: Eukaryota > Viridiplantae > Streptophyta > Magnoliopsida > Asterales > Asteraceae > Scalesia > Scalesia atractyloides. The sequence goes on from CAMTDV010000027.1 coordinate 19,214,689, forward strand.
GAAGGAACCACATTAAATATAAGAAAACCTCCCTTGTGAGAATCAAACCTAGAACCTCATAGTTACTAAGCTTTATCTCAAGATGCTAATAGGCTATAATGCCATACCCATCTTTCTCTTATCTCTTCCGATTTCTCTCGCGTGAATGTGAAACAATAATAACTAAATGTTCAATTATAATTCTTACTCAAAACTTTATACAACAAACAGCTTTTTAAAGAATGAGGAAATCAGGAATTTTCTCCTTTGTTAGATTTTTACAGCAGTCGAAATCATAACAACCTGCTGTCAAAATTGAAGGGTCTAGTCGGTTCATACAAATAAAAGCCAAAATCATAATAAATATATGTTGTTCTAGAAAAATAACACATAATGAAAATAAAAGTCATTTGAAATATAAAAAAAATACATTTATAGTTATTCTCTAAGGGATTTCATATTTGAAATCGATCCAACAACCTATAGAAAAGTGAAGAAAAAAAACAACTAAAGTTAATAATCCTATAAATTTAAAATCAATAACCAAACCCTAAAAGTTTAATCAAGTATACAATCACATAAACAAACTACAAATCTAACTACAACTTTAATCAAGTCTAAAATCACACAAGCATCCCAAATTCAACTTTAACCATGTCTAATTTTGATTTTTAAAGTTTGAAAAACAATTCAAAAAACTAGCCTTTACTCATGTTTAATCGTATTAAACATAATTTTAAAGTTTAAGCATAATCATCATTCAGTCCCTACTATCATGGATTATGCATTCAATTGTTGATTCCTCGTACCAGGAATTTACCCATTTAGGCGACCTTTTTTTCCCTAATTTAGGTTAAACAATGGGAATGAATTGTTTGGGCCCTTAATTGGATACTTTATTGAGTTAAAATTAAAAAGACAAGATATGCGCCTTTAATTGGTTAGTGAAGATTTCAAATGAGAAGAAAATTTTTATAAGAATAAAAAAAATAACTTTTAAACCAATAGTAATTCTTCATTTACTTCATTTAATGTGTGTATTTAATATTATGAAAAAAGCATATAGGTAAATCTATAATTGTCATTAATTAGCTAATTAATTAAACTTGTAACTCATTTTTTTAATATACTTTTTCAAGATAAAATAATTTATGGTGAAGGACAATTTTCGACATGTGTAGGATAAATTATAGTATGTGTAGGATAAATTTTGAAATATGTAGGGTAAATTTACATGTGTGTAGGGTAAATTCCGATAAGTATAATATATATGTATGATAAATTTTGAAATGTGTAGGATATAATATTTTTGTTTTATTAATGAGAGATAACATAATTAATAAGAGGAATTATAAACTATTTAATGTTTTACTATTATACCATTTCTTCTTTTTCTTCTCACATAAAATTTCTTTTTAAATGAACCTTCCTCTAATTGGTTATTGGGTTATTCAATTAAAAATTTAAAAGAAAGACATGCGACTTTAATGGTTTAAAGTGGACACTATATTAGATGAAATCCGTTTGGTGTAGTGTTTGTTCATATGCCAATGGGTTCATTTAAAAGAAATCAATCGTCTCAATCGTAAAAAAAACGCACGATTTCTGTAAAATTTTTTTGTTAAACGTTCTATATAATACAAAAAACACATTGGTGTCACATGAGACCAATCCTTTCCATATGGCTCTGCCACTAAAGGAACATACTTTTTCTCCATTATCAATAATTAAATAACATTATTTACAATCTAAATAGTCTTTGAATTTATAAGGATGTAAAATTTATGATTCTCTCAAGGGGCTGGCGGCGGTCAAGTAGTCGACCTTGGCCACAACGCCCAGTGTTACGGTGGTTGGCAGATCGTTCCTTGCCGTTCAAAAAAAAGTATTATAAATGTTTAAAGGCTATTTAAATATATATTTGGCTTTATTTATGTTGTTTTTTAATCAATATTTTGTAGCATTACGGTGATCTTAGTAAAAACCTATAAATAATTAGGTGATAATACGTTAGGGTTATCCCTTTAAATAAAAAAGTGTAGGCGTGTAGCGTAGTTACCAATCTTTTGTTGTTTTATAGATAATATCACTTTCTTTTTGCAAATTCTCTAAGATATCTGTGTGCTTAAAATACTTCTTAATAAACAATGAGTGGATCTGCCAATGTTTAGTTATTATCAAACAACGTAAGACAAAGAATAACAATTCTAACAATGGTACTTTTGGATTATACTACATTGCTACTCTCAAACAATGACTTACCCATATCGATACAAACGATATTGTTATCTCCACACCATTGGGTAGTAAGTATTTTAGTAGTATTATATCTTGATAGGCAGCATATGAGGAGGAAGTCACTAAGATGATACTTACTAGTCCAATACACTTTATAGTCGAAGTTCTTAAATGCTCTCTTTTTTGCAGTGTTTTAGTAATTGCTAGTCGCTAGTCGGATGGTGGGGTAGGAACTAGCGATTAATCAGGATTCATCAGGATTAATCGGAATTAACTAAAATTAATCGGATTAATTGTGATTAATCAAGATTTTTACAATCATGGTTTTTTGCTACCAAACGCAGTTAGTGATTCATGTGACGCTTGTTTAGCTGGCTAGGTTCTTTTCTTTTTTCTTTTCTATTTTGTTCAAATGCTTTGTATCACAATGGGATATGATGGTTGGGTAGGATGACAATGAAAAGAGTTTGAGACGGCATTACCGTATTGGTAATCCCAATCTCATACTTGATTTTAAAACATATCTCATATTTGACGGTATACTAGTTAATTTGTTATGAGATTATCGCGTGCATAACTTTTTCTATTTTCAACTACAACAAATTAGAATAGGATAAACTACATATTTACAAAATAACCATAAAAATTTCATGATAGTACAAACCCCAACAAATAAGCTTACAAAATATAGTAACATTATAAAACTGAACTTTAGGTATATGGTTTACGTTACCACCCTTGCAACTTTTTTTTATCGAACACATCTGGATGTTTCGGTACTCTTTCCAGATACGGTTATACCTTTGTAATAATTTTTCTAATAGTTTTTGGTTATCTAAAAAATATTTTTTGATATTTTCCCAAGCATAAGAAACGACTATAGAGTAGTAAAGAAAAAAGAACATAGACATACACATTAATGGTCTTGAAAAGATGAAATCATAAACTTTTTTGTGACCTCTAGTCTACAAATACTCGGGAGTAATACAACCATACCATGAGGAAGCTGGGAACATACATTCACCTAATTTTATTTTACTTCAAAAGGAAATCTAAAAGGAAAAAAAAAACCCAACATAGCCTTCGCATTCACGGTATGTACCTAATAATTTGTTAAAAACACCAACAAAGCTCTAGTAGTCATTGCCTGCATGTTGATTATGGTTTCTCACACCGCGGCCCCTCCCACCATACCCGTATCCTCCCCGTCCATAATAACCACCACCTCGTGACCGCCCTCCACAGTAGGGACCACGCCCACCCCTACCACCCCCTCTGTACCTAGAAAATTCTCCAAATGTCTGCAGCAGATCACCATAACACGTTAGCATAGTGATGGCCAACATGGAAACTATAATCGTTCAACTAGAACACGACCCATATATTTATTTGTGTCAAAGACATTAGTCCTAACGCAGACACTTAAAATCATGTAACCTAACAACGGCCCATTTAACCAATTTATCTAAATGAGTCAAATAAGTTGGCCAGTTGTAGAGTTATAAATGTGTTGAACATGTCATAAACGGGTTGGTAGATTGTAATAAATGAGTTAAACGGATCGTAAACGTGCTGGTGGGTCAACATGATTGATTAAAACTGGTATATGGATCAACCTGTTTAGTTACACTAGTTAAAACAGGTCAACCAACACGACCTGTTCGCTAAACGAGTTATATATGCAACCCAAAATTTGTATATAAATAATCTTTTGAGTATATCTTACCTCCGTATCTAGTTTCATCTGTTCAGAGAATCTAGTCCTACCATAATTCGATTGCCGATCAGACGTATTGCTTGATAAAGTATCAAAAAAGTCGTCTTTACTGTAAACAGGCTGTAGACCATTGCAGGGTAGATTATTAAATCTTAATTATCGGGATTTAATAGAATGAATTTATTTAAGATAATGAAAACGGTCAACAGGTCACCTTAACGTCAACTTTGGGTAAGTTGAGATCCATTTCCTCTTCTGATTCATCCTCATCCGTAGCATTTTCATCTTTTTCCTTTGACCCGGACCTGTTGTTTTTTCCCAAAGTACCCCAGACTTCATCCTTGTTGAATTTCTCATTCATTGCATCAAAATCAAACTCCTCGGTAAACTTCATCACGTGTCGTGATCCCTGTATAATTTGGTAAAATAGAGTATTTAGTTGACTTATCGTCAAGCTGGTCAAATAAATCTTGTGCATAAACATCAGGCAGCTTACCCCAGATCCTCTGTCTCTCTCTCGCACTCTGTAACCGTAATTTTGGCGGTTCTGGTAAGCGGCTCCATTGGGCTAAAAAGACAATAAAGATAACGGATAAAATAACACATTTGAGAAAATTCAATTTATTAAGCAAGTACCCAATGTATCTATTATTTCATCTATGCAAAGCAAAGTTAAAACTTAAAACAGATACAAAAAATATATGTACAGAGTAAAATGCCATTTTCGTCCCTGAGGTTTGGCCAGTTTTGCGACTTTCGTCCAAAGGTTTGTTTTTTCGCATCTAGATCCAAAAGATTTAAAATCTTGCCATGTTCATCTGACTCGTTAACTCCATCCATTTTTCTCCATAAATTCAAGGGTATTTCCGTTTTTTGTTTACTTAAAGGGCAATTCGATCTTTTTCACTTTATGTAAAAAGACGTACCCCTGAAAAAGACCGAATTGCCCTAAACCAAAAAAAGGGAAACACCCTTGACTCAACGGAGAAAAATGGATGGAGTTAATGAGCCAGACGAAAATGGCAAGATTTCAAACCTTTTGGATCCAGATGCGGAAAACCAAACCTTTGGACAAAAGTCGCAAAACTAGCCAAACCCCAGGGACAAAAATGGCATTTTACTCAAAAAAAATAACTTAAAAGTTGTTTATTAAATTATGAGTGCAAAGTTGAAGAGAGTTGCAGACCTTCGGAGCAATGTGTTTTTGAGGTGGTAGTGGCAATATTGGAGGCTGAGCTTCTGTTGACACAGAAGCAGGCGCATCTGTCGGTGCGGAAATGGGCACTTCTGTCGGTGCTGGGGATGCGCGCGACCCCTGAACCACGTCCACGTCATTCTGAACAGCCGGTGGAGATTGTGCGGAAACAATGCCACCTGGCGCAGACTGCAGCAGTTGCCCTGGAGTTAACAGTGACGGTGCGGATGATCCAGTCGGGACCAACGGTGCACTGCCGATAGACAATGTTGACTGAGACATGTAAGGAAATCTCACACCGGAAAGCGTGTTAGGCATAATGGGAGGTACCGTTACATTCACATCAGTTGCAGTGACAGCAGTAGACTGCGGTTGCGGTTGCAAGCTACCACTTGGTGGTATAGTCGGCAAAGAAGACAGTGTGGGTCCCAGTAGAGAGTTAGATGTTAAACTAGCTGAGCTGGCAGACGTATTGAAACTAGGGTACTGCTTCATAGGTTGCTGTAATGATGGTGGCATTCCTAACCCTTGTGGTGGTGGCGGTAACGATTGTTGAAGTGCGTTTGGTGGGGCATAGTATCCTGGCCAATACATGGGCATTGCAAGCCCGCTACTGTTTGCGTTTGGAGGAAGTGGTGACGGGCCCCATGGCCCAGCATTTCCGCCAGGTTGATATAATGGTGGACCACCTTGAAAAGTTGACCCGGGTTGACCCAGATGCGGGTTATAGGTACTGGGAGTGGATGAAGAGTCACTAGCTACAGCGGGTAAGGTTGACGGTGGTGCAGGTGGCCAAGGATAATGAGACTGCATTGGAATCGAACGTTCTGTCATGAGACGATCTAAGTTGTTGTAAAATATATTAATGATTCTGGAATTACCTGAATTATGGCAGGATCACTGTTAATGGGCTGCACGGGTTGAACAGGCTGAGATGATTTCACCTGAAGATCCTGCAATATAAAGAAGTAATTTTAACACCTTTGTTGTCCAGAAGTCAAAACATACAGCAAAGAAATATCAACTTAGCTTTAATAAGTTATGAAATAGTAATCAACTTAATATTATTCATAGACAATTACAACTGTGACTTTAGGCCTCTGGCATAGTGGCATGGCATCATTTTTAGCAATTACTTTAAATAAAACAAACGAGCCCTCTTTAGTCGGCTCTTAAATTTAGTTTATTAGTTAACCTGTCTGATGACTATATACGATTTTATTACTTATTGTAAGGATAAAATTACAAGTCCAATTTTATGCCAGTTTACTTTATAGATAAATAGTAAACATCGAAATCTATCACTTAATCCTAAATGCCTTTGTTCAGGTTTCAGAATACCATAAAAATAGCTATCTTTCTTGCTTATTTTCACTACACAAAGGTAAAGATAGCATTCACAACAAAGGGAAACTAACTGCCAAAAAACACAATCAAAGTTCAGTGAATATCTAACTAATTCTTTTAGAAAATTGAGAGCTTCAAAAAAACAACAATCATGATATATGCCCTCCTAAATACAAACAAGCAAGTAGAGAAAAGAGTGTCAAATATCTTCCAGCTTAGATACCTTGATATCACTTCCGCGAAATAATATGTACTCATAAACCTTGTCACTAGGCATGACTTGTGGACCATCTTTTTTTCTCCCTTCTGTTCCAAACGATCTTACTGCAGAGTTTTAGCAATAATTTAATATTCAACATTTAGCGAGTTTGGAAAGAATGACTGCTACGTAAGACGAGAGAATATATCTGACAGTAGCATAACTGACCAAACACATAACGCAGACAAGTGTAAGCTCATTACAGTAAGTTTGGTTTCACTACTTATATGCATTTACTCTTAATCTTGATAGTATCTTGTCCTTTTATGGCCAAACATTCAATCCATACACAACCATAAGTGGTTTATTTCAGTTTAAAAAAATTTATAGAATATAGATAGTGAAAACATACAAGACTATAAATTTTTAACAGTAAATCATTATCATACAATTACTATCCTTGTCAAAAGGTTGAAAGTTCTGTTCAGTTTGAGATTAGTTAACGTGTCTTAACACAAGTTTAGTAAGGTTTGATGATAACTAAAATACAATTAATTATTTGAAATGGTTAACTCAAGAATCAAGACTAGTTCATAAGAAATAGCTGAGGATTCTTAACTCCTCGGTGCTAATTACGGAGCCTTAACTAAAGAAACTGGTAAAGGATTCTTAAATTCCTAAGCGATAACAGTTCAATTACACATCCCATGCTTATGGTAACCGTAAGCCTATAATCCACATCAATCACCCAGTCTTAATGAAGTTGGTTTACATAAAAAAGAACCATATTCTTAAATACTTTCCATATAAACAATGCTTATATTCTGCCTTCTAAATCATAACAGTTGCACCTGATTATTCTCTGTTTTACCATGCATGATCTAACAGATTCCCAATAAATCTCAATTCTCAACCTACAGCTTCGCATTAACAGATTTCCTGGTATCTAGTTATCAATCAACACAATATCCAAGATGCAAAACGTACTCCATGGTATATCTACACAATTCGACTACCAAAAACTCATCCATAACCAAAAAGATAAGAACTCCAGACAATGAGTTTATGTAACCTTGGCAACACAAGAAACAAATTATCACAACATTACATATTTTAGCCTCCTTCATATTTATCTTTAATCAAACTCGCAAAGAATTGCAAACAATTCCATTCGCACACATATACTTCCCTTATAGAAAGTCAGATTCGAGCTCACGGCTATCATATAAAAAAAAATTCTACACAGTCAATGTTGTAAAATGGGATTAATCGGTAGTTTACTGATTAAATTTCACCAAGTTGAACCTAAAATCAGTAATTGGTCAAAGGCAGTCAAAATCTTTGGAAGTAATTGAAAAACTATACTTGTTAATCCAATCTGATTAATAATTCTGGAAAATTATATATAAACACTTGAAAAACTTTGTGTGCATGTGTATATATATATAAGTTTGAAAAATTACCTATAAAATTCCTATCTGATTAATCCCGATTAATCGTTAGTCGGTACCCACCGCCTGACTAGCGCCTAGCCATTTTTACAATCATGGTTACAGTCTTCCAGAAAACACATCTCAATAGACAAATGTGAACTTTATCATTTAAAGTGGATAAATTCAAATAAACATACACATAAACAGAGTTAACTGACATCTTACAAAATTCATTTAAACCTGATAACAAACAGCAGTATTACTGTTTCAATACTTCAAAAGGAACCAATAACAACACTAACTGTCACACCATCCAGTAACTTACCCAATCTTGATAAATATATACGCCTAAAATCTTACTAATTGTGGAAACATTAAAAAAACAGAAATTATAACCCTAACTGGCATCCAATTGCTAATTCAGTATTATTATTACAGTATATACAAAACTATACAGTTCTTAAGTATACATCAAATCTATCGTTACAAAACCCTAGCAAACAGAAATAAAAAATTACGAATCAGAACAAGAAACTGGACAAAACTGATTACCGTTAGTCAAACCAATGGATGATTCTTCGGTGTTGATGTTACACAAAACGCCTTCGTATCGGATTTCACTCTTGGAAGTCAAGCTAATTAAGCTTCCAATATATGAATCGACCGATGAACTTGAAGATCTAGAACCTTCAGTCGTCATATTGTGAAATTTTGTAGAATTGATTGTGGTTTTGGATGATTAGGGTTTGTAAATTGGGGATCTTTTGTGTTGTTGTTCTAGCGGTTTTGAAACCCTATTTTGAATTAGTGGAGACCCGACCTGTATGTATGTATTACTTAAAAATATATATTAATAGGTTAGAACGTATTAAGATTGAATAAATGTAATTTTAAATATAATTTTTTTATTGTATCGTATATATAATTACATTTATTAAACCCGTATAATACATGAGGTTCTTAAAGATATAATTTTTTATTAGATATATTAAACAATAAAAAAGTTATATCTTTAAGAATCTTGTGTATTGTGCGGGTTGAATAAATGTAATTTTATATACCAAACAATAAAAAAGTTATATTTTTAAAAAACCCTTGTGTATGCACCGGTGGAAGAAATGTAATTTTATATACAAAATAACAAAAAATAATTTACAGTTGATAAGATATATCTAATATAAAAGTTATATCTTTAAAAACCTCGTATATTGTGCGAGTTGAATAAATGTAATTTTATATACCAAACAATAAAAAAGTTATATTTAAAAAAACCCTTATGTATTCAAGGGTGGAAGAAATGTAAATTTATATACTAAATAATAAAAAATAATTTAGAGTTGATAAGATTTATATTAATTTGAATTAAATAATAATTATCTATAATTAAGTATGGTCTAGAATAATGATAAGTGTTCTTTTATTAATTTTTTTATTATATAGTATAGATATCTTACTATATTGAGTGAGAAAACTTATGACAAAGAAAGTTTGTTGTAAAATACGGGTTTATTTATATTTTTAAAAGAGTAGAGAGACATTGTTTTAGATTTGTCTACCAAATATCTTTAATCAATACTTTATTTAGAAAATATTTTTTCTTGGGACTCGTTTATTTTGATAATTTATTAAAATAAGACAGGTTTATGATTTATGGTTCAGTTAATTCGAGTTTTAAAAAAATAGTCTGGTTCATTGTTACACACCGGCTTTCCACAATTAATCCAAACACCGATAGGCCCAGGTGGGGAATATCGTGACGTAAGTTGATATCATCATAGTCAATTAAACACAACACAACGGAAGTCTTGGAGTTAAATTACTATTACAAACCAAATGTTTAAAATACAAAATAATATACAGACGGCTCGTAATAGAAGATCCACAGGCGGATCATAAAATGTACAAAAAGTGTATAACAGACTTTAGGGCAGATCTAGGATTTGCAAGATCCTCTTATCACTACCGAGCATCTTCCAGCCTATTTTGGTATTATACCTGCAAGCTTAGTCTTTTGAAAATACGTCAGCTTTCGCTGGTAGATACACCCAACTGACTCATTTTGAAAACATTTGAAAATGATTTTAAGTGCACACGGCACAAAATCTTTTATAACTTGGGAAAGTTACTTTGTAATCTTGTTAATAGATTCACATGTTTGTCCATACATACAGGGCCTAGTGCGAAAATCGAGACATAATTAACGTACACACCAATTAAGTTTTCACAAAGGAGTTATCCCCAACTTTGTGGGTAAGTTTTTAGCATGAGCGTCTGTCAGGTGTATGCCTACACCCCGCGCTTAGGTCGTGGCCATTATCTAATGTAATGAGCCGAGGATATCCAGGACACAGTAGTTAATCCCCGATGTTTAAGTTATCAAACAAAACTGATTTACTAGCCACAATCCGGCATTCGATTGCTCCTATTCCGACCAAGCGGTAATAGTTTACCGTAACCCAATCTCGTATATGGGAAATAAGTCGAGAGTATTTACATGAGCTAGCTTGGCTTAAATGCAATATTTAATTTCTCAGCCGTACACAAAATGAATTAAGTGCATATAGCATTTATCGGAAGGCTCTAGTCTAGATTATAGCATAAGCTAACCAATTAAAATGCTAAAGGTCTTATTTAAGTCATAGACTTAAACCGACTAGCGTATATGATCAATAACGGTAAAATACGCTAGATTAAGCGATGATCGGATAGAATGTAGTTTAAACCCAACAAGTACTTTGACTTGTATAATATGGGTAAACCATAAACATTCTGGATTTTGAGATTTAAATGACAAGGTTTAACCCGTTTTGGTTATTTTCCGTAAACTAGTTATACTTAACTGTACGCATATCAGCAACATCGGGTAACCGAATAAGTCATGGACAAGTTTTATATGCCATTATATTTTAAATAAGTTGTAATATCAGTAGGATATCAACTTATATGCGGGAGGTTTTAAATGAAACTATGCCTCATAAGGGCGTTTCGGTAATTTTATATCGTATAAAAGGAACTTGAACATATTTTAATGTTGTGGTCATAAGTATCTGAAAAAATAATTTATTTATGATATAATATCAGTAGGATATTGATTATATGTGTAATTTATCTATGATGACCAAACTATGCACCGAAGGGGCATTTTGGTCATTTTACACATAGTTTTATAAATTATTTGGGATTCTGAGTTTATATCATATACCTACTATAAAAATATTTTAAATAAGTTTTAAAAACAGTAGGTAACAAGTCTCGGTTGGTAACTATAGTTTAAGATCATACTATGCGCCGAAATGACGCTTATGTCGTAAAATGACGATTTATACAATGTTTAATGAAAACTGATGTTAAGGTCAAGTTAGCATGTCTTGGATATGTTATTTAATATAATATATCAGTAGGTAAAAAAATTACTTTGAAAAGATATTATTAAAACCATTTTATGAGCCACAAGGGTTTTATCGTCATTTAGCGACATAATACAAAGACTCGTTCATAAACTCAGTTTACTATCTGATTTGACATCCCAAATAATCCTACTTATAATATTACATCATTAGAAAACTCATTTTCAAGTTTATTGTAAATAAAACCTTATTTTTGCAAAAAGGTCATTTTTGTCAAAATGGCATAATTACGAAACTTGTGCATAAACTTAGATTCTGATTATGATCATGTAATATAACCTAAGAGGGTTATCCTACATTATATTACGATCATAATGCAACCTTAGATCAGTAGTTAACTAATCTAAATCAGGTCAGAATCGAAAGTCAAAGCAGAAGTCAAACTTCGTGACTTTCGGTTGCGATCCGACCCTAGAACTGAAATGACGAGCCGAACATGCTCCCACATGTTCTAAAAATTATTACCAACTTGTTTAAGTGTCAAAACAGGTTTCATAACATATATAAGATCAAATTATATTATTTCTGAAAAATGGTCTATTTGACTTTTTAACATTAAAACTTTGACCCGTCAATTGGTCTAGTAATCGTGTTCTTCAGGAGGTGCCCTTTATAGGGATTAACACCTACCTTATTATGATCACTTAGCCATGTTCGTTACGAATAATGGCTGGACCATAATGGTCTTAACCGAAAGTCAAGGCGTTTTCCGTGAAACGCTTGACTTTTGGCTATAAAAGCCTATAAACGAAAATGCAAGAGAAAGGAACACTTACAAGTGATTCTTAGGATGCAATAGGACTAAGTTAGATGCTCCTTTCAGTAGGCACTTCTAGAGGAAGGAGATAGATTGAAAATGAGAAAGGTGCAAGTTCAAATGGTGAACCTTGACACCTATTTATAGTTGGAGAGATTGAAGGAGGTGATGCCAGGTGTTAAGGGGTGTTAGAGGGAGCTTACAAGTCTCCTAAAACATGGCATAGCAGTTTGGAAGACCATAGTTTCGAATCAAATGGTTTTTGGCAACATGTGTGGAAGCCACGCAAATTTTCTGTAGACACAGGCCTCTCGCGCCCCATGGCCAGTTTCAAAGTTCGACACATTAGCCCTCAACTTATAAAACTTCCTAAAACACCTTTATAGTATATTTAGCCTTCCGTAACCAGTATTTGGCATACCCATGAGTACACCCAGACATTGTCGAGGTCTCGGTTTGTTAAAAGGTCACTCAAAGGTATAAATTAACATGGTGATACTTTAACCCCTCCATTATCCAACTTTTACATATTAACAGATTTAATCCTTCTCGTCCAACAAATGGGACGTATGAGAGTTAGGACTTCGTAATGGATCACTCAGAGGCACACTATTAGCATGTTGACTCTGATGTCACTCAAAGGCTGGGCATGTTGACACAACGGTCACTCAGAGGCCAAGTTTAAGCATGTTGACATATCAGTCACTCATAGGCTAAGTTTACGCATGTTGACACAACGTCACTCAGAGGCTAATGTTTATGCATGTTAACATCAGAAAGTCACTCAGAGGCTCAGTTTGAGTATGTTGACACCTTTAGTCCTTATTAGTCTTTAATAGACTAAAAATAAAAATACGACACGTGTCACTATACTATTGGACACGAATTTTACGAGGTGTTATATTCATTCATTGAACTGGTCATTTTAGACATGGATGAATTAAGCTAATTTTCGTTAATTAATCTGGTTGTATCTTAGATGAATTAATTAACTGAAGAAGTTATATTAAAACCTTTTTACATATAATATATTATTTTCTATACTATATTATAACTAGTTTCAAATTCTGTGTATTATATGGTTTTAATAATTGTAATGCTTTATTAATGAAATGGTTATGCATTATGAAAACTTCTATATTGCACGAGTTGAATAAACTCATGTATTATACGAGTTAAGTAAAATACGTTGTGTTCACTAGGAATTTTATATATTAGGTGGTAATAGTAAGGTGCACGCACGATGCGGCGGGGGCACTTTGCAATGCAGTACTCATCTCTAGTAGTTCTATTATTCATGTAATATTTTTACAAAAGTTTATTATGTTTTTTTATATATGTGAGGTTAGTAGCACCATTGTAGTGGATATACGCCATAACAGTTACACAAAATGTTTAGTAAATAATGGATTTAGCAATTAAGTTATCAAGTACTTTAATTGATACAATAATGCACACTAAATAAGTGAAAATAAGTCTTACATATAAAATTGAAAACCAAAAGCTCAAGTATGAACTACTTGAATCATGATAAGATCAGTTTAGTCATACATCTTACGCATCTCAATGATCTCATCTACATCGTCACACCACCATTCGTCATCAAGAGGGATAAATAAGTCAAAGTATTCGACCTGAAGTAATAACATACCAACATAACGAGTCCAATATGATAAAGACAATGATAAGTATGTCACTCGAATTTCCTTCAACTCATATACTAAAATCTCATAATGGAATCATTAAATATTTTTAACACGAGCTTAATGATAATAGGGCTGGCAATAGGTAACCTATATAAGACAAGATTAAACATGTTTAGTGAAAAGTACACCATGTGATTTTTCATTTTTTAAAATAATTAATAAGAAGGTTAGGATGCATCATTTCTTCTTCTTAGAAAATAAAACATATAACTGTGTTATAGACATTTAACATAAATTAGTCAAACGAGTTGTATTCATGTTTAGAACTTGTGTTGTTTGCGTCGTTAGATATTTGTTAGACCCACCAAGACATGATTTGTCACCCCTAAATAATAGTTGGATACTAAGAAATCAATCAATCAGTCAATCGTACCCAGTATAATCCCACTCATATCCAAGCTATTGGTAGGGTCTGGGAAGGGTGAGATGTAGGTAAGCTTTACCTCTATTTCAGGGGATAGAGAGACTACTTCCAGTGAGACCCACAGCTCCAGTTGGATACTAAGAAATAATGTATATAAAATATAGTTTTTTTCAACACTAAAAAAAGTAGCAACTTCATGATTTCCATATAAAACTACATTGGCAAAAAAAAAGATTCAACTCATTACATGACTAAAATAGACATAGTGGAATGTATAATTAGCTCGATTCTAAAGGTGGTACACCTAACGTAGTACGGTTTCTGGACCAAAAGTTGAATGGTCGATCTAGTGAGTTCCAAGAGCTGAGGTTTAGGTTCCTGCTTTTTCAAATATATACAAGATACATAGTGATGTGATGATGCGTCCACTAGGGTTACTACCGCACACGAAAACAATGAGCAACCGATGGGGGAGACATTGAGTGTCCGTGTTCTGTCTTCGTTGTCTTGAGATTTGCTTGATTAATTTTAAATGTTTTAATCTTAATGGTCAATGATGGTGTCGAACAATCCAATGCGATTAGACTGTAATACAGTTACCGACGAGTTCAAAGCAATGAGAGAGAGAGAGAGAGAATCTGTGGTTGAGAGATGAAAGTCTGTGGACAGATTGAGTAGGGGTGTTCAAAACCTTCCGGATACTAGATTTCACTATCCGAATCCGTATCAGAAATTTCGAATATTCGAGATCGTATAGTGAATCGGATATCCGAAAATCCAATTCTTTATTTAATTTTATTTTTTAATATTTGGAACCGGATATTTCGAATAGTTTTGGATATCCGAATATAAATTTTCGGATATTTTTCGGGTATTTCGGATATCCAAAAAAATAAAACTAAATTTTCGGATAATTCGGATATCCGGAAATTTTTAAATCACTATCCGAATCCGAAAATTCGGATATCCAAAATTTTGGATATTTAGGATCCGGATATCGAATAATTCGGATCGGATTTTCGGATATGGATAGTTTTGAACACCCCTATGATTGAGACACTCGTGTCTTGATCGAATACTTTTGTTTATATGCTTAAGAAATCATAGGTTTTAGTTTTCATCAAATGATGGCCAGCATAGTAGCTCTATTACACCATGGTTCATTCTCATGTATGCTACATACTCACATGCGCATTAGGAGAAGAACAAAACGTTTTCTTCATATTAATTTCAAACTTTATACATCATCTAAAAATACTACATGATTATATAAATTCTTTTATTACAAAATAATGTTTGTACTTAAATTTCATTAAATGTTTATGGGTTTTATGAGTTGTTAACATTTGAACTTTAACCCTAAGGGTTTCAAAAGAATTACAATTGATAAGTATATCGATAGAGTCTGTTAATTATATTAATTCTTTTCATATGATGTAGAAATCAACATATTTTTGCGTTTTTTTTTTTGTACGTTTTGGTTATTTTACTTTTGTTGTATTCATTTGTTCTTTACAAACTCATTAAGTTATTTTTTTTTATAAAATTTCATAACAATTATTATATAAGCCGTTTGGTTATTTTGCTATGAATGTTCGATCGAGTTTACAAGATATGAAACTGCTAAGTATCCGACATAATGATTCAACATATATTGTTTTAAAATTTTCAAATCGCTGTTATATAGTTTTAGTTTCTTTGGTATTCAAAATTTGTTTATATGAATTTCCAAATGTTAATTAAATATGTTTTTTTTTGCTTTTCTAGTATTATTTTACGTTCATTAAAAATTACTATAGGTTTAGGATGATGAAATATTTTGCCAAAAATTGATTGAAAATTTATACTATATGAAAGTAAATTAGAGTGCATGATTAAGATGAATAGTTGATAATTTATGGGAATTAATGTTGGAGATGAATTAAACATCTTATTTTGTTTTAGTGCCCTTTGTTTTCCCAAATAAATTGTCATATAACACATATAATCGGTGAGTCCATACTTATTGAAGTTCAGTATCATTACAAATGGAAGGATTCATAGTACACATTAAAAAAAATTATGCCTCAATATATATATATATATGGAAATTTGAAGAAATTTAATATGAGAAGAAAAAGAAGAAAAGGTATAATGGTAAACCATTAAATAATTTATAACTCCTCTCATTAGTTATGTTATCTTTAATTAATAAAGCAAAAACATTTTATCTTACACATTTCAAAATTTATCCTACATATGTCTTACACTTACCCTACACACATGTAAATTTACCATACACATTTCAAAATTTATCATACATATATTATAATTTATCCTACACATGTCGAAAATAGTCATTCACCATAAATTATTTTATTTTGAAAGAGTATATTAAAAAAGTAAGTTATAAGTTTAATTAATTAGCTATTTAATGACAATTATAGATTTACCTATATGCCCTTTTTCATAATATTAAATACACACCTTAAACGAAGTAAATGAAAATTTTCTATTGGTTTAAAAGTTAGTCTTTTTATTCTTACAAAATTTTTCTTATCATTTTAACTCTCCAGTATATATATATATATATGATAAATTTAAAAAGTTATATATTTTTACCTCATGTATCCTTTTATTCAAGGGGAAAATCCACATGATTTGGTACTTATTTGATTATTTTGTGGATTTGCAGTGTTTGGTAAGAAATTGTAAGGTTTCGGGAAAGAATTCGGGCCTGAAGCGAAAATGGAACAAAAGAGAAAAGGAAAGTGAAGAATCTGCATTTACCCTCCCAAAAAGGATCTCCTGGAGTCCAAGGAGAACCTCCATAAGACTTCTTGGGCCCTGATTACAAGGAAGACCTGCTAAGGCTGATGTTAGCAGCCTATTACACCAGCTCCCAATGAGGACCTCTTTAACCCGAAGGAGGTCCGCCTTGGGCCTTTTTTTGTTCAGCCGCCTTACTTTCTTAAAGCGGACTCCTAGCGCCGCAAGAGGTCCTCCTTGGAGCCCTCGAGACAGTTGTCAATTTCTAGCCTTTCCTATATATGTTTTGGGTTTTCTCACTTCATGGAAGATAATTCGGACCCGTTCGAGGACGTTTTGGAGCTGTTTTGAGTGCTTTTCACGGATCTGGTCAAGATTCTTGAAGACCAGTGGTTTTAGGTCAGTTTTTTGGTTTTCACTCGTTTTTTTACCTGATTTGGTGATGTTTTTGTTGGATTAACATTTGTGACAAAACGGGTTTCGAAACCCCGCCCCAAATTATCGATCGCAATGTATTATTTATGTCAAATGATCTTATTGATTTTATTTTAAAGCATTAGAATTTATATATGTATAGATAATAATAATAGTAACCAAGGGTTAGAATAATCTTAATAAAATAAATAATCAACTAAATATTAAATATATATTATTAGTAAATAATTTATCTTAAAATAATTAAAATAATTAAAATAAATAAAAAGAGGAGAAACTGGGGTTCGAACCCGGGACTCCCGTGTTTCCACACACACCAAACACCACTGCACTACACGCGCATTTGTGTTTTGAATGAAAACATTTAATTGTTATATTGAAGTCTACTCAAAACCTGCAAATTCAGGTAATCAGATCCGTAACCGCCAACGGATTCTTTGGGCAATCTTCTTCATCCGTTTTCGAATTATCAGTTATAACCGAAATCAGCATCAATGTAATTGAAACGGATTCCAATCATTGAGATTAAAATCGCTGTTGAAACTGAAATCATCATCGGCCCTGGCACATATATACAAAGCAATTTCCTCTTAATCAGAACTCGCTCATCTACTCGTTTACCACTCTTTAACTCGGAGGTTTTGCGGATCAACGTAATCATCGGAAATCTTGCGGAGCTAACGGAATCCGTCACCAGAAATCGAAGTTTGTCGTTTGTTCGGTAACAATCTTTTACTCATCATTCGTATGTTTTGTGCAAACTCTTATTGATCATAAAACGAATAAAAATTTCAACCAAGAAGAATTTGCATCGGGTTTAAAATCTGTAAAAAAAATAATCAAGAAGATGACTTTATTAAAATAGATAAGTGTAATAAAAATCAGGTTTTAAATTGGGTTAGACACATAGTCCAGTGGTGGACTGTGTGCAACACAAGCCAATCATCGCGGGTTCGAGTTTAATGCATAGCCGGTTTTTGAAAATAAAACTCTTAAATTTCTTTTACTTAAAGGCATCAACACCGCAGAAAGATTATAAGTATAATAAAAATCTTATACTAAACGGGTTAGACACCCAGCCCAACTGGTTGGGCTGGGTGTAACACATGAATGAGGTCGCGAGTTCGAAACCAATCACACGCATCGGTCTGTTAATTTAAAAATCTTTTTTTTTTACTTTAGTAATTTCTGAATCATTCTAAAGAGTATATAAATATAATTAAAAATGGATTCCTTACGGGTTAGACACGTAGCTCAGTTGGCAGAGCTGCGTGCACGTAACCGAGAGGTCACGAGTTCGAGCCTCACTGCACGCAGCCTAATATCAGTCGAACCGGCCAGGTCCTTGTCAGACCTGACAGGTTTTTATTTTATTTTTTTATTTTAGTTTCTTAAATATTATTTTTGAATATTACCTTTGTGTATTTATCAAAACTAATTAAAATTTCTTAAAATAAGTTTTATTAGGTTTTAAAATCCCAATAGAAAACCACAAAAATAACCTAAAAATCTCACAAAAAGTACCAAATTAAAATATTAATTGGTTTATAATTATCGATTTATCGCGTTATTATTTTTAGGTTAGTATTCGGTTGTCGATCAACTCCTCAATTCGTGTGCATTCATTATCAAACAAGGAACGCACCCACTGTGAGTGAATCTCTACAAATTCCCCGTTTTAATCACGTTTTGGGGTGTATCATGTGTCGTACTATTCCTTTATTTTATCTAAACACTTTTGCTTACATCATTTTATGATCAAATGTGTATTGGTTGTTGTGTGATTTATATGTGGATTAATTTATCATTTCAGTGCACGCATTTCATTAGGCCCATCAGTTCCCCGTGGGATACGGGTTAAGCATCAGGTGCCTCATTAGATCGGCTCCGTTTGATTGAGCCTTGATCTCAAATACATCATCATTCATGTCATATATTCATTCAATGTGATTTGTGATTGTTTACATATATATATTTGCTCACATGTGATTTATGCACGAATTTTCTTTAATAAATAGAACAAGCAATTATTTGAAATGTTCTATCCAGGTTCACTCGCCAACTTTTGTTGACCCAAAAATCTCCCCTATTTTACACATGATACAGGTGATCCAGTTGAGGAAAGAAACACTTAGGATGACCTAGAAGGATAAACAAGTTATTACGTTGGAATAAACATTTAGATTTGTTTTTCTTTGTATTTGTATGAATTCTGTTTATTGGATATTTAAATTTGTAATTTGAATTATATAAATATGAAACTTCTTAGTAAATATCATGAGCTTTGGTGATAACCCAATCATGCCCCGTCTTTTGTTCCGTTGCGGGTCGGGTGTGACATGTCTATATTTGATTTTATGATGTATTTTAGAGCCATGATTGGCTAGATCTTTTGATGAATGTCTACTCTTTGGGATGTTTTTTTATATTTGTTGAATGTTTATGGGATTTGAAGCTTGGAAATCGATGTTTTTGTATACAGATTGAAACTTTATCAATAAATATTATGTTTTATCACTTGGATGTCGTTTAGGATGTGATTTTAAATCTAATTGCTATCTTTGTTTCTTGACTTGGTGTTGATTATTGATTTGATTGACTTGTCAATTTTAGATCTAGATTTTGCATGTTAAGACTTCATAACCGGTTAGCATCTACCTTGAGACCTAGAGGAGATAGGTTGTGGGTCGGTTAGGTTTTGCCGGACTTAGATTAGAATTTGTACGAGAGTGAGATTCTTTATTTGTTGCTTATCCGAACATTTGTCATTAGTTTTGATTCGCCTCTTTGACATCGTTTGGTGTCTTGAGATTTGTGAGACTGAGAGGAAATCAAACCTTCGGGCGCGTAAACATCCATTGTTAGGTGAGACCGAGAGGAGATCCTTTCACTACCAGGTGAGTTTTACACGACCGTTTGGGTTAGCCTTGTTGTCCTTATTGAGACTGAGAGGAGATTTAAGACACCTTAGTGAACCCCGTTCGAACCGTATCTATAATTATTCCGATACCGATTACCGGAAGATTAGCATGGACCATTGTGACACCCTACGCAAATCCCATATTGGCCGTGGCTAGGAGAGATTCTTGTTTAATAAGACATTCCCTGCCTCTTAAATCACCAACGCGTTTTGGGCTTAGTTGGTTGTGGAGCACATGAAAACATCCGTAAAAAACCGGATTTACCAAACCCGCTCCGTTTAATAACCGAACAATCAGTTAAAAATTTCGTTGCGTATTTAATGCCCAAAATAATTTTAAATGATACATAATTAATAAGTATATTGGGTTATAAAAGTTTTATTTGAAAAAGTATTGAAATTAATGAAATAAAAATAAAATAGTGCTGCCGGGTTTCGAACCCGGGTCAGCCAGCAATTTTAAACAGCCTTAACACTCATCCATCAAACCACTGCGCCACTTATGTTTCTTGTTAATTATTAGATACAATTAATTCATATCATAAGTCTCAAATTGAAAAAAACCGACGCCTAATCGCAGTCGTCGGAAATCCCGGCGATCTCGCGAGATTGGACGGTTTCTTCAGTTTTAACGTAAACTTTAACTATGACATCGGTTATAACCGACGTCTGAACCCGCGATGCAAGTCATAACCGCCGGAGAACGTAATGACTTTGAATCAAGTCTGAAATCCGACTCTATACATCTCGATTCCTCCCTATAAATTCACCCACAATCCACTGGTAGCCTTTTCGCTCAAAACCGCACCCTTTCTCGACGAAAATTCACTCGCTGGAAAATACCTGCAAATCGCCGGAAAACCGAGCTTTTCACCTTTGAGCCTTACGGAACCCCCAGAGCTCATACCGAAGCCACCCACACTCATCTCAAGCTCCCTGAAGACTCTCTGCCGCAGGACACACGTCGCCGGAATAGTCTGCCGTCATCGGAGTTTCGCCGGAGAAACAGAGGAGTCCAGTTCGGTATAATTTACGCTTAATCTTTCATTCTTTTTATTTACCTCACCTGTAATTAACCGCAACACACTAAAAGAACATGATTTAATCGACGAATCAGTCGGACGTTAGTTCTGGTTAAATTCAACGAAGAAGACGAAGTTTCAGTAGTCTATAAGTTTAATTTAAATCAAGATATAACTCGGGTTAGACACACAGTCCAGTGGTGGACTGTGTGCACATAAAACACGCTTACGTCTCGAGTTCGAATCTTGTCCCACGCACCTTCGCCCTAATAAAAATGTTTCTTTTTTTAACCGAACCGGAGTCACTGCGTAAGATTTAAGTTTAATAAAAGCCGGAATAATAACCAAGATAGACACACAGTCCAGTGGTGGACTGTGTGAATGTTTAATCACACGTCACGAGTTCGAGTCCGGACTACCGCACCGGTCCGGACAATTATCAAACTTTTTATTTAAGACAGAAATGAAAATATTTAGTTTGTATATAAGTATAATAAAAATCAGTTTATTTAACAAGTTAGATACACAGTCCAGTGGTGGACTGTGTGTTAACCTAAACCACAGGTCCCGGGTTCGAGACCTGTGGAGCGCACCGAGTCGTTAGATTAAAATCGTTTTTAAAAATAAATGATTTTCTGTTTAATTCAATTAATATATAAATATAATTAAAAACAGAAATATTTCGGGTTAGACACGTAGCTCAGTTGGTAGAGCTGCGTGCACGCATATGGGAGGTCACGAGTTCGAGCCTCACCTAGCGCACACATACACACATACGAACCGGTCAACAGTCAACAGTCAAAGTCAATGGTCAACGGTCAACGGTCAACGGTCAAAAAGTCAACATTTTTTTAATTATTTTTATTTATTTATTTTATTTAAAAATCAATTAAAAATACTTAAAAATAACATTTTTAAGGTTAGAAAATAGCCTTAAACTCACAAAAATACACCCAACAATCCTACTAAAATGGATTAATAAAATCCGTTTACTCACCGAACCATTATGCCATTATCTAGGTTAATTTCACTCGTGGTTAAAACCAACTTCGTGCGCATTCAACATCATCAACCGAACGCACCCAATGTGAGTGAATCTTACAACTCCCCTTTTTAATTACACGTTTTGGGGTGTGTCATGTGTCACAGAATTAACTCGTTTATTTAAACTTGTGCCATACCATATTGTGATCTAAACTTAGATTGTATATAAATTGCTTGTAGTTATGTATTTCATTTTGTCAGTTTATATGCAATTCATTCATTAGGCCCATCAGTTCCTCGTGAGAAACGAGTTGAGCAACGCGTGCCTCAAAACAAATCCATTGTTGTTCGTGTGTGTATTATTTAGTTTATATTGTTTGTAGTTATGTATTTCATATTGTCAAGTTTATGCAAATCATTCATTAGGCCCATCAGTTCCTCGTGGGAGACGAGTTGAGCAACGCGTGCCTCAAAACGATCCATTATTGTTCATGTGTGCATTATTTAATATTAAATGAGTGGTGTATAAGTTTACATCTATTTTTACTCATGTGTGGTTGTGCACTTTATTTTATAATCAATTGAATAAACTTGTTCAAATGTTTTCCATAGGATTCACTCGCCAACTTTTTGTTGATCCAAAAACCATTTTTACACATGATACAGGTGAACAGGATGAAGCAAGGAAAACATAGGAAATGCCTTAGAAGAAAACAAAGAAGCTTAGATTGATGTTTAGGTCATGATGTAATTATGATTGTAAATTTCCCATTAAATTGTATTAATGAATATGAAACGTTATAATAAATGTCGTGAGCTTTGATGATAACCCAATCATGCCCCGATCACCTTTTTCCGCTGCGGGTCGGGGTGTGACAGATTGGTATCAGAGCCATGACTATAGGGATATAGGATAGGTTATTAGACCCTTAGAGCCTATACTATAGTTTGTCTAAATTTTTAATTGTTTAGGTGGTTACATACAAACTTATGATATTTATTTGTTTCATATTTGTTTATACTTACAGTCAAACATACATACTTACATACACATTCATCATACATATTTCAATGTTCATATATTCAAATCATCTTCATACTCTTGTTATTCAAAGATTTTGTTACAATTTTCAAATCTCATCAAAGTAAGTTCTGCGACGGGCATGTAGTAACTGGAAGGGTACAAGTACCGGTAGTCGGAACGTCCTGTCTAGGTTGGCATTCGTATAAATCCAATATAACGGACCAGTTTGCCTACCTGGGGACTAACGATGAGAGTACGAAGGACCTATTAGGCCAAAGCATGCCACACCAAACGTCGTTCGAACTAACCCCACTTTGAGGTGTCACCGTGTCTACACCTGAACACATTCCGAATATCATACGTTATATACATATTTCTCGATTTTCTCCGGGTTTTAGTGTACGTAACCAGGCTAACACATGCGAACCATATGAAAAACCCGGTATTCATGGGGGCCCACATGATTACGAAGGTGAAGTATGGCGGCATGTAGGGCCTAATGACGAGCAAAGCCCAAGACATCCTATGGATGTAGTAGATTTATTTTTCTATATTTATTTTATGAATGTTCATTCCTAAATGCGACCCATGAACCCAAAAACATCCAACTCATACTCTTGACATGTATTCCTTGTAGATGTCTTCTAATCTCGCCCGTAGGAAGATGAGAGCAGGAAAAGCCCGCGAGCGCATGGCTGCCCTAATCGCTCAACAAATGGCTGCCGTAATACCCAACATTGTAATCCAAGTCCAACAAGCACTTACCGCTAATCCTGTCAATCAAGAAGATCAACACGTTATCAACCCTCCCCCAAATACCACTAAATGCACCTACAAGCATTTCAAATCATGCGACCCTCCAAAATACGAAGGGACTGAAGGTGTCACCGCTCTCCTCCATTGGTTTGAAGAAATGGAGAACACTTTTCTGAATTGCGATTTCCCCGATGATCGCAAAGTGCGATATGCTACCGGTCGTTTATATGGAATAGCACTTACTTAGTGGAATACAGAGAAGGCCAAACGAGGTGTTGAAGATGCTATGACTTTAACTTGGGATGAATTGAAGGAAATCATGACCAGACGATTTTGCCCAAGGAACGAAATCAAGAAATTAGAAGATGAGTTTTATTCGTTGAAGCAAAAGGAAGGAGACCACACCACATACAACAAAAGATTCCTCGAGTTACATCAAATGGTTCCCAACTTGTTCACTCCCCTCTACCGTTTGATCGAGCACTACATTCGAGGTCTTCCGTCAAAGATTCAAGACTCTGAAATAAGTACCACGCATGCAAATTTGGAAGCAGCAATGGAGCTAGCAACAGAGCTCACTGAGAACCGAATCCGGAACAAAGACTTCAAGGAGGAGAAGAAGAAGGATAAAGCATCGACTGAAACTTCAAACTCCACACCCAAACCGAATCCCCTTCTCAACCCATTTCTAAGAGAAAAAGAGACGGGCAACTTTTCGCTACTATCCAACGTAATCAACCAATTTCACACGCCATACCCATCCAAGCTATCCCAATCACTCAAGTAGCACCCAACTCAACTTACCCAAATAAGAAACCATATCTTGGACCTCACCCTCGATGTAACACCTGTTTTTATCACCATCCCCTTACCTTACCTTGTCGACTATGTGCAACTTGTGGACGCTATGGTCATTTGAGCAAGGTTTGCCGCACCCTTCAAAACCAAATCTCTCCCCCTACTCAAAACATGATCCAAACATATCAACAACCTCAATACCCCATGTTCCCATATGTTCGAGCTTGTTTCAATTGTGGCGACCCTACCCACTTTAGAAACACGTGCCCTCGATTGGTTAACATCATAAACGCTCAAGCTCAATCAAACCCAGTTAACCAAGTAAATCAAGAAAACCCAATCACTAGGCCACCAGCAAGAGGAAGAGTTTTCAACATCAACGCCAATCCTGACGAAGATAATGACGGCCCAAACGAAACCACCCAACTAGTCCTCTTCACCGAAAATAAAGATTCAACTCCAATCGTTTAGTTTTATGTTTTTCTTTATCACATAGAACCAATCATAACTTAAGGATAAAGCCAATGGGAATTTGACAAGAATATGGTGGATACGCCGCTGGTACTTCCTATATATAAGTATTCTTGTCAAAGGATCGGAGGCATTATCAGGCGGTTATGAGAGGTTCCATGTATAAACTGGTTGTGTGATAAGTATTTAGATTAAATTTATTATTTTCAGTACATGCAATATGATCGGCTCCGTTTGATTGAGCCTTGATCGCACATAAATTTTTCATTTTCAGTACATGCAATACGATCGGCTCTGTTTGATTGAGCCTTGATCGCACAGACATTTTCATTTTCAGTACATGCAATACGATCTTTTGGTTGTTGTGTTTGTTGTAGAGTCACATAGAACTAATCATAACCTGCGGGTAAAGTCAATGAAAATTTGACAAGAATATGGTGGATACGCCGCTGGTACTTCCTATATATAAGTATTCTTGTCAAAGGATCGGAGGCATTATCAGGCGGTTATGAGAGGTTCCATGTAGGATTAGTATGTTTTGGTTGAAGTTTGTTCATCATACATTTCAGTGTAATCAATTTCATCATTTATAGAAGTTGAGCTATGTCTCACTTCCACAATGACTAACCTCTCCAACATAACAAACGAGAGAGGTACTGTCATCATTCAAACATGTATACTTTCAGAATTTAGACTCAAGCTGTGGTTGTTGTGTTGTTTATGTTTTATAGTCACATAGGACTAATCATAATTCACTGATAAAACCAATGAAAATTTGACGAGAATATGGTGGATACGCCGCTGGTACTTCCTATATATAAGTATTCTTGTCAAAGGATCAGAGGCATTGTCAGGCGGTTATGAGAAGTTCTATGTAGGATTTAGTAATTTCTTGGTAACTAATCATAACTTGCGGATAAAACCAACGAAAATTTGACAAGAATATGGTGGATACGCCGCTGGTACTTCCTATATATAAGTATTCTTGCCAAAGGATCAGAGGCATTATCAGGCGGTTATGAGAAGTTCCATGTAGGATTTAGTATTGTCTTGGTTGAAATTTGTGTTACATTTATATCATCTCGCCATTTAAAGAAATTGGATTGTGTTCTATTTCTACATAAACTAACCTCTCCATCATAACAAACGAGAGAGGAACTGTCACCATTCAAACATATATGCTATCAGAATGTGGATTCAAATATTGGTTGTTGTGTTATTTACGTTCTAGAGTTACATCATAGGACCAATCATAACTTACTGATAAAACCAATGAAAATTTGACAAGAATATGGTGGATACGCCGCTGGTACTTCCTATATAAGTATTCTTGTCAAAGGATCAGAGGCATTGTCAGACGGTTATGAGAAGTTCTATGTAGGATTTAGTAATTTCTTGGTACATTAGTTGTTGTGTTTATTTATGTTCTAGAGTCATATCATAGAACCAATCATAACTTACTGATAAAACCAATGAAAATTTGACAAGAATATGGTGGATACGCCGCTGGTACTTCCTATATATAAGTATTCTTGTCAAAGGATCAGAGGTATTGTTAGACGGTTATGAGAAGTTCCATGTAGGTTGTAGTATTAGAAGTTTTGCTTTAGGATATAACCATATCCTTCCAAACATATCAAAACTCTTACGCATGATATCATAGTTAGCGAATCAACTCTGCTTATCAATATTTTTACCGTAGGCAACAAAAAGCGATTCCTGTAACAGGGTACTTAACCCTTACAAGGGACGTTACCCGCCTCAAACAAAAACTTAAACTCTTACTCTTTTTCTAAGCATGTAACTGTCAAACTAAACACCATCATTTTTAGTCAAATATATCACTACTTAAATTTCGGGACGAAATTTCTAAAAAGCAGGGGATACTGTAACATCCGTCAAAAACCGGATTTACCAAACCCGCTCCGTTTAATAACCGAACAATCAGTTAAAAATTTCGTTGCGTATTTAATGCCCAAAATAATTTTAAACGATACATAATTAATAAGTATATTGGGTTATAAAAGTTTTATTTGAAAAAGTATTGAAATTAATGAAATAAAAATAAAATAGTGCTGCCGGGTTTCAAACCCGGGTCAGCCAGCAATTTTAAAACAGCCTTAACACTCATCCATCAAACCACTGCGCCACTTATGTTTCTTGTTAATTATTAGATACAATTAATTCATATCATAAGTCTCAAATTGAAAAAAAACCGACGCGCCCAATCGCAGTCGTCGGAAATCCCGGCGATCTCGCGAGATTGAACGGTTTCTTCAGTTTTAACGTAAACTTTAACTATGACATCGGTTATAACCGACGTCTGAACCCGCGACGCAAGTCATAACCGCCGGAGAACGTAATGACTTTGAATCAAGTCTGAAATCCGACTCTATACATCTCGATTCCTCCCTATAAATTCACCCACAATCCACTGGTAGCCTTTTCGCTCAAAACCGCACCCTTTCTCGACGAAAATTCACTCGCCGGAAAATACCTGCAAATCGCCGGAAAACCGAGCTTTTCACCTTTGAGCCTTACTGAACCCCCAGAGCTCATACCGAAGCCACCCACACTCATCTCAAGCTCCCTGAAGACTCTCTGCCGCAGGACACACGTCGCCGGAATAGTCTGCCGTCACCGGAGTTTCGCCGGAGAAACAGAGGAGTCCAGTTCGGTATAATTTACGCTTAATCTTTCATTCTTTTTATTTACCTCACCTGTAATTAACCGCAACACACTAAAAGAACATGATTTAATCGACGAATCAGTCGGACGTTAGTTCTGGTTAAATTCAACGAAGAAGACGAAGTTTCAGTAGTTTATAAGTTTAATTTAAATCAAGATATAACTCGGGTTAGACACACAGTCCAGTGGTGGACTGTGTGCACATAAAACACGCTTACGTCTCGAGTTCGAATCTTGTCCCACGCACCTTCGCCCTAATAAAAATGTTTCTTTTTTTAACCGAACCGGAGTCACTGCGTAAGATGTTAAGTTTAATAAAAGCCGGAATAATAACCAAGATAGACACACAGTCCAGTGGTGGACTGTGTGAATGTTTAATCACACGTCACGAGTTCGAGTCCGGACTACCGCACCGGTCCGGACAATTATCAAACTTTTTATTTAAGACAGAAATGAAAATATTTAGTTTGTATATAAGTATAATAAAAATCAGTTTATTTAACAAGTTTGACACACAGTCCAGCGGTGGACTGTGTGTTAACCTAAACCACAGGTCCCGGTTCGAGACCTGTGGAGCGCACCGAGTCGTTAGATTAAAATCGTTTTTAAAAATAAATGATTTTCTGTTTAATTCAATTAATATATAAATATAATTAAAAACAGAAATATTTCGGGTTAGACACGTAGCTCAGTTGGTAGAGCTGCGTGCACGCATATGGGAGGTCACAAGTTCGAGCCTCACCCAGCGCACACATACACACATACGAACCGGTCAACAGTCAACAGTCAAAGTCAATGGTCAACGGTCAACGGTCAAAAAGTCAACATTTTTTTATTATTTTTATTTATTTATTTTATTTAAAAATCAATTAAAAATACTTAAAAATAACATTTTTAAGGTTAGAAAATAGCCTTAAACTCACAAAAATACACCCAACAATCCTACTAAAATGGATTAATAAAATCCGTTTACTCACCGAACCATTATGCCATTATCTAGGTTAATTTCACTCGTGGTTAAAACCAACTTCGTGCGCATTCAACATCATCAACCGAACGCACCCAATGTGAGTGAATCTTACAACTCCCCTTTTTAATTACACGTTTTGGGGTGTGTCATGTGTCACAGAATTAACTCGTTTATTTAAACTTGTGCCATACCATATTGTGATCTAAACTTAGATTGTATATAAATTGCTTGTGGTTATGTATTTCATTTTGTCAGTTTATATGCAATTCATTCATTAGGCCCATCAGTTCCTCGTGAGAAACGAGTTGAGCAACGCGTGCCTCAAAACAAATCCATTGTTGTTCGTGTGTGTATTATTTAGTTTATATTGTTTGTAGTTATGTATTTCATATTGTCAAGTTTATGCAAATCATTCATTAGGCCCATCAGTTCCTCGTGGGAGACGAGTTGAGCAACGCGTGCCTCAAAACGATCCATTATTGTTCATGTGTGCATTATTTAATATTAAATGAGTGGTGTATAAGTTTACATCTATTTTTACTCATGTGTGGTTGTGCACTTTATTTTATAAT
Source organism: Scalesia atractyloides (assembly GCA_947069175.1). NCBI lineage: Eukaryota > Viridiplantae > Streptophyta > Magnoliopsida > Asterales > Asteraceae > Scalesia > Scalesia atractyloides. Next base: position 19,244,419 of record CAMTDV010000027.1, read on the forward strand.
CAATTGAATAAACTTGTTCAAATGTTTTCCATAGGATTCACTCGCCAACTTTTTATTGATCCAAAAACCATTTTTACACATGATACAGGTGAACAGGATGAAGCAAGGAAAACATAGGAAATGCCTTAGAAGAAAACAAAGAAGCTTAGATTGATGTTTAGGTCATGAAGTAATTATGATTGTAAATTTCCCATTAAATTGTATTAATGAATATGAAACGTTATAATAAATGTCGTGAGCTTTGATGATAACCCAATCATGCCCCGATCACTTTTTTCCGCTGCGGGTCGGGGTGTGACCAACACGCAGCCCAACCTTACTACCAACCCAACTACCCCATGATGCAACCCATGCGAGCCTGTTTCAATTGTGGGGACCCAAACCACTTTAGGAACACTTGTCCACGTTTAGTGAACATCATCCATGCCCAAGCTCAAGCAAACCCGGTAAACCAAGCTAACCAAGCTCCTCCACCTGCCAGAGGAAGAGCTTTCAATATCAATGCCAACCAAGCCAGGGCTGACAACAATGTGGTCAACAGTACGTTTCTCATCAATGGTAGTTATGCATCCATATTATTCGATACTGGTGCGGATTAGAGCTTTGTGTCCTTAGAATTCGAATCTATCCTCGACTAACCTCGTGTTAATCTCATTGAATTTCTAACGGTGGAAGTTGCTGACGGAAAACCCACTTCATTAAATTCTATTATACGCGATTGTACACTCACCCTAAACAATCACGATTTCCCAATTGACATCATTCCTATGAAGTTGGGAAGTTTCGATGTTATAATCGGTATGGACTGGCTCAGCCAGCATCACGCAGAAGTGGTGTGCCACGAGAAATTCATTCGTATTCCTCTCGCAGACGGTCAGACACTACGTATCTTTGGGGAAACCCCTTCGAAAGGGCTCAAATTGATGTCCTGCCTTCAAGCCCGAAGTTATCTCTGCAAGAACTACGTCGCATTTCTAGCTCACGTCGTCAAGAAGGGAGGCAATGAGAGGAGGCTCGAAGATATTCCAATTGTGAAGGAATTCCCACAAGTTTTTCCCGACGACGTTTCAGGACTTCCTCCTGTGAGAGAAGTCGAATTTCGCATCGATCTTGTGCCTGGCGCTACACCAGTAGCAAAATCTCCTTATAGGTTAGCCCCATCCGAGATGCAAGAATTGGTCAGTCAACTGCAGGAGTTGACTGACAAAGGATTCATACGTCCTAGTTCATCGCCTTGGGGTGCGCCTGTTCTTTTTGTGAAGAAGAAAGATGGAACGTTTCGCATGTGCATTGATTATAGAGAACTCAACAAATTGACGGTAAAAAATCGCTATCCACTGCCTCGCATTGATGACCCCCTGGACCAACTTCAAGGCGCCACCTGTTTTTCCAAAATCGACCTTCGTTCTGGTTATCATCAGCTTAGAGTGCGCGAGGAAGATATCCCAAAAACCGCCTTCCGAACTCGTTATGGTCATTATGAGTTCATGGTTGTGCCCTTCGGTTTAACCAACGCCCCCGCTGTCTTCATGGATTTAATGAATAGGGTATGCAAACCCTACCTCGACCGTTTCGTCATAGTCTTCATCGACGACATTCTTATCTACTCCAAGTCAAAATCCGAGCATGAGCGACACCTTCGACACATACTTACACTCTTAAGGACTGAAAAGCTGTACGCTAAGTTCTCAAAATGCGAATTCTGGTTAGTAGAAGTACAATTCCTAGGTCATGTCGTCAATGACAAGGGGATTCATGTCGATCCTTCAAAAATCAAGGCAGTACAGGAATGGCAAGGGCCACGTACCCTGTCACACCCCGACCCGCAGCGGAAAAGGTGATCGGGGCATGATTGGGTTTTCATCAAAGCTCATGACATTTATTATAATGTTTCATATTTATTATAACAATTTTAAAGAAGATCATACAATCAAATCATACAAGTACAACAGGTTCTATACATCTTTCTAGACTTCATTATTTTTTTCTTCTAAGGCACTTTCCTATGTGTTCCTTGCTTCATCCTGTCCACCTGTATCATGTGTAAAAATGGTTTTTGGGTCAACAAAAAGTTGACGAGTGAATCCTATGAAAACATTTAAATGTGTTTATTGAATTTATTATAAAATAACGTGCATAACCACATATGAGTAAATGTAGATGTAAATTTATTCACAAAACACATAATATTAAATATTGCACACACATACAACAATTGATTGTTTTGAGGCACGCGTTGTTCAACTCGTCTCCCACGAGGAACTGATGGGCCTAATGAATGAGTTTTGAGGCACGCGTTGTTCTATGAACTGATGGGCCTAATGAATGAGTTTTAAGGCACGCGTTGTTCAACTCGTCTCCCACGAGGAACTGATGGGCCTAACAAATAATTTGCATACAACTTGACAATATGTAATACATAACAACAAACAATTATTTACATTCTAAGTTTAGATCATAATATGGTATAGCACGAGTTTGAATAAGCGAAGTAGTTTAAGCGACACATGATACACCCCAAAACATGAATAAAAATGGGAATTTGTAAGAATTCACTCACAGTGGGTGCGTTTCTTGGATTGATGATGAATGCGCACGAATTCGGATTTAATCGGCAAGGGAACTATCCTAAATAATAACATAATAGTTCGATAAATAAATAACTTTTATTTGAGATTAATATTTTTAATTAGTGTTCTTAATGGGATTGTTAGGTTTATTTTTGTGAGTTCAAGGAAATTTTCTAACTTTAAAAATATTATTTTTAAGTATTTTCAATTGATTTTTAAATAAAATAAATAAATAAAAGAAAATAAAAATTTTTGACTTTTTGACCAGTTGACCGTTGACCAGTTGACCGTTGACTTTGACTGTTGACCGGTTCGGTCGTGTGTATGTATGCGCTGGGTGAGGCTCGAACGCGAGACCTCTCGTACGCGTGCACGCAGCTCTACCAACTGAGCTACGTGTCTAACCCGTTTCTGTTTTTAATTATATTTATACACTATTTAATTTAATCAGAATTCATTTATTTTAAAAAGATTTTAATTATATCGAACCGGTGCCGTCAACAGGTCTCGAACCCGGGACCTGTGGTTTAGTGTTGCACACAGTCCACCGCTGGACTGTGTGTCTAACCTGGTTAATATACTGATTTTTATTATACTTAACATCTTACAGTGAGTTAACCCGGTTCGGTTTTTAAAAAAACATTTTTTATTTCCGAGCATAGGGTCGTGATAGGGATCGAACTCGAGACGTTTGCTGTGTGTTTGCACACAGTCCACCGCTGGACTGTGTGTCTAACCCGGTTTATTATCTTGTTTTAATTTCACTTATACATTAGTTCGAATTCATCTTCTTCGTTCAAAACACAGACAACGATTATTCAACTGTTTCTTGTTAAATTCAATTAACGAACTTTATAAGCGATTGTAATGCGATGAAATAGAGCAAGTTTTGGAAATGAATGTGCCGAACAGATGTCTTTCTCAGAACTCCGCCAAGGATCGTCGGCTCTGTTTTGTGAACTCCGTCTGTTCGGATCGATTAACAGTTTTTGATTGATTAGATGTGAAATTGAGTTACTAAACAATGATTAACAGAAGGTTTAGGTGATTATACCGATTCACAGCGTGATTCTGGAAATTCTAGAAGTTTTCCGGCGAAAGAAGAATATTCGGCAACGTCGTCTGGGATTGATTCTGGGTGATGGATTGATGTTAGTAATAGTCTAACAATGGATTGAAACAGAAAGAGTCGAGGTATTTACCGTGTTGATGTGAGTCTCGGTTTTCCAGCGAAAGTCCGGTGATGGCAGAATATTTTCGGCGAGTGAAATTGATTCGAGAAATGGTGCGATTTTGAGCGAAAAGATTTCCAGAGACTTGGGTGTGTATTTATAGGAAAGAATTTCGATGAATTTGGTCTGATTTCTGTCTTGATTCGTTGGTCAGCTTTTCTCCGGCGGTTATGATTGATGTCGCGGGATTAGACATCGGTTATAACCGACGTTGAGATTAATACATCCGTTAAGTCAATAGAAACCGTCAATGATTGGCGAAGTCGTCGGGATTTCCGGCGACTGCGAAATAGGCGTGCTGATTCACTGGGTTTGAATTCGAGCTTTATTATAAATGTTATTTGTTTCATTATATAACACAAATGGGTCAAGTGGCGGGGTGGTTAAGTGGGTGTGAGTTAGGTCTTGAGATTTCATCCGGCTGACCCGGGTTCGAAACCCGGCAGCCGATTTCTTTTTTTATTTATTTTATTTTCACTTTTTATCAATTATAGTTTTTAAATTCTAAATTGTTTATTAATTATGTATTGTTTAAAATTAAAATAACTCATAAATACGCAACGAAAATTTTAACTGGATGTTCGGTTAATAAACGAAGCGGGTTTGGTTAACCCGGTTTTTGACGGATGTTACAGTATCCCCTACTTTTAGAAATTTCGTCCCGAAATTTAAGTAGTGGCATGTTTGTCTCAAAAGGATGGTGTTTTAATTTGACAATTACATACTTAGAAGGGAGTAAGAGTTTAAATTTTGTTTGAGGCGGTAACGTTCCTTGTAAGGGTTGAGTACCCTGCTACAGGAATCGCTTTTTGATGCCTATGATAAAGAATATTGATAAACAGAGTTGATTCACTAAGTATGATTTCATGCGCAAGAGTTTTGATACGTTTGGAAAGATAAGGTTATATCCTAAAACAAAACTTCTACTACTAAAACCTACATGGAACCTCTCATAACCGCCTGACAATGCCTCTGATCCTTTGACAAGAATACTTATATATAGGAAGTACCAGCGGCGTATCCACCATATTCTTGTCAAATTTTCATTGGCTTTATCAGTAAATTATGATTACTTCTATGTGACTCTAAACACAACAACCAAAACTTGAGTCTCAATTCTGAAAGTATACATGTTTGAATGATGACAGTACCTCTCTCGTTTGTTATAATGAAGAGGTTAGTCTATGTAGAAGTGAGACACAGCCCAACTTCTTTGAATGATGAGATTGAAATACGTTGAGATGTATGATGATATGTATACTAAATCAGTGAGTATAAAACAAACTTCAACCAAGACATTACTAAATCCTACATGGAACTTCTCATAACCGCCTGACAATGCCTCTGATCCCTCGACGAGAATACTTATATATAGGAAGTACCAGCGGCGTATCCACCATATTCTTGTCAAATTTTCATTGGTTTTATCAGTAAGTTATGATTAGTTTCTATGATGTGACTCTAGAACATAAACAAACACAACAACCAAAGCTTGAGTCTTAATTCTGATAGTATACATGTTTGAATGATGACAGTACCTCTCTCGTTTGTTATGATGGAGAGGTTAGTCCATGTAGAAGTGAGACACAGCTCAACTTCTTTAATTGATGAGATTGAAATAGGTTAGTCCATGTAGAAGTGAGACACAGCTCAACTTCTTTAATTGATGAGATTGAAATACGTTGAGATGTATGATGATATAAATGCTAAATCAGTGAGTATAAAACAAACTTCAACCAAGACATTACTAAATCCTACATGGAACTTCTCATAACCGCCTGACAATGCCTCTGATCATTTGGCAAGAATACTTATATATAGGAAGTACCAGCGGCGTATCCACCATATTCTTGTCAAATTTTCATTGGTTTTAACAGTGAGTTATGATTAGTTCTATGTGACTCTAAAACATAAACAAACACAACAACCAAAGCTTGAGTCTAAATTCTGAAAGTATACATGTTTGAATAATGACAGTACCTCTCTCGTTTGTTATGATGGAGAGGTTAGTCTATGTAGAAGTGAGACAAAACCCAACTTCTTTAAATGATGAGACTGAGATACGTCGTGAGGTATGATGATATGAATGTTAAATCAATGAGTATAAAACAAAACTGAAATAGTAATTCCCATTAAGATTCTTGGATAAATTTCCAATTTATAATTGAGATACGTGAAAATTGAGATAATATAAAGAAAAACATAAAAACTAAGCGGTTGGAGTTGAATCTTGATTTTGGGTGAAGAAACTAGTTGGGTGGTTCGTTTGGGCCGTCATTATCTTCAACAGGATTGGCGTTGATGTTGTAAACTCTTCCTCTTGCTGGTGGCCTAGTGATTAGGTTTCCTTGATTTGCTTGGTTAACTGGGTTTGCTTGAGCTTGGGCGTGTATGATGTTAACCAATCGAGGGCACGTGTTTCTGAAGTGGGTAGGGTCGCCACAATTAAAACAAGCTCGAACATATGGAAACATGGGGTATTGGGGTTGTTGATATGTTTGGATCATGTTTTGAGTAGGGGGTGAGGTTTGGTTTTGAGAGGTGCGGCAAGCCTTGCTCAAATGACCATAGCGTCCACAATTCGCACATAGTCGACAAGGTAAGGTAGATGGATGGTGATAAAAACAGGTGTTACATTGAGGGTGAGGTCCAAGGTAAGGTTTCTTATTTGGGTAAGTTGAGTTGGGTGCTACTTGAGTGATTGGGATAGCTTGGAGGGGTACGGCTTGTGAGGCTGGTTGATTGCGTTAGGTGACAGCGAAAAGTTGCCCATCTCGTTTTCTCTTAGAAATGGGTTGAGAAGGGGATTCGGTTTGGGTGGAGTTTGAGGTTTCAGTTGATGCTTTATTCTTCTTCTTCTCCTCCTTGAAGTCCTTATTTCGTATGCGGTTCTCGGTGAGCTCTGTAGCTAACTCCATTGCTTCTTCCAAAGTTGCAGGTGTGGTACTTATTACAGAGTCTTGAATTTTTGAAGGAAGACCTCGAATGTAGTGCTCGATCAAACGGTAAAGAGGAGTGAACAAGTTGGAAACCATTTGATTTAACTCGAGGAATCTCTTGTTGTATGTGGTGTGGTCGCCTTCCTTTTGTTTCAAAGAATAGAACTCATCCTCCAATTTCTTGATTTCGCTTCTTGGGCAAAACCGTCTTGTCATGATTTCCTTCAACTCTTCCCAAGTCAAAGTCATAGCATCTTCAACACCTCGTTTGGCCTTCTCTGTATTCCACCATGTAAGTGCTATTCCAAGTAAACGACCAGTAGCATATCGCACTTTGCGATCATCGGGGCAATCGCAATTTAGAAAAGTGTTTTCCATTTCTTCAAACCAATGGAGGAGAGCGGTGACACCTTCAGTCCCTTCGTATTTTGGAGGGTCGCAGGATTTGAAATGCTTGAAGGTGTGGCACTTGGGGGAGGGTTGACAACATTTTGATCTTCTTGATTGACGGGATTAGCGGTAAGGGCTTGTGAACTTGAACTACAATGTTGGGTATTACGGCAGCCATTTGTTGAGCGATTTGGGCAGCCATGCGCTCGCGGGCTTTTCCTGATCTCATCTTCCTACGAGCGGAATTAGAAGACATCTACAAGGAATACATATCAAGAGTATGAGTTGGACGTTTTAGGGGTCATGTGTCGTATTTAGGAATGAACATTCATAAACTAAATATAGAATAATAAATCTACTACATCCATAGGATGTCTTGGGCTTTGCTCGTAATTGGGCCTTGCATGCCGCCATACTTCACCTTCGTAATCATGTGGGCCCCCATGATTACCGGGTTTTTCATATGGTTCGCATGTGTTAACCTGGTTACGTACACTAAAACCCGGAGAAAATCGAGAAATATGTATGTAACGTATGATATTCGGAATGTATCCAGGTGTGGACATGGTGACACCTCAAAGTGGGGTTAGTTCGAACGACGTTTGGTGTGGCATGCTTTGGCCTAATAGGTCCTTCGTACTCTCATCGTTAGTCCCCAGGTAGGCAAACTGGTCCGTTATTTTGGATTTATACGAATGCCAACCTAGACAGGACGTTCCGACTACCGGTACTTGTACCCTTACAGTTACTACATGCCCGTCGCAGAACTCACTTTGATGAGATTTTGAAAAATGAAAAATGCGACAAAATCTTGACTAACGGAAGTATGAAGGTGATTTGAATATGTGAACATTGAAATATGTATGATGAATATGTATGTAAGTATGTATGTTTGACTGTAAGTATAATTCATTATGTATCACAAAATATAATATTGGAAGTGTTTGCATGCATTCGTGTATGTAATAAATATGAAAGAAACAAACATCATGAGTTTGCATGTAACCACATAAACAATTAAAATCTAATCAACTATAGTATAGGCTCTAAGGGTCTAATAACCTATCCTATATCCCTATAGTCAAAAGCTCTGATACCAATCTGTCACACCCCGACCCGCAGCGGAAAAGGTGATCGGGGCATGATTGGGTTTTCATCAAAGCTCATGACATTTATTATAATGTTTCATATTTATTATAACAATTTTAAAGAAGATCATACAATCAAATCATACAAGTACAACAAGTTCTATACATCTTTCTAGACTTCATTATTTTTTTCTTCTAAGGCACTTTCCTATGTGTTCCTTGCTTCATCCTGTCCACCTGTATCATGTGTAAAAATGGTTTTTGGGTCAACAAAAAGTTGGCGAGTGAATCCTATGAAAACATTTAAATGTGTTTATTGAATTGATTATAAAATAAAGTGCATAACCACATATGAGTAAATGTAGATGTAAATTTATTCACAAAACACATAATATTAAATATTGCACACATATACAACAATTGATTGTTTTGAGGCACACGTTGTTCAACTCGTCTCCCTCGAGGAACTGATGGGCCTAATGAATGAGTTTTGAGGCACGCGTTGTTCTATGAACTGATGGGCCTAATGAATGAGTTTTAAGGCACGCGTTGTTCAACTCGTCTCCCACGAGGAACTGATGGGCCTAACAAATAATTTGCATACAACTTGACAATATGTAATACATAACAACAAACAATTATTTACATTCTAAGTTTAGATCATAATATGGTATAGCACGAGTTTGAATAAGCGAATTAGTTTAAGCGACACATGATACACCCCAAAACATGAATAAAAAGGGGAATTTGTAAGAATTCACTCACAGTGGGTGAGTTTCTTGGATTGATGATGAATGCGCACGAATTCGGATTTAATCGGCAAGGGAACTATCCTAAATAATAACATAATAGTTCGATAAATAAATAAACTTTTATTTGAGATTAATATTTTTAATTAGTGTTCTTAATGGGATTGTTAGGTTTATTTTTGTGAGTTCAAGGAAATTTTCTAACTTTAAAAATATTATTTTTAAGTATTTTCAATTGATTTTTAAATAAAATAAATAAATAAAAGAAAATAAAAATTTTTGACTTTTTGACCAGTTGACCGTTGACCAGTTGACCGTTGACTTTGACTGTTGACCGGTTCGGTCGTGTGTATGTATGCGCTGGGTGAGGCTCGAACGCGAGACCTCTCGTACGCGTGCACGCAGCTCTACCAACTGAGCTACGTGTCTAACCCGAACTATTTCTGTTTTTAATTATATTTATACACTATTTAATTTAATCAGAATTCATTTATTTTAAAAAGATTTTAATTATATCGAACCGGTGCCGTCAACAGGTCTCGAACCCGGGACCTGTGGTTTAGTGTTGCACACAGTCCACCGCTGGACTGTGTGTCTAACCTGGTTAATATACTGATTTTTATTATACTTAACATCTTACAGTGAGTTAACCCGGTTCGGTTTTTAAAAAAACATTTTTATTTCCGAGCATAGGGTCGTGATAGGGATCGAACTCGAGACGTTTGCTGTGTGTTTGCACACAGTCCACCGCTGGACTGTGTGTCTAACCCGGTTTATTATCTTGTTTTAATTTCACTTATACATTAGTTCGAATTCATCTTCTTCGTTCAAAACACAGACAACGATTATTCAACTGTTTCTTGTTAAATTCAATTAACGAACTTTATAAGCGATTGTAATGCGATGAAATAGAGCAAGTTTTGGAAATGAATGTGCCGAACAGATGTCTTTCTCAGAACTCCGCCAAGGATCGTCGGCTCTGTTTTGTGAACTCCGTCTGTTCGGATCGATTAACAGTTTTTGATTGATTAGATGTGAAATTGAGTTACTAAACAATGATTAACAGAAGGTTTAGGTGATTATACCGATTCACAGCGTGATTCTGGAAATTCTAGAAGTTTTCCGGCGAAAGAAGAATATTCGGCAACGTCGTCTGGGATTGATTCTGGGTGATGGATTGATGTTAGTAATAGTCTAACAATGGATTGAAACAGAAAGAGTCGAGGTATTTACCGTGTTGATGTGAGTCTCGGTTTTCCGGCGAAAGTCCGGTGATGGCAGAATATTTCCGGCGAGTGAAATTGATTCGAGAAATGGTGCGATTTTGAGCGAAAAGATTTCCAGAGACTTGGGTGTGTATTTATAGGAAAGAATTTCGATGAATTTGGTCCGATTTCTGTCTTGATTCGTTGGTCAGCTTTTCTCCGGCGGTTATGACTGATGTCGCGGGATTAGACATCGGTTATAACCGACGTTGAGATTAATACATCCGTTAAGTCAATAGAAACCGTCAATGATTGGCGAAATCGTCGGGATTTCCGGTGACTGCGAAATAGGCGCGCTGATTCACTGGGTTTGAATTCGAGTTTTATTATAAATGTTATTTGTTTCATTATATAACACAAATGGGTCAAGTGGCGGGGTGGTTAAGTGGGTGTGAGTTAGGTCTTGAGATTTCATCCGGCTCGCTTTTTATCAATTATAGTTTTTAAATTCTAAATTGTTTATTAATTATGTATTGTTTAAAATTAAAATAACTCATAAATACGCAACGAAAATTTTAACTGGATGTTCGGTTAATAAACGAAGCGGGTTTGGTTAACCCGGTTTTTGACGGATGTTACATACCCCTACCGAAGTTAGGTCATTTCTTGGTTTGGCTGGTTACTACCGACGCTTCATTGCCAATTTTCCCCGTATCGCCGTACCGCTCACGGCCTTGACTCATAAAGGAAAACCCTTCATTTGGGGACCTAAGCAAGAGGAGGCCTTCCAAACTTTAAAGAAAAAGCTTTGTGACGCACCTATCCTTACACTCCCTGAGGGTTGCGATGACTTTGTGGTATATTGCGACGCATCAGGGCAAGGACTAGGCTGTGTATTGATGCAAAGAGGAAAAGTGATAGCCTTTGCCTCTAGGCAACTCAAAGTTCACGAGAAGAATTACACCACGCACGACCTGGAACTTGGAGCCGTTGTGTTCGCTCTCAAGATATGGAGACATTACCTCTACGGTACCAAGTGTGAAATATACACTGACCACAAGAGTCTCCAACATATCTTCAACGAGAAAGAGTTGAATATGAGGCAACGAAGATGGGTCGAACTTCTCAACGACTACGACTGTGAAATTCGGTACCATCATGGCAAGGCAAACGTGGTGGCCGATGCGCTCAGTCGAAAAGGTTTTGCAAACTCTATTCGTCTTCTATGTTCGCAAATCATAACCGACATCAAAGATCGAATTCGGGCAGCTCAACATGTTTCTTTAACAAAAAATGACGTACGCGATGAGCTGTCATGTGGAGCTGAACTCAAAATTGAAACCAAATCCGATGGTATTCAATACTATTTAAACCGCATATGGATTCCTGATCGCGATAACCTTCGTGATTTCCTCATGAATGAGGCACACAAAACACAATACTCTGTACACCTAGGAGCCGATAAGATGTATCAAGACCCACGATACACCTACTGGTGGCCTGGCATGAAAAAGGACATCGCTGTTTTTGTTTCCAAGTGCCTTACTTGTTCCAAAGTGAAAGCTGAACATCAAAGACCTTCAGGACTTCTAGTCCAACCCGATATACCTGTATGGAAGTGGGAAAACATAACCATGGACTTCATTACTGGGTTACCTCACACCTCCAGTGGGTTGACACCATATGGGTAATCATTGATCGTCTTACAAAATCATCTCATTTCATTCCGATTTGCGAGGACTTCAAGAACGAGAAGTTAGCTCAAATCTACATCAACGAGATCGTAAGCCGTCATGGTGTACCGTTAAGCATCATTTCAGACCGTGATGGTCGTTTCACTTCATGAACATGGCGAGCCATACAAACTGCTTTGGGTACACGGTTAGATCTCAGTACCGCCTTTCACCCTCAATCTGATGGTCAATCTGAACGCACCGTCCAAACTCTTGAAGACATGCTTCGAGCATGTGTCATAGACTTCAAAGGGAACTAGGACGCTCATCTACCGTTAGTCGAGTTTTCATACAACAATAGCTACCATTCAAGTATCGGCATGGCTCCTTTCGAGGCTTTATACGGTCGTAAATGACGATCTCCAGTATGTTGGCACAAAATTGGTGAAACGCAAATCACCGGACCTGAATTAATTCAAGAAACAACCGACAAAATCTTTCAAATTCGAAACAATCTTCTAGCGGCTCAAAGTCGTCAAAAAAAGTTATGCTGACAAACGACGAAAGCCCTTGGAGTTTGACATTGGTGATCAAGTACTTTTAAAAGTATCACCGTGGAAGGGAGTGGTTCGTTTTGGCCAGAAGGGCAAGCTAGCACCATGCTACGTAGGACCTTTCAAGATACTTGAAAGAGTAGGTCCTGTAGCATACAAGCTTGACCTACCAGAAGAACTTAACAGAATTCATCCACATTCCACGTATCAAACTTGAAAAAGTTCCTCGCCGATGAAAACCTCCATATTCCTCTAGAAGACATTCAAGTCGATGAATCGATGCACTTCGTTGAAAGACCAGTGGAAATCATGGATTTCGGTGAGAAGCGTTTAAGGCGAAGTCGTATTCCAATTGTCAGGGTACGTTGGGAGTCAAAACGAGGACCCGAGTTTACTTGGGAACGTGAAGACTCAATGCGCGAGAAATACTTGCATCTTTTTCCAGTTGCAACCACTACTTAAATTTCGGGACGAAATTTCTAAAAGTAGGGGATACTGTAACATTTGTGACAAAACGGGTTTCAAAACCCCGCCCCAAATTATCGATCGCAATGTATTATTTATGTCAAATGATCTTATTGATTTTATTTTAAAGCATTAGAATTTATATATGTATAGTAATAATAATAGTAACCAAGGGTTAGAATAATCTTAATAAAATAAATAATCAACTAAATATTAAATATATATGATTAGTAAATAATTTATCTTAAAATAATTAAAATAAATAAAAGAGGAGAAACCGGGGTTCGAACCCGGGACTCTCGTGTTTCCACACACACCAAACTCCACTGCACTACACGCGCATTTGTTTTTTGAATGAAAACATTTAATTGTTATATTGAACTCTGCTCAAAACCTACAAATTCAAGTAATCAGATCCGTAACCACCAACGGATTCTTTGGGCAATCTTCTTCATCCGTTTTCGAATTATTAGTTATAACCGAAATCAGCATCAATGTAATTGAAACGGATTCTAATCATTGAGATTAAAATCGCTGTTGAAACTGAAATCATCATCGGCCCTGGCACTATATATACAAAGCAATTTCCTCTTAATCAGAACTCGCTCATCTACTCGTTTACCACTCTTTAACTCGGAGGTTTTGCGGATCAACGTAATCATCGGAAATCTTGATCGGAGCTAACGGAATCCGTCATCGGAAATCAAAGTTTGTCGTTTGTTCAGTAACAATCTTTTACTCATCATTCGTATGTTTTGTGCAAACTCTTATTGATAATAAAACGAATAAAAATTTCAACCAAGAAGAATTTGTGTCGGGTTTAAAATCTGTAAAAAAAAATAATGAAGAAGATGACTTTATTAAAATAGATAAGTGTAATAAAAATCAGGTTTTAAATTAGGTTAGACACGTAGTCCAGTGGTGGACTGTGTGCAACACAAGCCAATCATCGCGGGTTCGAGTTTAATGCATAGCCGGTTTTTGAAAATAAAACTCTTAAATTTCTTTTACTTAAAGGCATCAACACCGCAGAAAGATTATAAGTATAATAAAAATCTTATACTAAACGGGTTAGACACCCAGCCCAACTGGTTGGGCTGGGTGTAACACATGAATGAGGTCGCGAGTTCGAAACCAATCACACGCATCGGTCTGTTAATTTAAAAATCTTTTTTTTTTACTTTAATACTTTCTGAATCATTCTAAAGAGTATATAAATATAATTAAAAATGGATTCCTTACGGGTTAGACACGTAGCTCAGTTGGCAGAGCTGCGTGCACGCAACCGAGACGTCACGAGTTCGAGCCTCACCGCACGCAGCCTAATATCAGTCGAACCGGCCAGGTCCCTGTCTGACCTGACAGGTTTTTTATTTTATTTTTTTATTTTATTTTCTAAATATTATTTTTGAATATTACCTTTGTGTATTTATCAAAACTAATTAAAATTTCTTAAAAATATGTTTTATTAGGTTTTAAAATCCCAATAGAAAACCACAAAAATAACCTAAAAATCTCACAAAATGTACCAAATTAAAATATTAATTGGTTTATAATTATCGATTTATCGCGTTATTATTTTTATGTTAGTATTCGGTTGTCGATCAACTCCTCAATTCGTGCGCATTCACTATCAAACAAGGAACGCACCCACTGTGAGTGAATCTCTACAAATTCCCCGTTTTAATCACGTTTTGGGGTGTATCATGCGTCGTACTATTCCTTTATTTTATCTAAACACTTGTGCTTACATAATTTTGTGATCAAATGTGTATTGGTTGTTGTGTGATTTATATGTGGATTAATTTATCATTTCAGTGCACGCATTTCATTAGGCCCATCAGTTCCCTGTGGGATACGGGTTAAGCATCAGGTGCCTCATTACATCGGCTCCGTTTGATTGAGCCTTGATCTCAAATACATCATCATTCATGTCATATATTCATTCAATGTGATTTGTGATTGTTTACATATATATTTGCTCACATGTGATTTATGCACGAATTTTCTTTAATAAATAGAACAAGCAATTATTTAAAATGTTCTATCTAGGTTCACTCGCCAACTTTTGTTGACCCAAAATCTCCCCTGTTTTACACATGATACAGGTGATCCAGTTGAGGAAAGAAACACTTAGGATGACCTAGAAGGATAAACAAGTTATTACGTTGGAATAAACATTTAGATTTGTTTTTCTTTGTATTTGTATGAATTCTGTTTATTGGATATTTAAATTTGTAATTTGAATTTTATAAATATGAAACTTCTTAGTAAATATCATGAGCTTTGGTGATAACCCAATCATGCCCCGTCTTTTGTTCCGTTGCGGGTCGGGGTGTGACATGTCTATATTTGATTTTATGATGTATTTTAGAGCCATGATTGGCTAGATCTTTTGATGAATGTCTACTCTTTGGGATGTTTTTTTATATTTGTTGAATGTTTATGGGATTTGAAGCTTGGAAATCGATGTTTTTGTATACAGATTGAAACTTTATCAATAAATATTATGTTTTATCACTTGGATGTCGTTTAGGATGTGATTTCTAATTGCTATCTTTGTTTCTTGACTTGGTGTTGATTATTGATTTGATTGACTTGTCAATTTTAGATCTAGATTTTGCATGTTAAGACTTCATAACCGGTTAGCATCTACCTTGAGACCTAGAGGAGATAGGTTGTGGGTCGGTTAGGTTTTGCCGGACTTAGATTAGAATTTGTACGAGAGTGAGATTCTTTATTTGTTGCTTATCCGAACATTTGTCATTAGTTTCGATTTGCCTCTTTGACATCGTTTGGTGTCTTGAGATTTGTGAGACTGAGAGGAAATCAAACCTTCGGGCGCTTAAACATCCATTGTTAGGTGAGACCGAGAGGAGATCCTTTCACTACCAGGTGAGTTTTACACGACCGTTTGGGTTAGCCTTGTTGTCCTTATTGAGACTGAGAGGAGATTTAGGACACCTTAGTGAACCCCGTTCGAACCGTATCTATAATTATTCCGATATCGATTACCAGAAGATTAGCATGGACCATTGTGACACCCTACGCAAATCCCATATTGGCCGTGGCTAGGAGAGATTCTTGGTTACTAAGACATTCCCTGCCTCTTAAATCACCAACGCGTTTTGGGCTTAGTTGGTTGTGGAGCACATGAAAACTCCATAGTTAAGCGTGCTCAGGTAGGAATAGTACTAGGATGCATGACCTCTTGGAAAGTCTCCACTGGGACAACCAAAAACAAATCCATAAGTTCCTGGAAGGGCAACCCATTGGGAGCAAAGCGGAGAATATTGGTGGTGAGAGGGGCCGGTTGTAACAAATGGTATCAGAGCCACTCCTGAGCCGTTCGGGATGGTGGGGCAAACCTCATCGAGGACGATGAGTCTCTAAGGGGGGTAATTGTAATGATACTGATACCGACTACCGAAAGAATAACATGGACCCTTGTGACACCCTAGGCAAATCCCACAACGGTCGTGGCCAGGAGAGATTCTTAGTTCATAAGACATGCCTCGTCTCTTATATCACCAATGCGTTTTGGGCTTAATGTTAGTGGATGAGAGGGGAACTCCATAGTTAAGTAGTACCAGGATGGGTGACTTCCTGTGAAGTCTCCACTGGGGCAACAAAAAATAAAGCCGTGAGTTCCTGGATGGGCAACCATCGGGGGCAAAGCGAACAATATTGGTGGTAAGAGGCGCCAGATGTTACAAATGGTATCAAAGCCACTCCTGAGCCGTTTGGGATGGTGGGGCAAACCTCATCGAGGACGATGAGTCCCAAAGGGGGGTGATTGTAAAAGATACCGATACCGATTACCGAAAGATTAAGATGGACCATTGTAACACCTTAGGCAAATCCTATATCGGCCGTGGCCAGGAGAGATTCTTGGTTTATAAGACATTGCCTTTTAAATCACCAACCATTTTGGGCTTAGTTGGCTGTGAAGCACATGAAACTCCACAATTAAGCATGCTCAGGTGAGAGTAGTACCAGGATGGGTGACCTCCTAGAAAGTCTCCACTGGGGAAAACAAAAACAAATCCATGAGTTCCTTAATGGGCAACCCATCGGGGGCGAAGCGGACAATATTGGTGGTGAGAGGGGCCAGATGTTACAAATGGTGGATTGTGATATCCCACATCGGTTGTGAAGGATAACAAAGGCTTCCTTATAAGGGGCTGGATACCTTCACCATCATGACGCGTTTTAAAGCCGTGAAGGGCGGACGCTGAGGGCGTGTTGGCTGGCAAAGCCGACAATATCATGGTTCGGTTACGCTGGGCTATTACATATGGTATCAGAGCCAGGGCCGGACCGGTGGTGCCAGGTCCCGTGAGGACGCTGGACCCCTTAGGGGGGGGGGTGGATTGTGATATCTCACATCGGTTGTGAAGGGGAACAAAGACTTCCTTATAAGGAGCTAGATACCTTCACTATTATGACGCGTTTTAAAGCCATGAGAGGAGGGTGCTGAGGGCGTGTTGGCTGCCAAAGCGGACAATATCATTATGCGGTTATGCTGGGCAGTTATAGTATCCTTAGACCCTAGTTTTTTAATCTGATTCCATTCCCGATAGCATTCAGCTTTATGATTTGGATTCCTTGTCTAGAGAATCATTTTTCCCATTCCTAACTTCCCTTCTTGTGTTACGTTCTCAGCGCATTCCCTACTTATTTCTTCTTACTTCTTTACCCTCTCTTTCTGTTTATTGATTTGATTATTTGTTCAGTTGATACCATGCTATTTTATCCAGACTAGAACTTGACAGAGATTTAGTATCAAGTGTTGCACATCAGCGTCCACAGATTGATACTTGGCCTTACCGACGTTCTTACAATACGACCGATACACTTGTCGTGTTGTGTGTTTTAGTTTGGTGATTCTATTTTAAAACCCGATTGTGAGAGACTCAGAAATTATATATATATATATATATATATATATATATATATATATAGGGGAAGATCATTTGAGAAAAAAATAACTGAGAAGTAAAATAAACAAATAATAAATTGTAAAACATTAAATGTTTTTTCTTCTCATCTCATTTATTATTATTATTATCATTAGTCTTAAAAACTATCATGCTCCCCACTATTTTTTTTGCCTACACGCACCAAAAGTTATCGTATACATTTCAAATATATTCTACCACATATTGAATTTATCCTATATAACTCGTAATTTATCCTACACTCTAAATTATTTTTCAAAAAATATATATATATATTATAAATTGAAAATAAGTTATAAATTTAATGTAGTTAGCTATTAAAAAGAAAGACTACAAATTAATGATATATGTAAGTTTACTAATATAACTTTACAATAACATTAAATACAAATTTTTAATAAAAGAAAATGAAGCATTCTTATGGGTTGATTTTTTTTGTTAATACAAAAAAGTTCTTCTCATTTAAACCTCCACAATACACACACACACACACACACACACATATATAGGGCGAGGATTGTAACGCCCCGCGTTTCTATACTTTCTTTATTTGGAAACCTTGTATCGTACTTCTTTTTTTAGTAAGCGTTGTATCTTGTATTCGTCTTTCGTTGTAAACGTTGTAAACCGAGACTTGGATCGTAATGAGAAACTCGTATTTTATCCATATTTTGTTAATCATAGTCATGTTACAATTTTACTTGTTCATACTTTAAACATATAAACGTATTCGTGGTACTCTCAATCGTAAACGTGTGATAACTTGCAAACATGGTATGTATGCGTAATCGAGACTTAAACGTGAAACTTGTAATCGTTAAACTAAATTCGTTACGAAAATATAATTACCTATTCATTTATTAAGTTAATTAATTAAATTAATTAATTAATTTATTAAATTAGTTAATAAAATTAATTAATTTCTTCTTATAAAAAAAATTAAAAATGATATTTAGTTTATATATATATATATATATATATATATATATATATATATTAACATTTAGTTTTTAGATGTTAATATATACCCCTTTTTAATAAGTCGAAGGTTTAAAGTGTAATTCTTGGATTCTCAAACTACAGGGGCTATTCTCGTCATTTATGAAACCTGATTTAATGATTTTTAAATGAAAAAAAATAAATCAACAAAACCGGATCTGCGGGACTCGAACCTGGGACCTCCGGTTCAACAAACAACAACACAACCACTCCACTAGCGGGCCACTTGTGTTAGAACCCGGAAACACAAAGCTGTTAAGCTTTGTTTCCGGGTAAGGCTGGTCGCAAAGGGAGGGCGATAGCAGCCATTTTGGGCGGGTTTTTTTATTTTTTTTTGTATTTTTAACACTTAATAACCCACCTAAACTTCACCTAACTAACCCTAATCCTTTCCTTATAAAACCCAAGTGTTTTTCAAGCCTTTTTCCACTTTCACAACTCAATAATTTCTCCAAAATCATCTCAAGAACACTTGAAACTTCAGAATTCGGGCAGATTCTATACCTCTTACAAAAGTGAGCATATCTTGCTCATTTCTTAACCAAATCATCTCATTCTTCTTCCTACTTGCTTGGATAAACTTTGGGTTGAATTCCTAGGGCTCTCCATGGAGAATCCAGGCCTGGAAATGCCTCAAAATGTCCGAGAACTTTCTGTTATGATTTAACTTTTCAAAAACTTGTTAAATCTCATACTTTTCTCATTCATCCTAGTGTTCTTGAACTCCTAATCACATATATTAGTATGGGGACTAACCTAGGTTGTTAAACTTGTAAATAGGAGTGTTAATCACTCCAAACTTTCTGTTTTTGAAGAGCATTGAGCTCACAAGTGATGCAAGTTCTTAAACTTGTTCATGTGTGTCTACCAAGGAAGCTTGGGCTATCCTAACTTGAGACCACACATCACTTGATGATTTTCATCAAGATCCCAAGATAGTTTGCTAGACTTAAAGTGTCACAACCCCACAAAGCCGTTGACGATTGTCCTCGTGTGCTCGTCGGGTTGTTGAATACTTGGCTACTTGGTATCTAGATGACACCTTATCATTCTTTTATAGTATATAGTTCTTGTACCCTCCTTGTTACCAATGGTAAGTTGTGTAGTGGTGAACATAATCCGAGGTTCAAAGTGGATGGTTTAACCTCCCACCTCATACTTGACATACATGACACTAGAGGTTACAAAGTGAATGGTTCATACTCCCACCTCCTACATGATTATAATGAAATATATAAATATATTATAATTCTAAAACCGAAACCTTGATATTGAACTTATAATCACCTATCAAGTTATTAAGTTTAACACTAAAGTATGTAATTCCTTGTCACGATTCTAATAGGTCCCGAACCTATGAAATCACATCCAACTCGTAAGAGTTACTATAGTGTCAAGAACGAGTGTTACATCTTAGTGAATACTTTCGTATCATAATACTTTATCAAACTTATTTTTAATCATGCACGAATACTCCTAATCTCCCGTTGAAACTCTATACTCATACGCCTTGTTTCCTCTTGTAGGATAATTCGGCGTCATCCTCGAACCAACATCTTCACGGATTGTCAAGTGTAGAAAAGACTTAGCAAAACCGTGAGTACACTCGACCCACTTTGTTTATAACACTTTTCGGGTGTAACATGTTTCCATATACAAAATCACGAACACTTAAACTTTATGAAACACACAAACGATCCCATATACATGAAAGCTTGAATCTTATACTTGATGCTTGTCTTGGATATTCGTATTGCTATGCTTTAGTCATTAACTATTTTTAGCCTTCGTTTGACATGCTTAGCGCTATAGGAATTCACGCATACACCTCCATCGTGTTATTCGTGAGGTCATGTTAAAACATCGTGATTGCGTTAAGGGTTTGATTATTAGTATTGTATGCCTTGATATTGCTCTTGTATAGATTTGGTTGCCATGTGGATTGTTTAAACTTATTCGTATACGTATGCTATGCCTAAACTTGTGTACTCGCCTTTGCTTTCGCATTGACATTATTTTAAAACATGTTACAGGTTGAAGGAGATGATGCTATGAAAACAATATAGCAAGGACTAGATACACACAAATTAGACGTTAGGTTTAATGTCGATGTATCAATTTTGTTATGACCTTGCAAATGTTATGTTGTTCAATGTTTTGTTACATTGATGTATTTGACAATTCTTATGAAATGAAATATGGTTTAATTAATTATTGTTACTTAATAATGTTGTGAGCAATGAGCAATCTCGTTTTCGTCTCATCCCGATGTTTCCGCCATCGGTTGGGGTGTGACAGATTGGTATGAGAGCCATAACTATAGGGAATTAGGTAGAATTGCCATGTTCGACCTAGTCTATAGTTCTAAGTACCCGTTGTGACCATTCTTGATTATGCTTAAAACTTTATGCTTCCTACTTTGCTTCTCTCTTTCCTTTTGGTCTTAATACATATACATGGTGTCTTCCTAAGACGCTTTTACACAATACACGTTTGGACGCTTGAAGACACTCGTAATATAAACGAGACGACTTCACTAAAATAGGTGTGAAAACCGCAATTTGGTGAACAACTCTCAATCCGCTATACTTATTCTTTTTGCACGCAATTATGCCATCGAGTTAGGAGTGAAATCCAAACCTTGATGGAAAATTTCCAACTCAAAACTCTAGTGGACCCTTACCAACGAATCGGAATTTGCTCTTCGTTTAGTAAGTACCAACCACACTTAGGGTACGAAATCGTCAAGTTAGGGGTGAAACCCGCACCTTGTCGATTAAGTCAAATTCCTTGATTTTCACTCTCGCCAAAGTCTCGATCTTCCAATCGGTTAGAGCCGTGTAGTAACTGGAAGGGTAAATGTCGTTAGTCGCTTCTCGATGAGAGCATTTTACCTATAGGCCAAAGCACGTTCCTCTAATTCGAAAAGACCTTCGATTCACTTTGGAATTGTCGACGATTCTCTACCCGAATCATTCCCATGTTTTACGAGCCTTTTTTTTTTATGTGACTCAAATTTTATGTGTTTTGATACTTGTTACCTCGTTCATTTCAAACCGTTACACACTCGCACGTTTATCGCAATCAAAAACAATACTAATCCTCGTGAACAAACTAAATTTATACTCTTTATTTGTATTCATACGTGAGTATACATGTTATACTTGTTGAACTCATGCAAACTATGTGAACCATACTTGATGAACACATGCTTCTTATGTGAAACTTATGTGAATTTTATTAATACTCATGCATGCAAAACCTATTTTCTTTATTACAATCAAGTCTCATGCTTTTGTCTTGTTTACAACCTCTAGATGCCTCCTTTCCGTAACTCGTTGAACCGCCTCAAGAAGTCCAAGAAGACGGATTCCCAGAAGGAATCCAACAACGAGGACTCGATATCGAAGCAAGAACTGATTAGGCTCTTTTCAGAGCAAATGGCCGGGCAATTGGCTAAGATCATACCCGACATTGTTAGCCAAATCCACACCATACACGCCGAAGCCACACCTAAATCATCCGCTGATTCCAAAGCCGATACCCCCAAACCATCTTACCAATTCAAGCATTTCATGGCTTGTAAACCAGTGGAATTCACTGGCATGGACGGTGTTACCGCCATGATCAATTGGTTTGATTCAATGGAGCTTATCTTCCTTCAGGGCGGCTGCCCTGAGGAACTCCGAACCCTTAATGCCACCGGGGTCTTTCGCAAGAGAGCCCTCGAGTGGTGGACCACCGAACGAAACACGCGTGGAAACGAAGCAGCCCATGCGATGACTTGGGAAGAGCTTAAGGAGCTCATGAAGGAGCAATTTTGTCCTCCCCATGAGACCTAGAAACTTGAAAACGAGTTCTGGAATCTCACACAACAGGGGAGCGATGCTGAAGGATTGATTGCGCACTTTAAACAGTTAAGTATCATTTGCCCTGGGCAAGTCGATACTGTTCCCAAGTCAATCGCCAAGCTCATCCGTTGCCTCTCACCGGTGATCATGAACCATGTAGCCGCAGCCAACCCGAAAACCCTCGAGGAAGCTTATGCCATAACCCTCCAACTCAACCATAACTGCATCCTTCAGGGGGCCTACGACAAGGTCCCAACGAAGCATGCACACCAAGCCATTGCCAACACCACCGAATCACCTACCCCTCCAGCCAAAAAGCCCCACAACAAGAACAAGAAGCGGAAGGCTTCTTCTCAAAACAATGCTGTCGTCACTCCGCCTACCCAAAACACCAACCAACCTGGACAAGGTTACATTGGCTCTCACCCCAAGTGTACCACTTGTAACTACCATCACCCTGTTGGCACCTCATGCCGAAAATGTGCCAACTGAAATAGGTTGGGACACCTCTCCAACTACTGTCGCCTACCCCAGAACCAGCAAACACCCAATCCTAACCCAAACCGCCAAACCCAAGCTACACCTGGTCGAACCTGCTACAATGTGGCGATCCTAACCATTTCGCCAACGTTTGCCCGAAACGCACCAACAACCAACAGCAACAACAAACCAAACCTGCGAAAGGACGAGCTTTCGTTCTCACCTCAGCTCAAGCCCAAAGTTCGAATGATGTCATCACTGGTACGTCCGTGTGAACCATATCTATGCTACTTGTCTGTTTGATACTGGCGCGGATAGAAGTTTTGTATCCGTTGAATTTGAACCCTTGCTTAAGTGCGAACGACCTAAAATGCCTAATCCTTTTGCTGTCGAAGTCGCTAATGGTAAGACCATCTCCGTTGACTCTGTTCTTTCTGGTTGCTCCCTAATCTTAAACGATCATAAGTTTTCCATCGACCTCATAGCTATGCAAATGGGTAGCTTTGACGTCATAGTAGGCATGGACTGGCTTAAGCGAGTTCGTGCTGAAGTCGTTTGTTATGAGAAATTCATTCGCCTTCCCCTACCTCAAGGTGACTCTTTACACATCTATGGTGAGAAACCTTATAAGGGTCTCAAGCTTATGTCATGCATCAAAGCGAACAAGTACTTCGTAAGGAGTACTTTGCCTTTCTCGCCCACGTTGTGGAAAAGAAAGACAAAGGTCCTAGTATAAGTGATGTTTCTGTCGTTTGTAAGTTCCCTTCTGTTTTCCCCGAGGATCTCCCTGGTCCTCCGCCTCCTCGAGCTGTCGATTTTCGTATTGACCTCATTCCTGGTGCAACTCCTGTTGCGAAGGATCCCTATCGTTTAGCACCCTCGGAGATGCAAGAGCTATCAAGCCAACTTCAAGCGCTTCTTGATAAAGGCTTTATACGCCCTAGTACTTCCCCTTGGGGCGCTCCCGTGTTGTTCGTCAAGAAGAAAGATGGGTCTTTTCAGATGTGCATTGATTATCGTGAGCTCAATAAACTTACACTAAAAAACCGATACCCACTTCCTCGTATTGACGATCTCTTCGATCAATTGCAAGGCGCGAAGTGCTTTTCAAAGGTTGACCTCCGTTCTGGCTATCATCAACTTCGGGTTTCCGAAGAAGATGTACCCAAAACCGCATTTTGCACACGTTATGGACACTACGAGTTCGTGGTCATGCCTTTTGGTTTGACCAACGCTCCTGCAGTGTTTATGGATCTCATGAACCGTTTGTGTAGGCCTTTTCTCGATCATATCGTCATTGTATTCATCGACGATATCCTAATCTACTCCAAGACGAAAGAAGAACATGGACGACATTTGCGTCTTATTCTTCAGCTTTTGCAAACCGAACGTCTTTATGCCAAATTCTCCAAGTGTGAATTTTGGCTAAAAGAGGTTCAATTCTTAGGTCACACCATCAATGAACTTGGTATTCATGTTGACCCTGCAAAGATAGAAGCTGTGAAGAATTGGATTGCACCTAAGTCGCCCTCTGAAATTGGATTGCACCTTATTATCGCCGTTTCATCTCGAACTTCTCGAAGATTGCCGTTCCCTTGACTTCGTTGACTCAAAAAGATAAACCTTTTGTTTGGGGTCCCGAACAAGAAGAATCTTTCCAAACGCTCAAGGACATGCTTTCTAATGCTCCTATTCTCACTCTCCCCGATGGGAACGACGATTTCGTCGTGTATTGCGATGCCTCTAACCAGGGTCTTGGTTGCGTTCTCATGTAACGGGACAAAGTAATCGCTTACGCGTCGAGACAACTCAAAATTCATGAGAAAAACTATACTACTCACGACCTTGAACTTGGTGCAGTTGTTTTTTGCATTAAAGATTTGGCAACACTACCTTTATGGTACAAAGTGTACGGTCTTTACCGACCATAAGATCCTCCAACACATCTTTGATCAAAAGGAACTCAACATGCGTCAACGTCGTTGGGTAGAATTGTTAAATGACTACGACTACGATATCCGCTACCACCCTGGTAAGGCGAATGTCGTGGCCGATGCACTTAGTCGTAAGACTCATGTCAAGAGTGCTCGTTGCTACCAAATCGTGGGAAAACTCAATGAGTTGATTCGACAAGCACAATTTGCCGTCATTAACGAGGCTAACCTCGATAACGAGTTGAATTGTGGAATCGAAAACCCACTCGAAGCTAAGCCTGATGGTATTCTTTACTACCATAGTCGCATTTGGATTCCCGATCGTCTCAACCTGCGGACTACTTTGATGGACGAAGCTCTCAAATCCGATACTCCGTTCACCCTGGAGCTGATAAGATGTACCATGACTTGCACGCATCCTATTGGTGGCCTGGAATGAAACGTGATATCGCTCTCTACATCTCCAAATGCCTTACGTGTTCCAAAGTCAAGGCAGAACATCAACTTCCCTCCGGTTTGCTCGAACAACCAGAAATTCTTGTCTGGAAATGGGAGAGCATAGCCATGGATTTCATCACGAAATTGCCTCGTACCTCGTCTGGTCACAACAGCATTTGGGTTATCATCGATCGTTTGACCAAATCCGCACACTTCCTCGCCATTCGTGAAGATTACAAAGTCGAAAACTGGCTCGTCTCTACACGAGTGAAATCATTAGTCGTCACGGTACTCCTCTTGATATTATTTCTGATCGTGATGCTCGTTTCACTTCTCGCCTTTGGCAAACTTTCCAATCCGCCCTTGGCACTCGTTTGAATCTTAGCACCGCTTTTCATCCTCAAACTGACGGTCAGACCGAGTGTACTATTCAAACTCTAGAGGATATGCTTCGATCATGCGTAATCGATTTTGGCGGCAACTGGGATTTGCACTTACCCTTGGTAGAATTCTCGTACAACAACAGCTATCACGGAAGTATTCAAATGGCTCCATTTGAAGCACTGTATGGTCGTAAATGCCGTTCGCCTATTTGTTGGCACGAGATCGGATACGTACAACTCACCTGTCACACCCCGACCCGCAGCGGAAAAAGGTGATCGGGGCATGATTGGGTTATCATAAAAGCTCATGACATTTATTTTAACGTTTCATATTCATTAATACACTTTAATGGAAAATTACAATCAATATTACAACATGTCCTAAATTCAATCTAGGCTTCATTGTTTTCTTCTAAGGCATTTCCTATGTTTTCCTTGCTTCATCCTGTTCACCTGTATCATGTGTAAAAAGGGTTTTTGGATCAACAAAGAGTTGGCGAGTGAATCCTATGGAAAACATTTGAACAAGTTTATTTAATTGATTATAAAATAGAGTGCACAACCACACATGAGTAAAAATAGATGTAAACTTATTCACAAATCAATTTAATATTAAACAATACACACATGAACATTAATGGATCGTTTAGAGGCACGCGTTGCTCAACTCGTCTCTCACGAGGAACTGATGGGCCTAATGAATGAATTGCATAAACTTGACAATATGAAATACATAACCACAAACAATATAAATTCAATAATACACACACGAACAATAATGGATTTGTTTTGAGGCACACGTTGCTCAACTCGTCTCCCACGAGGAACTGATGGGCTTAATGAATGATTTTCATATAAGTTGACAAAGTGAAATACATAACCACAACAATATAAACAACCTAAGTTTAGATCACAATATGGTATGGCACAAGTTTAAATAAACGAGTTAATTATTTTGTGAAACATGACACACCCCAAAACGTGTAATTAAAAAGGGGGAGTTGTAAGATTCACTCACCTTGGGTGCGTTCGGTTGATAATGTTGAATGCACGCGAAGTTGGTTTTAACCACGAGTGAAACTAACCTAGATAAATAGCATTATGGTTCGGTAAGTAAACGGATTTTATTAATCCATTTTAGTAGGATTGTTGGGTGTATTTTTGTGAGTTTAAGGCTATTTTCTAACCTTAAAAATGTTATTTTTAAGTATTTTTAATTGATTTTTAATTAAAATAAATAAATAAAAATAATAAAAAAAGTTGACTTTTTTTGACCGTTGACCGTTGACCGTTGACCGTTGACCATTGACTGTTGACTTTGACCGGTTCGTATGCGTGTATGTGTGCGCTGAGTGAGGCTCGAACCCGAGACCTCCCGTACGCGTGCACGCAGCTCTACCAACTGAGCTACGTGTCTAACCCGAAATATTTGTGTTTTTAATTATATTTATATATTAATTAGATTAATCCGAAAATCAACTTATTTCTAAAAAGATTTTAATTAGTGACTCGGTGCGCTCCACAGGTCTCGAACCCGGGACCTGTGGTTTATGTTAACACACAGTCCACCGCTGGACTGTGTGTCCAACTTGTTAAATAAACTGATTTTTATTATACTTAAATACAAACTAAGTATTTTCATTTCTGACTTAAATAAAAAGTTTGATAATTGTCCGGACCGGTGCGGTAGTCCGGACTCGAACTCGTGACCTGTGTTTTAAATGCGCACACAGTCCACCGCTGGACTGTGTGTCTATCTTGGTTATTATTCCGGTTTTTATTAAACTTAACATCTTGCGCCTTGACTCCGGTTCGGTTAAAAAAAGGACATTTTTATTAAGGCAAGCATGCGTGGGACAAGATTCGAACTCGAGACGTAAGCGTGTTTAATGCGCACACAGTCCACCACTGGACTGTGTGTCTAACCCGAGTTATTTCTTGATTTAAATTAAACTTATATGTTACCGAAACTTCGTCTTCTTCGTCAGTCTTAACCAGAAACGATGACTGACTGGTTCGAAGTTTTAATCATGTTCGTTAGTGTCTGGTGGTTAATTACATGTGAGATATATAAAAAGAATGAAAGATTTAAGCGTAAGGTATACCGACTGGACTTCTCTGTTTCTCCGGCAGAACTCCGGTGACAGTTTCCGGCGTCGTGTGTCTTGCGGCAGAGAGTCTTCAGCAAGCTTGAAAAGGATGTGGGTGACTTCGGTATAAGCTCAGGGGGTTCAGTAAGGCTCAGAAGTGAAGGGTTCGGTTTTCCGGCGATGTGCAGAATTTTTTCCGGCGAGTGGAATTACGTCGGGTAAAGGTGCGGTTTTGAGCGAAAAAGCTTGCAGAGGTTTGAGGGGGTATTTATAAGGCAGGTCATCGATGAATTTGGTCCGATTTCCGACTTGATTCGTCGGTTAGAAATTCTGCGGCGGTTATAACTTGTGTCGCGGGTTCAGGCGTCGGTTATAACCGATGTAGTGTTTAAGGTTTACGTTATAACTGAAGTAACCGTCCAATCTCGCGAGATCGCCGGGATTTCCGACGACTGCATTTGGGCGCTCCGATTTCGAATTCGGAAATCATGTTATGAATTAATTGTCTTCAATATTGAACAAGAAATACAAGTGGCGCAGCGGTTGGAGAGTTGAGTGGTAAGTCTGGTGTTGACCCGGCTGACTGACCCGGGTTCGAAAACCGGCAGAGCCATTTTATTTTTATTTCATTATTTTTAACCGTTTTTCAAAAACAAATTATATATTCCAATATACTTATTAATTATGTATCATTTAAAATTATTTTGGGCATTAAATTCGCAACGAAATTTTTAACTGATTGTTCGGTTAATAAACGGAGCGGGTTTGGTAAAATCCGTTTTTTGACGGATGTTACATCACCGGTCCCAAACTTATACAAGAGACGACGGACAAGATCCTACAGATTCTTGACAACTTGCTCAAAGCTCGAAGCCGACAAAAGAGCTATGCTGATAGAAGACGCAAACCTTTGGAATTCGACATAGGTGACCACGTACTTCTCAAGGTTGCACCTTGGAAAGGTGTTGTTCGTTTTGGTAAGAAAGGCAAACTCGCTCCTCGCTATGTGGGTCCTTTCAAGATTCTCGAAAGGATAGGCACGATAGCGTATCGACTGGATCTACCTCAAATGCTCAGCAATGTTCATCCTGTGTTTCATGTTTCGAATTTGAAGAAGTGTCTAGCCGAAGAAGGACTTCAAGTTCCACTCGAAGATCTTCAGATCAACGATACTTTGCACTTTATGGAGAAACCGGTCGAAATCAGGGACCGAGGAACCAAGCAACTGAGGCGCAGTCGTATTCCTATTGTCAAGGTTCGATGGGAAGGTAAACGTGGCGCCGAATTCACTTGGGAACTTGAAAGTGATATGAAGACTAAGTATCCATATCTCTTCGTTACATCTTCCTAAATTTCGGGACGAAATTTCCTAAAGGAGGGGAGAATGTAACGCCCCGCGTTTCTATACTTTCTTTATTTGGAAACCTTGTATCGTACTTCTTTTTTTAGTAAGCGTTGTATCTTGTATTCGTCTTTCGTTGTAAACGTTGTAAACTGAGACTTGGATCGTAATGAGAAACTCGTATTTTATCCATATTATGTTAATCATAGTCATATTACAATTTTACTTGTTCATACTTTAAACATATAAACGTATTCGTGGTACTCTCAATCGTAAACGTGTGATAACTTGCAAACATGGTATGTATGCGAAATCGAGACTTAAACATGAAACTTGTAATCGTTAAACTAAATTCGTTACGAAAATATAATTACCTATTCATTTATTAAGTTAATTAATTAATTAATTAAATTAGTTAATAAAATTAATTAATTTCTTTTTACAAAAAAATAAATTAAAATGATATTTAGTTTATATATATATATATATATATATATATATATATATATATATATATATATATATATATATATATTAACATTTAGTTTTTAGATGTTAATATATACCCCTTTTTAATAAGTCCAAGGTTTAAAGTGTAGTTCTTGGATTCTCAAACTACAGGGGCTATTCTTGTCATTTATGAAACCTGATTTAATGATTTTTAAATGAAAAAAAATAAATCAACAAAACCGGATCTGCGGGACTCGAACCCGGGACCTCCGGTTCAACAAACAACAACACAGCCACTCCACCAGCGGGCCACTTGTGCTAGAACCCGGAAACACAAAGCTGTCAAGCTTTGTTTCCGGGTAAGGCTGGTCGCAAAGGGAGGGTGGACAGCAGCCCTTTTGGGCGGGTTTTTTTATATTTTTTTTTGTATTTTTAACACTTAATAACCCACCTAAACTTCACCTAACTAACCCTAATCCTTTCCTTATAAAACCCAAGTGTTTTTCAAGCCTTTTTCCACTTTCACAACTCCATAATCTCTCCAAAATCATCTCAAGAACACTTGAAACTTCAGAATTCGGGCAGATTGTATACCTCTTACAAAAGTGAGCATATCTTGCTCATTTCTTAACCAAATCATCTCATTCTTCTTCCTACTTGCTTGGATAAACTTTGGGTTGAATTCCTAGGGCTCTCCATGGAGAATCCAGGCCTGGAAATGCCCCAAAATGTCCGAGAACTTTCTGTTATGATTTAACTTTTCAAAAACTTGTTAAATCTCATACTTTTCTCATTCATCCTAGTGTTCTTGAACTCCTAATCACATATATTAGTATGGGGACTAACCTAGGTTGTTAAACTTGTAAATAGGAGTGTTTAATCACTCCAAACTTTCTGTTTTTGAAGAGCATTGAGCTCACAAGTGATGCAAGTTCTTAAACTTGTTCATGTGTGTCCACCAAGGAAGCTTGGGCTATCCTAACTTGAGACCACACATCACTTGATGATTTTCATCAAGATCCCAAGATAGTTTGCTAGACTTAAAGTGTCACAACCCCACAAAGCCGTTGACGATTGTCCTCGTGTGCTCGTCGGGTTGTTGAATACTTGGCTACTTGGTATCTAGATGACACCTTATCATTCTTTTATAGTATATAGTTCTTGTACCCTCCTTGTTACCAATGGTAAGTTGTGTAGTGGTGAACATAATCCAAGGTTCAAAGTGGATGGTTTAACCTCCCACCTCATACTTGACATACATGACACTAGAGGTTACAAAGTGAATGGTTCATACTCCCACCTCCTACATGATTATAATGATATATATAACTATATTATAATTCTAAAACCGAAACCTTGATAATGAACTTATAATCACCTATCAAGTTATTAAGTTTAACACTAAAGTATGTAATTCCTTGTCACGATTCTAATAGGTCCCGAACCTATGAAATCACATCCAACTCGTAAGAGTTACTATAGTGTCAAGAACGAGTGTTACATCTTAGTGAATACTTTCGTATCATAATACTTTATCAAACTTATTTTTAATCATGCACGAATACTCCTAATCTCCCGTTGAAAATCTATACTCATACGCCTTGTTTCCTCTTGTAAGATAATTCGGCGTCATCCTCGAACCAACATCTTCATGGATTGTCAAGTGTAGAAAAGACTTAGCAAAACCGTGAGTACACTCGACCCACTTTGTTTATAACACTTTTCGGGTGTAACATGTTTCCATATACAAAATCACGAACACTTAAACTTTATGAAACACACAAACGATCCCATATACATGAAAGCTTGAATCTTATACTTGATGCTTGTCTTGGATATTCGTATTGCTATGCTTTAGTCATTAACTATTTTTAGCCTTCGTTTGACATGCTTAGCGCTATAGGAATTCACGTATCCACCTCCATCGTGTTATTCGTGAGGTCATGTTAAAACATCGTGATTGCGTTAAGGGTTTGATTATTAGTATTGCATGCCTTGATATTGCTCTTGTATAGATTTGGTTGCCATGTGGATTGTTTAAACTTATTCGTATACGTATGCTATGCCTAAACTTGTGTACTCGCCTTTGCTTTCGCATTGACATTATTTTAAAACATGTTACAGGTTGAAGGAGATGATGCTATGAAAACAATATAGCAAGGACTAGATACACACAAATTAGACGTTAGGTTTAATGTCGATGTATCAATTTTGTTATGACCTTGCAAATGTTATGTTGTTCTATGTTTTGTTACATTGATGTATTTGACAATTCTTATGAAATGAAATATGGTTTAACTAATTATTGTCATTTAATAATGTTGTGTGAGCAATGAGCAATCTCGTTTTCGTCTCATCCCGATGTTTCCGCCATCGGTTGGGGTGTGACAAGGATCCTGTAAATAGGACGTTTTTCGTGAGAAGTGTGAGAAGACATAGGAATTGAGATATAGGCATCATGTTTTGAACTTAGGCATGATGTTTTGAACTTAGGCATGATGTTTTGGGTTATTTTGGCGAGACAAACACCAAACATAACAATTTAAAACACAATGCAACATATTATGGGCGTGAAATTTAAAACACAACTAAAACACATTACTTAACACTTAAAACACATTACTTAACGTTCTTTGCATGGTGTTTTAAGATTTAAGCCTATAATTCATTTCATTATGTCTTAAATTGTTATGTTTGGTGTTTTTCTTTCCAAAACAACCCAAAAAATCATGTCTAAGTTCAAAACATGATGTCTACATGTCAATTCTTATGCATTCTCACACTTCTCACGAAAATGTCCTTTTTACAAGATCATGTATGTATCCCTCCCATTATATTTCTCTTGTGGATCTCTCCATTCAGTCTCACAAAAAATGCCTTCTTTCTAAGTCTCTCTTGCTCTTTCTAATCTTTGAAACTACATCAAAAATGGTGTTGCTACATATGTTCGTCAGCAACACCAACCCCTGCTTACCATGTGTGCTTCGTTGTTGTATCTGTATCATGATCTTGCATGTGTTGAATAACCGGTAACACTGTAGATCACCATCAATTGTTGTTCTATAATAAGGGAACTGGACATAAACCTATGATTTCATTACCGACAGATGTCTTAGTCTATTAACCCGGTAATTTATGTGTTAAAGTAATTCTGACAAACTAATTTTGAGTAAAATAATTTAGTATTTTAAATATAGGAGGGGAAGATGATGTCTTATTATCTCTCTTTGCTATAAAAATAACTTTAGTTTAATAAATTCAAATCTGGCATATTATTTATATATTACAATAAAAATTATATAACTTGTTCATTGTTTATATATAAGTAT
Organism: Scalesia atractyloides; assembly: GCA_947069175.1. NCBI lineage: Eukaryota > Viridiplantae > Streptophyta > Magnoliopsida > Asterales > Asteraceae > Scalesia > Scalesia atractyloides. The sequence continues at coordinate 19,277,541 of CAMTDV010000027.1, forward strand.
TTACATAAATGGATATCATTTAAATTATGTAAATTTATATGATATTTTAATACTATATTTAAGTATAGTTATGTACTTATATAAAAACATACATGCAATTTTGAACTTGATGATATTTTGGGACTTAAACACAAACTTTTTAGTAAAAATAATAAAAGCATTTAGGAATTTCTTATTAAAAATGTTACTCTTATAAATAAACTATATTATGGTAACTATCCACATTCTAACTCCCGTCTCTTCGTGTCTTTTGTATTAATGTAACATTCTAACTCCCGTCTCTTCGTGTCTTTTGTATTAATGTAAGAACACTATATATAGAGGTTCTTTGTATTGCATGTTTACAACTCAATGAATAAGAATTCTACATTCTATGTTTCTCTTTATAAACATACGCTCCTTGTTCGTGTGTTCATATAGTTTGTATACTAGTTGCTAATAGGTTGTTGTTTTATAACACGTTATCAGCACGAATTGCTTGCTTTTGGAGTTGATAATATTGTCATGAAAAAAAGCTGGTGTGGAAACAAGTGTGGGTTGCAACCAGGTGCGACATAACCCTAAAATTTTGGAAAGATATAGTTTTCCGATCTACGGATGTTGTTCCATAGAATTCAAATGACTAGTTTCTTAATCTCTTTATTCGTCAGTCAGGTATTAACTAAATCATCTCTTCAAATATATCTTATGTTCAAATTTCGTGTAAACGACTTTGGAGGGTATTGTAAAGCTCCGATGAGCGGGTTTGTTAATCGAGAAACTGAACCAAGAAGATGACGGTGAGGGCTTTCGTTTGGTTTCAAAAGCATAACAGAAAAGAAACAGACATAGATTTTAATACTCCACCATTTCATGTCTATCACTAATTTATCTCAATTATTTTTTTTATAAAACCCTATTTTAAACTTTAAAGTTCTATGAAATTGACCGTCGGTACATAAAAGCAAATTTTATAAACTTTAAAGTTATCTGAAATTGACCGTCAGTACATAAACTTTTGATTATCGATGCTCATGTCCATTTTCTTTCAGCTTGTAGTCTTTTCGAAAGGAAAATGAAATGCATACAGAAAGCTTTTATTAATATAAATATTTGATTAATATGAATGGATGTGAATTATATATACTGATATATATTTAAGATACAATTTACCTATTAAAAAGTGACTTAACAGTTTGTTTTATTGCAAGATTGTCATTAGTGTAATTTTGTTAATGACTTAACAATTAAATGCATATAAGTTATTTTATATGATAACATATATGTTATATTAATATTTGCAACTCTACAGTCATCAATGCAATGTAATATATTATCACTATTCTAATAGTATATATATTCCTTGCTTGCTATTAGATTGGATAATATATATATATATAATTTAAATAGATGAATTGTTTGTATGATAACAGATGTTAACATCATCAAAATGGTATGAATATTATTTGATTCCTTATATGTATTGAATTACTAGAATAAGTTATCATATCAAACTGGCATCTGTGGTCTATTATTATTGGTTTCCAAAACCAGAAGAAATTGTAGCTTCATGATGATGCCAACGAGATTTTAAACTACCATCTTTTCATTAATAACTCAAATAAGTAAATATATAGATAAGAGATGAGGCCTACAATTTTGACTAAGTTGAATATGTGGAAAGATTGTTAATGCAAAGTTATCTTATATATACAAACTGATTTGCATATTATTTTTATGTCACTAGAATACATAATTAGTTGTTTTGTATAGCTATAAGAATTATTCTTGAATATATAATGTTAATTATTATATGTCAAATTCTAATTACTTGCAAACACCCATCATATATTATTAAAATATAATGAGAACTTGTTGAGTATGTTTGCTTAAGTCTAAATGTATAGTAATTACTTCTCAGTACATGGTAGTAAGCTTGTAATGTTAAAGATATGTTTGTGATTGCTGATTGGTTATATATCCTAATATGCTAATACAAATCTTTTTATTTTGTAAAGTGATGAAACATCTTATTTCATAAGTTTGTATCATAACTCATCTTATTTGATAACACGTTATAAAGTCATACATTATATGATGTAACTTTATGTATATATTGTGTTTTTAATGCTATCAATTTTTAAGGGAACTTCCAAATGACCAAGGTTATGGTTTATAATTTCAAGTTATAAACACGATTGAATTATGGTCAGATTCATTTATTTATAACATGACCCTCAAAGTATCAAACTTCCTAAAACTTATTATAAATTTATAGAAGCTTGTAAGATTTTGGACCTATAAATCTTAATAATTTGGTCATATAACTTTTTAATTGATACATGTTAAATAAAAAATAATTCCATTCTCAAAACTCAAATATGCTTTTTAAGTGGTAAGAATGTCAAAGAACATATAGGGTTTGAAACGACCACCATGTATGAAAGTGATTCTAATCCATTCCGTGTAGTGAATGTGATGATATGGTGATTAGTGAAAGAGTCGCGATCATGTACATAAAAAAGTTATTGTAATGATGTCACCATGAAAGTTGTGTGGTTATAATCAATTTCCTTGTGGGAATGTGATGATATTATAATCGATGTAAAGTTCATGATCATGGTAACTGGGGAATTTTTTATGATGCTCATATTAACAATGAGATCAACCATGTTAATAATGTGATGATTATACAATGATCATTATAAAGGTCGTGATCATGATAAATGAGGAAATTAATGATTCTGATGTTAATAATGAGTTGACTATGTAATAATGAAATGGACCACAAGAAGTGGCGAACTAAGGGAGTGAATATATAAGAAACATGTAATAACACGAATGTTTAAACTAATAGTGCATTATTCTCTCGTGTATTAGACAAACACGAATGCAACTAAAGCATGTGTGGTCACAAAAGTTTATGGATCATGATTGTTTAATAAATTGACTTGACCGATTAGACCATTCCGAGTCCTTGATGGTGTGAAATATATCAAAGAACTAGATGATTCTTCATGGTACTTAAACATGAAGTTTTTGTTCTCAATGGATGTTAACCATATACCAACTAAAGTAGGGTTTGAATCCCTAAATATTATGAAATGATTAAAAGATGTGTGTATCTCGACATAATACCATTTTCTGAAAAACGATGCATCGTCTAAATGGTCATCAAATCCGCAATATGAGAGGTTGTGTGACCTGTGGCTTAGCTTTTAAGATAGCAAGTACATTACTCTATAGTATCATATATTTATATTTTTACTTATAAATATGGTGTTTTTTGATACCCATTTACTAATGCTTATTGGAATAAGTGTTAAACAACATGTTACAAATGTCGTTACACGAATTGCTTTTGTTGAAGACGATGATAAAACATCTATGATTGATTGCAAAGCCAATAATCATGAGAGCAAGTAAATGTTTATATATGAGTACATGTAATTTTTCATCTAATAATATTAATTCACATCAAGCTAACATGTTGTAATAGTTTATTCCCATTATAGTTGGTTTTTGGTCAGGAACCAAAGATGTCTCTTCTAAGATTTGGTTGTGCGGTATATATTGAAATTGATCCACCACAATGCACAAAGATGAGACCTTAAAAAGTGGTTAGGAATATATGATAATGAATAAGGCCTTTCACGAGATATTTATTTACGACTCAATTAATTGATATCCATCTCAATGGATTAACATCACCAACATCAGGGGGAGATAAAAAGCAGTTGGAAAAGAAATGAGTTGGTATGAAGTGTCAATGATCCTAAAAAAAGTGTGAACCAAAAGTTCAAAGGATAACTCATTTACAAAGATTAGCGAATCTATTAATAGACACATTCACTGACCTTAAAAAGGTGACTATGTCACATATACCAACTGCTAATGCTCCAAATAAAATGAGTGTCCTAGAAGGACAACCACATGCTTCTAATGAGTCTATTGCACGTCTGAAGCATAGTAGACTAGTTGATTCCAATAATAAAATTCCTTGAAAATTGGAGCAAGTAATGAAGATTGTCAAGTCGAGGTTATAGTAAGAGAGTCTCCTAAAGAGACATTAGACATGATGATTCCAGAAGAGCCTCAGGTACCTGAAAATAAAGAGATCTCATTAAATTGTATCATGTCTAAAAGTATATGGAATCAAAATAAAATCAAAGTCGTTATACTTTTGTATATAATATAGCGCTTAAAAAGATGAAATGATCAGGATCAATATTTAAATCTGTTTATGAATAAAGACAAAGAAATGATTGGCCAAAATGGAAAGATGCAAATGAGTCAAAGTTGAATTCTCTATTGAAATGGAAAGCTTTCTGGCCAGTAGTCCATACAAAAGAAGTTGTAAAATATATTTAATATAATTAGGTCTTTTATGTGGATCAACAATTGATGGCACAAGGATTTCACAAAGACATATGATAAATTATGAGGAGGCGTATTCTCCAGTGGTGGATGCAATAGCTTTCCAGTATTTAATTAGTCTAGTAATATAAAGAGAGAATTAATATGCATTTGATGAATGTTTTGTATCACTTGAAACTGAAAGCTACATGAAAGTCCTAAAGAATTTAAATTATGTAATTCATGTAAAGTAAGTTCTCGAGAATAATATGATCGTTGTATACAGATTCATATTTGAATACAACTAGAACTCCTGGTGAGTTTCGTAAGGCAATTGAGTGCCCTAAAGGTGAATTGAAACATGTTGATTATGTAATTTTTTTATGCATCAACAAACCTACATGGAAAACGTGTACTGCTAATTGTGATATCTCAAAAAATAAAGAGATGGTACAATATGAATTCTGAACATATGATATAGAAATCAATATGTTAAATGAGAAAGTTAATGTGACAAAACTCCAAAAGAGTGCACACATATACATATATAGGTAAAGATGGAAAGAAATTTGTGGTGGATTGTAAATGCCGAAGCATTGATATATAAACCTCAATAAATGTTCTACAAAGTTTACAAGATTTGTATGGACGATAACAATCGAGTCGAATATGGTTTAATCGACTTACTAATGGGCTCATAGAAATATATATGGTGTAGTTGGTCCATTTGTTTTCATTAAAATACCAATATGAGGTTTTCAAGTATTACAATATATGTTGATGATGTCATTGAATCTCTCCCGAAGAGATCAAAATGAATTTAAATATTAAAACAAGAATTTGCAGATTAAAGATGGTATTGCAGATTAGTTATCGATATGTAGAAAAGGCATTTGTATAATTATCGATCAATATTATAATACATTTAGAATATTATGGGCATTTTCATACGGACAAAGCTTATGGTCTAAGTACATTTAATGATGTCCAAGTAGTTGATATACAAATTAGCTCTATCATCTCCAATGAAAATAAAAAGGGAAAACAAAAATCCTTGGTCCAAAAGTACCATATTTACAAATAAATTGTATTAATATATCTTGCTAGTTATACACGAATATATATCATGAAATCATTAACATAATATAACTCATGTATAGTGAGAAGATAATGTAATGGATACAACATATATTTTCTATACCTTATGGTATGAAAGGTATGAGCTCATATTATACTAACCCATCATCAAGTTTGGTTAGTTTTGTAAATGCAGGGAGTGTAACAAAACACATTCATGGGTCTTATGGTATCAACTAACAAAGAGGACGTAATTAAAGTTTTACATGAAGATCATACATCAAGTTCATTAATAGATTGCACATCAAGCGACAAATCACTCACGTTTTTCAACAACTTTCATAGAAGATTGGCACTTGTTACTTAAAATGATACATATTATATTGAGGGGGACTTTTACATAAGTTGCACTCTTTACCCTTCACTAAGTTTTATCCAATTGGATTTTCTTAGTAAGGTTTTTAATGAGGCAACATATCTGATCCAAAATTATCAGGGAGAGAAAATACACACTGTACTCTTTTTCCCTTAGCTTAGGTTTTGTCCAATTGGGTTTTCTTAGCAAGGTTTTTAACGAGGCAGCACCACCAAGCGTATAATACAGTGTTTTCTTTTATCACGTGGATAGTTAAGGAGGAGTGTTATAAATAAACTATATTATGGTAACTATCCACATTCTAACTCCCGTCACTTCGTGTCTTTTGTATTAATGTGAGAACACTATATATAGAGGTTCTTTGTATTTCATGTTTACAACTCAATGAATAAGAATTCTACATTCTATGTTTCTCTCTATAAACATACGCTCCTTGTTCGTGTGTTTATATAGTTTGTATACTAGTTGCTAAGAGGTTGTTGTTTTACAACAATTACTGCTTATTGATTATGTCGATGTCCACTCAAAAATGATATAGCATAATAGAAACAAGATATGTAATAACTATTCATAATACAAATTTATTTTTTCAAACTGAAGAAGTTAAAACTATCCGTAATCAATTTCGTATTAAATTCATTTATTTAATGATATAATAGCTATCCGTAATTAATAATAAGTATCCATAATTTTATTTGTATTAACTATCTAGAAATATATTATTTGAATGTCATTATTATTTGTGTCGCACCCCGGCTTTCTACAACCAATCCAAACACCGGTGGGCCCGGATGGGGAATATCGTGACGTAAGTTGATATCATCATAGTCAATTAAACACAGCACAGCGAAAGTCTTGGAGTTAAATTATTATTACAAACCAAATGTTCAAAGTACAAATAATATACAGACGGCTCGTAATAGAAGATCCACAGGTGGATCATAAATTGTACAAAAGAAAGAATGTAAAACAGACTTTGGGCAGATCTACGATTTGCAAGATCCTCTTATCACTACGAACACTTCCAGCTTATTTTCGTATTGTACCTGCAAGCTTAGTCTTTTGAAAATACGTCAGCTTTCGCTGGTAAATACACCAACTAACTCATTTAGAAAGATTTAAAAATGTTTTTAAGTGCATATCAGCACAAAATCTTTTATAACTTGGGAAAGTTAACTTTCCAACCTTGTTAACAGATTAACCTGTTTGTCCATACAGGGCCCGATACAGAGACCGAGACATGGTTAACGTACTCACCACTTTGAACTCACGAAGGAGTTATTCTAGATTTTGAGACTTAAATGACTAGGATAGACCCGTTTCGGTTAATTTCCGTAAACTAGTTACATATACTTAACCGTACGCATATCAGTGATATCGGGTAACCGGATAAGTCATGGACAAGTTCTATATGCCATCATACTTTAAATAAGTTGTAATATCAGTAGGATATCAACTTTCCCTGCCCGTTAAGGTTTTAAAATGAAACTATGCCTCATAAGGGCATTTTGGTAATTTCATACCGTGTAAAAGGAACTCGAATATAATTTAATGTTATGACCATAAGTATTCTGAAAAAATAACTTATTTATGATATAATATCAGTAGGATATCAATTGTATGTGTAATTTATCTTTTATGACCAAACTATGTACCGAAGGGGCATTTTGGTCATTTTACACATAGTTTTATAAATTATTCGGGATTCTGAGTTTACATTATGTACCTACTATAAAAATATTTAAAATAAGTTTTGAAATCAGTAGGTAACAAGTCTTGGTTGATTAATATGATTTAAAATCATACTATGCGCCGAAACGGCGCTTATGTCGTAAAATGACGATTTATGCGATGTTTAATGAAAACTGATGTTAAGGTCAAGTTAGCATGTCTTAGATATGTTATTTAATATAACATATCAATAGGTAAAATATTTACTTTTAAAAGATATGGTTAAAACATTTTATAAGCCACAAGGGCTTTATCGTCATTTATCGACATAATACAAGGGCTTGTTCATAAACTTAGTTTATATTCTGATTTGACATCCTAAATAATCTTACTTATGATATTACATCAGTAGGTAATTCATTTTTAATTTCATTATCATTTAAACCTCATTTTATGCAAACATGGCATTTTAGTCAAAATACATAATTACGGAACTTGTGTATAAACTCAGATTGTGATTATGATCATGTAATATAACCTCAGAGGGTTATGTTACATTATATTACGATCATAATGCAACCCTAGATCAGTAGCTAACTAATCTAAATCGGGTCAGAATCGAAAGTCAAAGCAGAAGTCAAACTTCGCGACTTTCGGTTGCGAACCGACCCAAGAACTGAAATTGACGAGCCGAACATGTTCTTAAATGTTCTAATAAATTATTACCAACTTGTTTAAGTGTCAAAACATGTTTCATAACATATATAAGCTCAAATTATAATATTTCCGAAAAATGGCCTGTTTGACTTTTTGATATTTTAACTTTGACCCGTCAATTGGTTTAGCAAATGTGATCTTCAGGAGGTGCTCTTTATAGGGACTAACACCTACTTTATTACGATCACTTAGACATATTCGTTACGAAAAATGGCTGGACCATAATGGTCTTAACCGAAAGTCAAGGCGTTTTCCATAAAACGCTTGACTTTTGACTATAAAAGCCTAGAAACGAAAATGCAAGAGAAAGGAACACTTACAAGTGATCCTTAGGATGCAATAGAACTGAGTTGGATGCTCCTTTCAGTTAGGAACTTCTATAGGAGGGAGAAAGAATGTGAAATTAGAAAGGTACAAGTTCAAATGGTGAAGCATTGCACCTATTTATAGTTGGAGAGCTTGAAGGAGGTGATGCCAGGTGTTAAGGGGTGTTAGAGGGAGCTTACAAGTGTCCTAAAACGTGGCATATCTGTTTGGAAGTCCATGGTTTCGAAACAATGGTTTTTGGCAACATGTGTGGAGGCCAAGCAAAAATTCTGCAGGCATAGGCCTCTCGCGCCCCGCGAGAGGCCAGGGCCTTGCCTCTCGCGCCCCACGAGCTCCCCATGGTCAGTTTTAAAGTTTGACACTTTTAGCCCCTCAACTTATAAAACCTCCTAAAACACCTTTATAATATATTTAGCCTTCCGTAACCAATATTTGGCGTACTCGGGAGTACGCCCAGACATTGTCGAGCTCTCGGTTCGTTAAAGGTCACTCAGAGGTATAAATTAACATGTTGACACTTTTAACCCCTCCATCATCCAACTTTCACATATTTACAGAATTAACCTCTCTCGTCCAATAAGTGGTACGTATGAGAGTTAGGACTTCGTAAATGATCACTCAGAAGCTCATTATAAGCATGTTGACTCTGATATCATTAAGAGGCTCGGCATGTTGACATATCAATCACTCAGAGACCAAGTTTAAGCATGTTGACATATCAGTCACTCAGAGGCTAATGTTTAAGCATGTTGACATATCAGTCACTCAGAGGCTAATGTTTACGCATGTTGACATCAGAAAGTCACTCAGAGGCTAATATTTACGCATGTTGACATCAGAAAGTCACTCAGAGGCTCAGTTTGAGCATGTTGACACCTTTAGTCCCTATTGGTCTTTAATAGACTAAAATAAAAATACAACACGTGTCACTATACTATTGGACACGATTTTTGCGAGGTGTTACAATTTGATATCATTATTTAATAAGAGTGTGATGCGAAAAAACATAAGTTTAGAAGGCTAGAATCATTTCATGTGTCCTCTATGACTTTTTATTTATTAGGTAGTATAGATATAGATATAAATATTGATTATTTGAGACAACTAAGGTGCACCCCTGCTCCTTACGATTTATCAGGGGGGCAATGAGACATATTGAAAGGCCTAAGGCCCATACAATAATGAAACTTACTACATCCAACATACAAACTCAAACTACATTAGCAAGTCTAGGCCCATCAAACAACATTCAATCCATAAGTACTCCATACTGGCTTGTACCAAACTAAGCCTAACCAATTTCCATAACCTTAGAAGACAACATGTAAGCTTTTACCAATACTCCAAGCCTAACCAATCTCCATAGCCTAATAAGACAACATGTAACCTTTATAATCCAAAATCTAAGTAGCTATTGGCAGACCAAGTTAGAAAGAGAGTTCAAGCAAACATGCCTAATACTAATCACCAGTGTATTCCCATAATAGTTAAGACTCAAAATAGTTAAATAGGGACCAAATACACACACTAGATAACATGCTCACCCATTCCTCAAAGGTACTAGGCGTTAGCCCAATCCCATTCTCCTAACCATTTCTAGAACCTAAGGAAATAAGTACCTACCTAATTGTGTATATGTGACATTCAACAGCCTTAAACTATCAATCCATCCAACACTATGCCAACATAGATCCACTTTTAGCCATATAAAGTACCCAAGACAAAGTAAAGGCCCAAAGATAAAGTCAGGAAGGCGAAGCCCATGAGCACCGCCATGCCATGAAATTAGAAGCCCGCAAAGTGATAAGGTCCAACAAGTAACAATCATGGCCCAAGAAAGACACTACGAATCGCATGTGACCCAGTTAGGGATAATCAAGCCAAGTTAATGTGATCATTGGCCCGGAGTTCGTCCCGGGATAGTGGTGGACTTCAATCCCTTAGCTAGGCCTGAAACACCCTAACACGTTTTAATCATGAATACACAGCGGAAATACGTACCATAAAATTTCTTTCTTACTAATGGTCCTTTTACTTGAAAACCATTAAAAATAACTTCTTTATACAAATTACGTCATTTATCCTTCATTAATATACCAAATATAACATACTAATACTAATTACATGACCACCCATTCCGTACAATCCATGTCTCTTTAACTCGATCTCCAATCACTTGTCCTTCATGATGTTGATCCACAATTCTGTACAACCTGCATTCATCACATACATTCTCAACATTAGTACACATTATATATGTATCTACGATTCAAAATTACAGGGTCTCATCACGTTCTATCCTTGTATACTTTCTATTTCATTATCTTTCTAAATTTAAGCTTTTCATCTGGGTGTCAAATCCTTGGTGAGTCAACAATGATGTACCTGCGTTACCTTTCATTCTTAAAGGCAACCCAATTAGCATCGTTATTACATGTGTATTAACACCATACATACTTACAAGTTACACATGAGGATTCACACATTCGAATACCTATGGATAAATAATGCGCACACATCTTATCTAATCTAACTGAAGAAGCACCGGTTGAACCTAGGGATATCCGGGGATATATAAGTTACAACCAGGGTGTTTCTGCATAAAGGGGTTGCCTCTTCACTCGTTTCTAGGGGTGATCTCACTTAGGCTGATCTGCAAAACGAACAGCGCCGTTAGCCTCGTCACGGGGAAAAGGGTGGTTTTCACCGTGGCCAAACTCCACCGTGAGAATAAGTATTAGGTGATTGCAAATAATAAGCGCGAATGCTTGTAAATGTGATTGCAAGTGATAGATCGTGTCTTTTACCTGGTGGCCTGATACTTATTTTATAGCCGAAAGTAAGTGGGCTTAGGAGATGGGCTGATGGGCCTTTGGCCCGGCTCAAGCGACCAGAGACATCCCTTTTGTCCCTTGCGTCAGACATTAAATGTCCCCTGCAGGGGAAGTAATGTCTGCTGTCAGGAGGAGTGGTCTGTCGGGCGCTGAATGGTGCCACGTGTAAAGACAGTAAGGGCGGATATCTCTGGCGTCAGACTTGCTACCAGCCGAAAGTGGAGAAGGTGGAACAGTCACTGGCGTAGATATGGTTGGTGTACAGTCTGGTGTCTGTGTCACTATTCATTTGACACTATCAGATGTAACCTGCCAAGCAACCATTCGTCACAGTTCTGCCACTCTGTACCCTTGAGTATGGTCAACACCTCTTAGTGCTCACCCCTTCTGTGAGGCTGTCAGTATTTTCCCGCCAACACAGAGTAGCAGGGATAAATCCTTTTGTCTACAAGACTATGAGGTGCTCTCATGTTTATCTTGTCCTTGCAAGGTTTTAGGATTTATGACTAGAGGGTTGTATGCTCCGCGCAGGGTCGAGTAACCTGCGCGTTAAGTCTAACTTGCCGTTGCGCCAAGTACACAAGGCTCGTTGTGTGACTTATTGGTATTGGTCTAATTTACCGTTGCGCTGAATGCGCAAGGTTCATTGTGTGACCATTTGGTGTTGATCTAATTTACCGTTGCGCTGAGTGCGCAAGGTTCATTGTATGACCAAGTTGGTGTTGGTCTAATTTACCGTTGTGCTAAGTGCACAAGGTTCATTGCATGACCAAGTTGGTGTTGGTCTAATTTACCGTTGCGCTGAGTGCGCAAGGTTCATTGTATGACCAAGTTGGTGTTGGTCTAATTTACCGTTGCGCTGAATGCGAAGGTTCAATGTATGACCAAGTGGTGTTAAGGAAGGTGCACCATTGCACATTGCGCGCAAGGTTATCCTTGTAGTTATGATGTTGAGGGTATGGTTCTATGCATAGACGCATGGTTTTTGGGACCATACCCCTCCACTAACTCTTTCGTGTTTAATAATTTCTAATGAAATATCTATTCGTGCATACCGAAGGGTTCCATTTACTTGAATACAATTAGATCTAAATATAGACATACCTACATGCTTATTTCGTTCCTACGCCTACTTGCCTACACACCCCATTCTTACTCGTACCTCATGAACACTTTTTAATGACTTCGGATCCATTCGGGATCTTAAAAATGAGTTCAATACTCACCTATACTTCACAAACCATTTGGTAAGGTTGAGATACAATATGGAAGCATAACGGGGCTTGAAATGGGTTCACGGGGTCCGAGATTGAAGAAAAACGAAGAAAACAACATTGCTGGTTGAAACCCCACGGTAACCTACGTCAGCCACCGTAGCTTACGGTGGCTAGGAAATCGCTACGGTGTGGAACAACTGCCTTATGGTGGAATAATGTGGCCTTACCATCTACCGTAGCTTATGGTGGCTATCGTAAGCTACGGTAGAGCCGAGTATAATCCACCTTTGTTCTCTTTTTATTTTTACTTTCGTAAACGACCGATAGGCCCCCGAACTTCTTTCTTCCCCCTTTTTCATGCTTCTATGACATAACTTAACCGTATTCAAGTCCAATATCCTACTAATTCTTAATCATAAGATCAAATTAACTATTACATCTCACCAGATTACTTTCCGTATTTTGACTCGTTTGATTTCACCATGCACCTTCCGTTACTTTTGAACTATGAACAACTTACTACAATGTTCTTTCCCATTTACTTACTTTTCTCAGTCATTCCTACATGACTCCTATCGTTCATACAACAGACTTTAATTATGTACTAAGAAGTGAGGTTCTGGAATTCACTTACCTTAGGCGTTCGTGTCCGTATCCGCTTCCTTGCCTCCTCTTGACCCGTTAGCCTTTCGTGCTTGAGTCCATCTTGACATGATCCCTATACTTCCATGTTATCGCAATCACATTATTGTTAGCATACATGATTGTACATATTAACGATCATATCAAATGCATATCTCACATTTGACTTTCATTAGTCAATTCTAACAAGCATAGGCATATACCTAAAATCACATCCTTTCAAACTCATATAATTCATCATGTCATCCCATTTAACACATATTGATATAACACGTACCATATAACTTTCTATAATATTACAATTATGACAACAAGTCTAGCCATGCTTCTTATGGGCAGTTGATTTCAGAAGTCAACGGTTTATCATATGAACTTTCGACTTAACCATCATATATTTGTGTCATCCTATTAGGCTTTACTAATGACACTTTCATACTCATGATGCAATATGCTTAAAACCACATGATCACCTAGTTATATCATGCATATGTACAACCAAATCAATACAAACTAAAGCTCTCAATTGTCAACCACATTCAAAGCTAGTAATTTAACATTGTCTCAACATCATTCTTTACTAGTAAGTCCACAAGCTATCTATTTAGCGCACACCCATTGTTTAGCATACAATTTCACATACTAGCTTTTACTAGGCATTTTATCAAACACTTGGTGTGCATACACCATTTAATGCACAATGTACAACTAATTTATGCAAAATCTTCCAAGCTCATACATAATTCATCAAATCTTCTTACTAATCAACAAGTATCATTCACACATAGACATCAAACATATCAAATACCACATTTCTTTCAATTCATCTAACAAGAATCCATCATATATAACATAATACATCAACATTGAACAAGAATTGGACATGGATGATATATTTATGTCACCATCTTCATCATAACAAATGGATTTCACCTCAAAACATCAAATTAATCAAAATCATGCACAATTCATGTTCTATATGGTGATTCTAACACATACACATGATCAATTTTATTCAATTTCATGGATTAAACATAAACTCACTTCATACAAAATCACCAAATCTCAAATTACAACTTACCACATGTTTATAAGGTTGAGATGATGTTAATTCTTCATTCATGCATAAGATTGGATCCTATATTCATCACCAATTTGGTTATTCTTGATGAACAAGGATTTTGGCTCCCTTTGTGTTTCTCCTGATGTTCCATGCACACAAACACACACTCTCCACACATATAAAGTGCAGAATTTTGACCCCCACTTTCTTTTGTTGACCATTTTATAAACTTTCAAGGAATAACACCAATAGTCCCTACACTTTTCTTCCTTCTACTTAACAACCCTTTCTAACTAAGTTAAGTTACTCAGCTATCTCATGTCATGACATAACATAAGTGAACTTACTAGTGAATCAAAATATTCGAGTTTTTGGGAGGTTACAAGGCCCAAGTCATAAGAAAAACAATGCCGACCTCATTCTCCAGGACTAGAAAAGCCGTTAGTAAGAATATGCTCAAATCATTAGTCGATCCAAAACAATAGACATAAATTGTTTGTTTGTTAGACCTTTAAACATCAAAACCCGAATAAACCAAACTAATTAACTCGAAACCCGATTACCCGATTACCTCCCAAGGAAGTAACACAATAGTTGACAATGATAGGAACTCATATTCACTAGCGTGTCACTCACTTCTCTACCTCTTTTTTCTTCGCTTCCGAATCCTTTCACACACACAAATTACATATAAACATATACATAAACTATAAATACATACACATGCGAGGGAGTGTGTGTTTACGACAATAAAATGCTTTTGTAGTTCAAAACCACTATACCCTACAAAACTATTGTCATATCATTCTCATGGCTTTTTCTTTCACAAAAACTCCATGGAAGAAGCTCTTCTTCATTATCTTATTATTAACCTTTGTTGCGAGCAGCCCGAGCTTTTCGATCAGCCATGGTGCCATGACAACAATGCCACCAGAGCAAAACCAAAACCGAAGAAAATCTGATGCCACCGGCTCAATGGATCGGCTTGGATTGTTGTTGAGTATGCTTCCTAGAGGAAAACCTGTGTCTCCTTCTGCTCCTTCAAAGAGACACAACTTCTACACCTCACAGTTGAATAATATGTAATTTTCTTAATTTAATATTGTTCGTTTTCATATATGTTTTTGGTTTGTAATTTTGTTGAGATTTGGTGAAGAAGGGTTTAAGCTAAAGGGTATAAAATAAAGACAAAAAAGGGTTACATCTTTTCCCTTTTTATGTTTTTTTTTCATAAGTTTATAGATATTTTACAACTAAACTGAGATTAGGGTTTAGTGTCATGATCATTAAAAAACACATTTTTTAAAAATTTATGTAACACTTTATAGGTAAAGATTTCTTTGGTCAATACAGAAAGGGATCAATATATCTTGTATACTTTATTTGTATGTTAGCTGGATAAATAAAAATTTAGACGATCTTCAGTCCTACTGCATGACATCCAACTAGTTTAAAAACACCATGGCTCGCTTGAAGTTCACTAAAAAAAATCAGCTCATAAAAAGCTTGTTTAGAAATAAGCCAAGTCAAGCCCATGCAAGGTTTGACTCGACTCATGACTCGCTCGTTGGCCACCTCGATTAGCTCTTTTAAGTTAAAGATATAAAACATATAAATATTGAGAGAAAAATAAAAAAATAATGCATATAATATTATATTTTGAATTCGTATCTCGTTCATTAATTTTTTTAAATATTACATATGTGTCACGAGCCGAGCCGAGCTCAAATTCGACTTTTCAGCTGGATAAAATAATCGAGCCAAGCAACTCTTGTATAAGTTGGAGATCGTGCACAACCTGGCTCGACTCATTTTAGCCCTAGTGGCAACATATGTAGAGGAGAAAGGGAGGTGTTGCGTCCGTGAGGAAGGGTGCCATCTGTGAAGGCTTGTGAGAGGGGAAGAAGAGAGAGAGAGGACACCTGTTGGTTTTTCACGGGTAGGACGTAAGCATGGAGGCACCTGTGAGACCAGTTGACACTTTGCGTTGGTTATGGTCTAAATAGATATCGTTTATAATTATCATTATATTTATAAATAATTTATAGTTGTTTATTAGAAAACGGTAGCCTTTTGTTGCTGAAAAAGGGTGTTACCAACTAAACATTCCTCTTGACCAAGGTAACTCCGGTTGATGGAAGGTATATATCATTCCGGTCAGCTGTACAATATGTCACCTCGCCGGCGGCAGCCATAGTTTAACCATTTATAATTAGTTAGTTAGTTAATTAATTAATTAATTAATTATTAAATCCCAATTATAGATTTCAGAGTGTTGTTTATATTTATTTGGCATTTACTGTTTTACCGTAAGCCATGTTTAATTAGGTAGTAAGTATTATTAAACAATCATATATTTCACATGGGAGCAAGAAACGAAATTTGTTGCTTAAAACATGTAAGGTTTACTTTGGTCTTCTAGTTTTTGTATGACATTCTCACATGGGATTTGTTAATATGTCATTTTCGTTTTTTTTTTTTGACCAAACAACTTGTAATAAATGTAAAATTATTTTTATGACAATAAACGTTGGTGATAGTATGATTGTCATTTTATTTAAACTTAGAAAAAATCGTCATAATGATGTCATTTTGATTACTATTGATTACACCATTCTACATACTAAAGTCATCTCGGAGTTGTTTAGTATTCGGTTATGTATATACATATTAAACCGAAATCAAACCAAAATAACATAAAACTAAACTGAATTACATATTCGATTTTTGGTTATGTTGAAACAGGATATTCAGACTTGTTTTTATTTTTAAGAATTCAATCCGTTATTGAATTCGTATGTATTGGACTATGGATATTCCTCTTGTATATTAAACATTAGCCCGTTACAATGTCATATCTTCAATTAATTTGAGCCTTATATGAGGAGCTCAAACAACTCAACATGATATGAGGAACTCATTGTAATATTACATCTTTAATCAATTTGGACTATGAGTTTCTCTATTTGACCTTGAGCCATTACCCATTATGGCGTTGAGATTAGTTTGTGATTTAGTAAATGATTAATGTTGTTAAAATTCGGGTTTCAGGTTAGTTTTTACCTTTTTAATTTCAGTTCGTTTCGTTTCAGTTTGAACGTTTTTCTTACTAAGCTTAAGATTTTTCTTAAAATTTTAATGTCACATGTAGTATATCTATGATGCATATATCATCATTCCTTTAGTGATGTGTTTTTTTAAAGTTAAACCTTATTCACAACGACGACACTCAAAACAAGCAGCCAAAAGACACTACAAACGACATCACATACTTACAATAAGGATGATATATACCAATTATCCCAGCTAACACTTCAATATCTGGATCTATTTTTGAACCAATGATAACTTAGATTAATAAAGAAAATTTACACCAATTATCCAAGTTGACAAATCAACTAGGAGAATCAACATCTTTCATCCAAATAGTTTTACAAGATTAAAAAGTTTTCTTTATATTAAAAAATCCAATAGTTTTATTCGTTAGCAAAAGAGAAAGAAGAAATAAAAGAGGCCAATTCATACCATCCAAACAATTTTACAACAAAACCATCCATCAAACCTTTTACTTTTTCTAATCTTTCTAATAACATTTTAATAATCACCTTCTTCCTTTTCCGAGAATATTTTCACACACTGACGACTCAAGGATATCGACATATAAGCTAGAGCTTTAAACCCAACATAAATTATAGCTTCATTTTTAGTTTTAAGGCTGTGGGGTGTGGAGTCCCCTTCCCATCTTCGCATCACCTCCACCCCACCATTTCCATCTTCCCCTTCCCCAATAAGGGGTGTGGTTCCCCTTCACAACTTTCCTTTCCCACCAATGAACAACCAACAAATGTAAACATCAACAACAAAAGGAGATTGGGGCTGAGTCCCCGAGCTCACTGAAAGGAGGACCCGGGGGGGGGGGGGGGGGGGGTGTTCCCCGACAGGAAAAGGAGCCCACACCCCATAGTCTAATAGAAAGCTAGCGCTTTAGACGGTCCTTTACTTCAACGGTTCCAACAGATTAGGTACATGACTCTTTTTCATCATCTTTAATTTCCAATCACATGATAATGTTCTCATATAGAGTAGATCGAATTAGTTTTTCAGTTAGAACACACGATTACTAATTCTTCATTACAACGGTTTGATATCTAACCAGAAAATTTTCAAATGATTGGTGAGATTTTTCATATATGCTATAAACGCAATCTTTTGCTGAACTTGCCCAAAAAGTAACTAATCAATCAAGTTACTTCATATAATTTAAGAATATTTTACTAAGCGATTAGTATATATAAAACTAGAAAAACAAACTTAACCTAAAAATATGTATATACACACACAACCACACAAAAATATAATAATTTTATGAAAGTTATCTTGATTCTGCTAGCGATAAACTTTAATTTATTATTGTCTGTCTTAAGCCTGTATAAAGAATGATGGTTGATAACAATGAGTACGGAAAATGTTCCAATTTTATATTTGTATAAAACATCCAGAACGATTTAGCCGCCCCTTACCCCATATGATCATCTTATCTTCTTCTTCCCTTTTTTTTTCTTGTCTTCGTTATAAATGTGATTCAATTGATTCATGTGAAACCTATTATATACAAAACCTTTTCAGTATATCTTGTAAGATCATCCTAGAAATTCTGATAAGAATGTGAGGCAATGCCATTGTCCATCGCCTATATTAATATTGATTGGCAAAGGCTATTGAAGTAACAAATTGTATCGTATATAACCTTAAAATGCATGGTCGGTGGTTTGGACCATGCATTTTTCTTATTCAGCCTCAACTTTAAAGATTTTCAAATTCACCACAAACTTTATAGATAGATTTTCTATCCATCCCCAACTTTAAAGATTTTCTAATTCACCACAAACTTTAGAGTTTTTCTAATTCACCCCAACTTTAGAGATTTTCTAATTCACCCCTCACTTTTTAGTAAGTGACACCTTAACTCTTAACTTTTGATAATTGACAACTTTGACCCGTCCTATTTTTTCCTACTTAATAACTTCACACCACAACGTGCGAGACATTATACTCTTCTTTATCTATGTCTAACCACATTAATGTCACGTCACGCGCGTGCATCACACGTTAATATCTACTTAATAACTTCACACCTTATCTTCTTCAACATTTCAATTCTTTTGTTTAAATTATTTTTACGACTTGACACCACAACGTGCGAGACATTTTACTCTTATCTATGTCTAACCAAGTTAATATGACGAATGTAACGTGTGTGACAAAGTAAAAAAGGAGTCACGTCGCATGGACATCACACGTTAAAGTCATCATACATGTAACGAAGTCCCAAACACAATGATGCTGCCGCGACAAGCAGCACGGGTCAAAAATCTAGTTTTTATGATATTTAAACATTGGAGACATGAATTACTCTTAGGGCTCGAGTATCAATAAGTGTCCATTTTTTGTTTAAATGTAACCACGAGTTCCGAACTAAAATATTGCCCACTGAGGCCCGTTTCTTTTTTTCCTTTACTTGGGCTTCTAATATACAAGTTACAAGCCGCCCCTTGTTTCCCCTAATTTCGATTTAATTTTTAGTTTGAGTTTATCCTATAAACTTTTATAAAGTTTTGTTGAAGTGTGAGAGGATTGTAAAATGCTAAATAATAGAGTTACAGATAGTTGAAAAGATTAAAAAAAACCTCTATTGTTGAGGTTTTGGTTTAAATCTAGTCACCTTAATATCAAGAATTTTATTAGGTCTAATCGATCATAATTTGTTTTATGAATTTTGTAAAAGACATTTTTCTATAGACGTTGATGTGTTATGTGTAATCACATATACACTTGTGTGATATTATGTATATAAAGGTATCTAAGTAACACATAATTGTGCAGCTATTATATTCACATGGAGTGCAATTATACACATACGTTTCATTGTTCTACATACATGTGCGTAATAAATGGGTATACTGTTACTAAAATACATGTACCATCATGGTACTCAGTGACGGAGCTAGTCCAAAAATTCAGGGGTATCCCCATTTTTTTTGGATTAAGGGTATCTTTTGTATAAAAAGATAAAAAATTTATACTACGTAGACGGAGTTGAATGATATTTTTACACTACAAAGACAAAGTTGAGGGTAAGCCCGGACCAGGTTAGGACCTACATAGGATGGGTCGGGGTTCCCGGAACCCAATTTTTCTAAAAAATTAGTAAAACCGATATATTAATTTTTTTAAGAACCCCATAAAAATAATTTATTAGAACCCATAAAAATAGGTCTCAAATAGATCTCAAGGTCGACCCTTACTGAAGCGTCTTTTGTTTTTTCAGCAACCCACTTGACATGCTTTGGCTTTTTTGAATAATTCTAGGAGGATTAATTGCTTCCATTATGGCTGATCATTATTGGGAACAACATACCAATATCATTTTGTCCTTATTAATGTGATTAATACATCCTTGTATAAATAGTAATGTTAGTGCATCGTTCATTGATAGATACTAGAGTTTGACTAATGTTTTAGTGAGGTAACAACCGAATTACTTACGTGTAGTAACTTTAACAACTGAATTACTTACGTGTAGTAACTTGAGCCCGGATGATAATTTTAGTGCGTCTAATGTTTAAAAGATTGAAGGTTGGCTGAGTTATATCCGTTTGATTTTCGTAGGAACAACTTTAAATTTTTGTAATGTTTTTTTTTTTCATTTCAATGACGTCTTTTGGTTACTGTGTGTTTTCTAATGACATATAGTTTTATCTGATATTGTATATTATTATGTTTCTCGCCCCGCTCTGACCTGAACACTAAGCGACTCGAAAATTCTAATGTTTAGTTGTAAAAAATCTTAATACTAAAAATGGGACCCCAGTGGAAAACGATTCTTGGTCCGCCACTGGCCCGGACTACCCCTCCTTGTACATTGTCTTAGCGGTTGATGATACCTTCCTATATTTCACACCTTAGAAAACACTTTATAAATTAACCTAACTCTATTTTTCTTTTTTATAAATATGTTAAGTATGAGTTAGGTTTTCTATAACTTACCTTAGATTCTTTGTGCTTAGGTTGTTGTGTTGTAGCCAATGGGATATGCACGGTATGCATGATTGTACACTTGTTTGACATTGGGTACTCCAGATTTGGTATACTTTAAGACAAGTTGTTGACTTGTTGGTCATATTTTTCATAGATTTGTTGATCTAGAAATATGAATATGCCACCCTTTATATCAGTATGTTATGCTGGTTGATTTATTTAATGTGAATGTGGCTTCATTTCATTTGGTATACTTTAAGACAAGTTGTTGACTTGTTGGTCATATTTTTCATAGATTTGTTGATCTAGAAATATGAATATGCCACCCTTTATATCAGTATGTTATGCTGGTTGATTTATTTAATGTGAATGTGGCTTCATTTCAAGCTTTGACTTTGATTTTTTTCCTTCTAAGGTTGGGATGGACATGTTTTCTTCATGCATTTACACAATTACACTTGTTGGTTAGCATCAACTGTTGTGCCTTACTCTTCAAGTGTTGTTTCTTATTTACTACATTTAGACAAGTCTAATTGATAATTCCTAACGAGTAAACGGACCGAACAAATATAAATGAGACTTCTTTGTGTTTGTTTATTTAACTTTTGTCAAACGAACTCACACATATAAGTATTTATGTTTGATTTGATTGTTTGTGTGTTAAACTAATATAATTATATAAACAAACACAACAGATAGAAATTTAAAAGAGACGAACATATAAATAGAGGTAATATCATGTAGATTATTAAAAACCTTTGAAATCTCATAATATCTATCCAAAAGTTAATATTTTAATCACGTTCATTGTTCAGTAACACATCAAGGAAGATAATTCAAATTTAAGTATAAAATAAAACAAGATCTTAGTAGTGATGGAGACGCCGTAGATGTATCAAATAATTATATTCACATTTGTAACTGGGTAAAAATAATAATCAACAAAAAATATGAAATTCGTTCATAGATTGGATGTAAAACTTATATCTTTTGATATTGTTGAAATTTATTAAAAATATTTATGAGCATGTACGATATTTTAAACCACATAAATTATATCTAGTGATATATTTGATTTAGTTTTTTTAGAACGACAACTCACACACTAATTTAATCTATTTTTAGTTCAACTCCACAGTTGAGAGTGAGACTCAAACCCTTGATCTTTAGGGAAAAGGACACCATTTAACACACCGGTATAACATTGTGATAAGTATCATTTGACATAGCACTTAGTAAGATAGTAAAGCAATAACAAAGTGTAAATGTGATTAGCTTTTTGTTTCTAAATTTCAACTATGGGAGACAGAGAGAACCCAGTGTGGCAAAAATTTGTTGGCTCTATGCAAAGGCATGATTAAACACAAACTTTTTGACATTTTGGTCTCTCCACTTAGACATTCTTGTTATCCGTTGCATTCTTATATGTTTAATTATACAAGCAAGATGAGATGTTCCCACTTGCACACAAATACACACTTCTATATGCATATAAATATATGCATATCATCATTGGCTCAACTTCTTACAAGGTCTGACTCAAGTCTTAAAATTTTAGCATTTTCGTGATCTTAATAGTTATTATACTTATAGTTATAATAATAACTTATCATTACACTGGATTTAATATAAAATCAATTAATAGAACAACTAACTTCATTGTATAACACATGAATAGAAATAATGGTTGTAAATTTTGAGGGTCTATAACACTCTTAATACACAAATTAAAAAAAAAGTAAAGCCAAATCTCATTACCATTCACAACTAGAACCCTAATCCCTAAATTGTTTTTTTGGCCTCTACTATTTAGGGACTAAAGCTAAGTCTATTATTATAAACAGTAGAAGCGCCCTAAACCATATATACACTTACATATTGTTAGAATAGTATATTATCACATATTCTCTTTTCTTTTACTAATGATCACACTTACATACATAAGTGGTTTGACTAGAAGTTATCAATAAATACAAATCATGACAACCACTTGTTGGCCTTTGATCATTGAGAAGACATGAATGAGGGATGATCTCAACTAATGAAAGGAAGGATATACAAATTAGATCTCACTATAAATATTACCAAAATGTTGGTAACTTAATTGATTCCTTAGTTTTTTAATTATTCTGATTAGAATATACATGTTACAAGATAAATTGCTGTATAGGTACAAATATAAATCGAAAAACCAGAACATTCTTTTAAGGAAAGAACTCTAAATGGAGAAACATACTATCTTGTAAATTATTTTTTCCAATGCAAGTTAGTCAACCATTCCTTTCATCTCTCTCCCAACAGAAAAGATGTATCATAAAACTTTTGTCTCCTTAACAATGTGTATATTATTTGGATATAAGTGTCCAACTATAACAAACCTAACTTTGTTAACTAATCATTTTGACTTTAAATAAATAGTTTAGACGTGTCTCTAACAAACCAATCTTATTTTACGTAATTGTTGCTACACGGATCCATCGGATTGGAGATCAGGATCGCCACTGCAGCTGAGTAGATGAATCACTTCACTTCGCTTCTGATGGCCCAGGACACACTCTTGATTAATCACAGTCTCTTGTTTACTAAACACTCACAACAACACTGCTGCAAATCAAACAGTTTTGCAGCCTTGTTCTAAATACTAATAATAATCTGTTTTATTGTCTTGATAAAGATTAAATGTACAGATATAACACATAACAATATGACAGTTAACAAGGCAGTTATTTGCGGGTAATAAACTGTCATTTAGAGGGAAAATAACTGTGTTATAACTGCAGGGGTAAAACTGTCAATATGACAACATTGGTGCCTGCAGCCTTAATTCAATAACTGGCCTGCTGTACATAATCGAAATATAATCTAAACATAAAATAACATATGAACACGGTAGTTTATGGTTGATAATCATTACCGGGAGTTAACTGTCATTAGCAGTTAAATAACAGTTTTTCCTCTTCAGGGGCAGAACTGTCATTGACATACTGCACAAACCAATCAATAGTATGCTGCAGGGTTCAAGTCTACATAACTTATACATTGTATCTAATATACCTAACTTAACCTACAAATATCCGGAGTACATAACAAATACATAAGCATAATAAGAATGCTCATAAGTAGTTTAAATTGAAGTTTGATTTATAAATTCAATAGCTTCTATGTCTAGTACTAAGTATGTAAAACCATGATGAACTCGTTAGAAGGTGTCCTATGCCAAAACCTCGGGACCATCCTCCGACATGCAAGTTAGTATTGAATTCATCATAAGTAATATACTTTTAGGGAAGAAGAAGATACTGCCGATGGAATGGCCCTTGAGATAAATGGGCTAGGATGTTGATGGACCTTCATGTATTAGGCCTCTACCTCTTGGACAGGGTCTACTGTCTAGTTAGAACTTAGAAGTATACATTAATCTTAAAAAGTCAAGATTTTCACACACTTTATTATCTGATTATTAAAATCTTATACTAACATCATCTTTTATATCTTATTGCAGCTAATTATAAAAAAAATATTTAGGTTTAATGTATTTTCAAACACCCTATGGTGCAACCAAAGTTCTTTGCCATAGTTAGGTGGGACTGCTCACCATCTTTTGTCAGTACTTTCAACCTTTTGAGTCTGTCAGAGTCACAAACAAACCCTTAAAGAAGCAGAAAAAAACCACAATCTTTTCACAAGCTTTCTATCTTTATCATTTTCTTTGATTCACCATTTCTTGTTTAGCTTTTGTTTCTTAAGATGAGGTCAATCATGGCTGCCAAAACCCCTCAAGACACTTCCTTTTCATTCTCAAGAAGATACTTCCACTGGAAAAAGAAAGATGAAGGTGAAGATGATGAAGATGAAACCCTCCATTTTCGATCATCATCACTCGCCTGCGTTGTAACCGCAGACGACATGAACCTGGATGACCACCACCTTGACGTACAGGCGCCCCAAATACTACCTGGGCCCCCTCGGAGAAAGAAACATGCAATCATGCCGGTTTCTTTTCTCCGGTCGGCTCTTACTTTTGGTAAAAGTAACAAAAGTAAGAGCAGACATCAAACTAAACCTAGTTTAGGCAAAACAACCAAAATAGTCGGTACCCTTTTCGGGTATCGCAGTGGTCATGTCCACATCGCATTCCAAGAAGATCCGAAGCTGGGCCCGGCCTTTTTGGTCGAGCTAGCCACCCCGACCAGCTTCTTGATCCGAGAAATGGCATCCGGGTTGGTTCGGATAGCATTGGAATGCGATAAAAAGACCGCGAACAAGAAGGGGTTTAAGCTGCTGGATGAGCCACTTTGGAGAACATATTGTAATGGTAAGAAATGTGGTTATGCAATGAGGCGTGATTGTGGGCCGGATGAATGGAAAGTGTTTAATTCTGTTGGGCCGATTACTATGGGCGCCGGAGTGTTGCCGGAGGGCGGCGGAGGTGGTGGTGATGGTGGTGAAGGGGAGTTGATGTATATGAGAGCAAGTTTTGAGAGGATCATGGGGTCAAAAGATAGTGAAGCATATTACATGATGAATCCAGAAAACAATGGAGGACCAGAACTTAGTATTTATCTAATTAGAGTTTGAGATTTGAGTCTTTAAACTGTTAATGTTAGCCTTGGGCTTGCCTATGTATCAGGAAGATTTGGTTGTTCATGTGTTTCCCATATAAGTTATCATACTAAGATAAGTTAATCATGGTTTTGTGTATCTGTTTGTTCAAATTCTCTATTTTAGTTTTTTTAATGGTAAATTTGAATTACTGACGGACCACCACTGAAGTATCATGTTTTTTTTTTTCCGGTAAGTTGGTTTGTTGTTTTCAGTTCTTGATACGTGAGTCCATGAGAGTAACTGTGTTTGTTTGACAACCGAAACAAACTGAGTTAGCAAATAGAGGTAGTTTAAGCAACTGAAATGACAGGAAACAGAATCCATAGTCACGGACACTCGTAGGTAAAAAAGAAAAAGAAATTGTCAAACATCAAGGTCGAAAACTATAATGAACTCTACTAGGATTCTTTAACTTAAAATCTTCTAATTTTGTGATAAAATATAAATTAAGATTGTTTTATTGATTGTAATCATTTTCATGTTTAATCACGTCGTGATTTAGGTATGCATGATGGGTGTTTATGACTTTATGTGATGTAAAATTGGACAATCAATGACTACTTTAGTGGTTCATCATGAATTTATTTTAACGGCAATGATAATTATATTATAATTATACTTTAACATATAAAGAACAAATCGTTCATCATGTATTCACATGTCTCCTTGCATGCATTTGGGAACGCACGCTTGCCCAAAAACGGTCTTTGTGGAGACATAATCAAGGTTAGGGATTTTGATTTTATCTACTCTTTATATTTATATATATGTGGATATCTACTTTTTATATTTATATATATATATGTGGATATGTGAGGTTGGCACAAGAGACTAAAACGATTGAAAATTGCAAGACAGAAATATTTTAAACTTATTCTAAAAAAATTCATTTGTTTACAACGTACATGATATTAGTTGACACATCCTTGATTACCGAACTCGTTTTTATGCATCAAAATAAATATTTTAATATATCATATAACTTCAAAATATTTCATTTTAAAAAATATAATAAATATTATATTAAAATTGTTGGAAACTTGTAATTATTATTATATATAACATTTGAAGGTGTCTCAGTTAAATAGTAACTAATACACACCTTTATTTTTTATTATATTTTTTCAATATTTACAAGAGTGTCATCCAAGTTTTTATTTCTTTTTCTTTTCGTACATAGTTTAAGTTTCACCTCCTGATATTTAATAAACCTATTATGCGGTCTATCAACTTTGGTAATGACATAGATAATGAATGACATACGTACTTCAACTTAAATAAGATTTTCTTTTTTGTCGAATTTTTAGTTTTTTTCTCAAGATAATATTTTTCTAAATTCCATATGTACCGTCATAAGTAGGTTAGTGTTGATGCTGTAACTAACTAAACCAATAAATTTTCCTGTAACTTTCGAATAAACCGTCATAACATGGCATTTTTATCGATGGGTAAAATGTTCCCATGCGATTCGCTTATTTTTATTTATAGTGTTTTTTTTTCTTTTTATGTACCTCCACTTACAGCACTAACACTCACACTTCATCAACATTATAAATTTTTTTTAAAATGTTATTTTGACCATCTCGAGTTTTACGTACTTATTTTTATGTATGTGAGTCAAATATAATACATTTTTCGTTTTTATGTTTGTTTTCGGTTGGCTTACGTTTTGACATAAATTTTGTTCGAAAACGAGTCGGGTCAAATATAAAACGTTTTCACTAGACAATATAAATCGAGTTACTTTATGTTTTGACGTATATTCGGTTGGTTTACGTTTTGACATAAATTTTATAAGCGTGCCCCTTCACTCTTACCCACAATTGATCACCGGGTCACCATCCCCACCACCAATTCACCCCGGTAACAAATCTCTGAGTAGCAACAATATGACATCTACTAACAACCACCTGATTGGGCCAAATCCTTTGAGATGAGATTGCTACTTTGCCAACACATGAAGAAGAACAATATTCTAGAAGCAAGCCATTTCCGTCCTAGATCACCTACCCACGATTCAGACACACTTCTTCCCCCTTTTTTAATACGAACATAACACTTTTGGGTTGTTCTTGGCAATCCCTTTGAATCATGGAACCAGAAAGAACAGGTGGTTTGAATATCTTCAAGTGGAATTTAGTGATTCAAAATTTAGTATCTTAGGGGGTGTCTGGTTCAAGAAATGTTTTAGAATTAGAATTTGTATAGGAATTAGAATTTGAAGAAAGTGGATTTGAAATTTAAACATTCCCATTGGAATTGGAATTTGTTAGAATTGGAATCTCAATTCCATTTTTGATGTGTTGTCAAATGAATTGAAATCCATCACCCCAACACCCACAACTGTCACACCCCAACCGATGATGAAAACATCGAAGTGAGACGAAAACATGATTGCTCGAGATATCATAACTTGCTAATTGTGACAATAGTTAATAATTCAAATTTCATTCATGCTAAAATGGAAAGTAAATTGTTTTGGAAAGGAAAGTACGACATATTGCAAATAAATGTAACAACATGAAACGAAACATAAATAAAAGTTTATGTGTGTTTCTGGTCCACCCTAAGTATCATTCTTCAATCGTCATCTACTAGTTTCCTGCAACATATATTAAACTAAAATCAACAAAAGTTGGCGAGTATACAAGTTTGAATACATAGCATAATTGTGTCTAAAAGTTGTCTCATATCCAACATGGTAATTTGCATACTTTGTTTATTAACATACTAGCATGTGTTAACTATAAGTCAAACCAAAGTATATCGTAATAGTGCTTATCCTTGTCGCCGAAACAAAAAGGCCGTAAAATCATTCACTTAACAATACCACAAGAATACAAGCGGTGCGTTAATCCTATAACGCTCTAATTGTTAAGCTAGGCTTGAAAGTTAATGAGTATATAGAACACAAGAATAAACATAGCATGTAACAACAAGAATGTAACAAGTATCATATTTTTAACGGATAGATGTTGCACCCAAAGTGCGTAAAATGGTATACTCACGGTTTGCGTAGAAAGTCAAGGAACGTGAGTTTGACAAGTCTTGAGTTTAGAACACCGAAGTTACCCTAAGATGGGAAACGAAGGTGTGTGAGTTGCGGATTCGATTGTTGGATTGGATTTAGATTTTAGGTAACCATTTATAAGTTATAGTAACATGTAAAGAAAAAGGTACCATAAGAATGGTCATGTAAGGAGGTAGGATGATTAGCATGTTAAAAAATTAAAATTGATATCAGTTTAACTACAAATTTTTTTATTTACAATTATCATCTTATATTAATATTTTGTTTTTTCTTAGGGAAGAGAAAGACCCACCCCTCCATTCAACTTCATAAAAACAATCAAAATCACCCGAGATCAAGCTTCTTTTTAGATTTTGCAACATGACTTGATATAGGAAAATTGGAGGAGTTGCTCACGTCAATTAGGGATGATTCGAAACGGGTGAGTATATGTTAGTTTAGTTTAATTTTAGGTCAAACCCAAAACTATAGCCGATGTTTTGCCTTTTATGTTTTTTAAAGAATGGTTAGAGACGAGTTTGGTTAATACAGTTTATATAAAATCATGGCTTGGCTAATTTGGTTATCCATCAGTTAAAGGCCGGTTTTAGATGTGTGTCAATTCATGCTCATTTCAACTAGTAAGTACATATATGTTTTTTGTCAAATAAAAATTAAACAAACATGTTAATTTGTAAAGAGAACAAGGGTACGCTTATTAGTGGTTTGATTATGTTTATTAAGCTAATTATACATATATAATCTAACTAAATCATAAAAATCAGTTATAAAAAATCATAAAACAACCCATCAATTTACCATATTTGGATATTTCCTCAGCTTTTCTTTTATATTGATTTTGGTCATAGTTTACTTGATTTTTCTTTTCATCCTTTCATTAGATATGGGTCAAACACGTGTTAGCTAACACCCCAGACCCAAAGGCCCATACCTGTGTGTGGAATTTAGGCAAAGACCTTGGGGCTTGGGCCCTTTTTAAAGTTATTTCTATGGCGAATTGCTAAAGGCTAAAGCCGAGTAGTTATACGTGGTGGTGCACAAATCGGTTAATTCAATAACCAGTTTGCTTAACTAGTTATACCGGTTAATTTGAATTTTTAATTTTAATCCGTTATTTTTTAACTAGCTTGGTTTATTACTTTAACTGGTTTGGTTATTTAACCAGTTATTTTTAGTTAATAACCAAATTTTAGCCTTTTCTTTTTGAAATTTTCAGGTTTTGTTTGGTTATCCGGTTAAAAAAAAACAGTTAATAACAAGTTCCTATACTAAATATTCATAATGGGTTACTAAACAATGGTTAAAATTAACCACTAACTTGTTAATGACCGGTTCCGATTAATAACCTGTTTCGGTTAAATAACCGATTTTTTTGCCCACATCTAGTTGTATGCTTCAATACTTTTATATTGTGTTATGTCTGAAAAATTTAAATAAATTAGTTTATCATCAATGCTTTAACATTTTCAATTTTTTAAAGACGGACACAAATATCCTAAAATCTACTATTAAAATCAGCGTGTTTCTCATTAAGGAATTTTGGTGTTTCATTACACCTATTATCATTAGGCCAAGAGACGACATGCTTACATTTTCGAATATTTTTCTGAATTAATAAAGTACAATATTGAGCTAACATTTTCAGGAAATACCAATTACACTTGCAATGTGTTACTTTTAAATTCTAGTGCTGTATTGATGAAAAGCGTACACTTTAATTGGGTTTATATGCAATGGTAATATATAAATTTGTAAGCCTAGGTATTTAGTTTAAGAAAAAATTATGCTGTTGATCCTTATGGTTTTTTTGTCAAATTTTAATGTCGCGTACTAATAGTTATTTTATTACAAAATCATGTATTAACGTTTTAATTTGTCACAATGTTGAGTACTAAGGCCAACCCTTGTTATTTTTTTTTGTTAAGTCTTACCAGAATGACTAAAATGCCCTTTAATAACTAGAATTCAGAACATATAAACCCTAACTCCTACATCCTTAAATCAAGCATGATATGATACTGGTTATACGTACTAGATTAGGGCTTTCGCTCCAGGAAACGAGACAAACATAATGCATCAATCAATTCGTACCTTTAGCGAGTAATGGACCGATATCAAGTGTTGGTCGGAGTTCTAGCTTTTTGACGGGGTTGATGGGGAATCACCGTGTTTGATTTGAGTGAATTTTGAAGTGGTGTAACTGAAAAAATGAATGAGAGGTCTGAACCATTAGGTATATGAAGTTACAATTTTTCGGATCAAAATTGATTCAGTGAAATAAGTCGTTTGCTCAGTTTCTATATTTACATGGCAATCACTAAATTGATTAAACACCTTTGTAATAGGAAAGTATTGACATAAATAGGCGATTTGTGAATTAAACATGATTACGAAAATTTGGGTTTGAAATGGGTCGATTAAAGCTGGACTGTTATAAGGAAACAACACGTTGATCATGTTAAGGCAAGTCTGGAATTACCGGTAATGTTTGGTTGTCGTCGGAATTTTGGAATAGTTAATCTGAGTCGGGGATCTTTTTGGGCGACTTAACGTTTTAAAGAGTTTGGGGTATTTGGCAATGGTCTAATGCAAGATTATAATGGTTGAATGGAATTGCTAAAACCCATATTTCTTTGCTGGAATGTTAGAAATTTGAAAACGAAGATGGGCTAGAAAGTTTTGTGATTTCATTTAAATAACTTTTGGAATAGGGCAAATTTGGTCCCTAGACTTATAAAATGTTTGAAAACTTATATAAAAGGCATTTTAGTCATTTTGGTAAGGCTTAACAAAATTTAACAAGGGTTGGTCTTAGTACTCAACATTGTGTTAAATTAAACCGTTAATACCTTATTTTACAACAAAACTATTAGTACTTAACATTGAAACTTGGTAGAGACCACAAGTACCAACTGTGTAATTTTTTCTTAGTTTAAACTTTTTCTATGCCAACGAAGTGCTAATGTAGGATTATTTTGTGAAGGATCCGGTCTACAATACTGAAACATTTAGTGATCAGTTTCGTTTTCCAAAAGATTTATTTTTAAAGATTGTAGGAGACATAACTAAATTTTAAAATGGTTAGAGCCCAATTTTCATCCAAATCTTTAATTTAATGAAAATTTTTTTATGTTAAACATATTTCAAATGAATGATTGCATTACAATTTATAACAAACTGTTAATGTAAATAGTCGCACAAATTTTTTTTCCGTATTCTTCTAATATTTACATAAATGCTACACTTCTCGTCTATTTGAAGTCACCTTTGACCCGGCTATGTTCATGCACAAGGACATGTACCATATACATTGGCATGAACGTTTGATGAATACACAATTTTGCTTTAAAGAGATTTACAATAACGTTTGAAAAAATAAGTAAACAAGCGAAAGCATATTCTCTTGGCACAAAAAAAGTATCTAACAAAATGATTCCTTAAGATAAGCTTTGTCAACACCATATGCTATAACAAGGTTTTTAGTTTCAAGGCATTCATGAGCACACTCATTTATTACCATAGTAGCAATAAATCCATGTATATGTGATGAATTATATAACTACAGAAATCGAGCTGACAATATTGTAATTTAGTAAATATGGACAACCTTCTTAACAAAATATTAACATCACTATTTAAAGATTTGCTACTATTTCATTTGATTGAACAACTATTTTTTTGACATTTAATGGTCTCAACATATTTTATTATGAATGTTTCTAGTTTCAAATAGTTCCGTAAATAGACTATTTACTTTGAATACAAGTAATCACAAAAAGTACACTATATTTCATAGTTGGTACATCCAGTGACTCATGGTAATCTTGGTTTGCAACTCAACCATCTCTATATATGTTACATCCAATATGTGGAATGAAATGTTGTAATGTTGAAATCATATAACTTTAATTGGTACGTAGGTTTACTACTTAATTCTGTTGCTTATAATATGCATCAAACAAGTCCGAATCTTAAATAGTAAATACCTATGCCATGTCCTTTAATGGAGGCGACCAACAATTGTTGGTGATTTCACTATCATCAAACAACTTAAGTGGCTAATTTACTTAAAAGTATAAGAATAAATATTGATATGAGTTAGGAACTGAATAGTACTGTATGCTTACAAGACTATTTTGATTTCTGACACGAACGAACCCGGGGTTTAAGGGAGTGGAACCCCTACACAAAGGAGTTCCAAGTGCCCGTTGCCCACTTGGTGGGGCCTAGG
Organism: Scalesia atractyloides; assembly: GCA_947069175.1. Classification (NCBI taxonomy): domain Eukaryota; kingdom Viridiplantae; phylum Streptophyta; class Magnoliopsida; order Asterales; family Asteraceae; genus Scalesia; species Scalesia atractyloides. The sequence goes on from CAMTDV010000027.1 coordinate 19,310,702, forward strand.
TGGGGGGGTCTTGCTCCTGTTAATGGCAAATGTAATTCGTTTTTCATAGTTGAAAGTGTTTAAGACTTGCTTCGAATGTACATGATTGATAGAGAGTTGTATTGCTGAAATTGATTGTCAGTTACTAGTAGCATCTGATCATTATTGGTTATTACTAATTATTGTTAGTAATGTCATTGGTTATAATTGTGATCAATAACAACTTTGGCTTTTAGTAAAATCTGGGAGGTCAACACTAACTGGGTGATTCAATTATTTATCACATAGGCCAATCATCAGCACTAACTAAAGTATATATCTGATAACCCCATATTAACTTCAACTCACATACGGTTTCACGAACTGCAGGATCGTTTCAACTAAACGTTGTGATGGTTCCCCAACTATAATATAAAAGGCTTTGGTCTACTTCTTGTACATATTTTCAAGAAAAGAAGAAAATAGTCGTTCTTGTTTTATCTTTAAATGATACAATTAAAGATTTTTACAATAACATCGAAAGCCTAAAAGTGATTATACACGATTTAGAGAGATATCCAACCTATTCCAAATTATAAAACCTACAACAAATGCACTATGACAACCTGTTAATTTGGAGATATAGATATCCCTACTGACGATGAGAGTTTGGACTGGTTAGAATTAATAATGTAGTATATTGGTTTAGGGTTCCGGGCTCTAGCATAAAGTTATATGGGTTGAGTGGATTAAATGTGCACGCTTTTGAAATATTATTGAAGTGAAAAATATTTATCGTCTCCATTCTGCACATAAAAAGTTAAAAGGGCTTTGTAATTTTCGTATGAATCAAATAACACTTGACTTAAGAAACGGGATATTATTTCGAGAGACAGGAAACAAAAGGGCTGATAATTGTAGTCCCATGTAATGTTTCTCGGTCTCTTTTTTCCTCTAGGTTCTTGCTATAATGTTGTTTTTTTCTTGTTGAATCGCCTCTCAAAAAATATTAAAAAAGTAGTTTATGCATTAGATGCCTGGCTAGTTTATGTAAAAGAGACTCAACAATATTATCTTGATATGGTTTGATGGTATACAAAATAAGCTTTAATTATTGCAATCTAACATGTCCTTGACTTAACATGCATGTCTTCCTACTTCCTTGCTTTGAGTATGCATATATTTCACAGAATAACGATTTATGCACACCATTAGAATTTTTCAAGAATTTCTTCTCCCCTTTTAGCTGTAATTCAATCATGTAGGTTTTGAATAAGAAGGGGCATGGGGCATATATGTATGGAAGGTGTTTCGATCACAAGTAGAGGGCGGTAGAAAAGGTTTTCGATTATGCCGAAGTGACGACTAAAAATAAAAGGAAGACTGTTGAGCATCAATAATTAAGGTTCTAAAACATAGAATTGAACTAAAACTAGAAAATGCAGACATATATAAGTTCCATCATGAGTGGAATCAGATTTCATAGAATAAACCAGTACAATCTATCTATCTTCCTTTTGTACAGAAATGATAAGATGTCATTTCTTCTTTCAAAGGAAATGTACCATTCTTGCAAATATGAGAGTGATGTTCCATCAATGTGTTTAATTCCACAGTGCTTATCATCTTGTTTTTAGTGTTGTCTAGCATTGAGTTAAAAGAAATATAATTAATGGGTCAATATCAATTATGTGTCCTCCAGGGATCCACATAATTGAATCATGAATCATGTTATAAGTAAGCATGCGACTTGACTTTATTTGCTCATAATCAACTTGTCATGATCAAGAAAGTTTGTATATTCCTATCTAGTGACATATATCAGAAGCACAAAAGATAAACATTATAGACTCTCAAGAAGTTTGATATAAAGCTCAATGCTCAAAACCATTACATGAGGTAAGTTATAAATTTGGAAGGTATTTCCAGATTTTTGAAATTACAAAATAAGAACTAAATAAAAAATAAAACCCAATTTGACGCATAAATTATGTTGATTAGGAATTACGCGTTTAGACTAAAAAAGGAAAGAATATGATTGAATATTGCCGAGATTGGGGAAAAATCTTGAGTATGAAATTTGGGTTTGATAGATTGGCCAGACAACCTATGGCATTGCTACAATTGTCACACCCTGACCCGCAGCGGATATAGTAGTCAGGGCATGATTGGGTTTTCATTAAAGCTCATGACATTTACTATAACAAAGTTTCATATTTATTAATTCCAAATTTAAAGAGAATATTCCAACAAACACTTAAAAATATACAAACACGAAAATGTTCTAGATAGGTAATGTTTTATTCTTCTTCTAAAGACAAATCCTAAGTGTTCATTTCCTCAGCCTGTCCACCTGTATCGTGTGTAAAATAAAGATTTGGGTCAACAAAAGTTGGCGAGTGAATCTCACTTAATCATTTGAAAGAATTAATTATATTAATTAGTTTAATAAAAATTGCATAAACCAAATATGAGCATACGTATATGTAAATCTATCCACAAACCAAATAACATCTAGCAATGCACACATGAGCATGATAAATAATGAACTGTGAGATCAAGGCTCAATCAAACGGAGCCGATCTAATGAGGAACGCGATGCTCTACTCGTATCCAACGAGGAACTGTTGACCCTAATGTGAATGATGCACTGAAATGAGAAATTTTAACAACGTATAACAACAACCAAATATTAAATAAAAGTTAGATCATATAATGGTAGTAGCATAAGTGTTTGGATAAGCAAAATATGTAAATAATACATTATACACCCCAAAACATGAATAAAAAGGGAATTTGTAAGGATTCACTCATAGTGGGTGCGTTTCTTGGATTGATGACGAATGCGCACGATTTAAGATTTCAACCGACGAGAGAAACTAACCTAAATAATCACGTAATAACTCGATAAATATATAACTTTTATTTGAATTTAATATTTTTAATTATACAAATACACTAACTGACTTCATCTCCTTCATGATTAAGACCAGAATCACCTTACCCGACATGTCAATCCTTTAATACAGATCAAGTAACTAATATGTTATAATAATTCACGAATCAAAAGATAATAAATTGAGTTTAAATGCTTGTACCAAGTTTGAGTGTTCTCCGGTTGGATTTCCGTCGTTGCACGGTTTTCCAGCGAAGAGTAAGGATTGAACAGAGAGTTGATTTGCAAATGGGCGAGTTTAGTCGAATGTAGGATCGATATTTATAGTGCTCAAGACAGTTTCAACTTCGGTCTCAAATCTCGATTTTAAAGTCTATGATTTCTTGCGGTTTCAATCAAATTGATTTCAATTTTCAGTTATAACTGATTGTTTGAAATCAGTTACCCACGTTTAATCATAAGGAAAACGGTAATTGTCTTGATTGCAAAGATTATGCTTGTCGACCGTTACTGGTTCTGCAAGCTTTGAATTGCAGGTTTGGCTTCTTATTTCATTATAAAATTTACTTGTTTTGGATTTAAAACAAGTTGTGTGTGTAGCTCAGTGGTGTTTTTGTGTGTGTGCTGTTTCTTTTGGGACCCGGGTTCGAAACCCGGTTGCCCCTTTGTATTTATATTTTTTTTAAAAACCTTATTTATTAACATTATTATTAGTTTATATTTATTTAGTATTTTAACTCTTTAATTTATTTATTAACCACAAAATTAATAACTCGAATTTGAACAATTAATAAATGTGAAACTTCAAATAAAATACTTGAATTATTTAAACAGAACGGGTTTTGAAACCCGTCTTACAACAAATGTTACAGTAATATCCAGCTCATCCTACTTATTGGCCTTGTAAATCTGTTTGTAGACTAAGCTATGCTCTTACCTAGCCAGTCGAGATAAGAGTTTGCTAACTCTTTAACAAACTCCTCATCATTTTGCCTTCTGGAACCCTCATTTGGGGTATACTTATTAATGGACCTGTCATGTGACAATGAGATAAATGAATTAATTTGTATAATATAATTAATTAATTATATGTGATCTTTGTCACATCTATTCATTGCCAACTTGTTTTGAATCTAAGGTCATGAAATTTAAACCACTTAGTCATGACTAGTTTCAATCTCATTCAGGACATTGATGGTGTACGTTAACTGGCAAGTCATTTCACCCCTTTAATTTCCTGCGAATTCATAGACAATTGAAACATGAGCTATTGATAAATTTAATCCTGTAACTTTATGATAATGTCGATATATTAATAGCCCTAAACCACAAAACCAAAAAATATTTGTTTAGCAACTTATCTATCTATTAATCTTGATAACAATAATAATAACAACAAACCAGATTAGCGAAAATTATTCATTTGATGACATAATTCGAAAATTGAGCATTCATTGTAGATGTTTATTCTATGTGTTTTGTATAATTTTGTATATTTTACGTGTCATTTTTAGTAGTTTTTAGCTTGTATTTATTGGTTTATGATCTTGCAGGACCTGGGCGTAAAAGGAGCAAAAACGAGAAAAAACCATGAAGAAACGATCATCCAGGAGAAAACATGGAAGCAAGGGATTAAAAATGAAAAATCCTAGTTTGTAAATGTTGGTGTGTCGCGAGCCAATTAGGCATGCTTTATCGCGACGTGCTAAGATCAGAAAAGTCAACAAAATGTCCAAATTAGCCCTGAAGTTCAAAGAATGTCACCGTGACTATTTTGTCGCTTGGTGCCATGTTGGCGACACACGAGGAGTTAGGCTTGTTTTCTCGCGATGCGCCAACATCCGTTATGTAGGAAAAACTTGTTTTTCACCTATTTAAGCCTATTTTCAGCCCTAATTCACACTTTTCCACTTTCAAACGACTATAGGACAAACTTAGGGCAATTTGCAGCTGAAGAAGGTGATTGGATCGAAGATGGAGCATAAAGTTTGAAACTTTAACGAGTTTGCAACCCTTTAGATATTATCTTCGATTCTTTCTGTTTAATCTGTGATGAACATGGTGTTTTATACTTTAAACTATTGTTTTGCTAGTATGAACATGGTTAAACGCTAAACTCATAAAAAGCAACCTAAGTTCTAGTGAACTTTTGATATTTCTTTGACTTTTCAGTTTATTTTTTTTAAGTTTGTGTTTTGAAGTAAATAGTTCTTGTTTGTTGCTGATTATGATCATGTGTACTGTTGGCTTTGATTATAGATTGATTGTTGACTTTTATGTGTTTGGGAAGAAGAGATTCACTCTAGATACATTAAGTTGTTTTTAGGTCATTAATCGGTAGGATTTTGGTCTAGAACTTATCATTATAAATTATTTAAGTTAATTAATCAACTAAAATTTGCCTAAACTATATTGTGCATCTACTATTTTAATGATTCGAAAGATGATTTGGGATTGCTAGGTCATTAGCTTTTCGTTGTTTGACAGTTTGGGTGACCGATATCTTAGATTCTTCTGTTTATGCGCGTCTAGTGATTCCTAGGCTTTAAGTGTATCATCTTAGAACTAGTTTCATGATTATAATTTTGTTTAAGTGGCACTTTTACAAGTTTGATAGTTGTGGGATCCAGGATCGTTAACTAGAATTGTTTCCATCTAACACTTCATACACATTTTGGTTGTTCTTAATAGATTGAGTTTTAGGCTCTCGAGAGTGTGGGTCACTTCCTAGTTGTTTAATTACTATAGGATTTAACTATCTTTAACGAAAGGTTAATCGAATAAAAAAATCAGAACTTGGTAATTGTCATATTAGAGGTCATTGCATATCATTAGGGATTCATGACCTGGGTGGTTGTTCATTCTCATTGGCTAGACCTTCACTTGCTAGTCATATGAATCTTTGTCTTAGTTTCGTTAGTTCTCATTAGTTTTCATTAGATTAAATAATTATTCAAAACCTCAAAAACAAATAAACCAGTTAAGTATTTAGTTGTGTTTGGGTCTACTTAAGTGTCGCTAGTGTCCCGTGGGTTCGATATCCGAACTTAATTAGGCTTTACTACTTTCATTGGATACACTAACCTATCTTGTGGTCTAGTATTAGGAGAGTCTAGGTTTAACTAGAGTGTCTAGAATTAGGTTAAGCTTAATAGACATATTTAGCACATAAGTTTTTGTTGATGTGTTGCAAAACACATCATGAACGGTCCCAACAAGTAGTAACTAGTTTTATATTTTCTAAAGCAATATGAAACAAGAAAACAAACAAAACTTGTGACATATTTACTCTCTTCTTGGTCTTGAAATTACAACACTAGGAAAATAAAGCTTGACATCATCGGTAAAGAATCTCATCTCTTTTAGGATACCTTGAACTACGCATAACTTCACTTCGATATCACCTATGAATTAGGATCCAAATAGCAGCTTGAACTACAATGTCAATGCCATGACGATGATATTCCGAAAAGAATTGGTATACAAATTCTACAAGGTTGATGATGTCTTTGATGTTGTTGAAGTTAAGATACCCTCATTGCTTCCAATTTGAGTCCTCCTTCCACAATCACAAATAGCAATTCAACATTTTCCATAAAGATGGAACTAGTATTCAAATTTATCTGACATCGTATAGAGTTTAGACAAATACTACTTTTATATAGGTTAATCCTAGCAAATTATTCCACTTTCACTAATGTTAAACATTTTAAACAAAAATCTACAAGGGCTAATCATAACATCTAGTCAATTCTATTTTCTTTCTTTATGATATAATATTTCTTATGAAGGGAAATGAGTATATCATATTTGATTCATTAGATCTTTGTTTTTAAGTGCTTTATAGTTGTAGTTGCTAACATCACCAACATGCATACTCAATCTTTATTTAATTTCGACTATTAAACCTTGTTTTCATATATGTATCATACCACTTTCGTTTTCAATCTCCAAGCCTCAACATAATCTCTACATAAATGACAACATAAACAAAAGGCTTTGTCCATGATTATGACCTAAGTGCATTGGTGGTCTGATGGTGACACCGTGGTGATTTTAGTTAGCAAAGAGACAGTGTGGTTCACATGTCTAGTGTTTGTGTATCGAGTGGAAGCACTAAATTCTGGAAGATCGAACTATGTAATGTTTTATGATATTGATTGGATGACCCACTGGCTTCATACTTAAAGATGAAATGAGAATAAAAACAAAAGAACAATGATTGTTTTGATCAGTGAAAGTTTGATCAGATTGATATGTGTTCACTAGATAACATACATACATATATATTCTTCTGAAATGACGCGATGGTTGGAAGCAACCGTTCCAAAAACAACGCAATTGTTCCGATCTAAAAGATCGGATAATTACAAGTCTTACTTGGTCTTGTTATTACAATTTAGCACATAACATAATAAATATGAATAAGTTTATAAAACACGTGCAACCCATTGAACAAACTAATGATCATGGGATTAAATTAATACACCCCCTTAATCACTTGATCATAAATTGCACTCCATTCTTCTTGATTCCAGAAAACAACTTCAAACAAGCTTGATCCGTTTGAGTCTTCCACGCTTGCAACTTCAACCGGTTCGTCTTCATCATCACTCGTGATGATCCAGCCACAATGCTTCTTATTACTGTTTGGTCCGACTTCAATTGGATCACCTCCTTTGTCGTTGTCGAGTGGAGTTGAATCAGATTGATAGTTGTGAGTGTGGTTAATATATTAATTTTTGTATGGTAGAGGCTTGATTTCTTCTTTGTCCTCGTTTGTTTCACATAGGTTGTTAACGAGTTCTTCAGGGTCATTGTTAGGGTCATTGTCTTCAAAATATCCCTCCTTAGTCGTAGTTTAGTAATACTACTCTAGAGTCCTTAAGTGTCTATAAAACCCCATTTTAACATCTCTTCCTTTATCAATGTTATAACCCAATGTGATAGCCAAACCGGTTCATTTTTTATTGTTGTTCATTTCCATGAAACCTCTAAAGCTTTGAACTCCAACATACAAATCTAGAAAATCAACCTCTTCACCACTTTCTAAGATAAGTGGAAACATTTTATTTTTGGAATTTTGAAAATCTTCCACAAACCATTCAACGACACTAAGAAATTCAGATTTAAGAATGTCTTTGTGTTTGGTGAACCTGTTGTAGATTTGTATCATCTTTAGAAACATAACACACATGTCCCAATCCTTCTTAACTTGGTTTCCCTCCTTAACTTCATCAATATGATCAAATATCAAATCAGCCTCATGTTAGTGAAACCTTAGTGAACTTAGAGAATACAGATAAACAAATTCATGCCTATTTTTGACATTCTTGTTCTCTAAAAGCCCAACATCTTCAACACTAGTGTTATCCTTGAATGTTTTTGTGATAACACAAGTATGGCCTTTAATTTTCACATCAAATCCTTGCATGATTAGTTGTTCCATGCTTAAAACATTCTTAGTTTGTTTTGGAATGAATGGAATATGTAGGATATCTACAAGAATCCTTGTTAACCCCAGCCCATAAACAAACACTAAATCATGGTGATTATCATTATCGACTTTGTAATACTTTTAAAATCACAAAATAAGGATCTATTATTTTTTTAGCACAAGGATTAACATACCAAACCGAGTCCTAATCACCATGTCCGGTTCCCCTTGCAACTAGATCAACAACTTGTGCATCGGATTCAACAAGGAAATAAATGGGTGACTTACTTGGACACGTCTATGCATAATGACCATAAAGATTGTTGCAAAAACAACGAATATATGAAAGATTACCATGAGTCCCTCAAACTTACCCTTTTCTGTAATCATTTTCACTGCCCTACATTTCCAGTATCTTCTTACTGAAGCCCTGGATGCATCCTCCTTCAACAAAAGACTGGACAATGCTAAAGAGAGTCTCCTAACCGTTGAGGTCTTTCTCATGTTGTCAACATCCCAAGAACCGCAATTTGAAGAGAGCCCTTTGGCTCTGATACTTCTATTGATTGACAACCCATTGGCTTCGTACTTGAAGATAAAACGTCTCGAACAAAGTGTAGCATGTGTTTGGACCACATCTTCATCATAGAACAAGTTTTCTCGGTCGATGACTATTAAACTTACCCTTTTCTGTAATCATTTTCACTGCCCTACGTTTCCAGTATCTTCTTACTGAAGCCCTGGATGCATCCTCCTTCAACAAAAGACTGGACAATGCTGAAGAGAGTCTCCTAACCGTTGAGGTCTTTCTCATGTTGTCAACATCCCAAGAACCGCAATTTGAAGAGAGCCCTTTGGCTCTGATACTTCTATTGATTGACAACCCATTGGCTTCGTACTTGAAGATGAAACGTCTCGAACAAAGATTAATAAAACAGTAAAATGCAAATGGAAGTAAGGAGAACAATGATTGTTTTGATCAGTGAAAGTTTGATTAGATTGATCTTTGTTCACCGGATGACATACATACGTATATATATTCTTCTAAAATGACGCAATTGTTCCGACCTAAGAGACCTAATGATTGCAAGTCTTACATGGGCTTGTTAATACTAAACCTATTCTAATAACATTTCTAAAGTCTGAGCCATAACATAACATATTAAATATAAATAAGTTCATCAAAATGTGCAGCCCATTAAACGAACTAATGATCATGGGATTAAATCCTACATATGCCGACCAAAGTTGACATATGATAATTAACATATTTGGAGCTTTCACAAAGCTAATATTTCACTATGCATCTTTACTTAGTGAAATGCCTTATGTTTATCGACACAAATGCAACTGTCTTATGTTCACCAATTCCAACAAGGTCAACTCTGACCAAAGCTTACTTACTATAAAGATCGAAGTATATATATACGATTTAGTAATATATGCACTCTTTGTATAATCGTACCATATCACTTGGTCGGACCACGAACCACATTACATGTTTGGGTCCGGCTGAATCCATTTGAATCATCTATATTTGAATGGGTTGGTTCGGTAGAACTGACAGACCCCTGAACAAGACTCAATGATTGGACTAGATATTAAAATAATATTTTTATATTTTTCTTTGTAAGATTTCATTTGCTGATTTAGTACTTTAGATTCCATGTTAATTTTGTTATTCCAAGTTTATATTTTATTAACATTGCAAATTCCCAAAGATAAACTAGTTATAAAGACACCTATTTATTTCATTTGTCGGTTTATCAAAACTAGTGGACTAGTAAGCCGGTTGGTTATGAAAACATTTTTAAAAACAATAAACTGAGAATTTCTTGCTAACACTTGTATTTACTAGGTATAGCCGTATAGATAAAAAAAATCAGCTTATCCTTGTTATTTTTTGTTCATTCGTTAGATCTGGTATATGATTAGATTTTCATGAGTGTCAACTTCACATCTACTGTGCCTAACATAAGTACACAGCCGGCCCTTGTCTCATTGTAATTGATCATGACACTAGTTGTTAAATGCAATAAATTAGGGTATGCTAAATAGTCAATATCACATTCAACACCTTTTGCCCCCTATGTGTACCCTTCCTTTCTTCTTTAAAACTTCTCTCCCTCATTTTTGTACATGTGAACCTAGCTTCACTTTCTTTATACTATTGATCACATTTATCTGTCTTTGTATTTCTCTTTGTAAACTAATGGTTTCTTGAATTTAAACCCCATATCATATATATCATTGCCACTATATATTACCAACAATCCAACAACACTTGGGATCTTGGCTACCAAAAGTATGGAGGACACCACCGTTCATGCTAAATCACCTGGTTCTGCTTTGAACAGTACTAGCCGCTATGCTGAAACACGATCTCCAAATAAAGACCACTCACTGCCATCGTGGTTATCTTTTGTTCATGATCAATCTTCACGTCCAATAACACTCAGGGTATAACTCACTCACTTGCATAGATCCCATGCATAAGCCACAACTACTTTCCCCTTTAAACGGAATTAACTATATGTCTAGGAGGTTTTTGAACTCGTTTTGGTTTCTAGGAAGTCCTCTAGTCAAATGAGCGGTATCATTATTTTTTCGTTTTGCAATGTAATGTTTTCGACGATTCCTTGTCACGTGAATATCTGGTGGCAGATTTCTCTAGAGTGCACTGCTATAGATAACAAACTCCTTGAAAACCCTAACACTTTCAAAAACCTCTTAGAAACACTTATTATTTTGACATGTACTTTATTGCAGTTTGAAGATTTGGCTTATGCTATCAAGTCACAATCTGGAGAAGACCACAATCATAGTTCACAAAATTCAAATTCAAATTCAACTCGAACTCTTCTTAATGGAGTCAGTGGAGTAGTCCGGCCTGGAGAGATGCTGGCCATGCTTGGCCCATCAGGCAGCGGAAAAACCACCTTAATAACCGCCCTGGCGGGTAGACTACCTGGAAAGATTTTGGGCAGCATAACCTACAGTGGGCAACCGTTTACTAACTCAATAAAAAGGAAAACTGGTTTCGTAGCCCAAGATGATGTCTTATATCCACACCTAACTGTTATCGAAACCTTATCCTATGCGGCCCTTTTGAGGCTGCCAAAAAATCTAACCCGAGAAGAGAAAATACAACAAGTGGAAATCATCATAACCGAACTTGGATTAACTACATGTCGTGATAGCATGGTAGGCGGGCCACTTATTCGGGGTGTTTCAGGTGGGGAGCGAAAAAGGGTTAGTATTGGGCAAGAAATGCTAGTTAACCCGAGTTTGTTGCTTTTGGATGAGCCTACGTCGGGGTTGGACTCGACCACAGCTCTACGAATTATCGCTACATTGAAAGGGCTGGCTCAAGGGGGGAGGAGTGTGGTCACTACAATCCATCAGCCATCCAGTAGGTTATACTGGATGTTTGATAAGGTGGTGGTGTTATCGGATGGGTGCCCGATTTACAGTGGGCAAACGGGTCAGGTGATGGAGTATTTCAGTTCTATTGGGCATGTACCTGGGTTTAACTTTGTGAATCCTGCTGATTTTCTTCTTGATCTTGCAAATGGTAAGTTTGGTTTCTTTTTCCAGAAGCATATATTTTTTATATTTATATGAATTAATTTTAATACTATACTATATAAACATATATATCAGGCGTCCATAATGTACTGAAATTAGAGTATCCCATTTCCCAGAAATAATGTCAATCGGCTTTAGACTGTAAGTAATAATAATAAGAAAGATTTCATTTATAACAACTGGAACATACAAAATATAAATGAATTAATATATAACTATTTTTGGACTTCTGAACTACAGATGTGTCTCCTACTAGAAACCAAGATGAACATCCACAAGATAATCAAGGAAGATTGGACAACATCAAAGATCACAACTCAATCAAACAATTTCTAATATCATCTTACAGGACGAACCTTCAACAACTCGTTAAAGACGATATTCATCAACATGTCCACGGCACGAATCCAGTGATTCAAGGGACATCACACTCGAGAAGTAAGATCAATTAAGAAAATATTATTCATATGTTGGTTGCTATATTCACTTAATTCACCTTAGATCTCTTATAAGATTTATGGTGAGGACTGATTGCTAACAATGGTGACCAAAAAAATGAGAAAAAAGTGAAAACTGATAAAAATAACCATCATAAAATCTCTTCGAAATATTTTGTTTATTTAAAAATAGATTGTTGACACAAATTTATATATCCTGTTACAATCTTTTATTTTATTTAAGTCTCTGGTTAATATGTGGTGTACCATGACCGAACTTAAGATTTCGTTTATGTGTATTTTATATAAATAGAGACTCACCTGTAATTCTAGAAAACAACTTTTAACATATAATATTTTTTTTTCTATTTGAATTTTATATAAAAGTTTGCTAGGACGTTCTAGCATTTTTTTTTTCACTTTCATCATGGACTAGGTGATATCAGAACTTGTTAAATCTAATGGCATGCTGTGTTGGAGTATAAGTATATCAACCTCCTCATTCTATATGGCGGGGAATGTTGTCAAGAAAGATGATTGAAAAGTAGAATTGTTGTATTATTTTCTGTGTTCATTACAGGGAAAAATACATACAATTTATAGCTAAAGAAGAACAATCTAAACATGGAAAGTGAGCTGTTTACGGGCTGGGATTAAGGCTGGTTAATGGCTGTCTTTGACCCTCTTAAAATGGGAAATGATGTTTAACTGATCCCGCAAATTTCTTCCAAACTTATTCTTTGATATCTTTTTAATTTTAACACTCCCCCTCAAGTTGAATAGTCGGATTTCCAAAATTGAACTTGACTAAACAATCGCTGAAGATTTTCCCGTTAACTGCCTTTGTTAGAATGTCAGCGAGCTGATCCTTTGATCGAACAAACGGTAGTTCGATCGTACCATCTTCCAATTTTTCTTTGATGAAGTTCCTATCAACTTCTACGTGTTTAGTTCGATCATGTTGTACTGGGTTTTCTAAAATCTGAATTGCAGCTTTATTATCACACATAATCTTACTTGTTTCTTTTGAAGGAAAGCCAATCTCAGCTAAGAGTCTTCGCATCCACATGGCTTCTGTTAAACCTCGAGCTATGCCTCTAAATTCAGCTTTTTCACTTGAAAGGGCAACCACCTTTTGTTTTTTACTTCTCCAAGTGACAAGATTCCCACCGACTAAAGTGAAGTAGCCTGTTGTTGACCTCCGACTTCCCTTATCTCCTGCCCAGTCTGCATCAGTGTAGATTTGAACATTTAGGTGTCCATGTGATTGAAACAGGACTCCATGACCCACTGTTCCTTTGAGATGTCTAATAATTCTCCAAACTGCTTCCATATGGGACTCTTGAGGTTGGTGCATGAACTGACTTACCACCCCTACAGCATAAGCAATGTCTGGACGAGTATGTGAGAGATATATTAGTTTTCCCACCATCCGTTGGTATCTTTCTTTATTTGCTAACTTTGCTCCTTCCTCCATATAAAGCTTTTGATTTACACTCATAGGAGTGTCTGCTGGTTTGCAATCGATCATTCCAATTTCTGCCAACAAGTCTAAGACATACTTCTTCTGACTGATGAAAATTCCTTGTTTCGACTTTAGTACTTCAATTCCGAGGAAATACTTGAGCCTGCCCAAATCTTTCATTTCAAATTCAGCAAACAAATTTTCTTTCAGTTTTACCATTTCTTCTTTATCGTTCCCTGTAATGATCATATCATCTACATAGATAATTAGGCAGGTTACGAATTTGCCTCTTTTTTTGAGAAACAAAGTAAGATCAGCATTACTTTGTTTATATCCAAACTTTTTCATAGCTACGGTAAATCTACCAAACCAAGCCCGGGGAGATTGCTTCAAACCATAAAGAGACTTCTTCAGATGGCAAACCTCTCCAGTTTTGAAATCTTTTGTGAATCCTGGAGGAGCATCCATAAATACCCCTTCATCTAGGTTCCCGTGTAGAAAGGCATTTTTCACATCAAATTGTTGAAGTGGCCACCCTTCATTTGCAGCTATCGAAAAAAGGACCCGAATTGTGTTCATTTTGGCAACCGGGGAGAATGTTTCAGCATAATCAATCCCATATGTCTGGGTATACCCTTTCGCTACCAGTCGGGCTTTATATCTTTCAATTGTACCATCTGGTTTATACTTAACCGTATAGACCCAACGACACCCCACCGATTTCTTTCCCGACGGGAGAGTACACTTTTCCCAAGTATTGTTCTTGATTAGGGCTTCCATTTCTGTTTTCATTGCTTCCTTCCAATGTTTAGACTTTAAGGCTTGATCCACGTTTGTAGGAGTTTCTTCAGAATAAACAGATGAGATAAATGCTTTTGCTTCCTTAGTGAAATTTCCATTAGCCACATTAGCTATAGGATAACTGGATCTTTTTGGCTCTTTTTCAGGAGAATACCGTTTCGGAGGAACCCCTCTGTTTGTTCTAGGGGGTAACACATATCTTGATGGTGGTTCCTGCAAAGTTTCAGCTTGTTCTGTGGCAGTTTCATGGTTAGAAGTATTGGTATCTTCGGAGTCATTAGAAACTTCAAAAGTATCACCAAACTGAATAGGGTGAGTATTACTTACCTCAGACACCAGGTTAGGAGGAACATTAGGGCCTTCAGTGGCACTGAAATTGGACTCTGGTGACTCTGTAGTTGGTACATAGGGAACATATTTCAACCAACTTATGTGTCTAAACATTCCTTCTCCCCCTGACCACTGAGTTGGGAATTGTAGTAGTACTCGGTTTCAAGGAAGTCACAATTCATTGTGGTGAACATATGACGTGTCTTTGGGTTATAGCATCTGTATCCTTTTTGATTTATTCCATACCCAACAAAGACACATTTTTCAGCACAAGGGTCAAGTTTGGTTCGATCTGATTTAGGTATGTGAACAAAGGCGGTACATCCAAAGATTCGTGGTTGAAGAGTAAGGGCCGGGGTTAGTTTGGAAAATTCTGAAAGGGTTTGTAATGGAGTGTTAAGTTTGAGGGTATTTGTTGGAAGTCGGTTGAGAAGATAGGTAGCGGTAGCAAGGGCTTCAGGCCAAAAATATTTCGGGACTTGGGATTCAATTAGGAGGGCTCGTGTCATTTCCAGCAAAATGCGATTCTTCCTTTCGGCGACACCGTTTTGTTCTGGGGTGTTTGGCCATGTAGTTTGGTGAATTATTCCCTTGTTTTGGAAAAAAGATTTAAAAGAGGTATTAACAAACTCACCGCCATTATCGGATCGGAAAATCTGGATGTTTGTTTGAAATTGGGTTTGGATCATGGCGTAAAACATAGTGAATTTTTCAAAGACTTCGGATTTGTTCTTCAAAAATAAACCCAGGTCATTCGGGTACAATCATCAACAAACATCACAAAGTAACGAAAGTTTTGCCCCCAAGAACTGGGGCAGGACCCCATACGTCAGAATGGATTAATGAAAATGGCAAAGCAACCTTAGTGTTATTGGGTTTAAAAGTTTTTCTGTGGCTCTTTGCTAAAACGCATGTTTCACAATGTGACATAGCATTAACTGGAAATAGTTTTGGAAATAAAATATGCAAATAACTTGTAGAAGGATGACCTAATCTTCGGTGCCATAGCCAAGCTTCTCGTTCCGATGTCCCATGAGCCAACATCACAGTACCACTTTGAGTCACCTCGTCCACATAATACAACCCTTGATTTTCAGTGCCACGCCCAATGATCACTCCCGTCCTGATATCCTGTAAAATACAAAACGTAGGGTGCATTAGGACGGTACAGTTGAGTTCTTTTGTGACGTGGCTAATGGAAAGCAACTTATGTGACAACGAGGGAACATAAAGACAATTAGAGATTTTTATTGTGGGTGAAATCTCAATAGTCCCTCCCGATTTTACATCCTTATCCCCCATTCGCCGTTTGAATATGTGTTTTTTCTGGTTTGGTTGTTGAAATAATATCAGACAACTCATAAGTCATTGTGTCGGTCGCGCCACAATCAAATATCCATAGTTTTTGTTTTTTATGGTGTACTTGGGCCATATTAGCATTTCCACTATTTCCAGGGACTAAATGTGACATATTTATTTTGGAATTAGGGTTAAATAGCAAAGGGTTTGAGGGAGCAGCCCCAAACCCGTTACCTGTCACTGGCTCTTCTCCTTTTGCGTCTGCCATCCCGCCGAAACCAGTACCTCCAGTCACTTGTTGGGCGGCGCCGGTAGAGCTACCTACGGCGGCAGCTGCCTGTCCCCGTTTGTGTCCATCGTTCCACCACTCTGGATATCCCACGATCTTGAAGCATTGCTCTTTAGTGTGTTACGATAGACTACAATGACTACATTTGAGGTGAGACTTGTCGGGCTTAGACACGGTTCCATCAAGTCTTCCTGATGAGTGTCGTTGCCCTTTAGAGGCTAACCCGGCTCCGATGGGTTCTCTTGGTTCGACGGTAACAAGCCCGGCCGCCACGCCCTGTTGCGGTGTATTGTCAGAAACTGAACCCAAATTTTTTTGGTGGGCGGCTTCTTTTCGGACAGCGGCGTAGGCACCTTCCGGAGAGGGTAAGGGATCCATTCTTAAAACTTCTCGTTTTATATGGTCATATTTCCTGTCCAAAGCATTAAGAAATTGAAACAGCTTTTGTTCTGACCTTATTTTTGTGTAAGTATTGATATCGGATGCACATGTCATGGGATTGGGGTCGATTCGTTCGATCTCTCCCCAAATACCCTACATCACTATCCAGAATTCTTCAAGTGGTACTCCGTTTTGCTTGACTTCATTGGCTTTGACATGTAGGTTAAAAGTTTGAAGCTTGTCTTTACCACTGCTATACGTTATAACCAGGGCATCCCACAGCGATTTTGCTGTTGGAAACTCGGTTAGATTGCTGGCGAGGGTTGGTTCAATGTTTTGTATGAGCCATGAGAAGACGACTAGGTCGTCTTGTTCCCATTGTTCATACTCTTCACTGGTTTGGTTTGGTGGATTGGTTGATAAATGACCCAAAAGGGCTTTCGATTTACCGCCTATGGCGACCCGAATCATTCGAGTCCATAAGGCGTAATTCTGATTGTTGAGTTTGAGGCTGATCTTGAGACTGTCGGAAAGATTTTGTTTTGTGTTTTGGGTATTGAGACCATTTCTCAACAGGTTGGCTATTTGGATTGAGAGGTCGTTTGTTGAGCTACCGTCTTCGGACATGGCAGCTCTCCAACAATAGACCCGGAGACAAAGGTAGATGATGGTAAGCAGGTCGGTTTAGAACCGTATAAGCTGCTCTGATACCATGTCAAGAAAGATGATTGAAAAGTAGAATTGTTGTATTATTTTCTGTGTTCATTACAAGGAAAAATACATACAATTTATAGCTAAAGAAGAACAATCTAAACATGGAAAGTGAGCTGTTTACGGGCTGGGATTAAGGCTGGTTAATGGCTGTCTTTGACCCTCTTAAAATGGGAAATGATGTTTAACTGATCCCGCAAATTTCTTCCAAACTTATTCTTTGATATCTTTTTAATTTTAACAAATGTGGGGTAGATGATTTGTGACGTGCATCATAGGATCTCTTTCTTTACTAAGGCTAGCAAACTCAGCATAATCGGTGAAGAACTAAACGCCGTGATCGTATGTGGCAGAAATGCCCAAAAAAATATGAGTGTGGTTACTATGGCTCTATTCAACATCTCAAAGCAAGCAAAAGAGGTGTTCGCTAGTCGTAGCTATAAACATCTTGTCAAAATCAACAGGTCCATCCTATATTCCGACTTCTTACTTAAGAAGAGGTATGTCCATTTTGATGATAATTCCAATGTTGAATTGATGAAACTCACAATTCTGATGATGGAAGCTGTTAGTATGGTTTTATAGTCACAAGGTAAAGGTAGAGAGATTCATGAAGACTAGCTAGGCAACAAATGATGTAGAGAAAGATGACAAAGAAGTTAGTGTTCTCAATCATGTGCTCGTAATAGAGGGTATCATTTGTTCAAAAAAGATATATAATGGATACAAAAAAGAAACAAGGAACAATGGTGAATGGGGTTTATGGAGGATATAACTAAACGACATATCAACTAAAACTCCCTACTCTAAGAATTCGATGATGAGTTCTTTCCACGTTAGGGAGAATTACGAGGGACCTTAAATGGACTAGTGAGAATGTGAAAAGCGAAGAAACGAGTTGATAACATAAAAAAACATAATAAAATCTCGTTTAAAGTATACATTTTTTATTATAATTTTAATTAAGCATGGAATGTTGGTCATGTTGACTGAAATTAATAACTTTGGTTACGGTCTTTTGTTTTATACAATAATCTAGTTAATGTATATGTAGGTTGCTTTAAAAGAAAGATTTCTAGTTGTGTTCCATCTTGAAGGTAAAACAAAATCGTACGTACCGCGAAGTTAATTCAACGTGGTCCATCATTGCAGGTTGTGACAAGCAATGGACCACATCTTGGTGGATGCAATTCAAAGTATTGCTAAAGAGGGGCCTTAGAGAGAGAAGACACGAATCGTACTCGAGATTAAGAGTCTTCCAGGTGATGTCTGTTTCAATCCTATCGGGTCTTCTGTGGTGGCACTCAGATTTGTCACAATTGCAAGATCAGGTACGTACCACGATTAATAATGTCTTGATCCATTGTTCTCACGTATCAACATCTCCTTAAAAAACATGGGTCACTATATATTTATCTTAACTGTGTATAACTAATCAATAGACTAGGCTATTACTAATAAACATTTAGACTATTATAACTAATTAACTAGACAAGTATTAAACCTATATGTTCGGATTATAGTTACCATTTTTCTATATTTGTAGCACCTAAACATAAGATTTTTTTTATATTCGTTTCGATCAGGTGGGGCTTCTGTTCTTCTTTTCAATATTCTGGGGCTTTTACCCTCTATCCAATGCCATTTTCACCTTCCCTCAAGAACGACCGATGCTAACAAGAGAACATTCATCAGGAATGTATCGACTCTCCTCATATTACTTCGCTCGAATGGCTGGAGATTTACCAATGGAACTGGTCCTTCCAACCATATTTGTGACTGTTACATATTGGATGGGTGGCCTCAAACATTCATTTGTCACATACATTCTAACCACTGCAATCATCCTTTTCAACGTACTCGTTTCACAAGGACTTGGACTAGCTCTAGGTGCCATACTAGATCTCAAACAAGCAACCACCTTATCGTCGGTGATAATGCTAGTGTTCTTGCTCGCGGGTGGTTACTATGTTAGACAGATTCCACCATTCATCTCATGGTTGAAGTACATCTCGTTTAGCCATTATTGTTACAAGCTTTTAGTGGAAGTGCAGTACACAGAACATGAAGTTTACGAGTGTGGGATTGGTGTTCATTGTAGGGTTTTTGATTATCCTGGAATCAAGCACTTAAGCATGGGTAATTTGTGGTGGGATGTGGCTGCTTTGGGTGTCATGTTAACTGGGTACAGGCTTATTGCTTATGTAGCACTGAGGATGATAAAATTTCATTAGTTTCCTATAGTGTTGAAATATATTTACTTGGATTTTGATGCATAGTTACAATATGTCATCTCTAATTGTATTTGAACGTTTTCTATGTTTAGTGGCCTATATATTCTCATTTAAGTAATGTTGTATTTGTATTTCTGAAACAAAAAGAAAAGAGGGAAACACGAAGATAACACAATTTACTACTATTACCTTTATAAAAACCTAATCTATGATTCTCTGAACATTAATCTAGAGGGAGAGAGAGAAAGATTTCTTATGTATATAAATTACAATTTATAAAGGAAAAGGAACATGTATTTTAACTAATGTTCTGCTAACCCACTAACAAACTCAACCAACCCATAAGAATCTATACTTCTAAATTTTAATGCCCCTCAAGTTAGATTTTTCCAAAAATAAAGTCCCTCATCTAGTTCAACATTGACAAGAAATTGGGCTTGTAGTCTAGCAGTATCAAGGTGTTTTAAACATGTGTTTTTTCCTAAATGGTTGTTAAAAGCAAAAGAATATTTCACTAGTAGGTTGGCTAATGAGATGAAGCCTAGTTTTCCCAAGTAATAATCTCCAAGTACCATTATCATTTCCTTGGAGCTTATGGAAACAAATTGAGTACAAAAGTGATTAGTGGAAGAGGTTAAATCCGGTTTTTCGTCAGCGAGGTTAGCTCATGTTAACCAATTGTTTACAAAGTCCTGTGATGAAAAATACATGAACCAGTATTGTAAGAATCGTTAGGTGCTAGTCGGGCGATGGGGTACCGACTAGCAATTAATCGGGATTAATAGGGACTAATCGGAATTAATCGGATTGAGTTTTTTATATGTAATTTTTCGTTATATATACACACACATGTTTATATGTAGTTTTTTAACATAGACATGTTTTAACCCCTTATTGACCAAATCTTTTAAGTAATTAGTAGAAATTTATATGGTTTGGTCGAAATTTGGCCGACGTCAGGCCAAAATTTGCCCAGAATAAGACCGCCATTGACTGCCTAGCGATTAATCGACCATTAATCGGTGAACCTCTGATTAGTGATTAATCAGAGACTAGTCGGGATTTTTACAACCATACTATCAACCAAGTCATTTTTTGAATTTTTTTTGTTACATTTATTTAAATGTTAGTAATATTTACCCAAACAGGATAAAAACTAAAAAATATATGTATATCGGCGAGTTACATATAGGTACATCGTAAACTACATATGTTTATCCACACATGTGTACATTCACATGCTACATATATGTATATCGTCAATTTACACACACACATAGATATATATTTACACACACACGGTGCATTGGGTACTTTTCGATTGTGTAGTATGTTGGTTATTGTGGTTACTATTTTCTGAAACAATGTGTTGGTTACTCTCCGGTTGTCTACATTGTTGATGTTCAATCACCGTTAACTTGCAACATTAAGTTGCTTTTTGCATGTTATACAATGTTTAGTTGGTATCTTTTTGTCCATTGTCATTTCGGTAGTTTTATTTATCATGCCATTTATCTTGATCCCAAAGAAAACAAATAGTGTCAACAGAAAGTAGTGGGACTAAGATCATCTCCAACAATGATCAAAGTAGATCTAATAGACTGCCTAGTCAACATGTCAAATCACTTGAAACCACCACCACACCAAACCTTCACATCACACCCTGCTCTTTATAATAAAAAAAGTTTGTGAGTGGGTGGTCCCCACCATTTCGGACCAACCTAGTCCACTCAAGCAAACCGGACTGCATGGGTCAAACACCTCCAACAAGCCTTGTTCGATCTCTGCCAAACTTGAGCAATGGACCACCGTTGTTTATGCTCTAAATGTTAAGCGTCTACAAACTCATCCATTAACTAGATGATCAACAATGGGGTTGGTGATCCATTGGCAAAGACAAAGCCTTTAGGAACACCTTTGTTTCAAGATTTTGGGTTCAAGTCTCACATATTACAATATTAAAGAAATTCGTAGCTAAAAAAAACAGAAATGACCTATTTAAATGGCCGGTTACACTAATATGATAAACGTAAAAAGGAAAAGATAGAACACTATGAAATAATATTAAGTTTTTTAGCATAAAATTATAATACATTAAGAACAAGGTACAAAATAAAAAAAATCAAATAAAATTTGATCTCCAGATTTCAATGAGAATAATTACAATCAATTATAAGCAATGTCGGGTTAAGATAATTGTGTTTGAGGATTTCTCTGTCAAAGCTGAAGAAACCAACACGGTCCTTCAAAAGCTATGTGTCGTAATTAAATGTAGATGTGAAAACATCCACAAATATCATAAGAGTTGTTACATGTCTATCATCCTATTATCAACATGAAGATGTCAATACTTTTTCACTTGACCGAAAGTATGTTCGCTTTGTCATGTCAAAATAGCTGTTGATAACAAGAATAAGGAACCTTCAAACACTATGTTAACACGATGGAGATATACGTACAATGTTAACATGAGAGCGTCATATGGTCGAAACGACAATATACGAAGAGACCAATGACATAGAAGTTCATAGCATCAATCATCTTCCCATAGTAGAGGACATTGGTAAATGAATAATTTTCAAAGTGGATGAAATATGAAACTAAAGACGATGGTGGAAGGCTTTACAAAGGTGTCGAAACTAAAATGAGATGTCTAGGGGTGTTTGAGATTGCTTTTGAAAACTCCCTGACTTTTCAAAAAGTTAATAAGTTACAATGAAGTGACTTTTTAAACTCATTATAACTTTTCCCTTTACATGCACTCACGATATCAAACACCATTTAAGTTTTCAAAAAGTCAATGAGTTATAAATTGGCTAAAATAAGCAATCCCAAACACCCCGGTGAAAACCCTAGTCCAAGAACTCAAATGGTTTACTCGTATGGGAGACGGTTAAAATGTTGAAGGAGTGAGCAAACATTTCAATAACTCGCATAACAATAATCAACAGAGATTTCAGGAATATTGTGTATTTATTGAAGGTTTTAAATCGTTGTTTTATTTAATTCTTATCATATTAGTTATTTTGATCGGATTAAATATTTGATTACGTTCTCTATTTCATTTAATGTCTTGGTTACTGATATTGATGTTATGGCTTGTAGAATCGCCTATGGACAAAAGCATCTTTGTAATACTCAGCCAACTTTTATTATATGATAATAAGAAACAATTTCTCCCATTTAATTTTTAACAAAACCTTTAATAGAGCATATGTAGTTTTCTTTCACTTTCTTACTTCTCCACTCACATTTCCCCTTTTTCAATTGATCATTTATGTTATTATATATATTTAGAGAAAATATTAAATACAAAGGGTCTCTTATCCTACAAGTGTAAATTGAGTATGCGCCATTGATTTAAGAATTAATGGTTAAATCACTCATATACCAGTTGATTTTTAAATTAGAAATGAAAAAAAGGAAGGGTAACTTGGTATAGGCTGCAATTATTGACTTATTTGAAGTTTCTTCCTTACTTTTTAAATTTTCATAATTTTTATGTCACATTATTTTTCTATAAAAAGGTTGCACCAATCAAGTATTTAATTCTTAATTTGTGTTTGTTATTTTTATACTTTGAAAAAATTAACCATTTTTTTTCTAAACAATCATTATGTTGTGAGTAATTATCATCCTATATATATCATATGTAATTATAATATGACGTGCGTAATTATAAATATAGGTTGCACAATTATAAACATGAGTTGCGTAATTATTTGAATGCGTGATTATGTAATTTTTGTGTCTCGATGAAACTACCTTTTGCTCCAAGGACATATGTCACATCCCAGGGTCTTCATACACTTTGTATAATAAGAAGGCTTGGTAGATTAACTTAGCTCTATATATTTATCCTCTAATATTTTATAAGCATCAAATCTTTTGTTATTTCTTATTTTCATTATATATATAACAAAATATTATATATATAACAAAATAATTATTTCAAATTGTAACATATGAGATTTTTTAACGGAAAATTTCTTTTAAATTGTCTGTGCGACTTAAACCCAAAATCTCTCGTTCATCAAACTCAAGTGTTTACAGGCTTTGCCTTTACCAATAGACCGCCGCTTTATTGCTAATTTATAATATATGTGATGAATACCAAAGTTCATAAGCAATCATAATGTTAATGCACCTTAAAATGACCAGCTGATGCATGATCATGACAGTCACCCACGTTCTTGATTTACAAGACCAACTGGACAATAAACTTCAACACCATCATCTCCACCCCAAAAACTCCCAAACCCAAACTCACCCTTTGTAGACAACTCCTCCAACACCTCTTCAACCTCATCCATACACCCATCGAACCCATCTAGCCGAAAACCATTGGCTCGAGCTTGAACCCACATCAAGTTTCTTGGCTTTCGACACCCCACAACTTCCTCCGCACACCGAGCCACTTTCATGCTCACCATTTTCTCACCATCTTGCATTTTGTTCATTAACTTCCTCTTCACATAATGTTTTGTTTTCTCAACCAGTTTGATGGGAAGTTTAAGCAACACGAACACGAGGAGTTGTAGCAGCAAACATTGGCAACAACAAAATATAACGAGACAATCCGCACCGATCATGTTCCAATCTTGTTGTTCCATGGTTTGAATTTGAAAGAGTTAGGAGGAGATTGAGGAAGAAAACAAAGAAGATAACTCATTTTCTTGTGATGAAGATGGGTGCCTTCTTTTCTTGGAAGATGGTGTTAAAAAATGTGGAAACAAAGTGTAGTGTTTAAGCAAACATGTGGTGTTGTCCATAGAATTGTATATATTGCTTTTGCTACACTGATTCCATTATTGGGTAACCTTTAACCCAACTTTTGGTTGATTCTAGGAGACATCTTGTCTTTTTTAAGCATCTACAACTCTGGTCAAAGTCTAAAATTTAGACTATCTAGTCAGAATGTCACATCATTTCAAACCATCATCATTCTAAACTCTATTTTTTCCTCCAACACTAAACTATTTCAAACCTCTACATCACTCCCCACTTTTTACACTAAAAAAAGGTTTCTGTGTTTTAGGGCCCACCATTTCAGACCGGACCAGTCCGGTGAAACAAACCAGACCCCGTGGGTCAAACTCCCACAATGCATGGTGGTCTCGAAGTTGGTGGTTTGGATTTCGGACGACACGTTGTTTATGCTCTTAGTAATGGTGACAAGGAAAATGTATTAATTAACTAAACTAACAAAATAGAACCACTATTTAAACCAACCTTTACATATTTCATATTTTATAAATACTACATTATATAATATAATATAAAAGCTCTTTTGTTATCTTTTATAAATAACATTTTATTTGCCTTTCATTCTCCTTTATAAATTAAAACATTAATCTCCTTCATATATTAGTAGACTTGCTGCCTAGTTTATTAACTAAAAATTACGCTTGAATCAACTCACGCTCAAATCATGCGATTAACAGGAATACCAGAACGCCAATAACCGAATTAACTGAACCATCGTAACCGAAGCCGATCAGTTATGGAAATCTAAACTAAAACATTGACCATAACTGAATGGAATAATCCATTCTTCCCCAAGCTGTATCATATCATTTTCCTAAATTTTATAACAAAATAATCTGACTGATGCATGCTCACCCATAATTTCTTATCTCACCATACACAGTATGCAATTCAATAAAAAGATACATGTTATTCATCAACAAATTAGATTCTTTTATTGTAATTTGTAAAATGAGTTAAGTTTCATGTTCCAAGATACAGTCAAAAAGACATCATGCCACCACACTTGTAAATTAACTGTATCAAAAGAATGGATCAGAGTAAAGATCCCATCTGGCTCTGGAAACTACTTAAGAACGATTAAATATTTTCTCGCAAAACCAGCCATCATGAACATTCAGCAGCTCGGGTCATGGGTCCAACCCACAGCGGCGAAAAGAATACGGATCTTGATATCTACCAGTCGGTACTATTAGTGGTCCAGCTACCTTGAGTAAAATAATCTGTGCTGTAATTATGACTACCAAATGCCATCCTTTGAAACAGTTTAATCTCTGCAGATTGTTGGGCAGAGTTGTATATTTCACTTTCTCCAACTCTCATCCCATTGTTTAGATCTTCGGTCTCCAGATTCTCAAAAGCTCTAACAATCTAAGAAAAAAATCATAAGTGAAACATGTTTAGTGGTCTCGACTCAAAGGTCAACTTTGACTTGAATATGCAGAAGTACCTGTCCCATGCGGGGTCTTTTTGTAGCTGAGTGTCGTATACATGCAGCCGCAGCTCCAATCATGCGAAACATCTCGTTTGGAACAAAGTTTGTGCCAAGCCTTGGGTCAACCAATAGTTTAAAGTCCTCAGTTTCAAGTGCATGACTAAGCAGTGGCCGAGCCTGAAAATTCAAATTTCAAATCTTGAGCTTTTTCTTTGGAAAAAAGCTGGCATTAAATTAATATCTTGGCCCGATAAAAGATCAAGTTGGAGCACTATAACCAATTAAGAGTTGTAAGCATTTATATACAAACTGTGTCACTTTTGATCTCTTCAAATCATTTGATCAGTATAAGTTTATGAAATTTACCTGTTTAGCCGGTTAGATATAAAATATAAACAAAGGGAATCATGTTTTTGCTGCGCATGCGCAATCACATGTTGTTGACAGACATGTATACATGGATGGAATCACTATATAATATTATATG
Source organism: Scalesia atractyloides (assembly GCA_947069175.1). NCBI lineage: Eukaryota > Viridiplantae > Streptophyta > Magnoliopsida > Asterales > Asteraceae > Scalesia > Scalesia atractyloides. The sequence continues at coordinate 19,337,217 of CAMTDV010000027.1, forward strand.
TTTAATAAATTGAAACAATCTATAAAACGTAATATATATATACCCATTCAACAAGCCCCTCATCCCCTGACCGTTGAGACGCATCCACAGGTTTACGTCCGGTGATTAGTTCCAAGAGAACCACGCCAAAGGAAAAAACGTCAGATTTCTCAGACAAATTGCCACTTCTAGCATACTCAGGTGCCATGTATCTGCAATGGAACCAGCTAGAAGTTAAATTAAAAACAATTGAATATGTTTTGTGGGGTACTCTAGATATTTGACGTATGGTTAAACCGTAAACGTACCCAAAAGTTCCCATAACGCGTGTTGTTACATGAGTGGCATCAGCAGCTAATTTAGCAAGCCCAAAATCAGAAACCTGTGACGTAAACAATCAAACAAATATTCAATCTCGAAAACGAATTCTTGAACACAAGAGTACGTAAAAACTCGATCTTAGATAAAAGGTCATACCCGAGCTTCAAAGTTCTTATCTAATAGAATATTTGATGATTTGATATCTCGATGAATAACACGTGGATGGCCTGTATAACCGTAAAAAGTGAACTATAACTTACATATAAATGTCTAAAAAATGTCCTAGATTTTTTAAGCACTTACAGTCTTCATGGAGATAAGCAATACCGCGTGCTGCACCAGAAGCAACCCTTACGCGAGTTGGCCAATCTAAAACCAGCTCCGACACTACAAAAGGTAAACACAGCTTAATATAGCAATCAAGGAAGCATTTAATGGTAAAATATACGGTTAATTAACAAAAGGAAAAAGTTAGTTACCATGAAGGTGGTAATAAAGTGTGTTGTTAGGAACATATTCGTAGACAAGAAGCCGCTTGTTCTCCGAGATGCAGTAACCTACAAGTGAAACCAAATAACGATGGTGTATTCGACTAATGATGTCCACCTCAGCACTGAACTCGCGTTCTCCTTGTCCACCTCCAATCTTTAACTCCTTTACTGCTACTTCTGTCCCGTCGGCTAAGATTCCCTTGTAAACATAACCAAATCCACCTGAACCTAAAAGATTACGCTGTGAAAACCCGTTTGTCGCCACAAAAAGATCTTCATATGTAAACTTTGAGGTTGACTCATGTGGACTGTACATGAAGCCATTTGCAGACACGTTTCCGATCTCAACTTCTGATGTTCGTATCTTTAGTATAGCTGAAAAGGTCACAAATCATAAACATTCTCAAACTCAAGTGAATGTCACAATTACAAAGTGTAACTTTAAATTGCATAATAAATTGTATAATGTACTTGACCGAGATAAATTGCCCATCGAGGTTGACAAACCACAGAACCCATTGTGTCGAGCAATCTTTTTCTTTCGTTTGAATAGACACCATGAAACTGTTATGATAGTGGTGAGGAGTATAATGCCTAGTACAGCCGTGATTCCTACGATACCTCCAGTACCAATGCCTCCATTGCTGGATGGTGTTATTAAGACTTCTGAAGGTGACGGAGCCGGTTGTCTAAAGGGAGGAGGGGAAGCTATTGTTACTGGCGGCAATGATGAATTTGTGGAGAGGGGTGGAGGACGGGCGATTGTGATTACGGGCGGTGATGATGAATTCGTAGGAGGTCTCTGAGATGGTGGTGTATGTGGTGGAGGGCTTAAGATTGGTCGAGGTGGAGGTGGAACCGATGATGGTGGATGTTGGATTGGTGGACTAAAAGATGGTGATGGAGGTGAATCCGTCGGTAGATTAGATGGTGGTGTGTGTGGGAATTTAGGGGGGGACGTAGGTGGTGGGGAACTAGCTGGAGGGCTAGGTGATGATGGCGGCAGTGGAGAATTGGTTGGTCGTTTTGGTGATGATGGTGGTGGAGTATTGGCTGGCGGGATTAGTGATCGTGGTGGTGGTGGAGAAACGGCTTGTGGGATTGGTGATGGTGGTGATGGAGAAATGGCTTGTGGGATTGGTGAAGGTGGTGGTGGTGGAGAATCGGCTTGTGGGATTGGTGATGGTGGTGGTGGAGAATCAGCTGGTGTGATTGATGATGGTGGTGGTGGAGAAGTGGCTGGTGGGATTGGAGATGGTGGTGGTGGAGAATCAGCTGGCGTGATTGGACCGATTGGTGATGGTGGGGGTGGAGAATTGGCTGGTGGGGTTGGTGTCGGCGGTGGTGGAGAATCGGCTGGGGGGGTTGGTGATGGAGTTGGTGGAGAACCAACTGATGGAGTTGGGGAATCGGTTGGTGGAGGTGCAGCGGATATGGGCGGTCTTGAAGGAGCTACGACAGTAGCCGGTGGATGATCAACAAAAGGAGGTGGTGATAAGTCTTGTGGGAATGTTGAAGGTGGTAACTGAGACGGTGGTGGTGGTGAAGAAAACAACCCCCCGGGGGACAATGCAGGATCACTAACAGGTGGAGCATTAGACGACGGTGAAAAGCTTGCCATGCACAACACAAAAATCTAAACTTTATCAACAAATTTCTCAAACAACAACTTGTCTTGCATAACACAATCTCAGAGACAAATCATCAAACACCTTCAGTGCAAAGCATGAATGCAAAACAAACACTTGTCTTGTATAACAAACTCTCAGAGACAATTCATCAAACACCTTCAGTGCAAAACTACAGGACCATAATCACAAGAAAGTCAGTTAAACCCAGAATCAATCTACATTTATTTAACATGATAGATCACAAATCAAGAAAGTATACCTTGCTTGTTTTTGACAACATGAAGAGTTGCCTGGAATGATCAACTTGAGAAACGTGGTTTCATTAAATGGAAGCGCAAGTGTATGATATTGTGATTGAAAGTAGTGAAAATATGCCATGAATAATGAGGAAATGAAGGTGTTTGCTTGAGTTAAACTTCAAATACAGTGTGGGCAAAATGCCAGCGTTGAATGGTTAAACCAAACCATTTTTTGAATCGGTCTTCAAGACCCCATTGACTTCTTATGACTTGAATAATGTTCAAGTTAACTTTTAATATATATTATATCAGTCGAAAACCACAAAAACGAATACTGTCACCAGTCCCGGTCCAGGTCCGATAATAGTACCGATACCGGTATTGAACCTGTCCGGTTGGTATCAGTTCACTTCGGATCATTTTGTTACCTATTCGGCAATGACAATCGGTATAGTTCACGACTCATAAAAATATTTTACTTTGAATGCAACTCCGTTCAAGACAATACTAGTTACCTTATACAAAAAAAATATTACTTTAACAGTTTTATTACACAAAAGGTGTCTCGGGTAACCCGGAAATTAAGTCGTATACATCGATTGAAATCCATAATAAAAACGAATTGCGGCATCAATTCCGATAATACCAATGACGGTATCGTATGTTGTTTTGTCGGTAGCGCGTCTAAAGTTGTTTATTTTTACAAAAATTTTTGAAGGTATATATGTGATAACATAAACTAACTGTGTATATAAATGTAATTGTTTTATATATATATTTTTAGTTGTAACGAGTCATGTTCGCATAGACCCGTGAATACGTATGTCCTGTCGAGTTCAAGGTTTTTGTGTTTGACATATGTTTTCAAGTATGCGTATTGGATTCAAGTCAGGCTTACTCTGGTAACCGTGAACACAACCTCTTTTAACACTACTATGTCTACGATTGTTACTATGTCTATATGTGCAAGAAGTATATATGCTAAATAGAAATCATATCACATCAACGTCAAAATGAGTTCGAGTTTTAATATCAGTGAATATGTCTAGCTTGACACTCAATGGTGTGCAGCAAACTTTTAAATTTTTTGTTTTATTAATCCAACTTTTAAAACATATTATACATAGAAAGACCCTAATTCCAATTAGGTTATTGGTGAGAGAGAGAACCTTTTCCTGCTCACCTGCAATTAAGGCTTCTAAACACAACTAAAAAAAGGTCCTTTCACATCCTTTCTTTTCTCTCTTTTAATAAAACTCGGAACACAAGGTAAAAGTCAAGACATAATCAAACAAAATTGTTATCAAGGACTTTATGGTTTATGGTTGGGTTTATTAACAACACTTAAAACTTAGAAGGCATACTTCATTATTATGTTGTTAAGCAAATTCCAACATCTATAGCCCAACCTAAAATAGTTAGTCTAAGTTAGATTTTAGTAATATAGACTATGACTTGTTAGTGCGAATGTGAGCAATTTCAACTTTTACTGTCGTTGTCAATGCAATGTCATTGTTACTATGTGTGCCCCTAATGAATAATTGACCGAGTTTCATCCTAATTTGAGTATTGTAATTTTTGTAAAAATGACATTTTGAAAGTCAACAACATAAAGAGTTACTTCTTCATCAAGGTGAGATACCACTGACGACGAAAATGAAAGTTAAGAGTGTCATTGGTCACATTATTAGCATGTGTTATTCGCCATAATTTGCCATGTAAGATTATGTATTGTGCGAGGTGTGGAATGGGAAAAAAAAAAGTACACTACGTAAGCACTGAGGTGAGTTGTGGTGTACCATGTGAACCTAGTCAATATTGTAAAATCTTGAACTTTAGAGATGGTTGTTGTTCACCTCCTCCAAGCATCACATTGTTCACCTTCTCTCCCCTAGCGCCTATGGAGACTTCCACCACCCATCCCCCTTCCCCCTCGTGACGGTCCCCACATCACCCAGTATAATAATAAAGTCTATGTAAATAAAAATATAAGCAGTCAAGGCCAAAATCCTACGGTCCAATTCAATTTTATTCAACAACTTTGATTATAAACCCTAAGCCAATCTATTGGATGCAGTTTAAAATTCTTTGACCAACCTAATAATTTTATAAACGAAACCATGAACAACCATATATTCCAGTTACACAAAAGTAGGGGTACTCGGCTTTAATAGGGCCTGTTGAGTTTTAACACTAAGTTAAAATTAACCTAAACTTAAAAATAGATTTTAGAATATTGGAGCAACCTTACCTTGGCTTCATTAAAAACATTATTACAGCCGATTTCAAGCGACTTTTTGTATAACTTATAAAACAAGTCTTAAATCACGAGCAATTTTATATAGGCATGTTTAAATGGTTTTGACTTTTTTTTTTTTTTCCAATAGAGGAACAAAAACAATACTTGAGTTCTGGGCTTCATTTGCCGGAAACAGCCCAAAGTAATGGCCCAACATGTTCTGGGTAGTTTTAGGCTTTTAGCAATTCCAAAGTTAACTTCATCAAATGTGTTGACTGTTAGGGATAAAGTAACCACTACGTCAGCTTTTATATATATATATATATATATATATATATATATGGGGGTAATCAATGGCTTTGCCTTAAGCTTGACAATAAAAATTCATTTTTTCCTTCAATAGTTTATGTTCTGTGAGGAGATTACAATTTTAAAGTAGTTTTTCTTAGGTGATGAGGTTGTGGATCATTTCTAGCGTCCTTTCGTTAATGACTATGCATAGAAGGTGTTGGATTTAGGTGTCCAAATATTAATTAGTTAACATTGCTATTAAGATACAGTACAAAGAGTTAGACTTAGAACGATGAACAAATAATAATATTTAATTGTTAAATATTATAAATCAGAAAAGCGAATATTAATTGTGGAAATGAATATTTGATGAAATACTTAAGATATTAATTGTTTGTGAAACACATAATTTAGTGGAAATAACTAGTGTCGTTTAAAGAGTTAAACGAGTAATAATTTATTATTTAGATAAACTAAAAGGTTATTATACTAAATAATAAAATAAAGTCAAAAAGTGTATTGACTAGTGGTTTGATTTAGCGAGAATAATTGTTATTCAACCGAAACGAGAAATGGTTATTATTAGATAATAATTAAAGAGAGTCATTTTATTACTAGATAATAAAACAAAGGTCGAAGGCTTGACCGGTAATTAGTAGTTAATCTTGGATTAACTACTTGGAGAAGAAGTCAAGAATTAATTGGCCTAAGGGGCTGTTTGTTTAGTTTTTAATGATTAAGACCTCTTACTGGTTCAACACTTAATGGTTCAGATTGTTTATTTCGCGAGCATATGTCTGAATGGTTCAAACATTTTTCTCTAAATTGTTAAGCATTATACAGAGTCTGAATGGTTAAGACCTCTAATCTGAATTGGGTCAGACATTTGCATCTGAACGGTTAAGTATTATACTGGCTCTTAATGGTTCAGACCTCTTACTGGTTCAGACCTCTTACTGGTTCAGCACTTAATGATTCAGAACTCTTACTGGTTTAGCACTTAACCATTCAGAAGTTGTCAAATAGCCCATAAGTGTAAATAATGGATCTATAAATAGACCCTTAATCACAAACGTTAATAAAAAGGTACAAGAGATTAGGCCAAAACCCTCGTCACCAAAAACCCTCTCTCTTTCTCTGACCTCGTCGTTGTCGCAGCCTGGCCGACCCTCACCGCACAGCCCCGTCCGTGGCGCCTCGTTTTGGTGATTCAGATCAGATCTGTCTCGCGTGTGAATTCTCGTGATGATCTTGCAGATTTTGTGATTCAGCTTACTAGCGAAGCCGTTCTTTGCATCCATCATGCAAGTCTTTGGTTTTTATCAATGTCAACCCTAAACCCACTATGGTTGTGAATATATATAATTATTCTAATAGTGTGTAATTAGATCGCTGGTGAGAGTTTTATCTGTGTTTGTATTTTATTATGCTTCCGCATCTGAATAAAGAGTTATTATTATAAAATTGGATTTTATAAATAAAACGGGTACCTCGGCTTCCCTACAAAAGGTTCTCTCGAATGTATCGTTACCTTTGCCTTAGTTGAGTGGCGGTTTGGTTAATCTTTTGAAGACTTAATTAGAAGTTGTTAATGGGTGGCTTTAAATGGGGATAACCGAGAGGTATATTTTGGTTGATAATTCTCGTCATTGTTAATCTAATTCTTTGTTTTTGTAACTTTGTTTTTAATTCAATATAATAAACCATTGGTTTGTTCTTCGATTCTCAATTCATTTAGTGTTGATTAATTCGTTTTTTGGTCAAATGTGTCTTCCGCGAAGTTTGATTTGGAGAAAGGCAAGAATGATTTCATATATGGAGCTAAGTTGAAGATGCGGGTACTATTGGTTCAATAGGGAATTGTTAGGGTGCTTGGTGGTGAATCAAATCTTATTGTAACTTTATCTTATGAAGGATAAAAGAAAGATCATAGTAATGACTCATAGTGCCTTGATTCTCAACATGGTGATAGAGTATTGAGAGAGATTAAAAAAAAAGCATTATTTTGGAGTTTGGAACAAATTAGAGAGCCTTGTCATGCCAAAGTTTGTATGCATTCCAATTGGTTTGTTCTAAGTCTCTTGAGGACCCATGCGAATGAGTTTAATTAGTTGGTTCTTAACCTCATTACCTCAAACATATGAATACTTTGTGGGCACTTTGATTTATGACATATATAGTTTGTCTATGAAAGAAGTGTTTGCACCCATAAATTCAAAATAGTTGATGAAAAGAGCCAAAACATAGGAGAATATGAAGAAGGGTTCTTTGTCATGGGAAATACATAACAAAGATCTTCTAAAGTGAGAAACTAGTGGTGGATTTAGAAAATTCTTATAGGGGCAACATTTCGAAAAGAAAGAATAATGAAATCGATAAAACGTGAAATTTTTCCAAAATTTACACTACTCACAAAGCGTCAAGGGGTAGCGGAGGATACCCCTATTAACAAGCTAAGTCTGCCCCTGACACCACAACCTCAACCTGTTGGTCTCCGCTAGCACTATTGCTTCGACCTCCACCACAACCGTTGCCACTACCTCTGCCGCCTACCATTGCCACCAGCCTCCATAAAACAATTATAGCATGTCTATGCATCAACCCAAGCTCTTTACTTGTTTTTTAAGCGGCTATTTTTACCCTATCCCAATTTAACTAGAACCCATTTCAAACTTTAGACACTATGTCCCGCCCACATTACCACTCATATCGGTAATTCTGTATAACTAAGAGAGTACAACGATTAATGGAAATAGCATTAAGCACTTATAGAATTTCATACGAGCAAACAATTTAAATCGAAAATACATTGCAGCCACTAGGACAACATGTATCATAATCTTCTTATTCAACTACTTCATTCACGTTATATTATTTCCAGTTTCTCCAACTACGTGACCATATCCTTTTCGAACTTTATTTTCCACTAGAACCGGTTCACACATATTGTAATAATATCCTGTGTCAGATATAGGGTTTTGTTGAATGATGGGAAAATAAAATTAGTGACAGCTTATTATTTTATTAGGAAATAATATTATAACAACTAAGATTATAGAACGTGGTTAACGATATGATCTTTTCTTTAAATCTTGCAAGATCGTATGATGTTCACACCGACTGTAGTACTTCTTAATACATAAATATGTAATATTACTTATAATATCTTATTTTCTTTTGAATTTGATGTGTCTTGGTATCTGATTTATTATTGTTACATGTGTGATGTGCATATAGATGTATCTTGAGAATCAAATTGATTTTGTACAATCATTTATATAATGATATTTAGAAATAAATAGATAAATATTTAACTGATTCAGGATTTTATTTATAAGCGGGCTGCTACTATATATAAACCATTATGAAATTGGTATTGGGACAACAATGTATCGGGGGTTGGGTATGGGATAAGATTTGATAATCTAAGTCTCATACTCGATTATAAAGCAGTGTCACTGATAAAAGCTGGTTTGAGATGATTAGTCTCTCAAAGAAAATAGGCAAAGAACAAGACAATAATTTCCAACAATTTTCTACTCTACTCTTTCGTTATGCCAAACAACTACAATTTAAAGAAAACGAATGAAACCGGAAACAAAAGTGTTCTTCTTAATAATAAGGATCTACTAGAAGATGAAAATGGATTAAAATTTGCAAAACTAAGGCTACTCGGTGTGGGTGACGGGCCTCTCTCCAGGACGACCCGCCACGTCAGCAAACGCGTCAGAGACCTTGGTGGACGCCCCTCTAGGATGGAAGCTTGGAAATGGATGACAACCCGACCCCACCTAGTTTTTTTATTTTCCTTTTTAATTTTGTCAAAATATTCTACAAAATCAAAACCATCAGACTAGCCACCATCACCAAACTCCGCGTTTCTTCCCCCACCAACAACCCCATCTCCGCCACCATCACCATAACCGTAGTATGTGTATAAGTATAATTAAAATAGAGATTATTTCGGGTTAGACACGTAGCTCAGTTGGTAGAGCTGCGTGCACGTATACGGGAAGTCACGAGTTCGAACCTCACACGATGCCTATAATACCAAAGTCAACGCGGTCCGACCGGTCAACCCTGTAAAAGGGTATATTTTTTTTATAATTATTTTCTTTATAATTTTATTTAAAAATCATTTAAAAATACTTCAAAAATATGACTTTTTAAGTTTAAAAATTTGTAATAAATACCACAAAAAATAGATCTAAAAATCTAATAAAATACATTAATTAGAAATATTAATTTCAAATAGAAGATATATATTTATCGAATTATTACGTGATTATTTAGGTTAGTTTTCTCTCGTCGGTTGAATCATAAATTCGTGCGCATTCATCATCATCAAGGAACGCACCCACTGTGAGTGAATTCTTACAAATTCCCCTTTTTATTCATGTTTTGGGGTGTATCATGTGTCATTTATACATTTCGTTTATTCAAACCCGTGTGCTATTACCATTATATGAATTATCGTGAGATGTAAATGTTGTTTGTTGTATTGCGAGTTTATATTTTTTGTCAAGTTGCGTGCAAATCATTCATTAGGCCCATCAGTTCGGCTCCGTTTGATTGAGCCTTGATCTCATTGTTCATCATTTGGTATATGTGTGTGCATTAATTGATATTATGTGTTTTGTGGTTTAATTTACATATACGTATACTCATATTTGGTTATGCACATTTTTATTCAAATAACCAATATAACTAATTCTTTCAAACATTTAAATAAGATTCACTCGCCAACTTTTGTTGACCCAAAACCCTATTTTTTTTACACATGATACAGGTGGACATGTTGAAGCAAGGAACACATAGGAAATTGGCTTAGAAGAAAAATAAAGAAGTCATAAAAAAAGGTATTTGAACATGTTGTGCTTGTACGTTTATTGTAATTTCTTCTGTAAAAAGAAATAATAAATATGAAACTTTATAGTAAATGTCATGGGCTTTGATAAAAACCCAATCATGCCCCGACTACCATTTCCGCTGCGGGTCAGGGTGTGACAGTGTCAAATGTTACATAGGGTATTAGAGTCACCTCTGTCATTTTCTCTTTGTGATGGTAGGGTAAACCTTATTTAGAACGATAAGTTAGGGGGCATTGGTAACAGTTTAAGCAAATTCTACATCATTGTATTCTGGTTAGTCCACACATGAGAGATAGTGGGTCATATGGAATGCTCTGTCTCAAATGTCACCAACACATATTAGACATTGGATGCGGATGAGAAGAGAATTTCATGGTTAAGCTTGCTCAAGTGAGAGTAATCCATGAATGGGTGAACTTCTAGAAAGTTTCCACTTGGCAACAAAAAACAAATCCATGAGTTCACTGTGTGCAAAGCAAACAATATTGATTGGTATGAGAGACCAGGTGTTACGAATTGTATCAAAGTCACTCATATATCATTCAGGATCGTGGGACAAGCCTCATCGATGATGATGAGTCAGTCGAAGGTGTTCATGATAAAACCTTAGGCAAACCCTACATCCTTGATTAGGATGATGCGACAAACCTCACACAGGACGATAAGTCAATAAGATGGAGTGATTATAACACACCAAGCAAATGTCACAATGGTCTTACCGGAGAGATACTAAGTTCATAAGAAATATAAGACTTCAAATATAAACAACACATTTTGACAATTATACGTGCTTGAATGGGAGTAGTACTAGAATATATGGAACTTGCTATGAAATTTCTACCCAGACAACCATAAACAAACTCGTTAGCTCCTCTCAGGGAAAACAAAGACCATTAATAATACGAGGGGCCAAGTATTATAAGCAGTCATTTTATATCATATCAACATTTTTTACCTTCAATTCTATACTAATTATACGCTTATTACTTATATGTTAACTTTTATCGAACCCTTAAACTGATAAACCATCAAAACAAAATTTTGAATTGTATGGTTCGGAACTTAAACCGGTTGAACCTACCGAGTTGCTTCGATTTAAACAGTTTCGTCGATTTCAAAGCCTTATGAACCCCCTAGCTATAGGTTTCACAAAAAAATCAACATGGTACATGTAACATTCGTCGAAAAACGGGTTTCAAAACCCGCTTCGTTTAATAATCAAATATTCAGTTATAAGTTCGTTGCGTATTTATTGTTCAGATTATTTGAAATAATGCATAATTAATAAATATTTTAGAATTTAAAAACCATAATTAAACAATAATAACAATAAGTAAATAATAAATAAAACAGGGTAGCCGGGTCTCGAACTCGGGTCTCCCGCGAAGACACACACACACACCACACCACTCCGCCACACACATGTTTGTGTTCAGTTACTGAAACAAATAACACTTATAGTAAAAACCGAAAGTCAAAACCTGTAAGTCCGCGCACCCAGAACTCGAAATCGCCAGAAAAACCGAAACTCCGCAAATGTTGCCATTTCCCCTTGACTGAAACGCGTAAACTGATTTCGACATCAGTTATAACCGTTGCTTAACACTCAATTTGGTCAAAACTGTTTCCTTTGAATATTGAAATCTTTGACCGCGAATCATTGTAACATCCGTAAAAAAAAACCGGATTTACCAAACCCGCTCCGTTTATTAACCGAACAATCAGTTAAAAATTTCGTTGCGTATTTAATGCCCAAATTAATTTTAAACGATACATAATTAATAAGTATATAGGAATATATAATTTATATTTGAAAAAGTATTAAAAATAGTGGTTTAAAAATTAAACAAGGCTGCCGGGTTTCGCACCCGGGTCAGCTGGTAAACAACAACACCTTAACTTCCATCCCTCCAACCGCTCCGCCACTTGTGTTTCTTGGTCATTATTAGAAACAATTAATTCAAATACACAAACTCGATTTCAAAACCGACGCGCCTAATTGCAGTCGTCGGAAATCCCGACGATTTCACCGAGATTGGACGGTTTCTTCAGTTTTAACCGAAGCCTTAACTACTACATCGGTTATAACCGATGTCCAGTCCGTGACACAAGTTATAACCGCCGGAAAATCATTAACCGACGAATCAAGACGGAAATCGGACTAAATACGTCGATGATCTGCCCTATAAATACCCCCTCTAACCTCTGTTAGCTTTTTCGCTCACAATCACACTCTTTCCCGACATAATTTCACTCGCCGGAGAACTTCTGCAACTCGCCGGAAAACCGAGCCTTTCACCTCTGTGCCTTACTGAACCCCCAGAGCTCATACCGAAGCCACCCACATTCCTCTCAAGCTCGTTGAAGACCCTCTGCCGCAAGACACACGTCGCCGGAATCACCTGCTGACATCGGAGTTTCGCCGGAGAAACAGAGGAGTCCAGTTCGGTATACCTTACACTTAATCTCTCATTCTTTTTATTTATCTCACACGTAATTACTCACAACACACTAAAGAACATGATTAAGTCGTCGAACCAGTCGGGTTGATGTTCTGGTCAAGTCCAACGAAGAAGACGAAGTATCAGTTGTATATATGTTTAATTAAAATCAAGTTATATCTCGGGTTAGACACACAGTCCAGCGGTGGACTGTGTGCAAATAAAACACGCTCACGTCCCGAGTTCGATACTTGTCCCACGCATACTCGCCTTAATAAAAATGTTCCTTTTTTTAACTGAACCGGATTCACTGCAATAGATGTTAAGTTTAATAAAAACCGGAATAATAACCAAGATAGACACACAGTCCAGTGGTGGACTGTGTGAGCGTTTAATCACACGTCACGAGTTCGAGTCCGGACTACCGCACCGATCCGGACAATTATCAAACTTTTTATATAAGACAGAAATGAAATAATGTAGTTTGTATATAAGTATAATAAAAATCAGATTATATAACAAGTTAGACACACAGTCCAGCGGTGGACTGTGTGTTAACCCAAACCACAGGTCCCAGGTTCGAGACCTGTGGAGAACACCGGTTCGATGCATTAAAATCGTTTTTAAAAAATAAATGATTTTCGGTTTAAATCAATTAGTATATAAATATAATTAAAAGCAGAAATCTTTCAGGTTAGACACGTAGCTCAGTTGGTAGAGCTGCGTGCACGCGAACGGGAGGTCTCGGGTTCGAGCCTCACCCGGCGCACACAAATACACAGCCTGACCGGTCAACAAGTCAACGGTCAACGGTCGCAAAAAATCAACTTTTTTTATTATTTTTATTTATTTGTTTTATTTAAAAATCAATTAAAAATACTTAAAAATAACATTTTTAAGGTTAGAAAATAGCCTTAAACTCACAAAAATATATCCAATCATCCTACTAAAATTGATTAATAAAATACGCTTATTTACCAAACCATTATGTTATTATCTAGGTTAGTTTCACTCGTGGTTAAATCCAACTTCGTGCGTATTCAACATCATCAACTGAACGCACCCAATGTGAGTGAATCTTACAACTCCCCTTTTTAATTACACGTTTTGGGGTGTGTCATGTGTCACAAAAGTTAACTCGTTTATTTAAACTTGTGCCATACCATATTGTGATCTAAACTTAGATTGTATATATTGTTTGTAGTTACGTATTTCATATTGTCATGTTATATGCAAATTATTCATTAGGCCCATCAGTTCCTCGTGGGAGACGAGTTGAGCAACGCGTGCCTCAAAACAATCCATTATTGTACGTATGTGCATTATCTAATGATTAAGTGTTTTGTGAATAAGTTTACATCTATATTTACTCATATGTGGTTGTGCACTTTATTTTATAATCAATTAAATAAACTTGTTCAAATGTTTTTCATAGGATTCACTCGCCAACTTATTGTTGATCAAAAACCATTTTTACACATGATACAGGTGAACAGGATGAAGCAAGGAAAACATAGGAAATGCCTTAGAAGAAAACAATGAAGTTTAGAATGATGTTTAGGACATGATGTAATTATGATGGTATGTTTCCCTTTAAATTGTAATAATGAATATGAAACGTTATAATAAATGTCATGAGCTTTGATGATAACCCAATCATGCCTCGATCACCTTTTCCGCTGCGGGTCGGGGTGTGACAGATTGGTATCAGAGCCATGACTATAGGGATATAGGATAGGTTATTAGACCCTTAGAACCTATACTATAGTTGACTAGATCTTAATTGTTTATGCGGTTACATGCGAACTTATGATGTTTATTTGTTTCATATTTGTTTATACTTACAGTCAAACATACATACTTACATGCACATTCATCATACATATTTCAATGTTCATATATTCAACTCATCTTCATACTTTCATTATTCAAAGATTTTGTCGCAATTTTCAAATCTCATCAAAGTCAGTTCTGCGACGGGCATGTAGTAAATGGAAGGGTACAAGTACCGGTAGTCGGAACGTCCTGTCTAGGTTGGCATTCGTATAAATCCAATATAACGGACCAGTTTGCCTACCTGGGGACTAACGATGAGAGTACGAAGGACCTAGTAGGCCAAAGCATGCCACACCAAACGTCGTTCGAACTAACCCCACTTTGAGGTGTCACCGTGTCTATACCTGGACACATTCCGAATATCAAACGTTACATATTTCTCGATTTTCTCCGGGTTTTAGTGTACGTAACCAGGCTAACACATGCGAACCATATGAAAAACCCGATATTCATGGGGGCCCACATGATTACGAAGGTGAAGTATGGCGGCATGCAAGGCCCAATTACGAGCAAAGCCCAAGACATCCTATGGATGTAGTAGATTTATTTTTCTATATTTATTTTATGAATGTTCATTCCTAAATACGACCCATGATCCCAAAAACATCCAACTCATACTCTTGACATGTATTCCTTGTAGATGTCTTATAATCTCGCCCGTAGGAAGATGAGAGCAGAAAAAGCCCGCGAGCGCATGGCTGCCCTAATCGCTCAACAAATGGCTGCCATAATACCCAACATTGTAATCCAAGTCCAACAAGCACTTACCGCTAATCCTGTCAACCAAGAAGATCAAAACGTTATCAACCCTCCCCCAAATACCACTAAATGCACCTACAAGCATTTCAAATCCTGCGACCCTCCAAAATACGAAGGGACTGAAGGTGTCACCGCTCTCCTCCATTGGTTTGAAGAAATAGAGAACACTTTTCTAAATTACGATTGCCCCGATGATCGCAAAGTGCGATATGCTACTGGTCGTTTATATGGAATAGCACTTACTTGGTGGAATACAGAGAAGGCCAAACGAGGCGTTGAAGATGCTATGACTTTGGCTTGGGAAGAATTGAAGGAAATCATGACAAGACGGTTTTGCCCAAGGAGCGAAATCAAGAAATTAGAAGATGAGTTCTATTCGTTGAAGCAAAAGGAAGGCGACCACACCACATACAACAAAAGATTCCTCGAGTTAAATCAAATGGTTCCCAACTTGTTCACTCCCCTCTACCGTTTGATCGAGCACTACATTCGAGGTCTTCCGTCAAAAATCCAACACTCTGTAATAAGTACCACGCCTACAACTTTGGAAGCAGCAATGGAGTTAGCTACAGAGCTCACCGAAAACCGAATCCGGAACAAAGACTTCAAGGAGGAGAAGAAGAAGGATAAGGCATCGACTGAAACTTCAAACTTCACCCAAACCGAATCCCCTTCTCAACCCACTTTTAAGAGAAAACGAGATGGGCAACTTTTCGCTGTCACACAACGTAATCAACCAATTTCACAAGCCATACCCATCCAAGCTATTCCAATCACTCAAGTAGCACCCAACTCAATTTACCCAAATAAGAAACCATACATTGGACCTCACCCTCGATGTAACACCTGTTTTTATCACCATCCCCTTACCTTACCTTGTCAGCTATGTGCGAATTGTGGACGCTATGGTCATTTGAGCAAGGTTTGCCGCACCCCTCAAAACCAAACCTCACCCCTACTCAAAACATGATCCAAACCTATCAACAAACCCAATACCCCACGTTACCTTATGTTCGAGCTTGTTTTAATTGTGGCGACCCTACCCACTTTAGAAACACGTGCCCTCGACTGGTTAACATCATAAACGCTCAAGCTCAATCAAACCCAGTTAACCAAGTAAATCAAGAAAACCCAATCACTAGGCCGCCAGCAAGAGGAAGAGTTTTCAACATCAACGCCAACCCTGTTGAAGATAATGACGGCCCAAACGAAACCACCCAACTAGTCCCCTTCACCGAAAATCAAGATTCAACTCCAATCGCTTAGTTTTTTTTATGTTTTTCTTTATGTTGTCTCAATTTTCCCGTATCCCAGTTATAAATGGGAATCTTATCCAAGGATATTAATGCGAATTGCTATTTCAGTTTGTTTATGTTTTAAAGTCACATAGAACTAATCATAACTTGCGGATAAAGTCAATGAAAATTTGACAAGAATATGGTGGATACGCCGCTGGTACTTCCTATATATAAGTATTCTTGTCAAAGAATCAGAGGCATTATCAGGCGGTTATGAGAGGTTCCATGTAGGATTTAGTATGTTTTGGTCAAAGTTTGTTCATCATACATTTCAGCGTATTTCAATTTCATCATTTAAAGAAGTTGAGCTATGTCTCACTTCCACAATGACTAACCTCTCCATCACAACAAACGAGAGAGGTATTGTCATCATTCAAACATGGATACTATCAGAATTAAGACTCAAGTTTTGGTTGTTGTGTTTGTTGTAAAGTCACATAGAACTAATCATAACTTGCGTATAAAGTCAATGAAAATTTGACAAGAATATGGTGGATACGCCGCTGGTACTTCCTATATATAAGTATTCTTGTCAAAGGATCAGAGGCATTATCAGGCGGTTATGAGAGGTTCCATGTAGGATTTAGTATGTTTTGGTCAAAGTTTGTTCATCATACATTTCAGCGTATTTCAATTTCATCATTTAAAGAAGTTGAGCTATGTCTCACTTCCACAATGACTAACCTCTCCATCACAACAAACGAGAGAGGTATTGTCATCATTCAAACATGGATACTATCAGAAATTAGACTCAAGTGTTGGTTGTTGTGTTTGTTTTAGAGTCACATAGAACTAATCATAACTTGCGGATAAAGTTAATGAAAATTTGACAAGAATATGGTGGATACGCCGCTGGTACTTCCTATATATAAGTATTCTTGCCAAAGGATCAGAGGCATTATCAGGCGGTCATGAGAAGTTCCATGTAGGATTTAATATTGTCTTGGTTGAAATTTGTGTTACATTCATATCATCTCGCCATTTAAAGAAATTGGATTGTGTTCTATTTCTACATAAACTAACCTCTCCATCATAACAAACGAGAGAGGAACTGTCACCATTCAAACATGTATGCTATCAGAATTTGGACTCAGATATTGGTTGTTGTGTTTATTTATGTTCTAGAGTTACATCATAGAACCATTCATAACTTATTGATAAAACCAATGAAAATTTGACAAGAATATGGTGGATACGCCGCTGGTACTTCCTATATATAAGTATTCTTGTCAAAGGATCAGAGGCATTGTCAGGCGGTTATGAGAAGTTCGATGTAGGATTTAGTAATTTCTTGGTACATTGGTTGTGGCGTTTATTTATGTTCTAGAGTCATATCATAGAACCAATCATAACTTACTGATAAAACCAATGAAAATTTGACAAGAATATGGTGGATACGCCGCTGGTACTTCCTATATATAAGTATTCTTGTCAAAGGATCAGAGACATTGTTAGACGGTTATGAGAAGTTCCATGTAGGTTGTAGTATTAGAAATTTTGTTTTAGGATATAACCCTATCTTTCTAAACATATCAAAACTCTTACGCATGAAATCATACTTAGTGAATCAACTCCGCTTATCAATATTTTTACCGTAGGCAACAAAAAGCGATTCCTGTAGCAGGGTACTCAACCCTTACTAGGAACGTTACCGCCTCAAACAAAAATTTAAACTCTTACTCTTTTTCTAAGTATGTAACTGTCAAACTAAACACCATCATTTTTAGACAAATATATCACTACTTAAATTTCGGGACGAAATTTCTAAAAAGCAGGGGATACTGTAACATCCGTCAATAAAAACCGGATTTACCAAACCCGCTCCGTTTATTAACCGAACAATCAGTTAAAAATTTCGTTGCGTATTTAATGCCCAACTTAATTTTAAACGATACATAATTAATAAGTATATAGGAATATATAATTTATATTTGAAAAAGTATTAAAAATAGTGGTTTAAAAATTAAACAAGGCTGCCGGGTTTCGAACCCGGGTCAGCTGGTAAACAACAACGCCTTAAGTTCCATCCCTCCAACCGCTCCGCCACTTGTGTTTCTTGGTCATTATTAGAAACAATTAATTCAAATACACAAACTCGATTTCAAAACCGACGCGCCTAATTGCAGTCGTCGGAAATCCCGACGATTTCGCCGAGATTGGACGGTTTCTTCAGTTTTAACCGAAGCCTTAACTACTACATCGGTTATAACCGATGTCCAGTCCGCGACACAAGTTATAACCGCCGGAAAATCATTAACCGACGAATCAAGACGGAAATCGGACTAAATACGTCGATGATCTGCCCTATAAATACCCCCTCTAACCTCTGTTAGCTTTTTCGCTCACAATCACACTCTTTCCCGACATAATTTCACTCGCCGGAGAACTTCTGCAACTCGCCGGAAAACCGAGCCTTTCACCTCTGTGCCTTACTGAACCCCCAGAGCTCATACCGAAGCCACCCACATTCATCTCAAGCTCGTTGAAGACCCTCTGCCGCAAGACACACGTCGCCGGAATCACCTGCTGACATCGGAGTTTCGCCGGAGAAACAGAGGAGTCCAGTTCGGTATCTCTCATTCTTTTTATTTATCTCACACGTAATTACTCACAACACACTAAAGAACATGATTAAGTCGTCGAACCAGTCGGGTTGATGTTCTGGTCAAGTCCAACGAAGAAGACGAATTATCAGTTGTATATATGTTTAATTAAAATCAAGTTATATCTCGGGTTAGACACACAGTCCAGCGGTGGACTGTGTGCAAATAAAACACGCTCACGTCCCGAGTTCGATACTTGTCCCACGCATACTCGCCTTAATAAAAATGTTCCTTTTTTTAACCGAACTGGATTCACTGCAATAGATGTTAAGTTTAATAAAACCGGAATAATAACCAAGATAGACACACAGTCCAGTGGTGGACTGTGTGAACATTTAATCACACGTCACGAGTTCGAGTCCGGACTACCGCACCGATCCGGACAATTATCAAACTTTTTATATAAGACAGAAATGAAATAATGTAGTTTGTATATAAGTATAATAAAAATCAGATTATATAACAAGTTAGACACACAGTCCAGCGGTGGACTGTGTGTTAACCCAAACCACAGGTCCCGGGTTCGAGACCTGTGGAGAACACCGGTTCGATGCATTAAAATAGTTTTTAAAAAATAAATGATTTTCGGTTTAAATCAATTAGTATATAAATATAATTAAAAGCAGAAATCTTTCAGGTTAGACACGTAGCTCAGTTGGTAGAGCTGCGTGCACGCGAACGGGAGTTCTCGGGTTCGAGCCTCACCCGGCGCACACAAATACACAGCCTGACCGGTCAACAAGTCAATGGTCAACGGTCGCAAAAAGTCAACTTTTTTATTATTTTTATTTATTTGTTTTATTTAAAAATCAAATAAAAATACTTAAAAATAACATTTTTAAGGTTAGAAAATAGCCTTAAACTCACAAAAATATATCCAATCATCCTACTAAAATTGATTAATAAAATCCGCTTATTTACCAAACCATTATGTTATTATCTAGGTTAGTTTCACTCGTGGTTAAATCCAACTTCGTGCGTATTCAACATCATCAACCGAACGCACCCAATGTGAGTGAATCTTACAACTCCCCTTTTTAATTACACGTTTTGGGGTGTGTCATGTGTCACAAAAGTTAACTCGTTTATTTAAACTTGTGCCATACCATATTGTGATCTAAACTTAGATTGTATATATTTTTTGTAGTTACGTATTTCATATTGTCATGTTATATGCAAATCATTCATTAGGCCCATCAGTTCCTCGTGGGAGACGAGTTGAGCAACGCGTGCCTCAAAACAATCCATTATTGTATGTATGTGCATTATCTAATGATTAAGTGTTTTGTGAATAAGTTTACATCTATATTTACTCATATGTGGTTGTGCACTTTATTTTATAATCAATTAAATAAACTTGTTCAAATGTTTTTCATAGGATTCACTCGCCAACTTATTGTTGATCCAAAAACCATTTTTACACATGATACAGGTGAACATAATGAAGCAAGGAAAACATAGGAAATGCCTTAGAAGAAAACAATGAAGTTTAGAATGATGTTTAGGACATGATGTAATTATGATGGTATGTTTCCCTTTAAATTGTAATAATGAATATGAAACGTTATAATAAATGTCATGAGCTTTGATGATAACCCAATCATGCCTCGATCACCTTTTCCGCTGCGGGTCGGGGTGTGACAATCATGGCCTCTAATTCGAAACCAATCGGCCTGTTTCCCTTATAAACACCCACCCAAACTCCTTGTAAACATTTCGCTCAGAACCACACTCACTTCCTAAAGCTTTAGTCCTTTCAGAGCACGTCGCCGGAGATTCTCGCACTCGCCGGAATATCACCGGAGAACCGAAGCCTTACTCCTAATCGGTATAATCATCTAAACCTTCTTGCTATCTCTTGATTAGTAATTTAATTGCTCAACACAATAATCGAAACTATTAATTCAGTTCGTTCAGCCAGAATCACTGTCGGAAATTTGGAATGATGAAAAAGATGAAGTTAAGATAGTGTTTTAATATAAATAAAAACGGGTATTTAACCGGGTTAGACACACAGTCCAGCGGTGGACTGTGTGCAAATACAAAACACACGTCCCGGGTTCGAATCGCACATGTTTCCGACTTTCTGGAATAAAACCAACATTTTTAAACTTATTCAGACCAATTCACAGCATGTGTATAAAATTAATATCATGCAGTGTTTATACAGATTAGACACACAGCCCAACTGGTTGGGCTGTGTGCACCCGGACCACAGATCCCGAGTTCGAGTCCGGGTTCTGTAACCGGTTTCGGCCATATTAAATCATTTTTAATAAAAACTAAATAAGGTTAAAGTTAGCTAGTATATATATATAATTAAAACAGAGAATATTTCGGGTTAGACATGTAGCTCAGTTGGTAGAGCTGCGTGCACGTATACGAGAGGTCCCGAGTTCGAACCTCACTCGCGCCTGGAATTCGCCTGGAATTCATGCTGTCTGACCGGTCAGACCCGGTCAAACCTGACAAAGTCAACCCATTTTTATTTATTTTTGTTTCTTTTTATTTATTTATTAAATTGAAAAATTATTTAAAAATACTTAAAAATAAGGTTTTTAAAGTTAGAAATTTGCATTAAACTCATAAAATTAAATCTAAAAATCTCATTAAAGAGCACTAATTAAAAATAATAATCTCAAATAAAATTATTTATTTATCGAATCATTTCGTTATTATTTAGGTTAGTTTTCCCTCGTCGGTTGAATCATAAAATTCGTGCGCATTCATCGTCATCAAGAAACGCATCCACTGTGAGTGAATCTCTACCAATTCCCCGTTTTAATCATGTTTTGGGGTGTATCATGTGTCGTACTATTCTTTTATTTTATTTAAACACTTGTGCATACATCATATCCGTGATCAAATGTGTATCAATTGTTGTGTGAATTATATGTAGATTGAATTTTATCATTTCAGTGCACGCATTTCATTAGGCCCATCAGTTCCCCGTGGGATACGGGTTGAGGATCAGGAGCCTCATTAGATCGGCTCCGTTTGATTGAGCCTTGATCTCAAATACATCATCATTCATGTCATATACTCATCCAAAGTGGTTTGTGATTGTTTACATATATATGTTTGCTCACATGTGATTAAAGCACGAATTTTCTTTAATAAATAAAACAAGAAATTAGTTAAAATGTTTTATCAAGGTTCACTCGCCAACTTTTGTTGACCCAAAATCTCCCCCGTTTTTACACATGATACAGGTGATCCAGCCGAGACAGGAAACACTTAGGATGGCCTAGAAGAATAAACAAGCTTATGCTTTGGAATAAATTTATAGTTTCATTTTCCTTTGTAATTGTTTGAATTTTGTTTTTGGATATTTAAGTTTATAATTTGAAATTAATAAATATGAAACATCTTAGTAAATATCACGAGCTTTGGTGATAACCCAATTATGCCCCGACTTTTAATCCGCTGCGGGTCGAGGTGTGACAGCACATCTTAAAAATAGTTATAATTAGTAATATAGTTGCTAACTTTAGTCCTTTAAGGGTAATGTTACCAGCTAATTTAAAGAATACAATAATTGCAATGTCATCAAATCAAATCAATTAACGATGATCGTATACGGTTCCTAAAAGTGAATATACGGATATGATCCTAAATTAGATACAATCCATGTGACCAAATATTTGGACAATTATTTTTTACTACAATCAATCTAAGAATCTTCATTTAATGTAAGGAATAATATATACACGTAAAACACACTACAGTGATTATATTTTATGCTTAAAAGAATCATGAACCATAAATAAATCGTAAAATATAAAATTATAAACCTTTTGTTGTCTGTTTAGCCAGTATCTTATATA
The DNA here is from genome assembly GCA_947069175.1 of Scalesia atractyloides. Taxonomy (NCBI): domain Eukaryota; kingdom Viridiplantae; phylum Streptophyta; class Magnoliopsida; order Asterales; family Asteraceae; genus Scalesia; species Scalesia atractyloides. Next base: position 19,360,043 of record CAMTDV010000027.1, read on the forward strand.
TTTTATTAGAGGATACTCAAAAATATAATTCAAGCTTATGATTAATAATTACACAAAATCTAAATTATTTCAAGGGTGGTGATTTACAGGGTATGTTCTACGTTTAAGACACCATAAACCCTTCACAAATTCACACCTATCCAACAACGCCAAGATAACTATAGTGAAATCTTATCTGAAATCTAATACATAAAATCAACTAACTACCGAATCAATTGATCTGGTTTATCTTTCGGTAATATGTAGTACGTCAATAAAACTTTGTTTGGTGAACGTCTTTTTCATTGGTGGCAATGGGTTTATTTTTAGCATGAAGTTATATACATAAAGGGCTTGTTCTAGCTAGAGTGTCTAGTGATACTATAGTGTTAGAAAGGTGTGGCTACTCTTGAGATTATGTTATCTTAATTAATTACTTGGTATAATCGTCTTAACAAAATATATTCTGTACGTTCACTTGTATTTAAATGTTAATTTTGAACAAAATGCTTATTAGTTGCACTTTTATAAATCCTAATTAATTTATGTACATAAAATATTAGTATATCCTCATCCTTAGGAATGTCTTAGATTTTGGAGAAAAAATAATTCATATTACATGTTAATCTAGATATTAACTAAATATTAACAAAAGATTCAAAGATTTCTTAACGTATACTAATAACATAAAAAACCTTATTGTAAAAATCAATATTATTTGTAATTATTATTCATAAAAAAGTATTGGATTAAAGTTGTTGAATAAATATCCGTATCAGGATAGATAAGTACCAAAAACAATTTTAACAATTTGTCACCCATCTCGTCTCTATAGGATTTTGTTCGAAAAAAATTCAAATATCCATGTTGTCTCCCTAGGTCTTAAAAAACAAAAAATTCAATTTATTAAAATTTTTGTTTTTTCAGGTTTTTAAACAGAAACATGCCAACAATTAACCAAATTTTAACATGTTAACGACACTACATACCCAAATATCATAAAATTTTAACCTGTTAATTAAAACATGTTAATGACACTATGTACCCAAATATCATAAATTAAACCCGCATTACAAAACAAACTAATATAAATCAAATCTATTATAAACCAACACAAAGTAAACTAAGTAGCTAACAATCATCTTCATCATCACCACTATCATCACCCATACGATCATGGCTACCATTGCTATCACCATGTTGAACACCATCACCATAATTACCAAGTATATGTCGCTAGTTTCTAATTAAATTTTTTTCTTTTTTTTTAAAGCACTTGTCGTTTGTTCCAATTGTTGGTTAAATTGTCGCCGCATCTCTTATTGCATTTGTTCCGATTGTTGGTTAACTTATCTTTGAACTTGTTCTTCGACTCATCTATGAAATTCTTGTTTGTTTCTTTGTACTTGTTCTTCCACTCGTTTTACAATATTTTCCTCAATTACATCACCAACATTTTGTTGCCAATATTCTCGTGGGGTGAGGTGTGTACCCGAGGACACCTCCAGGGTTGGCTTTCTCACCACACGTCCAACACCCTTTATATGACCACACCTTTCCCCTAGAGCGTTTCTCATACATTCAATGTGATCAATTGATGATGATACAACAACATCACTTTCCATCCTCCTAGCTTCTCCTAAAATCTTTTCCTACATAAACAATATATGCAATAAACGTATGTCATTTTTTTTACAAAATTTCGGCAGCATAACTATTGTAAAGTGGATAACCAACCTGTTGAACAATAATAGTTCCCAAATTTCAACAAATCGCCCTTACTAGCAACAATACTAACAATATATACTATAATTAAATACTAACTTTTAGTCGTTTATAGTACATTCAGGTGATTTTGACCAATTTAAATACAACAAATCCCCCTTACAAGTATCAATAAAAAAACTAAGATTACGTAAATTATGCATCCAATAGATGAGTTAGCACTTTTTAAGAAATAATCAAAACTAATAGAACAAAACCATGATCAGAAGACTGAAATAATTTGAATATGATCGTTCATAAAATGCAAGTCATCAATAACCTCAACAACTAAGGACTGAACTAGTAAACATTATATAGATAATCTAATTTATACTAACATGTAATAGTAGCATACTAATGCATTTTTCATTGAAGCTTTTTTGTTTACATGGTACAATGATGCGGTCTCGTTTGCTGATCTCGTGTCTTCTTTCCAATGCGACAATTTAAAACCTTTAATAGGATTCACATGCTTGGGCAACTGTAAACATCAAACATAATATTGAAAAAGATTTCAATATGACACTTGATACATCTTTGGATAAAACTTATCCGCATGTGTCGTTTTTGCACATATGACTGAGTTCCATGATAACTTGTATAGCATAGTTTTGATCTATTTTGTTAGTTTTTTTTTCACATTTGTTCTAATATCCCAAATTTTGGAACAACTGGTAAATAATTTTAATCCATCTTCCTGGATAAGATACAAAGTCATCTATATTCTTTGTAGTTTCAACATTTTCTTAGCCACCAATGCTGAGAAAATGTAACTTATATTATGTTTTTCGCGCTAAGTAGCTTCTTTGACACTCAACTGGATTCCGAGTTGTACTCTTTTGTTGTAACGCTTTGCATTTTTGTATTTTCCTTATTTAGAAATGAATTCATATTTCTATTTTTTTGGAAACTTGTAACCATACCATATTCATATTTCGTTTCCTACTTTTTAATCCGTAAAATTCCATACTTTATACATACGTATTACACATGCAACCAATCGTTAAGTACATGTTTACTTGCAATCAAATACTTGCTATACGTTCGAAACGTCATTCGCACATTCACGATACGCAATTTATACATGCTTACGCATTTCATACTCGAAAACATGTTAAATTATGAAGTTATAGCATAAAATGACAAACAAACCAAAGTTCAGGGGTTGTTTTGCAATAAACGAAACTGACTTGACTAAATGAGGCGTAGCGCCTGTATTCTTGAGGTCATGTTAAGTTAAACAAACGGTTCTATCGTTGCTACAGTAAGATTACGCGAGCGGGAAACTTTGGGTTGACAATTATAAGTTGCATGCTAGTATTGTTATGTTAGGTCTTACGTTATGATTATGGCATGTGGATTTGTTTAAAATGTTTATACTTAAGATACTACTAAAATTTGTATGCTAGCCAATACTTTATGTGTTCACATGCACTTTCATACGTATTGAAGGAAATTGATGATGATAATAAACAGAATCTAGTAGGATGGCTAGAAACTCACTTTAATTTCAATATTTGTTGTTGTATTTGGTTCTCTGTTCAACTTGTTGTATTTCCTTCAAACAATGTATTTTGCCTTAGTAATGAAATGAAATATTAATTATTAAATACTTGTCACAAATAGCCATTATAAAGTCTCTTGTAATCTATTTCGTTCCGCCCCGATATTTCCGTCATCGGTTGGGGTGTGACACTTGTGCCTTCAAACGAAACAAAATCAAAATATCGCTGCAAAAAGTAGTAATTATAAAATATCTTAAAATTAAGGATTTGAAATAGAAATAACTATTACAACATAAACTTACATAAATTGTGGTATATATGTCTTTCTTAGTTTCATCTGGAACATCCCGCCAAGTACGGTAATAAAATGGAGCAACCCTACCAACTTCATTGGATATCATATGTGTAATATCTCATATCATATGTATAATATCTGAGGAATGAAATCCAACAAATTATATTGGCCCCCTTTTATATTAATCTCAACGGATCGTGGCTGATTATTGTTGTTTTTGTATTTAACATATAGTTTTTTGTTGTCCGCCTTTCCACGTGTTTTACTAGGTTGTGCTACATTGACAAACGAAACTATAAAGTTAGTAAATTGAAAATATATTCAACATGAAGACATATTTAACTCGAACAAGTAACTTACAAGACTCGCAACCCATCTGGATCCTTTTTGAATTCCGATAAGAAGGTTCATTCCTACCTCTCCATCTGTCTCATCATCAACGAGTCATGCACTTGGTTCATCAACTTCATAGCTCGAGTCGACAACCAAGTTAAAATCAGATGATTGAGTGTCGTGTAATACATCTACCTCATTAACAACACTCATACTTGGATGATCCCTTAGTTTTCGATGGTGAACGTCTTCTACAAGCTTTTTATGGACGACATATTCCCTCGAAAAGATAATTTTCTTTTATTTTTTAATATTATTATATTTTGCTCATTTTTAAAAGAAAATAAAAAAGAATTGATTTAATGTTGTAAAGACGAGAGTCGTCTCTACAAGTTTAAACAAGTTTTCTAAGAATTTTTATTTATCAAATTTAATAAAGAAAAAAATCATTTTCACCCTATAATGGCAACATGTCGTATCTACAGGGTCACCTAGTTTAAAAAGTACCGACCTCGTATATAGTCTCTATCGGGTTTTCTTTTTTTAGTGAAGCTATATCCATATAACTGAACAAATTCACCCTTTCATCTAAGAATGCAAGTGTCACCAATAAAATAGTAATTACTTTAATCGTCTACATTTGATGCAGCGAATCAACCAGGTGGTGTTGTGGTATGTGGTATATGCCACTAAATTCTTCTAGCAAATGTCTTACCATCTACCAGATACTGATACTGTACAGGTTCTCACGGTAAAAAAAAAGCCAAGTTGGTAAAAAAATGTTGAGAATGACAAATATTGTTAATTTAATTAGGAAGCAATTTTTGTAGTTGGCTATATATTAGGACAAAAACATCCATCTCATTTAATCGTGAAAAAGTAAGAGAAATTGACCACCTCTACTAATTTGCCTTAGAAAGAAATATAAATTATTAAAAAAAACTAACAAGATATCAAAACCTTCAAAGAATTGCTTGCTGATAAACGTAAATTAATATATCTCTAAGAGGGTTAACTCTGGCTTTCTGGGTGGTAATGTCTGACTAATGAAAACAAAACCTAACATAATATTCACGAGTTTAAATTTAATTTAATTAGACTCGAGCGGTTTTGGCTGAATCCTTGAGCATGTTAAACTAAATGGGTTGTGTTTAAATCAGTATGGCGGGTCACCCTTTTAATTTATATCTATTTTTTAAACGTATTTTATATCAAAACTTAAAAAGATTTGAGTATTTATCTCAATTTAAAAAAAAAGACAAAAGAGAAAGAAGTATCTAGGTTTTTGAGTATTTTATCTCAACTTTTAAAAAATACAAAAGAGAAAGAAGTATCCAAATTTATAGCTCAACCACAACCATTGAATATGCATTTGTATATTTTAAGTAATTACACTAATCTAGAGTATTACTACGAAAAAAATTGCGCTAAACAGGTCGTGGTCATGTATCAACCCATGATAACTTGTATCATATTGGGGTCATGTGCTTGATACATTTTTTAATTCACATCGTGTTTAATTTCATGTGTCTGCCAGAATAATCGAGTTCATATCATGTTCATGTCAAACTTTCTTTCTGATTCGTATCAGATTTGACTTGCCAACCCGACCATGGACATGACCCAATTAACACACTTCATACTTAAGTAACTTGTCTAAGTTCATCACAATATTATCCATCATCATTAATACTTATCAAATAACAAGAACAATAGATTAATTAATCTTAGTTATTATAATATTAACTAAGATATTCCTACTCCGCATCACCTTCTGTTTTTTTAAATTTGAATCTAAAAAATATAAAAATACGGCCAATCATGTCACCATGTCTATGCACATTCTCACTCTCTCCACACACATGTATTGATATTCCATGACAGAAGTAGCCATCAAATACCTATCTCTATCTACCAAGCAACAAACAGAAATTAACAAAATGCTTACTAGATTAATGGCATCAAGCTACATTACATATGTTAGTACCCATTTGAAACAAGCATGGGATATTCTGATCTACCTATGTTTCTTCCAGCAATCTAAAGTTGCTGCAAATGGCCAAGAGCTTGGTATGAGCAGGTATCATGGCGATGAGCCAGTCGACTGTGCAATATGCTTGTCGACAATCGAAGACGATGACGAGATTAGAGTGCTGAGATGTGATCATCTATTCCACAAGGGTTGCTTGGACCGTTGTATCGAATATAGGCACACCACATGCCCCTTGTGTCGAGATGTCCTCGCAGGACCTCGAATGGTTTGCGAGCTTGGCCGTGAACTACTGTGTTTCAGCTTCTGTTCCACAAGTGGATCAACTGATGATGATGGTGATATGTGGTGGATCCGGTGAATGATTGCAGTATATTCTTTTATTTAGTTGTAACTCAAAATCATGGAATATGTATAGAAGATATGGCACCAAGATCAAGTACACTATTGTTCAGTCTAGTCCAGAACGACTAGCTTGTAAGATTAATTGTGTATGTAGTGATTTCAGTTTAATTGAAAGATTAGCAACAAAACTGTGTTCGTATTTGATGCATGTGAATGGTACATATAAAATGCATCAATTATACAAAATTTAAGTTTATAAAAATATGGAAAGCACCTAAACCAAATTGTAGACATAATAGGCAAGAGTACCTATAGTATACATAGTATAGTAGTGGTAAGAACTAAGTATTGATCCTAAAGACACGATAACTCCTAATATTTAATTGTCTGTCAATATCTAACCGGTGTAAGAGGGATGGTTTGTAAGGAAACTAAAGAACAACTAAGAGCAACTAGAAAAGCCTTAAATAAGTCAGATGGAGAAAACAAGCTAGTAACAGCAGTTACGGTTCCGAACCAACTATTAGGGAATGAGGATAATAATTGTAGGGCTTGGATCTTATAGTCAAACTTAATATCGACAGACACTACGTGAGACAAGATCAAGTTTAGGTTATTGATGTGATTTGTTACTAAGCCACCCTCCTTCATCCTAGTATTCACAAGCTCTCGAATAAAATAGACCTTATTTTTTGCAGAAGGCTTCTCATACATGTTTATAGTGCTTCCATCATACCTCTAGCTAAGGTCTCCATCTGGATATTATAGGCAACATTCTTTGACAAAGAAAGCGTTATCACTTCTCTAGATTTCTTATCCAACTTCACCTAATCTGCTTATGACATACCTTTTGGCACCTCACCCTCAAGCACTACATCTAAATCTTTCTGAAAAAGTAGTTCCTCAATCTGCATCTGTCACCAACCAAAGCTTTCCATCTCTAGCCATGGCATTGACGAAACGAAAAAACTGGTTTTGTAGAAATAGAGACAAACATAACAAAATAAGCACACCTCATTTAGCCATTCATGTGCCTCAATAGAACCTTTCTTCCCATCGAATGAAGGAGGGCACAAGCTAAGTAGTTAATGTCATAAAATATCGAATATTAGTCAAGGACTGATATTTGAGATATTGGTTATCGCGGTGGGATATCGGTAATATATATAACAATTTAACACTAAAAATTCAGTATACTCTTCTACCATTAACAAATTAATCTTTTACAACTTGCAAAACACTAACAATTATAGCAAGTAGGAACTTACTAAGACTTAAAACACTAGCAACTTACAGTTAAGACTTTAAACACTAATAGCAACAATAAGAAGAAAGACACTAATATTAGGAAAGTCAGTGATGTATCGGTCAATATCGTCGATATGATCGGTGCAGATATTCCGACCGATATTTTGCACTGATATCTTGGAAGAGGACTGATAACCGATAGGGTACAAGAAATGAAGGTCTAGTAGTTGCATTCTCTAGAGATTTGTGTTTTTGTTACTTGAGTATCCTCCGCCTTCTTTTCTTGTCGAGGTTCTTCTCGTGGAGTTGGTGTAGGTGTAGTGCTTCCCACGGATTGCACTGGTCATTTTGTATTATGAAGTTCGCATCCCTGTGCATTGGCAAGGATTTGCGAGACTTGGATGGCTATCCGATCCGATCAGGTCATCTCTATGTTTACGGATTCGCCATGACGAGCAGAGTTAACAGGAGGATAATTCGATGGGTTAGGTCAATGATTATTGTTAATCAAAGGTTCTGCCGACATTTTTTAAATTTCCAAGAAAAACACTACTTCATTATTTTATTCATTAACAAGCAGTTACAATGATTATTTCACATGGTACAACAATTTTTCAAATATCACATTGAAATAGGAATGGGGTACAAAGTGGTAACCAAATAAGAGTTCACATGCTTTAGTTATCACTATAACTAGCGCTTGACAATTCTGCATCCTTATCTATAAACTACTTATAAAAGTATGTAACTTCCTTTAAACAGACCTACTTTCAAAGGTTGGAGCCTAGATCTTCTAACCGTATACCTAATTGACTAAAACCTTTAACTTTCATACCAATTGTGACACATCACCTGATAAGGATGATTTTTAACACAGTTGATAACAAAGAGTGCTTATTTTATTGATAACAATTTACAGTGAAGGTCTACAAACTGAAATACAACATCTTGTCAGACTAAGCCTAGTCTAATATGACAAAACTTCCCCTAGATTACACAATCTGGGATATACGGTTCTATCCACTATTAAGAGCCTGAGGTACTTAGAAACGAGTAAGTCCATGTTTGCGAAGATGCAGGATCATATTGTAGGAGAGGATGCTCGAAGTCGTGGTTCAGGTGAGTATTCGGGTTCTTTGTTGACCACATAGAGCGGGGGAAGAAAGAATGAGCGAGGAAGTCGTAACGGCAGAGGAATGTGTCTAAGACTCTGAAGGATGTGATATGTTGGGATTGCAAGGAAGTTGGACACTTTAGGAATCAATGTTCAAAACATAAGAAAGAAATTAACTCTACAGAAGACCACGATCTTCATGATGATGCATTAATCTGTAGTGTGGAGAGCAATGTGGATTTTTGGGTCATGATTCTGGTGCTTCGTTTCACGCTACCCATAGTAGTAAAGCACTATAGTTGCTGTAAGAAGTGACTTTGGAAAAGTAAGATGGGCAAATGATGAGGTACTTGATGTTACGGCCATGGGTGACATTGTTTTGAAGACTTCAGCTTGTTCATGGACCTTTAAGAAATGTCAGGGTTACTCCAGGTCTAAAGAGGTTGTTAATTTATGTTGGCCAATTAGATGATCAAGGGCATGAAGTTAAGTTCATGAACGGAGAGTGTAAGTTTGTTAAAGGAAATATGTTCATGGCTCATGGAAAGAAAAGATGCTCATTATAAATGGTCGGTATACCGTCATAAAGAAATGAAGTCTAGTTCTCGAAGAAAAACAAAGTCGTGGTCCGCAAAATCTCGAGGACGGAATAGGGTTTGCTTTGCAAGAAAGAAACCCAGATCACATGGAACATTCAAGAAGAAAGGTCAATCTAGTCGGGGGATACCGTGATAGTGCGAGCATGAAATGTGTTTAAGTTACAATGTCAGGGCGACAGTGGGTTAAAAAAACCAACATTTTAGCTGGAAAAGCATCCCAGAGAATTTCTTACAGGTAATGGAGAGTTTGTGTTCTCAGGATCTTGTAGTTCGTTAGGTGGTATCCGGCCAGGATAGAAAACAAGTCACGGGGTGTGATTGATGAGTTGAAGCTAAGTGGAAAATTCAACGTGCCTTCAGGTTAACTCATGAGAAGGTTGTTGCAACTGGTAGTAAAGGAAGATTACAAGATGTACAAATGCTGAAGACTATTGGGCTTTGTTCGAGCCTCCAAGTGGGAGATTGTTGGCCGATTTGGTGTGGAGGCCCAATCAAGGGAGAGTGGCCGACCTTAGCCTTGGGTCGGCCCACACGCCTTTTATTTGGCAGTTAAATTGGGGTTTTTAATTTAGCAGTCCCTAATTATCTCTATGTGGGTTTGAGCCTAACTTGGGATTAAGTTTTCTAATCCTAGAATAATCTCTATAATGATTGTTTTGTACTTAAAATTCCTTATCGCCCTAATAATAAAAGAAACCCTAGTTACAGTACACATAGATCAGCTGACCAAACCACTTTAAATCCTCGTGTCGTTTATTGCTTTCGTGTGTGAATGCGCTCAATCCTAACACTATCAAGAGCATTCAAACACAAAACAACTTTTTTCATGATTATTTTCAGGTTTAGTGGTAACTCCGGCAATACAAGTTGTTTCTAGTTGTTGTACATAGGAGACAAACAAAAATTCTCTTTTAGGGAAACGTGTCAAAACATACCTCCGCTTTCTTCTTCTACCCGTTCTTAACATTCACCATTTCGTGAATGCTAATTGTATTGTAAGTTTCTTGCATACTTGTTTTCCCATTTCCATCATTTTTGCATAAAATTGTGAAGGGCATCCCTAGGAAAATGTAGATTGATTTCATGAAATACTGATTGTTTATTAATTCCACTATATTAAGCAGATTCTAATTGCACTATACTGATACGTATATGATCTCATATTAGGTGCAATCCATGTGACCAAATTTTTGGCCAATTTTATTTTACTACAATATATCAATGAATCTTATATACACGTAGTCACGTAATACGGATATATAGATCTTTTATGCTTTGAAGTATCATGAACAACAAAATACATAATAAATCATTTGGATAGTTAGCTAGTATCTTATATTCTAATAGATGATACTCAAAACGTATAGTTCACTATTACACATACAGATATTTTTGCGGAAAATATCATCACAAATAACTTTTGCTTTGGAATATAAATTAGCATAAAGGTTGTTACGGGTTTTTATGAACGACAAAGAATCTCACTTGTAAAACCTACCCTGCTCGGGGCTATGTACAAGGTCGACTCCTCGACCGTCATGAGACTGTGCCCCCTGATGCACAGGAACCAGATGGAATCAATAAACCCTCGTCCCCCCCGGCCAGGATCGAACCCAGGATTAAACCCTGATTCATCATTTCACCCAAATATCCATTGAAAATGGCCCAAGTGAAAGTCAAACCTGCATCTCCACTAGGCTAGGCCGACCAATTTAACTCCATATATTCGGTTGCAAATGAAATCCATAGAAAAAAATCCACACTAATACTTAGGAAAATCGGAGGATAAGTATTATAAGGAAATTTGGTCGTCATATAACAGTGGAAATATAACTAAAAGAATTATAAAGGTAGAATCTTAGACACTACAATTTGTCAGACCCTGATTCCCGGTGGGTCCGGATGTGAAGAAACACATCGTCTGAAATCATTGCAAAATAGACCGTTGTCGATGGAAAGAACTTCGTCTGAAATCATTGCAAAATAGAAAACCGTTGTTAGCCTTGCCACGGGGAGAATGGGGGTTCTCTCCGTGATCACCCTCCGGCGTGAGAATAAGTACAGTCACTTGAAGAAGACGAAGCGTAAGTAGTGAAGAGTGAATGAATTAGCTTGTACCTCAAGTCTTCTTATTTATAGCCGGAGATTTGGGTGTCAAGATTTAACGAGTTGTAACGGAATTCTTTCCCATCATTAGTGGTTACATCTCCGTCCATGCACACGGATTGGAAGATGATCAACCGTTGGGAAGAGCCACGTGGAAAGTGGTTTTCTTTGGGTCTTCATGAAGATTGTGTTGACATCGGGTGTAAGATAGACGTCCCGGATGCTGCCACGTCATATTCGGTTACAGCCGAATAAAGGCCTGCACGATTTCCATTTAATGCTTCTAAAAGATCCAAGGTTGTGGAGCCTTGATCTGTTGCCACCTGTCCAGTTGGTTATAACAGAAAAGATTCATTTAGCTCAGTTCTTTGTTACCTGCGTGCGAAGATGTCTGTGCACCAGACTTAAGAGTTTTGATGGTTTCTTCTTACTTCAAGCTTAACTATAAGGGTGTTAAATGAAGTTTAGATGTTTTGTTCTTTGTTCCCGCATGAGGTTAATAAAGATTGTGCTTTTAGGTGTGTCTTCTTACCTTTGCGCGAGGCGCGCATGGTCTACTAAGTGATCTAGTGACATTCTGATGGTATGGTTTCCGGCGCCGACACATGGCTTCTGGGACCATACCCCTTCAAGTCCCCTAGTCCAGTGTTGCTCCTATGCTCAAATGGCAAGTAGGTGGATCACTGGACTATAATAAAAATCGAGTATGCGCATGGCTTACAAGGGTTGTAAGTCGTTTGTTAAGGATCCTATGGCGGAAAAGTAGGAAGCTTCTTGGTGAAGAAAAGCCACTACTCAGGATAAGGTTTCGAAATTTGAATTTCGTAAGGCTGACGCATTGGCATGCAAGTTGTTGAGGAAATCTGGATGAAAGTGACAGCTGACGGCTGTGTGGCAAGTTGTCAACAGCGTCGGATGCTTTTTCATTAATGAATCGTAGAAAAGTAACGATTACGCGTGCGTAGCAACTATCAGACTCCCACTTGCCCTCCACATGTCACGTGTAGCTTCATTTTCGGGTTTTTGGGGCTTCACGTTTCCCAATCGCATTAAATGAGATGGGTATAAATACTCGACTTGGCCACTGGAACTTCACACCCTCATCCATCTTATTGTATCTTCTCCAAATTTCTCTTTCCAAAACTCTCATTCCTCACTGTATCACGTATTAATCAAAAGTGATGACTGAAGACAGGCCTGAAGGCGCCGCCGAAGAGGAGACGACGAGCTTGCTGCCAGTGTTGAAATGGTCGGAGAGCAACTTTAAGAAACTTGTTACAGGTTTCCGTTTTCTGGAGACATGGGGTGCCCGATACCCTACTGAGGGCAAAACTACGGCGAATGCCCCGCCAGGTTATATAACCTTGTTCTTCGATTATTTTTTCGACGGGAACTTTAGGTTACCGGTGATAAATTTTTCTTAAACATCCTTGATTATTACAAATTCCACATTTCCCAGTTGAATCCTATGGGAATGGTTAGGATAAAAGCCGGACTTATCCCCATGAAGATGCACTGACGTAGAGGATATTCCGGTAGAGACCATCTCTATTCCCAATCGAGAGTCTTGGTATCAATATATCAAGGAGAACCCGACTGTTCAACTACAAGAAATAGCTTTGATTGCTGCAGGGATGAGTTTATTATGGAAAGCCAATCGTCGTGAGAAACCGGTGTACATGGAAGGAGAAAAGAGTAAGTCCTATTGTAGTGTTGATATTATTTTCCTTCTTGCCAATTATTGCCTAACCATACGCTTTTATGTAGGGGTTGCGCTGTATATTGCGACATATCCGAGAGAGAATGGGCGGATGAAAAACATTCCGCTAAAGCCAAAAGAGCCAACTTGGTATTCCCAGATACTTGGGAATTTTGAGTTGCCCAAAGATGAAGATCTGACAGTTCTTATTCCATCTGGTAGCGGTAAGTGTTGTCTGTCTGTTGTATGCGCACCATTTACTTTGTTTAATATATGTTGCGCAACGATGTAGGTGAGTTGTTGAACCTAGGCATCGTCCCAGATTCCAAGAAGAAACAGTGCGCAAGGCTAGTACCGGTGTAACTAAAAAGCTTGTTACAGCCAAGGCGAAGCCTCCAAAAGGTATGTGCCCTGTGCCTGACACTTGGGTTAACTATGTAGTGGTGTTTGATTCCTTAGAAGGCCTTGCGCCTATAGGCTTAAGCAAACCCAAGCCCGAGGCCCAAGATGTTGTATATATACCATCAGCTAACCCTGATGAACCAACTGACTTGGATTCAAGTCCAGAACCTCTTAAGAGGAAAACTGAAAAAAGAAGTCTCACAAAGGATGACATCGTTACGCAACCACCTAAGAAGGTCGCTAGAAAGAAAACTAAAGGGAAACGCGGTAATTTGGATGCCCTCGCAGCAAAGTTTTCTCCAGGTAAAGCTTTGACCTTCCGCTTGATATTTTACTAGGCTTGTATAATCATTTATGCACATTTGTTACACATGGAAAGGTGAAGCCTCAGTCTTTACAACGGAACCTGCAACCTTTCCCACAGAGTCTTCGCAAATGCCACCAATGCTGAGAAAATGTGATTTATATTCTGTTTTGCGCTAAGTAGCTTCTTTGACACTCAGCTGGATGTCAAGTTGTACTCCTTTGTTGTAACGCTTTGCATTTTTGTATTTTCCTTATTTAGAAAGCTCATTCATATTTCTATTTTTTGGAAACTTGTAACCATACCATATTCATATTTCGTTTCCTACTTTTTAATCCGAGACTTTGATCATAATAAAATTCCATACACACATGCAACCAATCGTTAATTACGTGTTTACTTGCAATCAAATACTTGCTATACGTTCGAAATGTCATTCGCACATTCACGATACGCAATTTATACATGCTTACAAATTTCATACTCGAAAACATGTTAAATTATGAAGTTATAGCATAAAATGACAAACAAACCAAAGTTCCGGGGTTGTTTTGCAATAAACGAAACTGACTTGACTAAATGAGGCGTAGCGCCTGTATTTTTGAGGTCATGTTAAGTTAAACAAACGGTTCTATCGTTGCTACAGTAAGATTACGCGAGCGGGAAACTTTGGGTTGACAATTATAAGTTGCATGCTAGTATTGTTATGTTAAGTCTTAGGTTATGATTATGGCATGTGGATTTGTTTAAAACGTTTATACTTAAGATACTACTAAAATTTGTATGCTCGTCAATACTTTATGTGTTGACATGTACTTTCATACGTATTGAAGGAAATTGATGATGATAATAAACAGAATCTAGTAGGATGGCTAGAAACTCACTTTAATTTCAGTATTTGTTGTTGTATTTGGTTCTATGTTCAACTTGTTGTATTTCCTTCAAACAATGTATTTTGCCTTAGTAATGAAATGAAATATTAATTATTAAATACTTGTCACAAATAGTCATTATAAAGTCTCTTACAATCTATTTCGTTCCGCCCCGATGTTTCCGCTATCGGTTGGGGTGTCACACTTGTGCCTTCAAACGAAACAAGATCAAAATATCGCTGCAAAAAGTAGTAATTATAAAATATCTAAAAATTAAGGATTTGAAATAGAAATAACTGTTGCAACATAAACTTACATAATTTGTGGTATATATGTCTTTCTTCGTTTCATCTGGAACATCCCGCCAAGTACGGTAATAAAATGGAGCAACCCTACCAACTTCATTCGATATCATATGTGTAATATCTCATATCATATGTATAATATCTGAGGAATGAAATCCAACAAATTTATATTGGCCCCCTTTTATATTAATATCAACGGATAGTGGCTGATTATTGTTGTTTTTGTATTTAACATATAGTATTTTGTTGTCCGCCTTTCCACGTGTTTTACTAGGTTGTGCTACATTGACAAACGAAACTATAAAGTTAGTAAATTGAAAATATATTCAACATGAAGACATATTTAACTCGAACAAGTAACTTACAAGACTCGCAACCCATCTGGATCCTTTTTGAATTCCGATAAGAAGGTTCATTCCTATCTCTCCATCTGTCTCATCATCAACGAGTCATGCACTTGGTTCATCAACTTCATAGCTCGAGTCGACAACCAAGTTAAAATCAGATGATTGAGTGTCGTGTAATACATCTACCTCATTAACAACACTCATACTTGGATGATCCCTTAGTTTTCGATGGTGAACGTCTTCTACAAGCTTTTTATGGACGACATGTTCCCTAGAAAAGATAATTTTCTTTCATTCTTCTAGCAAATGTCTTACCATCTACCAGATACTGATACTGTACAGGTTCTCACGGTAAAAAAAAAAAAGCCAAGTTGGTAAAAAAATGTTGAGAATGACAACAATTGTTCATTTAATTAGGAAGCAATTTTTGTAGTTGGCTATATATTAGGAGAAAAACATCCGTGTCATTTAATCGTGGAATAGTAAGAGAAATTGACCACCTCTACTAATTTGCCTTAGAAAGAAATATAAATTATTAAAAAAAAACTAACAAGATATCAAAACCTTCAAAGAATTGCTTGCTGATAAACGTAAATAATATATCTCTAACAGGGTTAACTCTGGCCTTCTGGGTGGTAATGTCTAACATGATGAAAACAAACCTAACATAATATTCACGAGTTTAAGTTTAACTTAATTAGACTCGAGTGGTTTTGACTGAATCCGTGAGCATGTTAAACTAAATGGGTTGTGTTTAAATCAGTATGGCGGGTCACCCTTTTTATTTATACCTATTTTTTAAACGTATTTTATATTAAAACTTAAAAAGATTTGAGTATTTATCTCAATTTAAAAAAAAAAAAAAAAAAAAGACAAAAGAGAAAGAAGTATCTAGGTTTTTCAGTATTTTATCTCAACTTTTAAAAAAGACAAAAGAGAAAGAAGTATCCAAATTTATAGCTTAACCACAACCATTGAATATGCATTTGTATATTTTATGTAATTACATTAATCTAGAGTATTACTATGAAAAAATTTGGGCTAAACAGGTCGTGGTTATGTATCAACCCATGATAACTTGTATCATATTGGGGTTCATGTGCTTGATCAATTTTTTTAATTCACATCGTGTTTAGTTTCATGTATCTGCCAGAATAATCGAGTTCATATCATGTTCATGTCAAACTTTCTGATTCGTATCAGATTTGACTTGCCAACCCGACCATGGACATGACCCAATTAACACACTTCATACTTAAGTAACTTGTCTAAGTTCATCACAATATTATCCATCATCATTAATACTTATCAAATAACAAGAACAATAGATTAATTAATCTTAGTTTTTATAATATTAACTAAGATATTCCTACTCCGCATCACCACTTCTGTTTTTTTAAATTTGAATCTAAAAAATATAAAAATACGGCCAATCATGTCACCATGTCTATGCACATTCTCACCCTCTCCACACACATGTATATTGATATTCCATGACAGAAGTAGCCATCAAATACTTGTCTCTATCTACCAAGCAACAAACAGAAATTAACAAAATGCTTACTAGATTAATGGCATCAAGCTACATTACATATTTTAGTACCCATTTGAAACAAGCATGGGATATTCTGATCTACCTATGTTTCTTCCAACATTGCATGCAATCTAAAGTTGCTGCAAATGGCCAAGAGCTTGGTATGAGCAGGTATCATGGCGATGAGCCAGTCGACTGTGCAATATGCTTGTCGACAATTGAAGACGATGACGAGATTAGAGTGCTGAGATGTGATCATCTATTCCACAAGGGTTGCTTGGACCGTTGTATCTAATATAGGCACACCACATGCCCTTTGTGTCGAGATGTCCTCGCAGGACCTCGAATGGTTTGCGAGCTTGGCCGTGAACTACTGTGTTTCAGCTTCTGTTCCACAAGTGGATCAACTGATGATGATGGTGATATGTGGTGGATTCGGTGAATGATTGCAGTATATTCTTTTATTTAGTTGTAACTGAAAATCATGGAATATGTATAGAAGATATGGCACCAAGATCAAGTACACTATTGTTCAGTCTTGTCCAGAACGACTAGCTTGTAAGATTAATTGTGTATGTAGTGATTTCAATAATTGAAATACTAGCAACATAACTGTGTTCGTATTTATGGTACATATAAAATGTACCAATTATACAAATTTTTAGTTTATAAAAATGGAAAGCACCTAAACCAAACTACAGACATAATAGGCAAGTCTACCAAGTCTACCTATAGTATACATAGTATAATAGTAGTAAGAACTAAGTATTGATCCTAAAGACACGGTAGCTTCTAATACTTAATCGGCTATCAATATCTAACCGATGTAAGAGGGGTGGTTTGCAAGGAAACTAATGAGAAACTAAAGAACAACTAGAAAAGCCGTAAAGAAGTCAGATGAAGAACATGTGGGTGACATCGATAGGTTGGCGGTGGCATTTGCGGCCATGTTTCTCAACAACATGTGGGTGACATCGATAGGTTGGCGATTCAGGATCCAATATAGGCAAGTTAGCTCCCGAAGATTCACCACCCCACCACTATCCTTCCTTTGGCACAAAGAGCCACTAAGGACCCGATGAATGTATTGGATTAGAGGGTCCCTTATCTTTGTGCTCTTTGTGGAGCTCGGATCATAGTGGTCATCCACAATCTGTGCCCATGCAGCTTGTCTCAGGTTATCTGGGTGTTTAAGGACTCCTTCCATGAAGTCTGGCTCAGCTGTGTCTTCCTCAGTGTATAACCCAATATGTATGCTACACTTGGCCATAGAAATGCTATACCATTTTCCCCCACACCTAAATTGAACTGCATTTGACTCAAATAGATCCGGCTCATTCTTCTCGAAAATGAGTGTGCTTAAGAATTCCATGTTGTACTCGTGAACGGATCTGATTCGGGTCTCTAGAAAGGTACGGAGTGGACCAATGATCAGAGCATTGTATCTCTCCCTTTGCCCCATAGTTTTAAGCATGGTATAACAAACTTGTCTTGGTGGTTCTTCGTGCCTTGCTTGTAGCACTTCAAAGCGGCTTTTGTACTCAAGCTCAACTTTTGAACCTTAGCACCTTATGAGGTGCCATACAATTGGTGTGTCAAAAAATTATGTGAAAAAAGGAATCAGGGGGTCTGGACACGGCCTTGTGCCTACCAGACATGACCCTGTGTCTGCAGAATGGGCACTGCCCCGTAATCAGTGGGCATGACCACGTGGTGAACCTTCTGTTAACCCAATTTTAAGGTTTTCGAGCCGGCTTTGAAAAATTTAAAATTTTTTGTTCATCATGTGCGGTTTACCCCGAAAATCAAATCCCAAGTATCAATTTTGCACAAACTATTGTTTACCCCCTTCGATTTTAACTTTTTTCGGTTATGAACGAGGGTTTGTGGAAAACTCTTTGAACAGCTCGATTTTTCTGACAATGGTTGGTTAGTTTTTTCACAAAACACTTCTATTTACTACTAGCAACAAGATCTAAGAAAAAATTTGGGATTGGCACGGGTCTAGTTCAAGAACCCTAAATTTTCCCATTTTTTTTATGTTAAACTACATGCAAAGTGTTAATCTAACTAATCATGATGTTAGAATCATACATTTTCGATGGATTTTTAGAAATCTTCAAAAATCTGCGGAAAAAGGAGAGCGATCGGCTGCTCCAGAAAAACAGGTCGTGGTTTTGTGTTGAAAAAGTGAAGAAAGGGGGTTATAAACCCGTCTGCAAATTTGTCACGGCCATGTGCCTGGTGGGCACGGCCCCGTGGCCAAATATCTTTTTATTATTTTAAATAAATTATGCGTGTGTGACTATTTGTCTTAGGGTTCCTTGTTTGGTACTTACTTGTTTCGCGTTCATTTTACTTCTTCCAAATGTACCTACAAGATATTAAAAATAAAAGAAAAGATATACATATTTACAATCAATGTTAGATTATTCCCTGATCAATTTTCCACTTCTTGGAGTGTTATTTCAACTTCCTCATTCTGAAGGAAACCTCGATAGAGCTTAAACCTTTTTCCGTTAACTTTGAAAGATTCACCGTTTGCAGGCTTAATTTCTATAGTGCTATGTGGAAAGATTTTGGGTAATGGAAAAAGGTCCCGGCCATCTAGACTTGAGTTTTCTGGTAAACAACCGAAGTCTTGAGTTAAACAAGAGCACTTGATCCCCTTCCTTAAATTCTTTAGGTTTGCTTATTTTATCGTGTATGTTTTTCATGCGTTCCTTATAAATTTCGGAGTTGGAATATGCTTGATTTCTCATCTCTTCTAATTCATTTAACTGATAGAATCGAATTTTTACCGGAAGTTTCTTGGTCTAGGTTTACGTTTTTTAATTGCTAGTATGCTTTGTGTGCGATTTCTACTGGGAAGTGCCAATTTTTTCCATAGACGAGCTTATATGGGGTAGTGCCTATTGGTGTTTTATAGGCTGTTCTGCAGGCCCATAAAGCATCATCTAATTTATCCGCCCAATCCTTTCTATTTTGACCCATAGTTTTTTCTATGATTCTTTTTAAACCTCGATAGGTTACTTCGGCTTGGCCGTTGGTTTAAGGGTGGTAGGCGGTTGAAACACGATGATAGACACCATATTTGTTAAAATTTTGTTTAATTGGTAATTACAAAAATGAGTACCTCTATCAATTATAAGTGCTTTTGGTGTGCCGAAACGAGAGAATAATTGTCTTAGGAACTTTACCACAACTCTTCCATCATTTGTTGGAAAAGCTTCGGTTTCGGCCCATTTAGACATATAATCGACTGCCACATGAATTTATTTGTTTCCTTTGGACGGTGGGAAAGGTCCCATAACATCTAAACCCCAAACATCAAAGATTTCACAACTAAGGATGCCATTTTGAGGCATTTCATTTCTTGATGTGATATTACTAATTCGTTGGCATGCGTCACATGTTTTTGTTAAATTATATGCATCCTTATGGATAGTTGGCCAATAAATTCCTGAATTGAATACCTTACATGCGGTGCTTGTTATTCCATGATGTCCTCCATATGGTCCTTCGGGACAATCGTGAAGAATCTTTCTTGCTTCTTGACCATGGACGCACCTTCATATAAGTTGGTTGGCACGAATTTTAAAAAGATATGGATCTTCCCAAAAGTAGTGCTTGACATCAGCAAAAAAAATTTTTCTTTGACTGTGTGACCATCCTTTTACTAAAATACCACTAGCGAGATAATTAGCAAGTCGGTGTACCATGGTTCTTCTTGATATTTGACCAGTTCTAAGGATTCGATGGGGAATTTTTAATTGATGAGCTCTTCTCGAGTTAGCTCCAAAACGGGATCCTCCAAGCGAGATAAGTGATCAGTGGCGGTGTTTTCCGCCCCTCTTTTGTCTTTTATTTCAATGTCTAATTCTTGTAGGAGAAGGAATCCACCTAACTAAACGTGGTTTGGCATCTAGTTTTTTGAAAATTTATCGAATGGCGGCATGGTCCGTATAAACTATTGTTTTAAAAAGAACAAGATAGGAACGAAAATTATCAAAAGCAAATACTACAACAAGTAATTCTTTTTCAGTAGGTGTATAATTTTCTTGAGCATCATTAAGAATTTTACTTGCATAGTATATTGGGTGAAAATGTTTTTCTTTTCATTCTCCCAAAACCGCTCCAATTGCGAAGTCACTTGCATCGCACATGATTTCAAAAGATAGTTTCCAATCAGGTGCTATCATGATTGGTGCATTGACTAGCATTTCTTTGAGTGTAAGGAAAATCTATTTCGCAGTCCTTATCAAAGAAGAATGGGGCATCTTCTTCAAGTAATTTCGTTAGAGGTTTAGAGATTTTTGAAAAGTTTTTGATAAATCGCCTATAAAATCTGCATGTCCTAGAAAAGTTTGTATGGCTCGAATAGAGGATGGGGGAGGTAATCGGGAAATAGTGTATATTTTTGCCCGATCAACTTCCATTCCTTCGCTTAATATTTTATGACCGAGTACTATTCTCTCCGTTACCATGAAATGGCATTTTTCCCAATTAAGGGTGAGTTCAGTTTCCTTACATCTAGATAGCATTCGTTCAAGGTTATCGAGGCATTGGTCAAATGTATCTAAAGATTGAAAAGTCATCCATGAAAACATCCATGGTCTTTTCTATCATATCATGAAAGATGGCCACCATGCAACGTTGAAATGTTGTGGGGGCATTGCATGGACCAAAAGGAATGTGTATTCTAGACCTTTTGGTAGTTCCTTGAGTTTGAACGACGGTGGGTCTTCAAGAGACCGCTTATTTTCTTCTTTTTTAAGGTTGATGGCTGAAAAGGTTTGTTCGACGGCGACCTCTTCTTCTATGAGTTGCTTTTTTGTTTATTTCGTATCAGGTGGCTCTGCTTCATCTTGAATTAGGGGGTCGTCATTGCCAATTGGATATTTCATTGATTGGTCAAGATTGACGTATCTTTTGTCGGCCCCAAATTTGAGTGGAAAGTTGTTTTGCTTCCGATTAACTAAGGCTTGATGGGTTTTTATGAATGGTTGTCCCAACACGAGTGGAGCATCATCCATGATGATAAATTCAGTGTCACACCCCGACCCGCAGCGGAATAAAAAGTCGGGGCATGATTGGGTTATCACCAAAGCTCATGATATTTACTAAGAAGTTTCATATTTATTAAATTCAAATTACAAATTCAAATATCCAATAAACAAAATTCATACAAATACAAAAAAAAAACAAATCTAAATGTTTATTCCAATGCAATAATTTGTTTATTCTTCTAGGCCATCCTAAGTGTTTCTTTCCTCAACTGGATCATCTGTATCATGTGTAAAACATGGGAGATTTTGGGTCAACAAAAGTTGGCGAGTGAACCTTGATAAAACATTTTAAATAATTGCTTGTTTTATTTGTTAACGAAAATTCGTGCGTAAATCACATGTGAGCAAATATATATATGTAAACAATCACAAACCACATTGAATGAATATATGACATGAATGATATGTATTTGAGATCAAGGCTCAATCAAACGGAGCCGATCTAATGAGGCACCTGATGCTCAACCCGTATCCCACGAGGAACTGATGGGCCTAATGAAATGAGTGCACTGACATGATAAATTTATTCCACATAATAATCACACAACAACCATTACACATTTGATCACAAGATGATATAAGCACAAGTGTTTAAATAAAATAAAGGAATTGTACGACACATGATACACCCCAAAACGTGATTAAAACGGGGAATTTGTAGAGATTCACTCACAGTGGGTGCCTAGTCTTGTTTGATGACGGGTGCGCACGAGTTGAGAAATTGGACCGACGTAAGAATACTAACCTAAAATACAACGCGATAACTTGATAAATAAACTAACTTTTTGATTAAAAACCTTTGTTTAGATTTTTGAGTTTATTTTTGTGATTTTTATTAATAATTAAGCCTTTGTATTTTTAGGTATTTTTAAATAACTTCTCTTTTAATCTAACTATGAAATAATGAATAATAAATGGAAAAAAAAAAAGAAACAGAGAAAAGAAAAAAAATAATATCGACTGTCAGTCTGACAAGGTCTGTCAGACCGGCCGAGCAGCGGCATGTATGCGGGAGGAGAGACTCGAACCCGCGATAACACCAACAACTTGCACACAGCCCAACCAACTGGGCTGGGTGTCTAACCCATAATAAATTGCGTTTCTTTTATCTTTATATACATACTGAATGAATCTGATTAGGCTTGTTTAAAAAGGATATTTCATTTCCGGAGAAACAGGGGTTGCCCTAGGCTCGAACTCGGACAAGCATGTTAATTTTGCACACAGTCCACCACTGGACTGTGTGTCTAACCTAATTAAAAACCCGATTTTAATTACATTTGTATACATACTGCCACTGATATATTTTATCCAAAAGTAAAAAAGAACGGTTATGTGTATTTATGCTGTCATAAGCCGGATTCGAACCTGGGACGTGTATATCATGTTTACACACAGTCCACCACTGGACTGTGTGTCTAACTTGTTTGAAACATTCATTTTAATTACATAAAAACACTTATCCCACTTCGATTTCTTCATTTTAAACTTAAACCAGAACTCTTACCCGCCTAAATATATTTTCTTTCTGATTGTTGTTAGTGATCGACCGCATATAATGTTATTTAGGTGAAAAAGATTAGTAAAGGAGGTCTACCGTAACAGAGATGGTGCAGGATTCCGGCGACTGGCTTCCGACGATTCTGGTGGTTCTCTGGTGGAACAGAGTTTCTTTCAGACGACCGAGTTTTAGAGAGTAAGATAGAGGATATGAGCGAATTCTGAAGGGAAATTCGTCTGGTATTTATAGGGGTGAGTTGGGTTTCGATTTTTGGAAATCACATTCAATGATTGGTAATTGACAGCCGGCGAGATTAGAGTTTGCCGAAAAAAGAAACACGCTGCCAGTTGTCGCGGGGATTTGAAAGGAAAAGGAAAGGCGCGTCTCTGATTTCGGTCATGGTTGCAGGTTTCCAGCCCGATTGCGTATATATATATATATTGATATACAAAATCTAACACATCATGTGTGTGGAGCATAGTGGTGTTTGGTGCGTGTGACTACCCGGGCGACCCGGGTTCGATTCCCGGTTTACCCCTTTTTGGTGTTTTTATTTTATTTATTTAGTTTGCTAAATCCATAATTAATTATATGATATTATTAATTATAAATTGATTATTTATTTTATTATATCATTAGGTTATTAATTATGTATGTATAAATTTTACTAGTTTAAACAAAAAAATAAAAAAAAACTAGAAATAATACACTTGATTAATGGAAATGGTGCGGGTCTTTGAGACCCGTTTTACACAGATGTTACAGTATCCCCTACTTTTAGAAATTTCGTCCCGAAATTTAAGTAGTAGTTGTAACTGGAAAAAGATGCGGGTACTTTTCGTGAATTGAGTCTTCACGTTCCCAAGTAAACTCGGGTCCTCGTTTGACTCCCAACGCACCCTGACGATTGGAATACGACTTCGCCTTAAACGCTTCTCACCAAAATCCATGATTTCCACTGGTTTTTCAACAAAGTGCATCGATTCATCGACTTGAATGTCTTCTAGAGGAATATGGAGGTTTTCGTCGGCGAGGAACTTTTTCAAGTTTGATACGTGGAATGTGGGATGAATTCTATTAAGCTCTTCTGGTAGGTCAAGCTTGTATGCTACAGGACCTACTCTTTCGAGTATCTTGAAAGGTCCTACGTAGCGTGGTGCTAGCTTGCCCTTCTGGCCAAAACGAACCACTCCCTTCCACGGTGATACTTTTAAAAGTACTTAATCACCAATGTCAAACTCCAAGGGCTTTCGTCATTTGTCAGCATAGCTCTTTTGACGACTTTGAGCCGCTAGAAGATTGTTTCGAATTTGAAGGATTTGTCGGTTGTTTCTTGAATCAATTCCGGTCTGGTGATTTGTGCTTCACCAATTTCGTGCCAACATACTGAAGATCGGCACTTACGACCATATAAAGCTTCGAAAGGAGCCATGCCGATACTTGAATGATAGCTATTGTTGTA
Organism: Scalesia atractyloides; assembly: GCA_947069175.1. Taxonomy (NCBI): domain Eukaryota; kingdom Viridiplantae; phylum Streptophyta; class Magnoliopsida; order Asterales; family Asteraceae; genus Scalesia; species Scalesia atractyloides. The sequence continues at coordinate 19,384,816 of CAMTDV010000027.1, forward strand.
CGAAAACTCGACTAACGGTAGATGAGCGTCCCAGTTCCCTTTGAAGTCTATGACACATGCTCGAAGCATGTCTTCAAGGGTTTGGATGGTGCGTTCAGATTGGCCATCAGTTTGAGGGTGAAAGGCGGTGCTAAGGTCTAACCGTGTACCCAAAGTGGTTTGTACGTCTCGCCATGTTCGTGAAGTGAAACGACCATCACGGTCTGAAATGATGCTTAACGGTACACCATGACGACTTACGATCTCGCTGATATAGATACGAGCTAGCTTCTCATTCTTGAAGTCCTCGCAAATCGGAATGAAGTGAGATGATTTTGTAAGACGATCAATGATTACCCATATGGTGTTATACCCACTGGAGGTGCGAGGTAACCCGGTAATGAAGTCCATGGTTATGTTTTCCCACTTCCATACAGGTATTTCCGGTTGGACTAGAAGTCCTGAAGGTCTTTGATGTTCAGCTTTCACTTTGGAACAGGTAAGGCACTTGGAAACAAAAACAGCGATGTCCTTTTTCATGCCAGGCCACCAGTAGGTGTGTCGTAGGTCTTGATACATCTTATCGGCTCCTGGGTGTACAGAGTATCGTGTTTTGTGTGCCTCATTCATGAGGAAATCACGAAGGTTATCGCGATCAGGAATCCATATGCAGTTTAAATAGTATTAGAATACCGTCGGATTTGGTTTCAATTTTGAGTTCAGCTCCACATGACAGCTCATCGCGTACGTCATTTTCTGTTATAGAAACATGTTGAGCTGCCCGGATTCGATCTTTGATGTCGGTTATGATTTGCGAACATAGAAGACGTATAGAGTTCGCATAACCTTTTCGACTGAGAGCATCGGCCACCACGTTTGCCTTGCCAGGATGGTACCGAATTTCACAGTCGTAGTTGTTGAGAAGTTCGACCCATCTTCGTTGCCTCATATTCAACTCTTTCTGGTTGAAGATATGTTGGAGACTCTTGTGGTCAGTGTATATTTCACACTTGGTACCGTAGAGGTAATGTCTCCATATCTTGAGAGCGAACACAACGGCTCCAAGTTCCAGGTCGTGGGTGGTGTAATTCTTCTCGTGAACGTTGAGTTGCCTAGAGGCATAGGCTATCACTTTTCCTCTTTGCATCAATACACAGCCTAGTCCTTGCCCTGATGCGTCGCAATAAACCACAAAGTCATCGCAACCCTCAGGGAGTGTAAGGATAGGTGCGTCACAAAGCCTTTGCTTTAAAGTTTGGAAGGCCTCCTCTTGCTTAGGTCCCCAAATGAAGGGTTTTCCTTTGTGAGTCAAGGCCGTGAGCGGTACGGCGATACGGGAAAAATTGGCAATGAAACGTCGGTAGTAACCAGCCAAACCAAGAAATGACCTAACTTCGGTAGGGGTACGTGGCGCTTGCCATTCCTGTACTGCCTTGATTTTTGAAGGATCGACATGAATCCCCTTGTCATTGACGACATGACCAAGGAATTGTACTTCTCCTAACCAGAATTCGCATTTTGAGAACTTAGCGTAAAGCCTTTCAGTTCTTAAGAGTGTAAGAATGAGCCGAAGGTGTCGCTCATGATCGGATTTTGACTTGGAGTAGATAAGAATGTCGTCGATGAAGACTATGACGAAACGGTCGAGGTAGGGTTTGCATACTCTATTCATTAAATCCATGAAGACAGCGGGGGCGTTGGTTAAACCGAAGGGCATAACCATGAACTCGTAATGACCATAACGAGTTCGGAAGGCAGTTTTTGGGATATCTTCCTCGCGCACTCTAAGCTGATGTAACCAGAACGAAGGTCGATTTTGGAAAAACAGGTGGTGCCTTGAAGTTGGTCCAGGAGGTCATCAATGCAAGGCAGTGGATAGCGATTCTTAACCGTCAACTTGTTGAGTTCTCTATAATCAATGCACATGCAAAATGTTCCATCTTTTTTCTTCACAAAAAGAACAGGCGCACCCCAAGGCGATGAGCTAGGATGTATGAATCCTTTGTTAGTCAACTCTTGCAGTTGACTGGCCAACTCTTGCATCTCGGATGGGGCTAACCTATAAGGAGATTTTGCGACCGGTGTGGCGCCAGGCACAAGATTGATGCGAAATTCGACTTCTCTCACCAGAGGGAGTCCTGAAACGTCGTCGGGAAAAACTTGTGGGAATTCTTTCACAATTGGAATATCTTCGAGCTTCCTCTCCTTGCCTCCCTTCTTGATGACGTGAGCTAGAAATGCGACGTAGTTCTTGCAAAGATAACTTCGGGCTTGAAGGCAAGACATCAATTTGAGTCCTTTTGAAGGGGTTTCCCCAAAGATACATAGTGTCTGACCGTCGGCGAGAGGAATACGAATGAATTTTTCGTGGCACACCACCTCAGCGTGATGCTGGCTGAGCCAGTCCATGCCGATGATAACATCGAAACTTCCCAATTTCATAGGAATGAGATCAATTGGGAAGTCGTGATCATTTAGGGTGAGAGTACAATTGCGTATAATAGAATTTAATGAAGTGGGTTTTCCGTCAGCAACTTCCACCGTCAGAGATTCAATGAGATTAACACGAGGTTGGTCGAGGATAGATTCGAATTCTAAGGACACAAAGCTCTTATCCGCACCAGTATCGAATAATATGGATGCATAACTACCATTGATGAGAAACGTACCGTTGACCACATTGTTGTCAGCCCTGGCTTGGTTGGCATTGATATTGAAAGCTCTTCCTCAGGCAGGTGGAGGAGCTTGGTTAGCTTGGTTTACCGGGTTCGCTTGAGCTTGGGCATAGATGATGTTCACTAGGCGTGGACAAGTGTTCCTGAAGTGGTTTGGGTCCCCACAATTGAAACAGGCTCGCATGGGCTGCATTATGGGGTAGTTGGGTTGGTAGTAAGGTTGGGTTGCGAGTTGAGCAGGCGGTAGAAGTAAGGGTTGTTGGGCTTGGCCCACCATTTGATTTTGGGTTTGGGTTGGAGGTTGATTGTGGTTCAATCGCTGAAGGGTACGGCAGGTTTGGATGGTGTGACCCGCACGACCACAACTGGTGCAATGTTGGCAGGGGTTTTCAAGAGGGTGATGGTATTGACAATGGTTACACTTTGGGTGTGGGCCAGTGTATGGCCTTTTGAATGGTGCGGCTGGAGGGGCAACTTGGGTGATTGGGGCAGCAGTGATGGGAGGGTTGGTTTGGGTGTTAGCAAAATTCTTGCCATTTCGCTTCCTCTTACCAGCAAACTTCGAGGATGAAACTGGGTGGTTTGGAGTTGGGGTCTCAATGGGTGCTTTCTTCTTCTCATCTTTGAACTTGCTGTTTCGAATGCGATTTTCAGTGAGTTCCGTAGCTAACTCCATTGCGGCTTCAAGTGTTGCAGGCGAAGTGCTTAAAACCGAATCTTGGATTTTCGAGGGGAGGCCTCGAATGTAGTGTTCGACTAGACGGTATAATGGGGTGAACAGATTGGGGATCATATGGTTCAACTCGAGAAATCTCTTATTGTATGAAGTGTGGTCTCCTTCCTTTTGTTTCAATGCGTGAAACTCGTCTTCTAGCTTTTTGATTTCGCTTCTTGGACAGAAGCGTCTCATCATGATTTCCCTTAACTCTGCCCAGGTTAAGGCCATGGCATCTTCAACACCTCGCTTACCCTTTTCCGTGTTCCACCAGGTAAGGGCTACCCCAAACAACCTTCCAGTCGCGTAACGCACCTTACGGTCCTCGGGACAGTCGCAATTGAGAAAGGTGTTTTCCATCTCCTCAAACCAGCGAAGGATGGCGGTGACACCTTCAGTCCCTTCATATTTTGGGGGATCGCAGGACTTGAAGTGTTTGTAGGTGCATTTGGGGGTTTTGGGAGGAGGGTTGGCGATGCTTTGGTCTTCTTGGTTGGGAGGGTTGATGGGATTAGCGGTGAGGGATTGTTGAACTTGTAGCACGATGTCAGGAAGCATTGCGGCCATTTGTTTAGCAATTTGCGTGGCCAAGCGTTCGTTTGACTTTCCTGTCTTTCTACCTCCACGTAATTGCCTAGCCGACATCTACAGGAACATATGTAGGAAGATTGTGAGTTCAAGAATTTCCTAGGTGTCATGTGTCGTAAAAAGAATGAAAACAACATAACTGAAAATAATTCAACTACATCCATAGGATGTCTTGGGTTTGCTCATGTTTGGGCCTCCAAATGTCCCCCATACCATTGCCTGTGTAGTCATGTGGGCCCCCATGACTATTGGGCTTGGTAGGATTCACATTGGTGTCGGCGGGTTAACACTCGCACCACCCGAATGAAAATCGTAAAAACATGATTGCGAGATGTATGGTCGGAGGGTGTCCAGGTGTAGACACAATGACAACTCAAAGTTGGGTTAGCTCACACGACGTTTGGTATAACATGCTTTGGCCTAATAGGTCCTTCGTACTCTCATCGTTAGTCCCCAGGTAGGCAAACTGGTCCTTTATTTTGGATTTATACGAATGCCAAGACTAGACAGGACGTTCCGACTACCGGTACTCGCACCATTCCAGTTACTACATGCTCGTCGTGAAAACTCACTTTGATGTGATTTGAAAAATACGAAAACATTGCAAAAATCATGGAAATCGTGAGGTGTGTGCTTTCATAGGTATGACATGTTATGAGGATATGAACTATGATGAGCATTGCATATTAACATGTACTTGTGAGAGTGCTTGCATACTATTGGGTGTGAAAATAAACATGAAACATACAAACATCATGAATTTTGCATGTAACACATAAACAATTAAAATTTAATCAACTATAGTATAGGCTCTAAGGGTCTAATAACCTATCCTATATCCCTATAGTCACAACTATAGTATAGGCTCTAAAGGTCTAATAACCTATCCTATATCCCTATAGTCACAAGCTCTGATACTAATCTGTCACACCCCGACCCGCAGCGGAATAAAAGTCGGGGCATGATTGGGTTATCACCAAAGCTCATGATATTTACTAAGAAGTTTCATATTTATTAAATTCAAATAACAAATTCAAATATCCAATAAACAAAATTCATACAAATACAAAAAAAACAAATCTAAATGTTTATTCCAACGCAATAACTTGTTTATTCTTCTAGGCCATCCTAAGTGTTTCTTTCCTCAACTGGATCACCTGTATCATGTGTAAAACAGGGGAGATTTTGGGTCAACAAAAGTTGGCGAGTGAACCTTGATAAAACATTTTAAATAATTGCTTGTTTTATTTGTTAACGAAATTCGTGCGTAAATCACATGTGAGCAAATATATATATGTAAACAATCACAAACCACATTGAATGAATATATGACATGAATGATGATGTATTTGAGATCAAGGCTCAATCAAACGGAGCCGTTCTAATGAGGCACCTGATGCTCAACCCGTATCCCACAAGGAACTGATGGGCCTAATGAAATGAGTGCACTGACATGATAAATTTATTCCACATAATAATCACACAACAACCATTACACATTTGATCGCAAGATGATATAAGCACAAGTGTTTAAATAAAATAAAGGAATTGTACGACACATGATACACCCAAAACGTGATTAAAACGGGGAATTTGTAGAGATTCACTCACAGTGGGTGCGTAGTCTTGTTTGATGACGGGTGCGCACGAGTTGAGAAATTGGACTGATGCAAAAATACTAACCTAAAATACAACGCGATAACTTGATAAATAAACTAACTTTTTGATTAAAAACCTTTGTTTAGATTTTTGAGTTTATTTTTGTGATTTTTATTAATAATTAAGCCTTTGTATTTTTAGGTATTTTTAAATAACTTCTCTTTTAATCTAACTCTGAAATAATGAATAATAAATAAAAGAAAAAGAAACAGAGAAAAGAAAAAAAATAATATCGACTGTCAGTCTGACAAGATCTGTTAGACCGGCCGAGCAGCGGCTTGTATGCGGGGGGAGAGACTCGAACCCGCGATCACACCAACAACTTGCACCCAGCCCAACCAACTGGGCTGGGTGTCTAACCCATAATAAATTGCGTTTCTTTTATCTTTATATACATACTGAATGAATCTGATTAGGCTTGTTTAAAAAGGATATTTTATTTCCGGAGAAACCGGTGTTGCCCTAGGCTCGAACTCGGACAAGCATGTTAATTTTGCACACAGTCCACCACTGGACTGTGTGTCTAACCCAATTAAAAATCCGATTTTAATTACATTTGTATACATATTGCCACTAATATATTTTATCCAAAAGTAAAAAAGAACGGTTATGTGTATTTATGCTGTCATAAGCCGGATTCGAACCTGGGACGTGTATATCATGTTTGCACACAGTCCACCACTGGACTGTGTGTCTAACCCGTTTGAAACATTTATTTTAATTACATAAAAACACTTATCCCACGTCGTCTTCTTCATTTTAAACTTAAACCAGAACTCTTACTCGCCTAAATATATTTTCTTTCTGATTGTTGTTAGTGATCGACCGCATATAACGTTAATTAGGTGAAAAAGATTAGTAAAGGAGGTCTACCATAACAGAGATGGTGGCACGATTCTGGCGACTGGATTCCGACGATTCCGGTGGTTCTCTGGTGGAACAGAGTTTCTTTCAGGCGACTGATTTTAGAGAGTAAGATAGAAGATATGAGCGAATTCTGAAGGGAAATTCGTCTGGTATTTATAGGGGTGAGTTGGGTTTCGATTTTTGGAAATCACATTCAATGATTGGTAATTGACAGCCGGCGAGATTAGAGTTTGCCGAAAAAAGAAACACGTTGCCAGTTGTCGCGGGATTTGAAAGGAAAAGGAAAGGCGCGTCTCTGATTTCGGTCATGGTTGCAGGTTTCCCGCCCGATTGCGTATATATATATTGATATACAAAATCTAACACATCATGTGTGTGCAGCATAGTGATGTTTGGTGCGTGTGACTACCTGGGCGACCCGGGTTCGATTCCCGGTTTACCCCTTTTTGGTGTTTTTATTTATTTATTTAGTTTGCTAAATCCATAATTAATTATATGATATTATTAATTATAAATTGATTATTTATTTTATTATATCATTAGGTTATTAATTATGTATGTATAAATTTTACCATTTTAAACAAAAAAAATAAAAAAACTAGAAATAATACACTTGATTAATGGAAATGATGCGGGTTTTTGAGACCCGTTTTACACAGATGTTACATTCGGTTGGTACTACCATTTGATTTGTTTGAATTAAGACATCCTCAATCATACCTTTGGTTTTCATCATTTTTTTATTATAGAGAAAATAGGAATTTTAAATGGGGAAAAACAATAGTACCTAATTTTTAGAAAACGTAGTTTGGTGTTATGTTAACAAAAAGATCTTTATCAATTAACACATTACTAACGAAGATGTTTTGAAAAACATGGCACCAGTTTTATGTTCAATTCATGGTGTTCATCTTATATTAGTGAAGTTTGATCATTTGTTAATTTAATGCTAACCATTTTCTAGATTTTAGTAGTAGTGTTTTGCTCTTTTAAGAAATCGGCATGAGCAGATACCAAACAATGATCTTCAAAAGAAGGATGTAAAATGTGAATTTCTTGAAAAATTTGTTTCATGGGAAATCATGATTTTTAGGTTTACCTTCTTCGTGGTTTGGTTCATGCGTGAGTTTTTCAGTTTGTGGTTCTTCTATTTTTACCTCTTCGATTATTACCTCTTTAGTACAAATGGCCTCATCTTTCTCGCGAGATCTCTTAAGTAAGAGTTCTTGATTTTTATGACTTTGTATAAGGCTTTCGGCTTCGGGGATGATTGTTGGTGGAGTGTCATTTGCTTCAAAACGATTGGCATCCCAATCAAAATTTGGTTTTTGGAGCTCAAACCTAGGTTCTTCTCTTGTGGTGTGTGAGGTTGATGGTTGAAAAAGGTAATAATGTTGTACCGTATAGGATTCACCGCAAATGGTACAATATGGTTCCTCGTAATCATACTCAATGTAGTAGTGGTTGTAATCTAAATAGTAATCCATTGGAAGATACTCAGAAGATTAACGAACCTCGGTATCAGAAAATAGAAAAATAAAATTTAACAGAGAGAAGACCACGGCCCTGTGCGGCACTTGCACGGCCCCGTGGGCAAGCCTATATCTGGGCATTTTAAAAAGATTTGATTAAATTTCTGCAGCACGGGTGCGTGGCCAGCTGACACGGCCCCGTTGCAATCCTTCTGTAGAGATAAATAAATTTTGAAAACAGATGCCTAGTTTTAAAAAATGTACATAATTTTATTAGGCCGCTAATTTTAAGCTTTTGTTGAAAAATTTATAGAATTTGATTAGGACGCTAATTTAGTATTACAAATGAAAATGTATGTGTGGAATAACGTATAAAAATTAAGCATGTAACCATGATTGTATGTAAGTATGGGTGTGTCTAATGTAGGCGAAACCACTCGGGTTATGCCCACTTATGGATTTCAAGTATGACTACTAAGTAGTGCGAATGTATGAATTTTGAGTATGATTGATGACAAATACGTATAACTTTAGCATGTAGTATAGGACGTATAAGTTGAAGTATAATGAAATTAAGTATAGGTAAGTTACCATGAATTTACGAGTGTGTTAAATACTATGTGTAAGATAATATGTGTAAGTTTGTCGTGATATACGGACTACATAAATTGATATGTGTAAGATGTTATGCATGTGTATGGTTGCTTTAGTCAAAACATTGAGTTTGTCGAAACAAAATAGGACGGGTATTCCGGGAATGAAGAATCAGATTTGTAAATGTTGAGAAAGTATTGAGAAAGTATTACCTGATGTCGAAAGATGGGGGTTGAAACAAGGAAATGCTACCTTTGTTTTAAAATTTTGGATTCGCGTATGTCATGGATGGTCCAACCTAATGAATCCTCCATGCCCACGTCACATTATCGCTCTTGAAAAAAAGGTTTTAAAATAGTGTGCTTGCTTCATTTTTATATTGATATAAGGAAAGTTGTGTTTTTTGAAAAAAAAAATTTGTGGAAAACTTTGGTTTTGAAAAGTATGTTAGCAAAGTGAACTTATCTGTATGCGGGTGAAAGTTTTATTGGTTTCCTGTTGGGAATAAAATGTCTTCAGAGTGATAGTATAAAGTGAGTGTGTTTTAGTGATTGAACGAGTTACGAATGTCACACCCCGTATTTCCAAACAAACACCAGTGGGCCCGGGTGGGGAATATCGTGACATAAGTTGATATCATCATAGTCAATTAAACACAGCACAACGGAAGTCTTGGAGTTTAAATTACTATTACAAACCAAATGTTCAAAGTACGGAAAATAATATACAGACGGCTTGTAATGGAAGATCCACAGGCGGATCATAAAATATACAAAAAATGTGTAACAGACTTTGGGCAGATCTAAGGATTTGCAAGATTTTCTTATATCACTACCGAGCAGCTTCCAGCCTATTTCGTATTGTACCTAGATTAAGCGATGATCGGATAGAACGTAGTTTAAACCCAACAAATACTATCACTCGTATAATATGGGTAAACCATAAGCATTCTGGATTTTGAGATTTAAAATGATAACTTTAAACCTGTTTCGGTTATGTTCCGTAAACTAGTTACATATACTTAACCGTGCGCATATAAGCGATATCAGGTAACCGGATAAGTCATGAACAAGTTATATATTCCATTATATGTTAAATAAGTTGTAATATCAGTAGGATATCTACTTACATGCCCGTTAGGGTGTTAAAACAAGATTATGTCTCATAAGGGTGTTTTAGTAATTATATACCGTATAAAAAGAACATATTTTGATGTTATGATCATAAGTATTCTGGAAAATAATTAATTTATGACATAATATCAGTAAAACATTAATCATATGTGTAATTTATCATTTATGACCAAATTATGCACCGTAGGGGCATTTTGGCCATTTTACACATAGTTTTATAATTTATTTAGTATTCTGAGTTTATATGATGTACTGACTGTAAAAATATTTTAAATAAGTTCTAAAAATCAGTAGGTAACAAGTCTTTGTTGATAAATATGGTTTTAAAACATACTATGCGTCGAGACGGTGTTTATGTCGAAAAATGACGATTTGAGCGAATGTTTATGAAAACTGATGCTAAGACCAGGTTTATATGTTTTACATATTTTATTTAATATAAATCATCAGTAGATAAAAATGTTTGGTTTAAAAAGTATGATTAAAATCATTTTATGCGCCATAAGGGCTTTATCGTCATTTGTCGATATAATGCAAGGACTTGTATGTAAACTCAGTATATAAATTATCTTGACAACCCAAATCATCTTACTTATGATATTATATCAGTTGGAAGTTCATTTTCAAGTTCGTTATCGATTAAAACCTTATTTTATGTAAAAAGGGCATTTTAGTCAAAATTGGCACAATTATGGAACTTTTGCATAAACTCAGATTCTGATTATCATCATGTAATATCACCTCAGGGGGTTATGCTACATTATATTACGATCATAATGCAACTTTAGATCAGTAGCTAACTAATCTAAATCGGGTCATAATCGACAGTCAAAGCAGAAGTCAAACTTTACGACTTTCGGTTGTGAACCGACCCTAGAACTGAAATTGACGGGTCGAACATGTTCTCACATGTTATAATAGTTATAACATCTTGTTTAAGTGTCAAACATGTTTCATAACATATATAAACTCAAATTATAACATATTCGAAAACTGGCTTGTTAGACTTTTTAATATTAAAAACTTTGACCCGTCAATTGGTCTAGCAAACGTGATCTTTAGGAGGTGCCCTTGTTAGGGATTAACACCTACCTTATTACGATCACTTAGCCATGTTCGTTACGAACATGGCTCGACAATAATTGTCTTAACCCAAAGCCAAAGCGTTTTTCTATAAAGGCTTGACTTTTGGCTATAATAGCCTGTAAACAAAAATGCAAGAGAAAGAAACACTTACAAGTGATTCCTAGGATGAAATAGAACTAATTTGGATGCTCCTTTCAGTTAGGAACTTCCAGAGGAGGGAGATAGAATGAAAAATGAGAAAGGTGCAAGTTCAAATGGTGAACCAATGCACCTATTTATAGTTGGAGAGCTTGACGGAGGTGATGTCAGGTGTTAGCAGGTGTTAGAGGGTGCCTACAAGTGTCCTAAAACGTGGCATAGCAGTTTGGAAGTCCATGGTTTCGAATCAAATGGTTTTTGGCAACATGTGTGATGCCCAAGCAAAAATTCTGCAGACACGGGCCTCTAGCGGCCCGTAAGAGACCAGGCCTATGTCTCTCGCGGTCCGCGAGCGCCTTGTGGGAAGTTTCAAACTTTGTCTCATTTAGCCCCTCAGCTTATAAAACTTCTAAAACACCTTTATAAGCATAATTAGCCCTCCGTAGCCAACATTTGGCGTACCCGGGTGTATGCCCGGACATTGCCAAGCTCTCGGTTCATTAAAAGGTCACTCAGAGGTATAAATTAACATGTTGACACTTTTCACCCCTCAATTGTCCAACTTTTACAAATTTACATAATTAATCCCTCTCGTCCAACAAGTGGCTCATATGAGAGTTAGGACATCATAAAGGGTCACTCAGAGGCTCAGTGTAAGCATGTTGACACTAAAGGTCACTCAGAGGCTCAGTTTAAGCATGTTGACACTAATGGTGACTCAGAGGCTTAGTTTTAAGCATGTTGACACTAATGGTCACTCAGAGGCTCAGTTTTAAGCATGTTGACTAATAGCCATTCAGAGGCTTGGTTTACGCATGTTGACACCAGAGAGTCACTCAGAGGCTTAGTTTGACCATGTTGACACCTTTAGTCCTTAATAGACTATTATAAAAGAAATGACACTTGTCACTATATTATTGGACACGATTTTACGAGGTGTTACAATGAAAATCGAGGGCAAGAGGTTTATTAGATCGACTAAGTTGATAGGTAGCATTTCATAAGGTTTTGAAAATTGGGAAAGAAATATTTGAAGTATGATAAGGAATTTCGTGTATGCGATTTACGTAAATAGATAGTAGGGTGAGAAACACGTTTGATAAAATAATAAGGTTCGAGACTCATGCATAAATGAGAAAATTGACATAATGATAAAATGTTTAAGTATAAGTTTTAATCGAGTGATTGTCATGAAGATGGTCGAGTTGTGATTTGATCTTCCATTGAGGTATGGACATCACTCCTATCTCAAGGATAAGATCTCTTCGAGAATGGGCGGAGTTAATTGTCAAGGTAAGAGAATCACTCCTATCTTGATGATAAGACTTCCATTTTTTGGAATATGAGTAGTGTTTATCTTGTGGGTGACGTTTTGAAATCGTAAATATATACACAGTGTAGTATACGAAAAGTATAAGTATGATATGTGAGTAATCATTGTGAAAAATAATTGAATTTTTGAAAAAAGAGATGCGTGTATTATGTTATGCATAAAATTGAAAATATTATAATGATGGATTTTGACTAAAACTTGGATTGTTCCGAAACGAAACTTTGACTAAACCAAAGTGATCGAAAGTTCTTTTGAGTTTGGGAAGCATGCTTTGGCCTAATAGGTAAAATAGTCTCGCCGAATTCGGTTAATGGTATTCGCTCTTCCGATTACTACATGTCCTTAGTCAATTGAAAGTTCGAGACTTTGGCGGGATTCAAAAGTCGAGAAGTGGGACTAGTTACCAAGGTGTGGGCTTCACCCCTAACTTGATAACATTGTACCCTAAGTATGGCTGACACTTGCTAAACGAGGAGCAAACTCCGACTTGTTAGTAAAATCCATTGGAGTGTGAGATGGAAGCTTCCCATCAAGATGTGGATATCACTCCAAACTTGATGGCGTAACTTCGTGTAAAGTCGATAATGTGGATTGAAAGTCTTTCACCAAAGTAAGTGTTTCACTCTCATTTTGGTGAAATCGTCTCGTTTGTATAATAAGAACGTTTTCACGTCCTCATGTGTGTATGGTAAATCGTCTTTAGGAGAGGCATACGGATTTTTTTTTTGACAAAAGATGAGATAGAAGCAAATAGGAAGAATTTGAGTAATTCACACCTCGCCGCTACGGCGGAAGCCCAGCGAGGTGCGACGTACAATAGGTTTTCCGACATTAGATTAAGCAAACATTTATATGATTAAAAACATAATCATTGACACCAAATTTATTCAAGAGTTACATGACTCAAAAAGTACTTGTTTAAAGGTTACAACGACCCAACACATTTTATTTAAAACATTAGGGATTTTATGTAACATTCATTGTAAAACGGGTTCCAAAACCCGCTTCGTTTAAATAATCCAAGTATTTTAAGTTTCGTTATGCATTTATTAATCGTTCAAATTCGTGTTATTATTTTATGGTTAATAAATAAATTAAATATTTAAAAGATTAAATAAATAAAAAGTATTAATAATAATAATAAATAAGGGTTAATAATAATAAAAATAAATGAAAAGGGGCAGCCGGGTTTCGAACCCGGGTCCCCATCAAACACACACACACATTACACCACTACACCACACACACATATTTGATTTAATCTAAAACAAATAAATTTTATATCGAAACAAACCTCTAAAATTAGTTCAAAACACCTGCCCAACATCAACGACTGTAACTCCGAAATCCATATTCAATTTGTCCTTTCTTCTTCGATTTAAAACAGAGAAACCCACCTTAAATCATGTTCTAAGACCCAATCATGGCTCAATTGAGTTACAAAGTAATTGTGGCAATAAATTCATTGACTGGAAACGGTTGCAACCGATTTCATGAATTAAAACCTGCATTCACCTATAAATATCAGTCCAAACCTATTCTAAAACTCGCTCACACACTCTCAAATCCTCTCAAAGTTCTTAGAAGATCCACTGTGTCCAACATCCACTGCGCCGGAGTTTGTTAGTCGCCGGAATTCACCACCGGAAAACCGAAACACTTCTCCAAGTTGGTATAATCTTCTTAATCCCTTTGATACCTTCTGTTTAGTGTGTTATGATTCTTAAATCAGTTAATCAAAATGGTAAAACTGGGTTAACAGACGGGTTGATGTTTCTGGGTAATATCAATGAAGAAGATGAAGTCAGTGTAGCATATTACTATAATTAAACTTGGTGTTTTAATCGGGTTAGACACACAGTCCAGTGGTGGACTGTGTGCAATCACAAAGCATATGTCCCGGGTTCGAATCGCACATGTCTTCGACTTTCAGAAATAAAAACCAAATTTTTAAAAAGTTATTTAGATCACCCTTCAATTAGTATATATCATTAATATAATTCAGTGATTAAACGGGTTAGACACACACCCCAACTGGTTGGGCTGTGTGCACACGAACAAAGAGACGCGAGTTCGATCCGGCCTGCTATCACTGGTTTGATCATTATAAAAACCTTTTTAATAAACAACAAAATATAATTAATCCTAGTTTGTATATATATGTAATTAAAATGGAGATTATTTTCGGTTAGACACGTAGCTCAGTTGGTAGAGCTGCGTGCACGTATGCGGGAGGTCACGAGTTCGAACCTCACACGATGCCAAAATCATACGCGATCCAACCGGTCAAAACCGGTCAGACCTGACAAGGTCAACTATTTTTTTTATTATTATTTTTCTTTACTTTTTTTAAAAAAAAAATCCCTTAAAATACTTAAAAATAAGGTTTTTCTATTTTAAAAATTGTAACAAATACAACAAAAATAAACCTAAAAATATAATAAAAAGCATTAATTAGAAATAGTAATTTTAAATAAAAGTGATATATTTTTCGAATTATTACGTGCTAATTTAGGTTAGTTTTCCCTCGTCGGTTGAATCCTAAATCGCGCGCAATCGTCATCAATCCAAAGAAACGCACCCACTATGAGTGAATCCTTACAAATTCCCCTTTTTAATTCATGTTTTGGGGTGTATCATGTGTTGTTTACATATTTTGCTTATTCAAACACTTGTGCTACTACCATTATATGATCTAACGTGTATGTAATATTTGTTGTGGTTATATGTGGTTACATTTTCTCATTTCAGTGCAATCATTCACATAAGGCCCATCAGTCACTCGTTGGATACAAGTTGAGCATCGTGTGCCTCATTAGATCGGCTCCGTTTGATTGAGCCTGGAACTCACAATTCATCATTTATCATGCTCATTTGTACACTGTTTGATGTTATGTGGTTTGTGGTTAGATTTACATATATGTATGCTCATATTTGGTTCATGCACACTTTTATGAAATAATCAATATAACTAATTCGTTCAAATGTTTAAATGAGATTCACTCGCCAACTTTTGTTGACCCAAATCTTTATTTTACACATGATACAGGTGGACAGGCTGAGGAGAGGAACACTTAGGATTTGGCTTTAGAAGAAGAATAAAACATTTCTTGTCTAGAACTTTTTCATGTGTTTTTATGTTTTTATGTGTTAGGATATTCTCTTTTAAATTTGAATTAATAAATATGAAATTTCATTATAGTAAATGTCATGAACTTTGATGAAAACCCAATCATGCCCCGACTTCTATTTCCGCTGCGGGTCAGGGTGTGGCATTTTACAACTATGTTCCATGATAAAACGAGAAGTAGAAGTAAATCCCTCAAAATCGGTATCAGTTGATGCATGCTTAAATAGTCCCAACTTCAGCTACTTCAAATCATTTTCCTAAAAACATGCTTAAAATCGTCAAACAATGTTGGTGAGTTTACATGTTTAAAGACGCAACTGTAAATCAGTTTATGAAAATGTATGTATAGTTTACGTAAAATGCATGATCATATTAATGTGTAATTAAGATATTTACAAATGTGACATCATGAGCCTATAACCAAACCAAGATGAATGAATGTGCCTCACCTATCGAACAACTAAGTCAACAACAGTCAAAAAGGCAATTACAAGCACTACAAAGGATTAGAGCGACTAATCAGCGGTGGGGGTGTCAACCCAATAGATCTATTCAAGAATTCCATGGCTAAGCAGCTAATGGTTACAGTAATGAGGACTTTCTAGTTGCACGATAACTCCCGAAAGTAAACCCATGAACACATCAAGATCACAAATTACATAAATAACTAACATACGCGTAATTTAAACTTTGCATGTTTTCCCCCCAAAAGTATAAAACAGTAAAAGGGGGCCGTAAACTCACCTGGATTCCGAGTAGCAGCTAATAAATATAGATTAAGCTCGAGTAACCCTACCTACATGTGTCCTAAGACATTTAAGACACTAATGGTCTAATGATATGTCTATATGGCAAGTTGTTCACCCAACTTACTAGACTTAGTGAGATGTTATACTTATGAAAAATGTTTAGTTTTATGATCCATTGGTGACTATTATAACTCAAGTTACAAATATATATATATATATATATATATATATATATATATATATATATATATATTCACACATAGCACATCAATCAACTTATAAATCCAATCATTGTAGGGACTCCATCTCAAAATCTCATTTGAAAAGTCGTGCTATCACACGACTCGATCGCTTGATAAATATATATTCTAAAAATAATATATTTATTATAAAAAAGTTATCTTGTTTTGAAAATCGATCATGTGATTACATTTACTTTTAGGTAAATATATACTTTTTGAAACTTCATCGAAATAGTGTATAGACAATATATATTATATCATAACACTAATTTTCAATATCACTTATGCACCAATCACTGTTTCACAAATGCAAACTCAATTATACTCGTTCACTTAACAATCCATAATTATACTTAGTACATTTCTGGTCAAAATCACTAAAACATGTATCACCTATATATATGTGTGTGTGTGGAACCCATACTTTTTCACATAAAATCACAAGTTCACAATTTCATCTATCTGCAAGTATTAAAACTTGTTCGTCTTACATATGAAGCATATCAATCTCGTCTATCACATCAAGCACAACAATATCATCTAACGCATCAAGAACTACAATTTCGTCTAACGCATCAAGCACAACATTTTCGTTTAACACATCAAGCACAACATTTTTGTCTAACACATGGAGCATATCAATCTCGTCTAACACACCAAGCACAACAATATTATCTAACGCATCAAGAACAACAATTTCGTCTAACGCATTTGACGTGTGCGTATATATACATGTTTTTACAATGAATTTTACACACGAACTCGGTTTTAATATTTATAAAAATGATTTATACCTTAACATTAAAACACACACAAAAGGACAAGTGTACCCTATCGTATATGTAGTAAAGTATGGGTAAGAACCAGATGTCAATCCATGGACGCGGGCAGGCGCTTATATACTAAACCGTTGTCATTTGTCTACCGGTAAAAAGATATGTGAAATAGTTTTTTTTTCTAAAATTTTCTAAAAATATATTTTAAAACATAAAAGTCTCTAAATACAAAAATATAATTTCTTTTTCTTTTGTCATGTTTTATAAACAATCTAAGCATGTTATCAAAAATGTCACCAAGGCACTTGATCAATTTTCCAATTATAAAGACAACTAGTATCCCTTTCGGGAATCCTAACATGATAATTCTTTAGAAAGTTAACGCGATAAACACACTTTAACCACCTAAAATTATTCTTTAACGAGCTATTGATATATTTTCATGTGAACCTTTAATAATAAGTTAGACATCCGTTAAGAGTTTTCTAACCTCACTTCATCAAGGAAAACAATACCGATAAACACAATACAACCACTGAGACAAGCATAACGTAGATCATATCACAAACTTGTCCATTTTGCAGTCTTAAACATAAATCTACCAAGTTGGTCATTTTGGCCAGAAATACTCAACAAAGATTATGACCCATGTTAACCCGCAATAACACCATCTAACCCGTTAGAGCCCTTAGGTGTAAGAAAGCATTCTTGATCAAAATCAGATTTACCTTTTATTAAACCAATACCCATTTCTAGTTTCATGGTGTAAACATATTAATCAAGTTAACAGCTTACTAATAAATGATTAATTATGGGGTTTATTCAACTTGTCCTAACTAATTAATTAACTAATCATCCAAAATAAATAATCATAATCAAGAATCCAACATCAATGAATCAAGTTGCCATATGATCATCAAGATTCAAACATTAACAAGTTGTCTGAGATTCATTGTAACATGATAACAAACTAAATATTGATCATAAATCAAGTGTTTTCATAACATTTATAACAATATTACATAAACATCAGCTTAATGCTTGTAAATGTGCTCAAAATATATATTAAGAACAAGAAATCAAACCATAAAAAGCAAGGATTTGATGGATTGGATGAATGATAAGCTTCTTGCAACCTTGAGGCTTGAAACCGTCCTGATCAGAGAGCTTTCGGACCACAGAAAGCGCCCAGAAACTTGGAAAATTACCCAATAGTTTGATGAGTCGTGAATGCTCTATTTTATAGACAAATTCATATCCGCACGGCCGTGCGCTTTATCCGCACGGTCGTGCGCATCAACATGATGTCACTGCAGGGAATGGGCAGACAAGTGGATGTTTGGGCGGCAAAGTCTTCTGATGTGCACGGTCATGCCAATGGGTCGCACGGCCGTGCAAAGTCTTCAGATTACATGTTGATCCTCAATCAAGTGGCCCGCGGTCGTGCCAAAGGGTCGCACGGTCGTGCGTGCCGAGAAATGAGCTACAATGCCTCTCGCACGGTCAGTGCTTCCGAGATCGCAAGTCGCGCACGGTCGTGCCAACGGGTTGCACGGCCGTGCATGATCTGTAACTTCAACAGAATCTGCAGAATTTACCAGGAACGTTCGTTAATCCCACTTTTTCTCCAACTTTGTCTGTGGTACGCCGTTTTGGACCTGAAAATATAAAATTGACCGATTAAGTACCTATACGACGATGTTTTAGCCAAAAACGCACAAAACGGGGGCAAAATGGGGAACTAAATTATGTATATTTTAACGTATATCAAACCTCCCCACACTTGAACTTTTGCTTGTCCTCAAGCAAACTAGAAGTAAAAGAACGCAGGTCTACGAAGGTCCAAACGTTTCTATATAAATATCCGGCGGTCAATTGTTTTTCCAAAAAGTCAACATCAACGACCTCAAACCGAACAAGCAAATGCGAATATAAGAAAAGATGACCAAAAAGTAATGGTTCCACTTCCAAACGACTTAACATGCAAATCCTCACATTCCTCACAATGTTCACACACACTCAGTTATTTATGAGTCTTACATGTAATGTGTATGTGCAAAACACTCAATGCCAAGGCGATGAATCATGCAATATAATAAACTTGTTAAAAGATCTAATCTCCACCAACTAACATGCGAAAAAGCATAATCAAGAGGTCTTTAAGGGTTGTAATGTTAGGCAATGGTTTCGGGTAGGAAAGGGACATTTAAAAGTGGCTAAATGGTTAAAACTTGGCGGTTATTTCTAACAAGCGTAAATGAATTACAATTATACATAAGTAAGGCATAAACGGCCTATTTTGACCATATCGAGCTAGTCAATGAGATTATACTATTCAGCATCTAAAATTGCTCAAATTTGATCCTCTTTATTCTATTTTGGTTGCTGCTTTTCTGCTGTTGTGTTTTTTTTATAATAATCTAAATACTCGCAAGTTAGATAGTAACCTTAACCGAGTTTTAACAAAAATAAGTTAAACAATAAAAAGGCTCAATTTGGTTAAGTGGGTTAAATGGGTGTAAACGGAAAAAACACGGGAGATAGGCTCAACATGGTTTAACTAATGGAATAATGGTGGTTACGAAAATTATACAAAGAAAAAGGCTAACACAAAAGGGGTATCCTAAGTACCTCTATCACATTCATGCTCTTTTCACATATTCATGGTTTTGAAAAGTATACTAACGACAACTTCTAAATCACATGAAACATGTCACACCCCAACCCGAAGCGGAAATAAAAGTCGGGGCATAATTGGGTTTCCATCAAAGCTCATGACATTTACTATAAATTTTCATATTTATTATTTCCAATTTAAAAGAGAAATTACATCAAACATATAAGCACAACATGTTCTAAACACAACATTCATGAACTCTTTATTTTTCTTCTAAGGCAAATTCCTATGTGTTCCCGGCTTTAACCTGTCCACCTGTATCATGTGTAAAAATAGAGTTTTGGGTCAACAAAAGTTGGCGAGTGAATCTCATAAAAACGTTTGAACGAATTTGTTATATTGGTCATAAAATTGTGCATAACCACATACGAGTATACGTATATGTAAATTTAATCACAAAACACATAATATCAATTAATGCACACACACATCAAATGATGAACAATGAGATCAAGGCTCAATCAAACGGAGCCGATCTAATGAGGCACCTGATGCTCAACCTGTCTCCAACGAGGAACTGATGGCCTAATGAATGATTTGCACGCAACTTGACAAAAATGTAAACACGCAATACAACAAACAACATTTACATCACACGTTAGATCATATAATGGTAATAGGACAAGTGTTTGAATAAACGAAAATGTATAAACGACACATGATACACCCCAAAACATGAATAAAAAGGAGAATCTGTAAGGATTCACTCACAGTGGGTGCGTTCCTTGATGATATTGAATGCGCACGAATTGAGGATTCGATCGACGAAGAATACTAACCTAAAATAATAATACGATAATATTCGATAAATATACCAATTAATATTTTTACTTGAACATTTTTGTTAGTTTAATTTTTGGTAGTTTTTATACCTTTGAACTTGTATTTAATTAATCTTTATTGGAAAGGCGTATAGGTAATTTAAATTATTTAAATGAAAATAAAATAAAACAAGTAAAAAAATATTAATAAAAAAATATACTGTCAGACCTGATAGTAAGGGGTCTGACCGGTTTTTAATAGGATTTTGGCGCGCGTGTTGGGACTCGAACTCCAGACCTTCCGCTTACGTGCACGCAACTCTTCCAACTGAGCTACGTGTCTAACCCGGTAGTATTCTGATTTTTAATATACTTATACACACTTTAGCTTCATTCAGAAATTAATTAATTTAAAAAGTTTTTGAAATTAATCAAACCGGTTCCCAGAACAGCCTCGAACTCGTACCCTCGGCGGTAACTTGCACCCAGCCCGTGTCTAACCCGGTTATTACTGAATTTATAATATACTAGTACGCTATAAAACTTCATCTTCTACATGATTCTGGTTAAACTTAGTACTGAGACTGATTGCCTGATTTAATGAAATGGATAATTTGACAAGTTAACAAAATTTATAAGAAGGAGATGAGAGGGTTACCGACGGTTGCAAAGAAAATCCGATAATGGGTTCCGGCGACTGTGTTTGAACTCCGGTTGGACTCCGGCGACTTGCAAGAATTCCGAAAGTGGGTTTATTTGCATAGAAAGTATCAGAGAGTGTGAGTGAAGGAATGACGAGTTTGATTTAGGGTGGATTGCATTGGTATTTATAGTTGAAGTTTCCAATTACGGGGTTTCAGTTACAACCCGAAATTGTGGATTGATTGCTTTCAATCTTAACCGAATCTGGGTTGATTAGTCTATGATTGCGAAACTGTAGCTGGGTATCAGTTACTTCCGTTTCAGAAATCAAAATTTAAACTTGATTGCATATAGGCGGTTACTAAAACTCTGATAAAGAAGTTGCAGGTTTTAATTTGGTTGAGTATATTGTTTAAGTAGTTTGGGAGATATCACATCTGATGTGTGTAGTGTAGTGGTGTTTCTGGTGTGTGAAGTTGTGGAGGTACCCGGGTTCGAAACCCGGCTACTCCTTTACATATATATATCTATATATATATATTTTATATTATTATTTTTATGGTTTAACTATTTTTTTATTGATTATTATTTAATTATGTAATTTATTTATTAATTATAATTAACCAAAATTTAAGTAACACTCAAATGCTAACGAACTTTTAACAACTACTTGATTCTCAAAGGAGGGTTTGGAACCCGTTTTCATAATGTTACAGTATCTCTCTACTATTAAAGAATATTCATCCGAAATTGAAGTAGTAGATGTAATTGAAATGGATACCGTATATTCTCACGATTTAATCTTCATGAGGTTCACATCCAAAATACTAGGATCCTGATTCGTCATCGAATATCTGATCAAAATACTGCAGATATCTCTTGATACAGACAGTATATGTTTGATGATGATTCATAACATAGGATTGTGAATTTGAATTTTAATTGAGGCTGTAACATTCCTAGTAATGGTTGAATACCCTATTACCGGAATCGATTTTGATGCCTGAGGTGAGAAACATTGATACGCAGAGTTGATTGACTTGATATGATCTCATGTATATGGTTTCGAGAGAATGATGCGTTGAAAAGATAAAGTTAAATCACAAGGCAAAAAAACTTCAACCATGACGATATTAAAACCTACATGGAACTTCTCATAACTGCCTGACAATGCTTTGATCCTTTGACAAGAATACTTATATATAGGAAGTACTAGCGGCGTATCCACCATATTCTTGTAAAATTTTCATTGACTTTGTCAGTAAGTTATGATTGGTTCTATGTGACTCTAAAACAGAAACAAACACAACAGCCAAAGCTCGAGTCTCAAATCTGAAAGAATACATGACTGAATGACGACGGTACCTCTCTCGTTTGTTATGATGAAGGGATCAGTCTATGAAAAAGTGAGACATGACTCAACTTCCTTAAATGATGAGACGAGGTATGTCGTGATGTTATGATGACATGAAATTTTTAAACCAGTGAATGAAATAAAACAATGATATCAATTTGCATTAAAATTCTTGGATACAAAAATTCCCAAATTAAAACAGGGATACACAAAGATTGAGATTTATAGGAAACATTAATAACTCGATAATTGGAGCGGAGTCTTGGTTCTTGGTGATGGAAGGCTAGTTGGGTTGTTCGTTCGCACCTTTATTGGCTTCAACCGGATTAGCGTTGATGTTGTAAGCTCTTCCTCTCGCTGGTGGGGGTGCTGGGTTTGCTTGATTTGCTTGGTTAACTGGGTTTGCTTGAGCTTGAGCGTTTATGATGTTAACCAATCTAGGGCACGTGTTTCTAAAATGGGTAGGGTCACCACAATTAAAGCAAGCTCAAACATTTGGAACTATGGGATATTGAGGTTGTTGATATGGTTGGATCATGTTTTGGGTAGATGGTGAAGTTTGGTTTTGGGGAGTGCGACAAGTTTTGCTCGACCATAACGTCCACAATTAGCACACAGTCGACAGGGTACGGTAGGTGGATGGTGATAACAGTAGGTGTTGCATTGATGGTGAGGTCCAACGTAGGGTTTCTTATTTGGGTAAACGGAGTTGGGTGCTACTTGAGTGATTGGGATAGCTTGAGGGTACGGCTTAGGGAGCTGGTTGACTGGTTTGAGTGACAGCGAAATTTTGTTCGTCTCATTTTCTCTTAGCAGTGGGTTGAGAAGAGGATTCAGTTCGGGTTGAGTTTGAGGTTTCGGTTGGTGCTTTATCCTTCTTCTTCTCCTCCTTGAATTCTCCATTTCTAATGTGGTTTTCAGTGAGTTCTGTAGCTAATTCCATTGCTGCCTCCAAAGTTGCAGGGGTGGTACTTATTACAGAGTCCTGAAAATTTGAAGGAAGACCCCGAACGTAGTGTTCAATCAAACGGTAGAGGGGAGTGAACAAGTTGGGGACCATTTGATTCAATTCAAGAAATCTCTTGTTGTATGTGGTGTGGTCGCCCTCCTTTTGTTTTAAAGAGTAGAACTCATCTTCTAATTTCTTGATTTCGCTTCTTGGACAGAAACGTCTTGTCATGATCTCCCTCAATTCTTCCCAAGTCAAAGTCATAGCATCCTCAGCACCTCTCTTTCCCTTCTTCGTGTTCCACCATGTAAGTGCTACTCCGAACAAACGACCAATAGCATATTGTACCTTGCGATCATTGGGGCAGTCGCAATTGAGAAAAGTGTTTTCCATCTCCTCAAACAAATGGAGAAGAGCGGTGACACCTTCAGTCCCTTTGTATTTTGGGGGATCGCAGGATTTGAAATGCTTGTAGGTGCATTTAGTGGTATTTGGGGGAGGGTTGGCAACGTTTTGACCTTCTTGGCTAATTGGGTTGATGGGATTAGCGGTAAGTGGTTGTTGGACTTGAACTACGATGTTGGGTATTACGGTGGCCATTTGTTGAGCGATTAGGGCAGCCATGCGCTCGCGGGATTTTCCCGATCTCCTACCTTTACGAGAGTGACTAGAAGACATCTACAAGGAATACGTATCGAGAGTATGTGTTTGACATATAGGTGTCATGTGTCGTATAAAATGAATATCCACAAAAGCAATTGAAGAAAGAAAAAAATAAATACATTTGCTACATCCATAGGATGTCTTGGGCTTTGCTCATGTTTGGGCATCCATATGTCCCCATACTTGGCCTTGGTAGTCATGTGGGCCCCCATGACTACTTGGCTCTGGTAGGGTTCACATTGGTGATGGCCTGTTAACACTCGCTCTACGCGAATGAAAATCGTAAAACATAATTGCAAAGTATAAGGTCGGAGGGTGTCCTGGTATAGACACAATGACAACTCAAAGTGGGGTTAGTTCGAATGACGTTTGGTGTGGCATGCTTTGGCCTAATAGGTCCTTCGTACTCTCATCGTTAGTCCCCAGGTAGGAAAACTAGTCCATTATATTGGATTTATACGAATGCTAACCTAGACAGGACGTTTCGACTACCGGTACTTGTACCCTTCCAGTTACTACATGCCCGTCGAAAAACTCACTTTGATGAGATTGAAAAATAAAAACATCACAAAATCTTGAATAAGGAAATATGAGAATGTTTTGAATATGTTATAATTGAAACGTGCGTGATGAATGTACATGTAAGCATGTTATGTTTGACAATATGTATAACTCGTTAAGTATCACACAAAATGTTAGTGGAAGTGCTTGCATGTATTTGTGGGTGTAACAGATATGAAACAAATAAACATCAGGAGTTTGCACGTAACCACATAAGCTATTAAAATCTAATCAACTATAGTATAGGCTCTAAGGGTCTAATAATGTCACACCCCGACCCGCAGCGGAATAAGAGTCGGGGCATAATTGGGTTATCACCAAAGCTCATAATGTTTACTAATATGTTTCATATTTATTAAATTCAAATTTACATCCTCAATATTCCAAACAAGTTCTTACAATTACAAAGAAAAGTAACTACATAAACAGTCCAAAGTCTAAACCGATTTATTCTTCTAAGCCATCCTATATGTTTCTTGCTGCAACTGGATCACCTGTATCATGTGTAAAAATGGGGGTTTTTGGGTCAACAAAAGTTGGCGAGTGAACCTTGTTAGAAAAACATTTATTTTTGATTTCTTGTTATAATTAATATGGAAAAATTGTGCAATAATCATATGTGAGCAAACGTAAATAATCAAACAATAACATACAATAACAAACCACCTTGCATGAATATATGACATGAATGATAATGTAAATGTTGGCAACGTCACGTTCACGCTCATAGGTAATGGGGAACGGTTCCGCTCATAGGTAATGGGGAACAGACGGCCTATGATGAAATTTATGTGCGATCAAGGCTCAATCAAACGGAGCCGATCGTATGTTGGCAACGCCTCGTTCACGCTCATAGGTAATGGGGAACGGCTCACGCTCATAGGTAATGGGGAGCGGCGGCCTATGATAATGTATGTACTGAAAATGATAAATTTAATCTAAACATTAACCACACAAACAGATGATACATATTGAATACACATTTGATCATGGATATGATGGATGCACAAGTGTTTAAATGTAATAAATAATAAGACACATGATACACCCCAAAAACGTGATTAAAACGGGGATTTTGTAGAGATTCACTCACATTGGGTGCGTTCGTTTGACGATGTTGAATGCGCACGAGTTTAGAGGGTTGATCGACGAGGATTAACTAACCTAAATAATAACGAAAAGGTACGGTAAATAGGTGGATTTTATTAATAATTTTAATAGGATTTTTAGATATATTTTTGTGAGTTTAAGGTTATTTTCTAACTTTAAAAACATTATTTTTAAGTATTTTTAATTGATTTTTAAATTAAATAAATAAATAAAAATATAAAAAAAAATGTTGACTTTTTGGGTTGACCGTTGACCATGACTGTTGACTGTTGACCGGTTCGGTCGTGTGTTTGTTTGCGCTGAGTGAGGTTCGAACTTGTGACCTCCCGTACGCGTGCACGCAGCTCTACCAACTGAGCTACGTGTCTAACCCGAAATATTTCTGTTTTTAATTATATTTATATACTATTTAATTTATTCAAAATTCATTTATTTTAAAAAGGATTTTAATTCTATCGAACCGATGCGAATAACAGGTCTCGAACCTGTTGTTTAACGTTGCACACAGTCCACCGCTGGACTGTGTGTCTAACCTGGTTATAACACTTGTTTTTATTTCTCTTATATACTAACTGGAAGTTTCCGTATTTGGGTTTTATAAAAAGTCTGAATATTGTGACGAATCGGAACAAGGACAGACTCGAACCCGGGACTCTATGATTCAAATGCACACAGTCCACCGCTGGACTGTGTGTCTAACCCGAGATATAACCCGATTTATATTAAGTATATACACAGTCTAAACTTCATCTTCTTCGTTAACAACATAGACCACGATTTAATCTACTGTTCTTGTTTAATTCGATTGACGGACATATGACTGATTAAAATGAAATGGATAGGGAAGGTTTTGGGAATGAACGTACCGGAATGATGACTTTTCTCAGAACTCCGGCAAAGTCGTCGGCTCTGTTTTACGAACTCCGTCTGAGCGGACCAATTTAAAGTTTTGATTAACTAATTGTGGAATTGAATGACTAAACAAGAGTTATCAGAGAGTTTTGATGCTCATACCGATTCACAGCGTGATTTAGAATTTTTCAGAAGTTTTCCGGCGATTGCAGATTATCCGGTATCGTCGTCTGGGACCGATTCTGATTGAAGGGTTTCAGTTAGTAACAGTATAACAACAGATAGAAGATGAAAGAATTGAGAGATTTACCGTTTTGATGAAAGACACGGTTTTCCAGCGAAAGTCCGGCGAGTTCAGAAAGCATTTCCGACGAACAGAAAATAGAGCGAAAGTGAAATTGGAGGTTCTGTGAGTGTTTTTGAGTCGCGAGATGATGATATTGCCGGTGTAAATCAGGAAGTAAATGATTTCGGTTATTAAACCCGAAAATCATATGAATTCAATTTCAATAAAGGCTGAATTGATTGAGATCGTGCGTCGTAATGTTTTCATCGGTTATTATCAGTAATAACGATCACTCAATCGTCTGGAATGTTGAAAGCCGATGAACGGTTTCAGTTTGGCGCAAAACAGATGATTTCACAGATGAACTTATGTTTTATTTGTTTCCTAGATTACACAAAGACATCAAGTGGCGGAGTGGTTAAGTGTTTGATGTTAAGGTCTTCCGGCTGACCCGAGTTCGAAACCCGGCAGCCCCTTTTTATTTTTAATTGCTTTATTTTTATTTTCTAACAATTTTAATTTCCATATTCTAAAATGTTTATTAGTTATGTATTGTTGAAAATTAAAATAAGCATTAAATGAGCAACAAAAATTTGAAACTGATTATTCGATTATTAAACGAAGCGGGTTTGGAAAACCCGTTTTTCGACGAATGTTACAGTATCCCCAACTTTTAGAAATTTCGTCCCGAAATTTAAGTCGTAGTGGTAACAGGAAAAAGATGCGGGTATTTTTCGCGCATTGAGTCTTCACGTTCCCAAGTAAACTCAGGTCCCCGTTTCGACTCCCAGCGTACCCTAACAATTGGAATACGACTCCGTCTTAAACTTTTTTCTCCGAAGTCCATGATCTCTACTGGTCTTTCAATGAAGTGCATAGATTCATCGATCTGAATATCTTCCAGGAGAATATGGAGGTTTTCATCGGTGAGACACTTCTTTAAGTTTGATACGTGGAATGTGGGGTGAATTCTGTTGAGTTCTTCTGGTAGATCAAGCTTGTATGCTACAGGTCCTACTCTTTCGAGTATCTTGAAAGGTCCTACATAGCGTGGTGCTAGGTTGCCCTTCTGGCCAAAACGAACTACTCCCTTCCACGGTGATATTTTTAAAAGTACATGATCACCAATGTTAAACTCCAAAGGCTTTCGTCGTTTGTCTGCATAACTCTTTTGACGACTTTGTGCCGCTAGAAGATTGTTTCGAATTTGATGGATCTTGTATGTGGTTTCTTGAATCAATTCTGGACCGGTGATTTGAGCTTCTCCAATTTCGTGCCAACATACTGGAGATCGGCACTTACGACCATATAAAGCTTCGAAAGGTGCCATGCCGATACTTGAATGATAGCTGTTGTTGTACGAAAATTCAACTAACGGTAGATGAACGTCCCAATTTCCCTTGAAGTCTATGACACATGCTCGAAGCATATCTTCAAGAGTTTGGATGGTGCGTTCAGATTGTCCATTAGTTTGAGGATGATAAGCGGTACTGAGGTCTAATCGTGTACCCAAAGCGGCTTGTACGGCTTGCCATGTTCGTGAAGTGAAACAACCATCACAATCTGAGATAATGCTTAACGGTACACCATGACGGCTTACGATCTCGCTGATGTAGATACGAGCTAACTTCTCGTTCTTGAAATCTTCGCGGATCGGAATGAAGTGAGCTGATTTTGTAAGACGATCAATGATTACCCATATAGTGTCATACCCACCGGAGGTGCGAGGTAACCCGGTAATGAAGTCCATGGTTATGTTTTCCCACTTCCATACAGGTATTTCAGGTTGGACTAGAAGTCCTGAGGGTCTTTGATGTTCAGCTTTTACTTTGGAACATGTAAGGCACTTGGAAACAAAAACAGCAATATCCTTTTTCATTCCAGGCCACCAGTAGGTGTATCGAAGGTCTTGATACATCTTGTCGGCTCCTGGGTGTATAGAGTATCGTGTTTTGTGCGCCTCATTCATAAGGAAATCACGAAGGTTATTGTGATCAGGAATCCATATGCGATCTAGATAGTACAGAATACCGTCGGATTTAGTTTCAATTTTAAGTTCAGCTCCACAAGACAGCTCCTTTCGTACGTCGTTTTCCGTTACTGAAACATGTTGGGCTTCTCGAATTTGATCTTTGATGTCGGTTATGATTTGCGAACATAGAAGACGAATGGAGTTCGTATAACCCTTTCGACTGAGCGCATCGGCCACCACATTTGCCTTGCCAGGATGATACCGAATTTAACAGTCGTAGTCATTAAGAAGTTCGACCCATCTTCGTTGCCTCATGTATAACTCCTTTTGGTTAAAGATATGTTGGAGGCTCTTATTGTCATTGTATATTTCACACTTAGTACCGTAGAGGTAATGTCTCCATATCTTAAGAGCGAACACAACGGCTCCAAGTTCTAGGTCGTGGGTGGTGTCGTTCTTCTCATGCGTTTTGAGTTGTCTAGAAGCATAAGCTATCACCTTTCCTCTTTGCATTAGAACACAGCCTAGTCCTTGCCCTGACGCGTCGCAATAAACCACGAAGTCATCACAACCTTCAGGAAGAGTGAGAATAGGTGCGTCACAAAGCTTTTGTTTAAGGGTTTGGAAGGCTTCTTCTTGTTTGGGTCCCCATATGAAAGGTTTTCCTTTATGTGTTAAAGCCGTGAGTGGTAGAGCGATGCGGGAGAAATTTGCAATGAAACGGCGATAATAACCAGCCAAACCAAGGAATGATCTTACTTCGGTTGGTGTACGTGGCGCTTGCCATTCTTGTACTACTTTGATCTTTGAGGGGTCGACATGTATTCCCTTGTCATTGACGACATGTCCAAGGAATTGTACCTCTTTTAACCAGAATTCGCATTTGGAGAATTTGGCGTAGAGCTTTTCATTCCCTAAGAGTGTAAGGATGAGTCGAAGGTGTCGTTCATGATCAGACTTAGACTTTGAGTAAATGAGGATGTCGTCGATGAAGACTATAACAAAGCGATCGAGATAGGGTTTGCAGACTCTGTTCATTAGATCCATGATGACAGCTGGAGCGTTGGTTAGACCAAATGGCATGACCATGAATTCATAATGACCATAACGAGTTCGGAAGGCGGTCTTTGGGACGTCTTCTTCATGTACTCTGAGTTGATGATAACCAGAACGAAGGTCGATTTTTGAAAAACAGCTGGCGCCTTGAAGTTGGTCAAGAAGATCATCGATGCGAGGTAATGGGTAGCAGTTCTTAACCGTTAACTTGTTGAGTTCTCTGTAGTCGATACACATGCGAAACGTTCCATCTTTCTTCTTCACAAAAAGGACAGGTGCACCCCAAGGCGATGAGCTAGGACGTATGAATCCTTTGTCAGTCAACTCTTGCAATTGACTGGCTAGCTCTTGCATTTCGGATGGGGCTAACCTATAAGGAGATTTTGCAACTGGTGTAGCTCCAGGTATAAGATCAATGCGGAATTCGACTTCTCTCACGGGAGGAAGTCCTGAAATGTCGTCAGGAAAAACTTGCGGAAAATCTTTTACTACTGGGATGTCTTCGAGTTTCTTCTCCTTGGTTCCCTTTTTGACGACATGAGTTAGGAATGCGACATAATTCTTGCGGAGATATTTTCGGGCTTGAAGACAGGACATTAATTTGAGCCCTTTCAAAGTGGTTTCTCCAAAGATTCGTAGAGTTTGACTGTTTGTAAGAGGAATGCGTATAAACTTTTCGCGGCATACAACTTCAGCATGATGTTGGCTGAGCCAGTCCATACCAATTATAATGTCAAAGCTTCCCAACTTCATAGGTATGAGGTCAACTGGAAAATCGTGATCGTTTAGAGTGAGAGTACAATTGCGTATAATAGAGTTTAATGAGACCGGTTTTCCGTCAGCAACTTCTACCGTTATGGATTCCATGAGTTTATCACGAGTTTGGTTGAGGATTGGTTCAAATTCTAAGGACACAAAACTCTTATCCATGCCAGTATCAAATAACATGGATGCATAACTACCATTGATGAGAAACGTACCGTTAACCACATTGTTGTCAACCCTAGCTTGATTGGCGTTGATGTTAAAAGCTCTTCCTCTTGCAGGTGGAGGAGCTTGGTTAGCCTGGTTTACTGGATTAGCTTGAGCTTGGGCATGGATGATATTCACCAGACGTGGACAGGTGTTCCTGAAATGGTTCGGGTCTCCACAGTTGTAATAAGCCCGCATAGGTTGCACCATGGGATAGTTGGGTTGGTAGTAGGATTGGGCTACGTGTTGGGCAGGTGGTAGGAGTAAAGGTTGTTGGGCTTTACCCACTATCTGATGGTGGGTTTGGGTTGAGGGCTGATGGCGGTTCGTTCGCTGAAGTACGCGACAAGTTTGAATGGTGTGACCTGTGCGGCCACAACCGGTGCAATGTTGGCAGGGATGATCAGGAAAGTGATGGTATTGGCAACGGTTGCATTTTGGGTATGGGCCGGAGTATGGCCTTTTATATGGTGCAGGTGAGGGGGTAACTTGAGTGATGGGTGCAGCAGGGATAGGGAAATTTGTTTGTGTGACAGCAAAGTTTCTGGTGTTTCGTTTCCTCTTGTTAGCAAACTTTGAGGAGAAGGTGGAATGGTTTGAAGTTTGGCCCTCAACAGGGGCTTTCTTTTTCTCGTCCTTAAATTTTCCGTTGCGAATACGATTCTCGGTAAGCTCGGTAGCTAGTTCCATAGCAGCTTCGAGTGTTGCAGGCGAAGTGCTGAGAACTGAGTCTTGAATTTTCGAGGGGAGGCCTCGAATATAGTGTTCGACTAAGCGGTAAACTGGGGTGAACAAGTTAGGGACCATTTGGTTCAACTCTAAAAACCTCTTGTTGTAGGAAGTATGATCTCCCTCCTTTTGCTTCAACGAATGAAATTCATCCTCTAACTTTTTGATCTCGCTTCTTGGACAGAAGCGTCTCGTCATGATTTTCCCATAATTCCTCCCACGTTAAGGCCATTGCATCTTCGATTCCCCTCTTACCCTTTTCAGTATTCCACCAGGTAAGAGCTACTCCAAATAGTCTCCTGGTTGCGTAGCGTACCTTGCGATCCTCGGGACAATCGCAATTGAGGAAGGTGTTTTCCATTTTCTCAAACCAGTGGAGGAGAGCAGTGACACCTTCGGTCCCTTCAAATTTCGGGGGATCGCAAGACTTGAAGTGTTTGTATGAGCACTTTTTGGAGGGAGGGTTGTCGACGTTCTGGTCTTCCTGCTAGGGAGGATTGATGGGATTTGCGGCGAGAGCTGGACTTGAACTACGATGTCAGGAAGCACCGCGGCCATTTGTTTTGTGATTTGGGTGGCCAAGCGTTCGTTTGACCTTCCTGACCTTCTACCCCCACGTTGCTGCGTAGCCGACATCTATAGGAACATACATAAGAAGATTGTGAGTTTAAGGAGTCTTTTTAGGTGTCATGTGTCTTAAAAAAAATAACATAAACATCAATAATGCAACTACATCCATAGGATGTCTTGGGTTTGCTCATGTTTGGGCCTCCAATGTCCCCAATACCATCACCTGTATAGTCATGTGGGCCCCCATGACTATTGGCTTGGTAGGATTCACATTGGTGTTGGCGGTTTAACACTTGCATCACCCGAATGAAAACCATGAAATATGTTTGCGAGATGTATGGTCGGAGGGTGTCCAGGTGTAGACACAATGACAACTCAAAGTGGGGTTAGCTCACACGACGTTTGGTATAGCATGCTTTGGCCTAATAGGTCCTTCGTACTCTCATCGTTAGTCCCCAGGTAGGCAAACTGGTCCTTTATTTTGGATTTATACGAATGCCAAGCCTAGACAGGACGTTCCGACTACCGGTACTTGTACCCTTCCAGTTACTACATGCCCGTCATGAGAACTCACTTTGATGTGATTTGAAAATACAAAAATCGTTGCAAAAATCATGGAAATTGTGTGGTGTGTGCTCTCATGGATATGATATGTTATGAGAATATGATTTATGATAGGCATTGTATAATAATATGTACTTATGAACATGCTTGCATAACATTGAATGTAACAATAAACATAAAGCATATAAACATCATGAATTTTGCATGTAACACACAAATAATTTTAAAAATTCTAATCAACTATAGTATAGGCTCTAAGGGTCTAATAACCTATCCTATATCCCTATAGTCATGGCTCTGATACCAATCTGTCACACCCCGACCCGCAGCGGAATAAGAGTCGGGGCATAATTGAGTTATCACCAAAGCTCATGATGTTTACTAATATGTTTCATATTTATTAAATTCAAAATTACATCCTCAATATTCCAAACAAGTTCATACAATTACAAAGAAAAGTAACTACATAAACAGTCCAAAGTCTAAACCGATTTATTCTTCTAAGCCACCCTATATGTTTCTTGCTGCAACTGGATCACCTGTATCATGTGTAAAAATGGGGGTTTTGGGGTCAACAAAAGTTGGCGAGTGAACCTTGTTAGAAAAACATTTATTATTGATTTCTTGTTATAATTAATATGGAAAAATTGTGCGATAATCATATGTGAGCAAACGTAAATAATCATACAATACCATATAATAACATACAATAACAAACCACCTTGCATGAATATATGACATGAATGATAATGTAAATGTTGACAACGTCACGTTCACGCTCATAGGTAATGGGGAACGGGTCCGCTCATACGTAATGGGGAACAGACGGCCTATGATGTAATGTATGTGCGATCAAGGCTCAATCAAACGGAGCCGATCGTATGTTGGCAACGCCTCGTTCACGCTCATAGGTAATGGGGAACGGCTCACGCTCATAGGTAATGGGGAGCGGCGGCCTATGATAATGTATGTACTGAAAATGATAAATTTAATCTAAACATTAACCACACAAACAGATGATACATATTGAATACACATTTGATCATGGATATGATGGATGCACTAGTGTTTAAATGTAATAAATAATAAGACACATGATACACCCCAAAAACATGATTAAAACGGGGAATTTGTAGAGATTCACTCACATTGGGTGCGTTCGTTTGACGATGTTGAATGCGCACGAGTTTAGAGGGTTGATCGACGAGGATTAACTAACCTAAATAATAACGAAAAGGTACGGTAAATAGGTGGATTTTATTAATAATTTTAATAGGATTTTTAGATATATTTTTGTGAGTTTAAGGTTATTTTCTAACTTTAAAAACATTATTTTTAAGTATTTTTAATTGATTTTTAAATTAAATAAATAAATAAAAATATAAAAAAAATGTTGACTTTTTGGGTTGACCGTTGACCATTGACCATGACTGTTGACTGTTGACTGGTTCGGTCGTGTGTTTGTTTGCGCTGAGTGAGGTTCGAACTTGTGACCTCCCGTACGCGTGAACGCAGCTCTACCAACTGAGCTACGTGTCTAACCCGAAATATTTCTGTTTTTAATTATATTTATATACTATTTAATTTATTCAAAATTCATTTATTTTAAAAAGGATTTTAATTCTATCGAACCGGTGCACATAACAGGTCTCGAACCCGGGACCTGTTGTTTAACGTTGCACACAGTCCACCGCTGGACTGTGTGTCTAACCTGGTTATAACACTTGTTTTTATTTCTCTTATATACTAACTGGAAGTTTCCGTATTTGGGTTTTATAAAAAGTCTGAATATTGTGACGAATCGGAACAAGGACAGACTCGAACCCGGGACTCTATGATTCAAATGCACACAGTCCACCGCTGGACTGTGTGTCTAACCCGAGATATAACCCGATTTATATTAAGTATATACACAGTCTAAACTTCATCTTCTTCGTTAACAACACAGACCACGATTTAATCTACTGTTCTTGTTTAATTCGATTGACGGACATATGACTGATTAAAATGAAATGGATAGGGAAGGTTTTGGGAATGAACGTACCGGAATGATGACTTTTCTCAGAACTCCGGCAAAGTCGTCGGCTCTGTTTTACGAACTCCGTCTGAGCGGACCAATTAACAGTTTTGATTAACTAATTGTGGAATTGAATGACTAAACAAGAGTTATCAGAGAGTTTAGATGCTCAAACCGATTCACAGCGTGATTTAGAAATTTTCAGAAGTTTTCCGGCGATTGCAGATTATTCGGTATCGTCGTCTGGGACCGATTCTGATTGAAGGGTTTGAGTTAGTAACAGTCTAACAACAGATAGAAGATGAAAGAATTGAGAAATTTACCGTTTTGATGAAAGACACGGTTTTCAAGCGGAAGTCCGGCGAGTTCAGAAAGCGTTTCCGACGAACAGAAAATAGAGCGAAAGTGAAATTGGAGGTTCTGTGAGTGTTTTTGAATCGCGAGATGATGATATTGCCGGTGTAAATCAGGAAGTAAATGATTTCGGTTATTAAACCCGAAAATCATATGAATTCAAGTTCAATAAAGGCTGAATTGATTGAGATCGTGCGTCATAATGTTTTCATCGGTTATTATCAGTAATAACGATCACTCAATCGTCTGGAATGTTGAAAGCCGATGAACGGTTTCAGTTTGGCGCAAAACAGATGATTTCACATATGAACTTATGTTTTATTTGTTTCCTAGATTACACAAAGACATCAAGTGGCGGAGTGGTTAAGTGTTTGATGTTAAGGTCTTCCGGCTGACCCGGGTTCGAAACCCGGCAGCCCCTTTTTATTTTTAATTGCTTTATTTTTATTTTCTAACAATTTTAATTTCCATATTCTAAAATGTTTATTAGTTATGTATTGTTTAAAATTAAAATAAGCATTAAATGAGCAACAAAATTTTGAAACTGATTATTCGATTAATAAACGAAGCGGGTTTGGAAAACCCGTTTTTCGACGAATGTTACAAATAACCTATCCTATATCCCTATAGTCAAAAGCTCTGATACCAATCTGTCACACCCGACCCGCAGCGGAAATAAAAGTCGGGGCATAATTGGGTTTTCATCAAAGCTCATAAGATTTATTATAAAGTTTCATATTTATTATTTCCAATTTAAAAGAGAAATTACATCAAACATACAAGCACAACATGTTCTAAAACACAACATTCATGACTCTTTATTTTTCTTCTAAGGCAAATTCCTATGTTTTCCCTGCTTCAACCTGTCCACCTGTATCATGTGTAAAAATAGAGTTTTGGGTCAACAAAAGTTGGCCAGTGAATCTTATAAAAATGTTTGAACGAATTTATTATATTGGTTCTAAAATTGTGCATAGCCACATATGAGTATACGTATATGTAAATTTAACCACAAAACACATAATATCAATTAATGCACACACACACATCAAATGATGAACAATGAGATCAAGGCTCAATCAAACGGAGCTGATCTAATGAGGCACCTGATGCTCAACCCGTCTCCAACGAGGAACTGGTGGGCCTAATGAATGATTTGCACGCAACTTGACAAAAATGTAAACACGCAATACAACAAACAACATTTACATCACACGTTAAATAATATAATAGTAATAGCACAAGTGTTTGAATAAACGAAAATGTACAAACGACATATGATACACGCCAAAACATGAATAAAAAGGGGAATTTATAAGGATTCACTCACAGTGGGTGCGTTCCTTGATGATATTGAATGCGCATGAATTGAGGATTCGATCGGAGAACGAATACTAACCTAAAATAATAATACGATAATATTCGATAAATATACCAATTAATATTTTTACTTGAACATTTTTGTTAGTTTAATTTTTGGTAGTTTTTATACCTTTGAACTTGTATTTAATTAATCTTTATTGGAAACGTGTATAGGTAATTTAAATTATTTAAATGAAAATAAAATAAAACAAGTAAAAAACTATTAATAAAAAAATATACTGTCGGACCTGACAGTAAGGGGTCTGACCGGTTTTTAATAGGATTTTAGTCGCGCATGTTGGGACTCGAACTCCAGACCTTCCGCTTACTTGCACGCAGCTCTTCCAACTGAGCTACTTGTCTAACCCGGTAGTATTCTGATTTTTAATATACTTATACACACCTTAGCTTCATTCAGAAATTAATTAATTTAAAAAGGTTTTAAAATTAATCGAATCGGTTCCCAGAACAACCTCGAACTCGTACCCTCGGCGATAACTTGCACCCAGCCCAACCAGTTGGGCTAGGTGTCTAACCCGGTTATTACTGAATTTATAATATACTAATACGCTATAAAAATTCATCTTCTACATGATTCTGGTTAAACTCAGTACTGAGACTGATTGCCTGATTTAATGAAATGGATAATTTGACAAGTTAACAAAATTTATAAGAAGGAGATGAGAGGGTTACCGACGGTTGCAAAGAAAATCCGATAATGGGTTCCGGCGACTGTGTTTGAACTCCGGTTGGACTCCGGCGACTTGCAAGAATTCCGAAAGTGGGTTATTTGCATAGAAAGTATCAGAGAGTGTGAGTGAAGGAATGACGAGTTTGATTTAGGGTGCATTGCATTGGTATTTTTAGTTGAATTTTCCAATTACGGGGTTTTAGTTACAACCCGAAATTGTGGATTGATTGCTTTCAATCTTAACCGAATCTGGGTTGATAGTCTATGATTGCGAAACTGTAGTTGGGTATCAGTTACTTCCGTTTCAGAAATCAAAATTTAAACTTGATTGCATATTGGCAGTTACTAAAACTCTGATAAAGATGTTGCAGGTTTTAATTTGGTTGAGTATATGGTTTAAGTAATTTGGGAGATATCACATCTGATGTGTTTAGTGTAGTGGTGTTTCAGGTGTGTGAAGTTATGGAGGTACCGGGTTCGAAACCCCGCTGCTCCTTTACATATATATATATATATATATATTATTTTTTGGTTTAACTATTTTGTATTGATTATTATTTTAATTATGTAATTTATTTATAAATTATAATTAACCAAAATTTAAGTAACACTCATAAATGCGTAACGAACTTTTAACAACTACTTGATTCTCAAACGGAGCGGGTTTTGTAACCCGTTTTACATGAATGTTACAAAACACCCGGCTCGCTCGTATTCCGAACAAAAACAAGCATGATAAGAATTGAAAGGCTCCGGTATGCTCACGTAATTAAAGAAATTGGTATAAATGTAAAGATATGCATGCAAGTCTTTCTTTTATTTGTCACGCTTTTAGTTGTCATTTCCTTTTTCTAAAAATCAATTTAGCTTGCTGGTTTTTATCGTATTCACTACTTTTTAAATGAAATACAACTGGCCGTTTATTATTATTTTTTGTGACAAACAAAGTTAACAAGTAAACCCCTCCCCACACTTGAATTTCACATTGTCCCCAATGTGAATTGAAAATTAGTTACGCAGTTATTAATTAGCGAAACTGAAGTGTGAAAAAGGTGAATAATACTCCCCTTGAGCGGAAGAAGACTTGGAGATATTTGGCGTGACCATTTTTTTTCTTTTCTTTTCGGCTCTGTGTGCATTTCCGTATACGTGCAAAGCTTGTCAAACTAACCAAAACACAAGCAACGTAATTGAACAAAATATTAGGTACATAAGGATTCATCCAAAAGTTAAAAATTTAAATAACATAAGTACTAACAAAGTGTTTCAAAACAAAACGAACTGCATATCCGCGGAGTTTTGAAAGAAAAGTAGTCAAAAAGAAAAACCCTGAAAAGAGACAATAATAAATAATGACAATAAATAATGACACCAGCAGTTTCGTCAGCTAAACTCTTCCCTCCTACTAGTCCTCCTCTTCGTCTTGGCGGGCTCCAGATGGGCCCGCATCGTCATGTCTTGGGTTACCAAATGGGAACTGTGGAGGATCACCAAAGTAGTTCGGGAAGGCGTTGTGTAGCCCTCTGAAAATGTAAGAGAATCCAGCATGCATCTCTTCCCTCATAGTGTTCTGGTTCACCTGCATTTGCTGGAATTGCCGGTAGAACTCTGTGTATGAAGGGATGCCAGGGGGCCAATCCTGATGTGCTTGATATTCTTGCTGATTCTAGTACTGGTACTATTGCTGTTGTTGTTGCTGCTACACTCTGGTGGTGGTCCGATGAAAGCACCCACTTGAGCATGTGCCTCGTGGGCATGCTCCATTTCGACGTCCTGCTCTTCGTCAGATGGCAGCGGTGGGAGTGGGTCCCAAACTTCCCCACGTAGGCATTTCAGCCTAGGGTCGTTTCCAGTGTCTACAATTAAGCCCATCGCCCATAGGGAACGAATGTCCACCTCACCCCCTGAGTGGACCAGTGTCAAATGGTTGACTACATTCTCAGTCAAAATGCTGATAGAGTGAGCGAGTTGAGTCACATACTCCCCACCGTGAATCTCACTGCTAGTCGACCTCCCCGCTCTGTTTATAAAAAATTCCGCCATACGGGTGGCGAGGTTGACGTGTACCCCATTCACTATGAAGTACAAGAATAGCAGGTTCGGTGTGAGACAGTTCCCAGAACTGTCCATGCGCCCGCAAATAGTGTGGCTCATGACTTGGTGAAGAACCCTAAGAAGTGGGTCCTTTAGCCTCGATGCTTTCACTCTCCTAGCATCACAAGGTGGCCCGTCAGCTATGTGAGCCCAGAAATTTGCCCTACCCACGTCGCTGCCAAACTTGTAAATGTTGGTAAAAATCTCAGAGTTTATATCTCCATCACTGTAAATGCCCAACTTTTTACCAAACTTAGCCACAGACCATTTGTGCCATCTTCCCCCAAGCCTGAACTGAATGATTTTTGCGTTTCTGAAATCTGGGTTTTCGCTTCGTGGTTTGTCGTATCCGTAGGAAGGAAGCGAAAAACTCTAGTACTAGCTCAAGGTAAACGGGTCGCTCCATATGTAGTAACCTCGCCATCGGGAGTGAAATCATCTCTTGAAGCCTTTTTTATTGGTTTAAGGCTTGCAGTGCTTCCCAACTCAGCCTTCGTGGTTCGCCAATCTGGCCTCGTCTGTTCCACAGAGTTTGTAGTCGATTAATACATGGCCGCTCTTTTTGTTTGTCGGCATCGAATTGGAAGAACGTGTGACTCATCTGTATGCAGTTAAGCAACAAAAATTAGACCATACCCAAAAAATTTCAATCCCAGCACCTGAACAGTGTTTTTGTAGTATTCTGTTTGCTGTTTCAGGTCGCGCATGGACGTGCGGACCAGTTGCACGGCCGTGCGGATCCAAATCGCACACTGTTGCTGCCGGAGTCACTGCAGCGATTCTAGCTCGCACGGCCGTGCGGATGAGGCGCACGGTCGTGCATCGTCTACAATTTTCAACAATTCATCCATTCACTAATTTCGGCCATGTAATCACAAATCAAGATGCTATACTCAGTGAGTGGAACATGGGTTCGTAATTGGGACTTTGATTCGCCCAATTTTTCAAGACTTAGCGTTTGATTGACAGTTATGAAGAAAAACCCCAAAAATTTCTTGAACAAGAACCCTAATCTACTCCTAAAACAGAATTAAAGATGCAAAACGTAAAGGGGATTCATACCTTGACTGAAGATTACGCAAATCCTTGCAAAAAGTGGTGATTTTTGAGAGAGTGCGGGTGTAGGAACGGCAGTGCGGCTAGGGTTTCGAATGGGACTTGGTTTTTTCTGAAACACGCATTTTTATACTCACTGAACAAACTTCCAGAAAAATCTGCGCACGGTCGTGCGCAGATGTGCACGGTCGTGCGGATTCCAAATCACAACACCCTGGATCATTGTTCTTGAGTCACACGGTCGTGCGGATAGGCTGCATGGTAGTGCACGTCCGGGATTTCAGTCTGCACGGTCATTCCCTGCAGATGCAGCTCTGAGGTGCACGGCCGTGCGGATGAGTTGCGTGGTCATGCGGCATCTGGCAGTCTGCAGAATTTTTGCAGAAATGCACCCAGCTCTGTATTTTCGATAAAATCACCAACTTTCCAAGTGTTTTAGTTGTTTGAATAGTGTTTCAACTTCAGAACTTTCTAAGACATGAATCAAAATAGGGAAAACCTACAACTTACCGAAAAACAAAAAAATCGCGAAAGAAAGAGTAAAGATTAACATAATTACATATTTACCCTTGGCGTGCAAATCACGCTCGCTAAATTTTTTTCTCCGCGAGTCGATAGCTGGACTCTCCTCCCCACACTTATTACGCGGGCGGGGCATGGAGTTCGATGACCTCCACTGCCAAGTCAACCGTTATGTTAACAAAAAGCTTTAGCTGATAACCGTTGACTTTGAACGTTATCCCGTTTGAGTCCTCGATGACGATAGTGCCGTATGGGAATACTTCCTTGACTGTGTACGGCCCCGTCCATCGGGACTTCAACTTACCGGGGAACAACCTAAGCCTCGAGTTGAACAACAGTACGAGATCTCCCACTTGAAACTCCTTGTGATCCTTCAAGCACTTATCATGTAGTCTTTTTGTGCACTCTTTATATAAGCAAGAGTTCTCGTAGGCGTGATTTCTCAGTTCTTCAAACTCATGGATCTGCAAGAAGCAAGCCTCACCGCCGCTCTTCACATCCAAATTTGCAGTCTTTAACGCCCACCACGCCTTGTGCTCCAACTCGACTGGCAGATGACACGCTTTCCCGTAAACCAGCCTATACGGAGTATTCCCTATAGGCGTTTTGTATGCGGTCGAAAAGCCTAAAGCGCATTATCCAGCTTGTCTAACCAATCCTTGCGGTTCTGACCCACCGACCGCTCAAGGATCCTCTTCAGTCCCTGGTTTGTGACCTCTACCTGCCCGCTCGTCTGGGGATGGTATGGTGTGGCTAGTCTGTGATGAACACCATATCGAGACAGGGCTTTTTCTAGTTGCGCATTGCAGAAATGCGTTCCACGGTCACTAATAAGTGCCTTCGGGGCACCAAACCGGGCAAATAAGCTTTTCAAGAACCTCACGACTACTCTAGCATCATTTGTGGGTAAGGCTTGCGCCTCAGCCCATTTTGACACGTAGTCCACAGCTACCAGGATATACTTATTATCGTGTGAGGATGGGAATGGGCCCATGAAATCGATGCTCCAAACATCGAATACTTCACATACCTGGATCGAATTCTGAGGCATTTGGTTGCGCGCGGATAGATTTGATGCCCTATGGCATGCATCGTACACTCTTACCAACTTTTGCGCATCATGAAAAATCGCGGGCCAATAGATGTCGGCATCTAACACCTTCTTCACGGTGTAGTTGGCTCCGTGGTGACCTCCGGTAGGCCCTTCATGACATTGGCGCAGAATGTCGACTGCCTCCTCTCCAAACACACATCTACGAATCCCGTGATCCGCTCCAACTCGAAATAAGAATAGGTCATCCCAAATATAATGTTTAAGGTCTGCAAAGAACTTCCTCTTTTGCTGATGTGCTAATCCTTTAACAAGGATTCCACAGGCTAGATAGTTCGCGAAGTCAGCAAACCACGGCGATTCATCTCTCACCTCCACGCTCATGAGAAACTCGTGGGGGAAATTGTCGTTTATTGGTTCCTTCCACGTATCCTCTGAATCTCCACGCTCAAGTCTCGAGAGATGATCGGCCGCAACGTTCAGCACACCCTTCTTATCTTGAATCTCGATATCGAATTCTTGCAGCAACAGAATCCATCTAATCCGACGTGGTTTTGCGTCTTGTTTGCTGAAAAGATATCGAACGGCGTGATCCATGTACACAATAGTATTGGACAACACAAGGTATGATCTAAACTTATCAAACGCGAAAACTACCGCCAAAAGCTCCTTATCCGTGGTAGTGTAGTTTCTTGTGCATCGTGCAAGGTCTTATTGGCATAGTATATAGGATGAAAGTGCCTTTCCTTTTGTTATCCTAAGACTGCCCCTATCGCGAAATCACTGGCGTCGCACATAATCTCAAATGGCAACGCCTAATCTGGTGCTACCAAAATAGGGGCTTCAACAAGCCTTTGCTTTAACAAATTGAATGCCATCAAGCATTCATCCGAAAACACGAACGGAGCATCCTTCTCCAACAAACAAGTCATGGGTCTCGCGAGTTTTGAAAATTCTTTAATAAATCTCATGTAGAACCCAGCATGACCAAGGAACTCCTAATTGCTCTAACTGAGGTAGGGGTGGAAGTTCAGAAATGACGTCCACTTTGGCTGGATCAACTTCCAACCCTGCTTGCGAGATCCTATGCCTGAGGACTATCCCTTCTTTCACCATGAAGGGACATTTCTCCCAGTTGAGCACGAGATTGGTCTCTTCACACCTCATCAGCATCTTTTTCAAGTTTTTAAGACAGTGATCAAAGGAACTCCAAATAACAGAAAAATCATCCATGAACACCGCCATGGAGTCCTCAATCATGTCGTGAAAAATAGCTAACATGCAGCGCTGAAATGTCATCGGTGCATTGCACAACCCAAAAGGCATACGCCGATAGGCGAATGTGCCAAAGGGGCAGGTAAAAGTAGTCTTCTCCTGATCCTCAGGAGCGATCAGAATTTAAAAATAGCCCGAGAACCCATCCAGAAAACAATAAAATGACTTCCCCGACAGACGTTCCAACATCTGATCGATGAATGGAAGCGGGAAGTGGTCCTTGAGGGTGGCAT
This sequence comes from Scalesia atractyloides, assembly GCA_947069175.1. Classification (NCBI taxonomy): domain Eukaryota; kingdom Viridiplantae; phylum Streptophyta; class Magnoliopsida; order Asterales; family Asteraceae; genus Scalesia; species Scalesia atractyloides. Next base: position 19,428,325 of record CAMTDV010000027.1, read on the forward strand.
CATTGAGTTTGCGGTAGTCGAAGCAAACTTGCCATCCGGTGACGGTACGGGTCGGAATAAGCTCATTCCTGTCGTTTGAGACTACGGTTACGCCTCCTTTCTTGGGCACTACTTGCACAGGGCCCACCCACACTGAATCAGAGATGGGATATATTAACCCTGCGTCTAGTAACTTAATCACCTCCTTCTTTATGACGACTTGCATATTCGGGTTTAACTGCCTCTGAGGTTGCGCCACACGGCTTGTGGCTTGTAGTCATCCTCCATCAAAATTTTATGACTGCAAAAAGAAGTATTGATGCCTTTGATATCCATAATCTTCCACGCCATGGCTTTCTTATGAAGTTTTAGAACCTCGAGAAGTTTTCTCTTTTCCTCTTCCTCTAAGGATAATGAAATGATGACCGGAAGACCACACTCCTCGTCTAGAAATGCATACTCGAGATGTGGCGGGAGTTCTTTCAACACCAATGACGGAGGATCCTCAACTGAAGGCTTCGACTTTCCTTCAACTTCGCGATCAATCTCCACAAATATATCTGGACTCTAGGAACCATCATCACTGATTTGACAAACCAACAGCTCAAGTTCTTGTGTGTCCGAATCGATCTGCTCAATCGTGCCTTGAAAATGAGAGTTCACAAAGGTATCGACAATGTCGACATAATAAAGTGTATCTTCCTGATTTTGGGGATGCTGCATCGACCGTTTAATGTCGAAGGTCACATGCTCATCATTAACCCGGAGCTTGATTTCGCCAGCGGCCACATCTACAATCGTCCTCGCGGTATTGAGAAACGGTCATCCGAGTATCAAAGGCACTTATGAGTCTTCATCCATATCCAAAATAACAAAATCTACAGGAAACACGAATTTGTCGATCTTAACAAGCTTATTTTCAACAAACCAGCGTGGATATTTGATTGAACGATCAGCAAGTCGAATACTTATCCTGGTAGGTGACGGCTCACCTAGATCCAGTTTAGCAAAAACCTTATACGGCATAAGGTTTATGCTTGCTCCCAAATCAGCCAATGTGTGGCTGACAGACATGCTGCGTATAAGACAAGGAAGGGTGAAACTGCCCGGGTCTCCCATCTTCTCCGGTAAGCGATTTTGGAGAATAGCTGAGCAGTTCTCATTCATCAAAACACAAGACATGTCCTTGAGCTTTTGCTTGTTTGTGAGGATGTCCTTTAGAAACTTGGCATATTTAGGCATTTGAGCCAACGCTTCAACAAATGGTATGTTTATATGCAACTGTTTGAACATCTCAAGAAACTTACCATATTGTTCTTTGTTCCTTTGCTTCTTCAGCCTGCCCGAGTACGGAACTGGAGGAGTATAATATGTAACTGGCTTCTGGAGCTGTGCTGTACTTGCTGGGACTCGCCTAGCGTGCACCTCGTCCGAAGCGTCAGTATGAACCGTCTTAGTGATCGGTGGTGAGTTCGATATGTCAGGTCTCATGGCTTTACCACTCCTCATCATTACCGCATTAACATGCCCTCTTGGGTTTGGCTCTGTATTGCCTGGAAGACCGCCTTGAGGTCGCTCAGATAACATCTTAGCCAACTGGCCTACTTGATTCTCAATGACCTGAATGGAGGCTTTCTGACTCCTCATCTCCCCTTCTTGGGCCATGAAACGCTCCTCGTGCTGCTGATAACGTTTTTCAGCTAATCGATTCGCACTATTAGAGTTGCTTAAAAGTTGTGCCATCATTTCCTCCAGCTTAGAGTTATTTTGGGGGCTTGTTGCTGGGAACTGCTCCCGGCACCCTGATTATGATACATATTCGAATGTGGCTGGAAGGAGTGATTATGAGGCTGAAAAGACTGACCGTAGGATTGCTGTGGCGCGGGAGCGCGCTGAGAGTATCCGAGTGGGTTTTGGTTACCTGAACCACCTTCCATCCGAAGTTTGGGTGACTCCTCCATCCCGGATTGTACGTGTTGCTAAAGGGGTTATTTTGAGGTTTAGTTTGGTTTCCTAGATAATCCACCTCCTCATGGCCCGTAAACATAACACCGTGCTCACACGCACCTGGCTCATGTGCAATCCCACACTGCTCACACGAAGATTGAACATGTGAAACATTATGAGCTTGATCGATTTTTGCAGCAAGGGCTCCAATCTGAGCAGTAAGGGTCGTATATGTATCAACAGCATGAACCCCTGAACGAGATGATGTCCTAGCTCTCTCTCCGGCTTGACGAGAACTAGACTTCAAAGCAGCTTTCTCGATGATCGCGTAGGCTTCATTTGGTGTCTTCGTTCCAAGATCACCCCCTGCATACACGTCCAAACGCTCCTGCGAATCATAGTTGAGTCCTTGGTAGAAAGTTAATACCAGCTGTCTTTTGGACAAACCATGATGTGGGACATCAATAAGAAGATCTCTAAACCTTTCCCAAGCAGTGTGTAAGGACTCTCCATCATCTTGTCGAAATGTCATGATACGGTTCTTTAACTTAGCTGTTTTCTCCGGAGGGAAGTACTTCTGCATAAACAGCTCTGCCATTTCATTCCAGGTAGTACTGGATCCTGCAGGAAGTGATAAAAGCCAAGCTCGGGCTTTGTCTCGCAAAGAGAACGGAAAGAGCCGCAATCGGATTGCATCATCAGAACATCCTGAATCTTGAAAGTAGAGCATACCTCAAGAAATGCAGCAATGTGTCGACCTGGGTCCTCGTGATCCTTTCCATCAAATTGCACTGAATTTTGCAACATGTTAATGATGTTGGATTTGATCTCGAAATTCAGCGCCACCACAGTCGTTCGGGCGATACTAGGCTGCAGGCCTTCGCCTCCCAGACGACCGGTCTCATTCAACGGCCGGTCGTCGTCTGCCATGGTGTTCCCCCCTTCGACCTCTGAGTTTTCACTCTCAGCAGGTATCTCCGGCTCATCCACTATAGCTGAGATAAGTTGTGCAACAACACGAGACCTTTCTCGAAGTCTCCTACTCCTCCTTAGGTCATGTTCCTGTTCGTCAGATGGCTAAGCAGCAACAGGCGCGGGGGTTGAGGACATCAACCTGTAAGGAAGGGATAAGCACATCCCGAAACGATTAAATATAATATAATATTAAATAATATTTTATTAATTAATTCAAAAAAAATTTAACCAATCAATTTTTTTTCGAATTCGGGCGTGCAAATAAATATCAATCTTGCAAAAATATATATATACAAACAAATAAATAATTATAAACAAATATTCACAAGCATGTACACCGGTAAAGAAGTGACTCGGATCGTTCCAAAGGTTAGCCGCGTCCCCGGCAACGGCGCCAAAAACTTGACGTGTGCGTATATATACATCTTTTTACAATGAATTTTACACACGAACTCGGTTTTAATATTTATAAAAATGATTTATACCTTAACATTAAAACACACACAAAAGGACAAGTGTACCCTATTGTATATGTAGTAAAGTATGGGTAAGAATCAGATGTTGATCCATGGACGCGGGCAGGCGCATATGTACTAAACCGTTGTAATTTGTCTACCGGTAAAAAGATATGTGAAATATTTTTTTTTTTCTAAAATTTTCTAAAAATATATTTTAAAACATAAAAGACTCTAAATACAAAAATATAATTTCTTTTTATTTTGTCTTGTTTTATAAACAATCTAAGCATGTTATCAAAAATGTCACCAAGGCACTTGATCAATTTTCCAATTATAAAGACAACTAGTATCACTTTCGGGAATCCTAACATGATAATTCTTCGGAAAGTTAGCGAGATAAACATACTTTAACCACCTAAAATTATTCGTTAACGAGCTATTGATATATTTTCATGTGAATCTTAATAATAAGTTAGTCATCCGTTAAGAGTTTTCAAACCTCACTTCATCAAGGAAAGCAATACCGATAAACACAATAACCACCGAGACAAGCATAACGTAGATCATATCACAAACTTGTCCATTTTGCAAGTCTTAAACATAAATCTACCAAGTTGTTCATTTTGGCCAAAAATACTCAACAAAGATTATGACCTATGTTAAGAACCCGCAATAAGACCATCTAACCCGTTAGAGCCATTACGTGTAAGAAAGCATTCTTGATCAAAATCAGATTTACCTTTTATTAAACCAATACCCATTTCTAGTTTCATGGTGTAAACATATTAATCAAGTTAACAGCTTACTAATAAATGATTAATTATGGGGTTTATTCAACTTGTCCTAACTAACCATTTACTAATCATCCAAGATAAATAATCATAATCAAGAATCCAACATCAATGAATCAGGTTTCCCATATGATCATCAAGATTCAAACAAGAACAAGTTGTCTGAGCTTCATTTTAACATGATAACAAACTAAATATTGATCATGAATCAAGTGTTTTCATAACATTAATAACAATATTACATAAACATCAACTCAATGCTTGCAAATGTGCTCAAAATATATATTAAGAACAAGAAATCAAACCATAAAAAGCAAGGATTTGATAGATTGGATGAATGATAAGCTTCTTGCAACCTTGAGGCTTGAAACCGTCCTGATCAGAGAGCTTTCGGACCTCAGAAATCGTCCAGAAACTTGGAAAATTACCCAATAGTTTGATCAGTCGTGAATGCTCTGTTTTATAGACAAATTCATATCCGCACGACCATGCGCTTTATCCGCACGGTCGTGCGCATCAGCATGACGTCACTGCAGGGCATGGGCAGACAAGTGGAAGTTTGGGCGGCAAACTTCAGATGTGCACGGTCGTGCCAATGGGTCGCACGGCCGTGCAAAGTCTTCAGATTACATGTTGATCAGCAATCAAGTGGTGCACGATCGTGCGCATCAGCATGACGTCACTGCAGGGCATGGGCAGACAAGTGGATGTTTGGGCGGCAAACTTCAGATGTGCACGGTCGTGCCAATGGGTCGCACGGCCGTGCAAAGTCTTCAGATTACATGTTGATTAGCAATCAAGTGGCGCACGATCGTGCCACAGGGTCGTACGGCCGTGCGTGCCGAGAAATGAGCTGCACTGCCTCTCGCACGGTCAGTGCTTCCGAGATCGCAAGTCGCGCACGGTCATGCCAACGGGTTGCACGGCCGTGCGTGATCTGTAACTTCAACAGAATCTGCAAAATTTATCAGGAACGTTCGTTAATCCCACTTTTTCTCCAACTTTGTCTGTGCTACGCCGTTTTGGACCTGAAAATATAAAATTGGCCGATTAAGTACCTATACGATGATGTTTTAGGCAAAAACGCACAAAACAGGGGCAAAATTGGGGAACTAAATTATGTATATTTTAACGTATATCAGCATTAAGCACAACATTTTCTTTTAACGCATCAAGCACCACATTTTTGTCTAACACATGAATCACATATTTATCATGGAAACAATCACATTTCTCAAATATTATATTTTACCAACTTAGGATCATAAATATATATATATTATCACACAATAGCCTACAAACTACCATTTCAAGCATGCGTACCGCATAGTCATAAGTTCGACTTTCCAGGACTTGTTATTCAACCATATTTGTTCTAAGACTTTAAAAATATATATTTTAATCAAAAATATGTCTTAATTCCAGAATATATTAAAATTATATAAGGGTTCATAATTTTACCGTTTTCAAGTAAACTTACCGAATAGCCGTTTATTCAACTTTCCGGGTTTTGTGATTCAATAACTTATATGTAATTATATCGAAAACCTCATCGAATTTGGTTTTTACTAAAATAACGTTTTTCACATAAAATGATAGATTTTTCGTCACACTATACTTATATGTTTCGACTTTTTAGTATACAAAAGTAATGTTTTTGGACACTAAATCATCAAGTATGGTTGTTAATATCTTAATATAACAATTTATCATAAGATCACCATGTAACATAGCCAAGTCAAAAAATAACTTAAACTAGCATACAAGTTCCATTCGTCATCATCATCACTTAAACATGAATTTAAAGTTTGGTGCGTTTCTAGTCCTTCCTACTAAGTTCCATTTGTCATCATCATTGAATTACTACAATACGTATTAAAGTATAGTTCAATACAAAAAGTACTGGCGAGCATACAAGTTTTAAGTACTAACATAAGTATAAAAGTTTAAATGAATCCACATGGCATAATAGTCAACTTAAATATCATACAATGCTAGCATGCAACTATACATGTCAACCCAAAGTTTACCACTAACGTAATCTTATCGTCGCAACGATAAGACCATTATGAATGACTTAACATGACCTCAAGAATGCGGGCGGTGCGTTATCCCTGTAGCGCTATACATGTTAAAGGAGGCTTGTACGAAGTTAATGACAAGTATAAAGCATAAGAATAGTCTAGCATATACGAACTCAAGTATAACGTTTTGGCATGTATATTGGATTGTTTGTTTTAAGCATAAAGTATGTGATTGTGTGATTTTTGATAACATATACGTATTGCACCCAAAAGTGTTAAACATAAAACGGGTGTCGAGTATACTCATAATTTTGCAAAGCTTTCCGATTATCCGTGTATTGACAAGTTGATGAGAATAGTAGAACGAAGGTGTTCAAGGGTTTTGGAGTTTATGGAATGTTTGGATTCGGAATTAAGTATAAGAGTATATGTATGCAAAAAGTATATCTCGTCTAGACACTCGCTTGGACACTAAGTTTTAAAGTGTTTTCATGGGTCCTATCTTGCCCATTAGAATCACAAACGAGAAATAAACAACGAAGATGATATAACTTATTTTCACAACGTGTAATCATTATTCAATTAACATCAAGAATTCGGTTATGTTTGTATTTATATTTGTATATAGTATATCTAATAATAAGTCGGACATATATTATCATAGAATTCATGGATGTCAAGCATGGAGTTGCGTACACCTCATTTGTATAATTCACCAATGCAAAAATCACGTCAAGGATAATTCGGATGGTCATGAATAAAGGAAAGTACTTAATTAAACTATGAACAACCAAGTAAGCAAGCTAGGTGCGTGCATCCCAAACATGGCAACGTTTGGGGACGTGTCGTAGCCTTGTTACTTAAATGAAAGCTGAAGAAGTTTTAGTTTCTTAAACATAGAAAACATCAAATGAGGCGGTGGAATGAAGGTAGGATAGCCAAGGCTTCCAAGTATTCACACTTATACCAAAACATAAATCTTGCCTTAAGAGTTATGGCAAGCTCGGATAGTTTCATCACTTTTGGGTTGTATAAACCCTATTAAAATAGAAAGTTTAGAGGGTAAAGTATACCTCTAACTTGTAAGAATCAATCTTGGGCAAGCTTACTAACCATATACTTGGTTAGTAGCAAAGGAAGCACAAGATTGTATAAGAAAACATAAGTTTAGTAAAAGTTAACATTCAAATCTTCCAAAACAGAAAGTTTGGACCTCAAAATGGTGATGTTCCACCTTAGTTTACCAGGGTTATCCTGTGGAAACAATCCTAGAGGTGTTCCAAGCTTTGTAGAGGAAGAATTGGTGAAGAAAGATGAAGAAAAGTGAGATAAAGCTTACTTTAGGACTTAGAATAATTATGTCCAAACTTGCAAATGTAATTGATTTGAGAGTGTTTTTGGATAGTAGAAGAAGAGTTGGAAAAGTGAAAATGAGGTGAAGGATTAGGGTTTCGTGTTTAACGGAAGTTTAAAGATGATTGGGTGTGTGTGGAGGTGGAAAAGATGGCCAATCCGCTGAAAGGAAACAACTTTCTGCGGATAGGGAGCCTAGACGTTACGCGTAGGTGTAGAGGAGAGGGCATCGCGCCACGCGGCGCCTCTTTACTCCGACCTAAGTTTGGTTTATTACATTTTGACCCCTAATTATCCCATTTTTAGCACTTTGAGCATAAACTTTGTAATTCAACATGTTTTCAAGTATGGGAAGTATACGTAATGGGTGAGTATTTGTACGTATAATAAGTATCGGTTTATGAGAAAACACGTTTTTAATGGTTGATTAAACGTAAAACGCGTATGTATAGAATAGGAGGTTTGCTAAGATCAAAGTCTTGGATTACGAGGTTCAGAAAGAATACGGATATAAGTTTCTAAAAATAGAATTACGATAACACTTTCCAAACAAGGAAAGTTCAGAAATGCGAAGCGTTACAAGTATACCCTCCTACCATTAACAAATTAACATTTCACAACTTGCGAAAAACTAACAATTGTTGCAAGTAAGAACTGACTAAGACTTAAAACACTAACAACTAACAGTTAAGACTTTAAACACTAATACCAATAATAAAAAGAAAAGCGACTGGTAGAACTAAGAAGAAAGGCACTAATATCAGGAAAATCGGTGATATATCGGTCAAATATCGCTGATATTATCGGTACCAATATTCTGACCGGTATTTTGCACTAATATCTTGGCAAAGGACCGAAAACCACCGATATATCACTGATATATCGGGATATTAACTACATAGGGTACTACAAGAATTGAAGGTCTTGTAGTTTGCAGTCTCTAGAGATTTATGTTTCTATAGCTTTAGTTACTTTAGTATTCTTCGCCTTCGTTTCTTGTCGAGGTTCTTCTTGTGGAGTTGGTGTAGGTATAGTGCTTCCGACTGATTGTAGTGGTCGTTCTATATTTTGACGTCCGCGTTCCTGTGCATTGGCAAGGATTTGCACGACTCAGATGGCTATCTGTCCGATCACGCCATCTCCTATGTTTACGCATTCGCCATAACGAGCAGAGTCAACTGCGAATAATTTGGTGGGTTAGGTTGATGATTATTGTTAATCAAAGGTTTTGTCGACATTTTTTAAATTTCCAGGAAAAACACTACTTCAATATTTCATTAACATGCATTTACAATGATCATTTCACATAGTACACATAGTACAATAATTTTTCAAATATATTGATGTATTGAATAATACATGCATTTATCGTGTAGAGTTTGTAAAGTTTTAACATGGTTTCGTTTCGGTTTGTCAAGAATTTATCTACATTTAATCCAAATACGTTTTGCAGGTCTTGGTTCGTGAAAACGGTTGGAAGGATAGGAAAAACAAGCTAAAATGATAAATAGAACCGAGTCGAAACATAATTAGAGCGCGGAAGAGGAAACGAATCAAAAATTGAGGTTTATAAGCCTCTGGCGGGCCGCGACCACATCCTTAAACACCTATCGCACCCCGCGAGGGGCCTATAGTTATCCCAGAGACTTTACTCGGTCGCGGGGCGCGACCGAGTCCCCCTACCCCTCTCGCGGTCGGCGAGAGGGGGGTTTATCCAGAAAGTTTCGAAATTGATCTGTTGAAGAGTTGTTGGGTTATTTGTTTGAGTCATAATACAATTGCAACACATCTTGGATCAAATTGGACGAACTCAGATCTTGTGGAGCAGATTTTCTAGAGAAATTGAGCTGAAAGAAGGTGATCTAGGCTACGGGAATCATTCGGGCTATCAAGGAGTTTCGAGGCAGGAACATATACAGTTTTATTGCAACATCTCGATCCTTCTAATTCCTTGTTTAACTTGTTTATGAATTCTTGTTTGAACCTTATTTATTCAGTTTTTGAGAACATGATACTTGGCTAGATTTATTTTAGTTACCTAGGTTTGGATTATGATTTTATGAAAGTTTGGTTTATTTTAGTTTAATGTGTATTTGGTAAAGTTCATAACTTTAACTTTCTAGTTTAGTGTATTTGCATGATCTAAATTGATTTGTGATTGTTTATTTGTTTTACATGAATCTAGGTGGATGTCTTCCATAGAATAAGTTTGTGTTGCTTTTTCGTGTCTTTAGGGATTCGGAAAACAGTCGGTAAATTGACCAATAAAACCGGGAAAACAATTAAGTAAAATATAAAATCAATTTTATCATTATATCTAAATTAATTATTGAGAAATAATAATTAGTTAACTGAATTAATTAGATAAATTGTTAGGTTTAGGTTTTGAGAAATTCCCGAATCTAATTTACTTGTCATAATTGAGTCGGTTAAGCTAAACTAGAAGTTGTAGTTGGTCTAGGTTAAGTATTGAGAAGTAGTTAACTAATTAGCCACTTTACTAAATTAAAAGATAACTGAAAAGGAATCTTTAAAACCGGTGAACAAATAATAATTTTAGGTTATCGTAGGTGTCTTCCTGACAAGGGTCGGGGGTCCTGTTCGGTAAACCTAGAGTTTAATATTTTAAAATCCCAATAAATCATTCAACCTAATAATTTATTATCAAATCAAATAAGTAGTAATCTAAAAAATTCAACCTAGGTAACCAGTTCATTATTCTTGATTTAATTTTCAATTTCTAAAAAGTCAAAGTTCAATTTGTTCCAATTAAATAGTTTTAGTTTAATTAATAATTTAGAATTAGTTAGAAACCCCCCCCCCCCCCCTAAAATATATAAAGTTGTTTTAATTGAGTCTAAATTAAGTAGTCATGGTAATTAGAGAGTCTCGTGGGATCGATATCCGGACTTACTTAAACTAATCTACGATTGATCAGTTCGCTTGCCGGTTAGTAGTTTAGTATAATTTAGGAGTCTAGAGTTTAATTTAAGTCTAGAATTAGGGTAATTTTATTTGTTTTTAATTAACTACTTTTAGAACATCAATATCAAACTGAAACAAGTAATGTGTACAATGTGGTAACCAAATAAGAGTTCATAGGCTGTAGTTATCACTATAACTAGCACCTGATAATTTTGCATCCCTATCTATAAACTACTTATAATAGTATGTAACTTGCTTTAAGCAGGCCTATCTTAAAGGTTGAGGCCTAGATATTCCAACTGAATACCTAATTCACTACAAACTATGGCTCTGATAGCAACTATGACACCTCACCTGACAAGGATGCTTTATAGCACAGTTAATAACAAAGAGTGCTTATTTTATTGATAACAACTTATAGTACAAGGTCTAAGAACTGAAATACAACATCTGGTTAGACTAAGCTTAGTCTAATATTACAAAACTTCCCTTAGATTACACAATCTGGGATACACAGTTTTATCCACTATTAAGAGTCAGAGGTATTCAGAAATGAGTAAGTCCACGTTTGTGAAGGTGCGGGATCATATTTCGGGAGAGGAAGCTCGAAGTCGTGATTCAGGTGAGTATTCGTGTTCTTTGTTGAGCTCATAGAGCAGGGGAAGAAAGAATCAGCGAGGAAGTCGTAAGGGCAGGGGAGTGTGTCTAAGACTCCGAAGGATGTGATATGTGGGTTGCAAGGAAGTTTGACACTTTAAGAATCAATGTTCAAAGCATAAGAAAGAAATTAACTCCATAGAAGACCACCATCTTGATGATGATGCATTAATCTACAGTGTGGAGAGCAATGTGGATTCCTGGGTCATGGGTCCTAGTGCTTCGTTTCACGCTGCCCATAGTAGTGAAGCACTAGAATTCGTAAGAAGGTGACTTTCGAAAAGTGAGATCGGCGAATGATGAGGTACTTGATGTTACGGGCATGGGTGACATTGTTTTGAAAACTTCAGTTAGTTCATGGACCTTTAAGAAATGTCAAGGTTCTTCCAGCTCTAAAGAGGCTGTTAATTTGTTTCGGCCAGTTAGATGATCAAGGACATGAAATTAAGTTCGTCAATGGACAGTGTAAGGTTGTTAAATGAATATGTTCATGGCTCGGGGAAAGAAAAGATGCTCATTATAAATGGTCAGTATACCGTCAGAAAGAAATGAAGTCTAGTTCTTGAAGAAAAACATATTCGTGTGTTCACAAAATCTCGAGGACATGATAGGATTTGCTTTGCAAGAGAGAAACCTAGAGTCACATGGAAGATTCAAGAAGAACCAGTTTTGAAGCTCAATCTAGTCGGGGGACATCGTGATAGTGGGAGCACGGAACGTGTTTAAGTTACAATGCAGGGCGGCGGTGAGTTAAAAAAACAGCATTCTAGCTGGAAAAGCATCGTAGAGAATTTCTTGTAGGTACTGGAGAGTTTGTGTTCTCAGGATTTCTTAGGATTCGGTAGTTCGTTTAGGTGGTATCCGGCAAGGATAAAAAACAAGTCATGGGTTGTGATTGATGAGTTGAAGCTCAGTGAAAACTTCAACATGGCCTTCAGGTTAACTGATGAAAAGGTTGTTGCAACTAGTAGTAAAGGAAGATTACAAGATGTACAAATGTTGAAGGCTATTCGGCTTTGTTCGAGCCTCCAAATGGTAGATTGTTGGTCGATTTGGTGTGGAGGCCCAATCAAGGGAGGGCGCCGACCTTAGCCTTGGGTCGGCACACACGCCTTTTGTTTTGCAATTAAATTGGGGTTTTTAATTTAGCGGTCTCTAATTATCTCTATGTGGGTTTGGCCCTAACTCGGGGATTAAGTTTCCTAACCCTAGAATAATCTCTATACAATGATTGCTTTGTACTTGTAATACCTTATCGTCCTGATAATAAAAGAAACCCTAGTTGCAGTACATATAGGTCGGTTGACCGAACGACTTTAAATCCTCGTGTCGTTTATTGCTTTCGTGTGTGTACGCGCTCAATCCTAACACTATCAAGAGCATTCAAACACAAAACAACCTTTTTCATGGTGATTTTCAGGTTGAGTGGTAACTCCGGCAATACAAGTTGTTTCTAGTTGTTCTACATAGGAGACAAACGCAAAATCTCTTTTAGGGAAACGCGTCAAAACATACCTCCGCTTTCTTCTTCTACTCCGCTTTCTTCTTCTACCCGTTCTTAGTATTCACGTTTTGTCAATGATAATTGTATGATAAGTTTCTTACGTAATGGTTTTTCCATTTCCATTGGATTTTTTGCATGAATTGTGAAGGGCATCCCTAGGAAAATGTAGATTGATTTCGTAAAATACTATACTGATTGTTTTTAATTCCACTATATTAAGCAGATTCTGATTGCACTATACTAATACGTATATGATCTCATATTAGGTGCAATCCATGTGACCAAATATTTGGACAATTTTATTTTACTACAATATATCAATGAATCTTATATACACGTAGTCACGTAATACGGCTATATAGATCTTCTATGCTTAGAAGTATCATGAACAATAAAATAAATAATAAATCTTTTGTACAGTTAGATGGTATCTTATATTCTAATAGATGATACTCAAACATATAGTTCACTATTAAACATACAGATATTTTACGGAAAATATCATCACAAATAACTTTGGCTTTGAATCATGAATTAGCATAAACGTTGTTATGGTTTAACTCCTATATTCGTATAGGGGATGGATTATGAAAAAATTAGTTTAAATAAGAAAATTAAAAAACTAATTAAAAAAGCCTATAAACATACCAATTTTTTGAGTTTTTTATTAAAAATCACTATATTTATTATATAAAAAAAACTTTTTTTCAAAAAAAATTTGTACTGCACATGTGCAATAATACGAAAAAACCTAAACCACCTAACCCACCCCCTCCAAAAAAAAACCTAACCCCCCCCCCCCCCCCCCCCCAAAAAAAAAAAAACCTAAAAAATTGTAAAATATAAAATAAATAATTTTGACATGTTTTTTAGGTTTTTTTTAGTTAGAGGTTTAGTTTTCTTATTTATATGTAGTTTTTCTTATGATTCTCCCCTTATTTGTATATTCGGTTGCAAATGATATCCGTAGAAAAAGTCCATATTAATCCGTAGGAAAATCTCAGGATAAGTATTATAAGGAAATTTGGTTGTCATATAACAGTAGAAATATAACTAAAAGAATTATAAAGGTAGAATCTTGGACACTACAATTACACATAATAAATGTTTTTATTACAGTTCGCTTTATATATATTATATCTTGATCTTGATTACTTAATGTAATCGTATTACATAATTAATTTATGTACGTTCTCATGTATATTAAATAGAAAATGCTTATTATTTAGAGTTTTCTAGTAATTATTATTTTATCTACGTAAAATATTACTATATCTTCATCTTTAGGAATGTCTTAGATTTAGAAGAAAATAATTCAAATTATTTATTAATTTAAAGAACGTTAAATTAGTAACCGAGATTCAAAGATTTCTTGCTATATAATAATAACATAAAAAAACCTTATTATAAAAATCAATAGTATCCGTAATGATTGTTAATGTTAATAAAAAATGGATGGAAAGTGATTAGAGATAATTTGATATAATTTAAGAGTAACTAACCTTTTTCATTAAAAAAATATTATTATCAAAAACAATATATATAAGAATAGTAGAAAATTTACTTCAATGGAAAAGGTTTTGTGCAATCGTCATTGAATAATAATAATAATAATAATAATAACCTAACGGCTTCGTCTGAGATGCTATCATTGATGATCCAGAGGTAATATGAAAGAGTTGTAGTTAAAATGTGAATTGGTGGTCCACTGGTACTCGACAATATCAGCAATGATCCGTCGGTAAAGCCGTTACTTATGTCATGTTTCTCTATGGAACTTCCTTGACGCTTCCTATTTCATCAAGGATAACTAATTTGGGATATATCGGTCACTAAACGTCATCTAATTTATAGTGTAACTATTATAAATAACATTTTAACTTAACTTAATATATATACATCAAAAGATAGTATGCTATTTATTAAAACGCCAAGAGAAAATAATAAGAAGATTATATTAATAAATATTAAGTTTTATTGTAATTTTATATTAATGAAAATCATATAATATATATATATATATATATATATGTTTTGACGAAAAAATATGATGTATATGTATGTATGCGTACATCCTGCACTTACAAATTAAGGTTTTCCGTACCATATATATAACCATAAACTTTCACTAGGTTTTATAAGTTTAAATCATAATATAAACAACTAGGTTTTATAGGTTTAAATCATAATATAAACGTAGTCTAACTTAAAATCCTATTTCATACATGTACAAAAACCATGTAGGAACCTTAGATCTTTGCTTACTACTTTATCCTAAAAAATGGTTACTCCTAATACATTGCACAATACAGATGTTGACACTGAATCCTCAAGGTCTCACTTTCCATCATCTTTAAAATTAATTTCAAGCTCGGTAAGCATTTGGATCTTAGACATCCGGTGCATTCTTAGTAGGGGTGAGCATGCTACCCATTCGGTATCAAAAGTACCGGTACCAAAAAACAAGGAAAATAGGTAACGGTATTGAATATATCCGGTACCAGTACACAATACCAAATGTTTATCCCTAGTTCTTAGACGAGACTTCCAAAACCTTCCATGCATATTTAGCTATAAAGCCTATAGTGAATTTTGAGATTAGGTTAACTAAAAAGGAAACCCGGTGCATGAGGCTTGTGAATGCGTGGGGTCCGATGCGGTGTCGACCTAGTTTGAGCCTGGTGTACGTATTCTTCAAGGTTAACCTCCATGACAACAATCTTCCTTGACCACCAGATCACATGGCAGTTGTTTCACTTAATCGTTTTGTTCACAAAGCCAAATGGATTAGGGGTATAAGAGACTTTATATTGGGTTTATATATTTATGGTTTTTTTAATTAATGGAGTCGTATTTCATGTTAAGATAATGAGTATTTGTTTGATTTCTCATTTGAGTGATTTAGGTTTCTTGTTTTCCAAGATGTTTTGTTAATATAAATAGACGATTAACGTAATTGTGATTTGTGTATGGTTTATAATAAAAAGGGTCGAATGAATCCGTTCAATCTTGTGTTTCGGTATTTTTTTTAAACGACTAGGGCCTTTAATTGGTATCAAAGCTTGGTGCCAACGATTTTGAGAGTCATTTTTCGAGAAGGGGAAGCAACCACTTTTTAGTTGCAGGGTTGCAACGATCGTAAGAGGTTTCTTGGTGATCAAGTAGCAATAGAAGAGGGTTAATCAATATCGGGTTTCAATAGCCTCTTAGCCCAGAAGGAAAACACAAGGTGGCAAGCCTTTCTTATTGGCATGTAACAAACCAACGTGCTTACGGCACTAGAGATCAGCAGGGATTCAAGGGGGGTATATTAGCAACTAAGAAGACAGAAAAGCGGTGGCTCGTCGTGTTGATGATCGCTAGAAGCGGGTACAGATCTTAGGAAAAAATTACTTATTCTTTCATAATTAAAATATTTAGTCAAATATTCCCTGCTTTTTATTTTATTTCAAACCAAAAAAAAATAAAAAACACGCCCAATCATGTCACCATGTCTACGCACATCACCTTCCCCCACCCCCACCCCATACACATATTATATATATATATACACCCCCACCCCCACCCCATACACATATTATATATATATATATATATATATATATATATATATATATATATATATTGATACTCTAGAACTACGAGTAGCCTTAAAATATACCTACCTCTACCGAACAAACAACAGAAAACAAAAAATGCCTACTAGATTAATAGCATCAAGCTACGTTACATATATTAGCTATGATGCACTGGGACGGGTACGGGAACGGGGTACGGGGACGGGTACGGGTACGAGAAACGGCAAAACTAAAAAATTCAAGAAGCGAGGACGGGACGGGTACGGGAATAAAAACATATAAAAAAATAAATATATATCAAATATATTTATAAAACAAATATAATTATGACATATTAAATTGTTATGTTTATCTATAATTCAACTTATTCTCGAACCCTTTATTATTTAAAATGTATTTATGACCCCTTATGTTTGGGTTTTATTTTTTTTTATCTGAACATTTCCTGAAAAAATCTCTTACATTATTATGAATATATAATATTATCTAAATAAACACTTTTAAAATATGATAAAGACAAATTTTATGACGAAAATTATTATTAAGTGAAAATACCAAAGCAAATGATAAATACATATATGGTAACTAAATTATAGATGGGTAAATACTACAATTCTGTAACTTTTTTTATTAAACTAATAATAACAAAAGAAGTAAGGAGTTGTCACTGTCAATTGTATATATTATAATAATATAATATTGTCATTTTGTACGTGAGCAAAGAAATAACTTGTACCAAACCCAAAAGCAATGTTTTAAAAACCGGACCGGTAATTGAACCAGTCACTCAACTGGTTCACTGGTCGAATCGGTTGAACCGGTCGGACCGTTATAAAAACCGGATAAGAAATTATAATAATAATTGATTTCTAATAACACTAAATAAAAAAATAAATTATGTATCCTTTAAGTTTTAAGATTGCTTGTTCGTGTTGTACGTAAGTATAATAATAAGTTTTTTATGTTACTTTCAAACTTTTAATAAATTATTTTACTCTTAATTTCAAACATTTAATAAATTATTTTACTTAAAATATATTATGTTATTTTATTAATATTAAATTTTATATTTTCTTATGTCTGACAAAACTTTTGTATTCCCCAAGCATAGTCTCCATCTCCAATTATCTCTGCAACCATCCTTATGATATACAAAATCCGGTCAGATCGTCATTCCGGCTCACCGGTGCAGCCATTAGCCGCCAAAACCGACCGGCTCGACCGTGGATAGTCAGAAAACACTCAACTGGACCGGTGGTGTATGCGGTTCCTGGTAAACGGAAACTTGACGGAAACGTTTCCTGCACGTCCCCAAACCCCGTCCCCTTCTGCAGCACGTTTCCAGGCCGTATCCAACATGCCGGGGACGTTTCCCGGCCGTCCCCGTGCCGTTTCCGTCCCCTAGCAGTCCCCGGACGGAAGACGGCACCTCAATGGCGTTTCCGTGCTTCAGAGTATATTAGTACCCATTTGAAACAAGCATGGGATCTTTTCATCTACCTATGTTTCTTCCAACATTGCATGCAATCTCAAGTCCATATCAATGGTCAGGAGCTTGGTGTGAGCAGGTATCGTGGCGATGAGCCAGTCGATTGCGCAGTATGCCTGTCGACAATCAAAGAAGATGACGAGATTAGAGTGCTGCGACTTGACCATCTGTTACACAAGGGTTGTTTGGACCGTTGTGTTGAATATAGGCACACCACATGCCCCTTGTGCCGAGATGTTCTCGCAGGACCTCGAATGGTTTGCAAGCTTGGCCGTGAACTGCTGTATTTTAGCTTTTGTTCAACTATTGGATCAGGAACTGATGATGATCGTGAAAGGTGGTGGATTCGGTGAAATATTTGGTGTATATTTTTTATTTTATGTTGTTTATAGTTTATATAAGTTGTACATTATTGTACAGTCTTGTCCACAACTAATTGTAAGATTAGTTGTGTATGTAGTGATTCGGTTTAATTGAAAGATTGATAACATTAACTCATTTTAGTTTAGGGGTGTAAATGAGTCAAGAACCTACCAAACCAAAATTACAAGAAATTCCAAACAAAGATTGGACTAGTAATGTGTATGTGGTTTAAGAAACATGTGCGAATTTTATCTTGTTCTCGTGGTTGTACTTTTTTTTATTTTTTTTTTCTTTTCACGCATAAAATGATTTGAGACAATGATATATTTCATTTTATATATATTATGTTTTACAAGTATTTATGAATGATTGATTGTCAAAATTTCATTGGTCATAAAATAATTGGCTAGAACTTTAATTAATATAAGTGTAGTTACAAAAATCTTGAAGTAAAAAGTAGTTAGGTGGTCTCAGTTGATGCCAGTTTTGGACCAAACAGGACCAAAAGCCATAAACTCATCAACCGATTACTATCGATTCGGACAATCTGGTCCAGTTTTAGCTCAACCCTAATTAGTATCGATCATATATCGACATCCACGTACCAAACATTTCAATTTCCAAATCCAGCAGAAGATGCACAAAAAAGACCACATCCCTAGCTGTTCAACACAGGTAAAACTCTTGACAAAAGAAACTCTTTTGATTGCACTTATACGTTCAACAACACAGTATGAAAACAATTGCTCACATATAAACTAAATCACAAGACAAGGAAAGAACATGACTCTACAAACCTTTAAATAAAACTGAGGATAGCGTCAGTACGAAAAGGAAAGACAGAAATACAAATAGACACGAAAAAAACCCGCAATGTACAAACTCGAATGTTATTTTATCACCTCAAATGCGAAAATACATGCACATGAAATTTCTTGGTACAACAATGATGGATATTACAAACTCAGCACCATTTGTACAGCTTTTTTCTGAGCCTGTGTCAAACTCTGCAATAGGCAGGCAACAAATTGCATATTAAAAATTAAAAATAAGTAAATAAAATAAAAATAGTAAGAAAATGAAGAATTTTAGTCATGAAACCTGGCAAAGATGATCAAAAAGAGGCTGGTCTCCCTGAGAGAACTCCCGGAAAAAGTTGGTGAGATAATTTGCCAGGTTAATCTGATGAACCAAAAACCCAACTTTTAAGATAATACTAATAACCAAACTACTTTTGATCAAGTCTAGGGGCGTGAATGAGCCAAGCAACTTGGGATTGACTCGCTAAAAGATCAAATCGAGCCGAGCGTAAACAAGCTCAAGCCCAAGCTTCATTTATCGAACTCGACTAGGCTCACGAGCATGCTATTTATATAATATTTTAATATATATATCAAAATATTTTACATATTAGCTATCATTATTTATAAAATATTATAAATATAAAATAATATCTATCATGTTATATATAAATTTGTAATTATATATATGGGTGGGGATCTTGAGAGAACCACAAGTTATTTGAGAACGAAAAACACTATCAACCAAGTTAAGTTTTATAAAAAAATGTAATAGGTGAAGTTACAAAAATATAACATGTTCTCCCTCCTCTGACACAAAAGTGTAACACTAAATAAGTCTGTAAGACAGTCAGTGTAGCAATGAAAACAGACCTTTTTGTTTACGAAAATACCCCCAACAGACTATGTAACATGTTACAAGTGGCATGTTTGTGTCCACCCATCGGGATTCATAAGTGTTTTTTAACTCATATTGGATTTCTCCCATAAGGCTATAATTGCACAATATATATAATATTTATAACTGTATATAATATAATAATTAAATAAATATAAAAATACTGAAAACCACTTATGAGCAGAGCTACAGCTTTAATAAGAGAGCCCGAAACAAGCCAAGGCTATAGAAGTATAAATTTTGCAAGATGCAAGAAATTAAACCTCATTGAGGGGGTCAGCAGCACTTAGTAGGTCATCATCATAACCATCATCTTCATCCTGTAAACAAACAATATAAATAAAAGAAGCATGAAATAACAATGATATAATATATTCAATTTTGGTTTCTTTTGCGCTGCAGACCTCATTGAAAGCTTTTGCAAGGGCATCTAGATAGCCATTTGAAGGCCTACTGTATGATGTAGTACCGGAAGAAGAAAGCAACTCTTGCTCTATCTCAGCATCTCCAGCTTCTACTTCTTCCCAATCACTATCCTGCATGATAAACAATATCATATAATTTTAACAAAATATTAATAAATACAGATAGCAGTGTTATTAACACCAAGGGAAATAATACCTGCTCGTCATCCCCTAAAACTTGTTCTTGTATCTCAAGCAAAACATCTGCCAGTACAGCAAGAATCTATGTTTCCCACGTGAAAACAATACATTATCAGATTCCATCATCAAACACACACATACATATATACACATTATATACATAGTTATATAATGGATGGTTCAAATGAGAATAAATTCTTTGTAAGAAGAAATTTCAACCAATAGGAATGCTTTATTTAATATAATTGTAAGGGTAGATTGGTAAACTTACATACATCATTAATTTGTAGTATTCCTATTTAATAGCTAACTACATTAAATTTGTAACTTATTTTCAAATATGTATTTTTTTCAAAAAGAAAATAAAAAAATTATTTGAGTGTAGGATAAATTACGAAGTGTGTGGAATAAATTACGAGCTATGTAGGATAAATTTCGACATGTATAGTATAAAATCCGATAATGTATATAGAATATATGTAGGATAAAAAAATTTGTGTAGGGTAAAATGAAATTGACTAATAAATTAGAGAGAATAATTAATGCAAAGAGATAAATTATTTAATGTTTTACCATTATACCCTTTTCTTCTTTTTCTTCTCATTTGATCCTCCCCCTATATATATATATATAGAAACGGGATCAGGAGAAAACGTTTTATCATTAAGTTTTGGCGTTTTGTATCAATGGCATTTTAGATAAATATGTCGTTTCATTTGAATGGTGTTTTGCTCATTAGTGTGGCGTTTGTATTATAGCAGTAAAAACACACTTTTACCCTTAATGAAGCACGTCCAAGTAATAGAGTTGATGTTATTAACGAAAACGCCACCGCGCCATTCTAATCCATAGATTGTTTTGATCCAACGGATGAGGGGCGTTCTCACCGTTTTCACACTTTTACGCGTTTTCTCTAAATCCTCACCCTCTATATATATATATATATATATATATATATATATATATATATATATATATATATATATATATATTACATAACAGTTAGTAGATAAGTAAAAACCTTTGCCGGAAGTGGCATCAATGTCCACTGGTCAGGAGAAACTTTGGCCTTTGAACGAGTGGTAATCCCTGCAGAGGACTTCACAAATAAAATAAATAAATAACTTAATTTTAAGGTTATTAAAGTGATGTTTTAACAGCTTGTAAGACAATAAGTAACAAACCTTAATCAAATGACCTTGGACATTGATGGTTCCAAATTCAACATGTCTGGTTGATAATAATAAAGCCAAAGCTGTCGTTGTGACTTTGATCTGGTAGGCCCCTTGAATTTCCCCTGTACTCAATTACAGTTAGCTTTTACAGCAATTAACACGATAAACATATACACAATTAAAATGAATAATACTTGCCTTGCTGCTTGGTCCATTCTGACATAACATAATGCAAAGAATTAGGGTAGCCGTCAGCGGGGATCGTGATCAGCAAGTTGATAAATTGCTCAACATGTGGTGAACTCATGTGAACCTGTGGCATTAAAAATTTTAAATAAAAATCATCATATATAAAAACATGACTTTAGGTTGTATCATACAACATATTATCATACCAATCGTGCAAAAATAAGAAGTAATGAGCTTCGCAATCCAGCAATTTGGCAGGATTGCATTCGCCTAACGAGTGCAGCAACAAGGTCTCGTATATGTTGTGCCATTTGAGAGGACAGATGTAAAATAAGTTGCAAAATATAGTTCCCAACAAAAAGTGATCCTGAGCTATCTAACTCAGGGTCAAGAAGCCTACCATATAGTCAAAATGTCATGTTTCCGGAACAAATTAGTAGAGAGATTAAAAATCTTTTCAAATAACGATTTTAGAACGACGCACACCTTGAAGCGACATCAAGTAAGCATCTCATTGTAAAACCGGAATCACCGCTCCAGGTGAGTAATTGTTGATTTCCACCAGATACGAGAGCAGCAAGACATTGAGTTGCATTCTGGTTTAATATGCAAACAATTAGGATATAAATTATAAAGGAAAGTAAAACTAAAGAAAGTTCCATAAAAGACGAAAAACTTCTGAGCCAGATAAAAACCTGCATTTCACCATGGTCGTCACTTTGAAGGACTATACGTACAACTGGATCGAAACAAACTTCGTAAACTGCTTTTACCACATCGATAGGTGCATTCTAATATAATATATCACAGTGAGAACCAATAAGTGGTAGAAATAAACTATAAAGTTTAAACGTTAAAAAGTGGTGAACCGGCATTTAAATTGTATTTATAACTTGCCTTGAGTAACATTGTCAAAAGATCCAATGAACCAGCAACTAAGCCATCAGCCTGCTGTTGAGGATGAGAAAACCACTCAACTCATGTAAGTAAACCAATTTAAAACTAATTTAGTATGTTTACTAGTGAGTTTGAACAAACGTACTTTGTTGAGGATAGGCCCCACGTATGGCAAAACACGTGAAACAAGAGGATGAACACATCCAGGAGAATCTTTTATTGCCTATAATGAAAATGGAATTGCTAATGGCATATTGGCATCCCTTGTTTAACAAAGATAAATTGCAAAATTTACCACTTTATTTAACCAAGTTACCTCAAGAACATCAAGTGCGTCAATGCTTATAAATGGGTCCGAAACATGCAAAGCCCACATGTTAAGTATAATAGGAAAATTACAGGCTCTATGGACAGTGCAGCTTCATGACCTAGAATGAGCATGCAAATGAGATTATTTGCCAAACGAAAAAAAAATCCACTCAGCTGATATATAATAACATTAACACCAACCTGCCCTCACAGCTGCTTGCAGTGTTTCAAGAACAAGATGCATTGTTTCATCTGATGCCTGCAGAGTGTTGCACGCTTAAAATATACTTATTTCATGTTTTAGTGATAAAAAACAAATGTCATTATTATTACCTGCTTAAGGAGTTCTGTAAGTGATGAAAACAGAGCCATAATATGAGGCTGTGGTATTCCTCTATTTGTATCGGGTAAGAGTTGACAAAGTGCTCGACATGCACCGACTTTTACAGGTGCAGGCCTGTAAATAAAAAACTTAAACCATTACTGGTAATTGAGAATGAATGAAAGGGCAGTTAAGTAAAGAAGAACATGGGAGCTTACACATCCATGCCGATCGCTTGGATAGCAGCATAGAGGAAATGATCAATGACACCATGGTTGATCTGTAAGATGAAAGAAGTATAAATGAGAATGTTCTAAAGAACATAAAAGAAATATACAATAATCTTTATAGTTATTAGTTACCACTGATGAGAATTTAGCAACTGATGAAAACATACGAGCATAGAGAAAGGGGAATTCATGTACACCTGCAAAACAAATACCAACCACTTAAAAACTTTAGAATATGAAAGAATGAAAAAAAACAATATAATTAACCAAGATTGTACCGGCTGCCATGTCTTCAGTCAAAGCTTGCTCCAATAAGTTCCCCAAAGTGACTTCAGACGGCCCCGGAACCTGAGAATATATTTAACAAGATATCATGATTTTTTTATGAAAAACTCAAAGAAATCAATAGTTTTAAGCAGACACGACAAAGAAAGTACTAACCTCAACTTCAAGCAATTGTTCTGACACAGAAGACAAAGCAAAAAGTGTAGCCTCCCTCATCTGAATTGTTTATATCCATATAAGTTAGATTCCATCATACAATATCCATAAATTTACTACGTTCCCGTAAAGAAAATAAGAATATCAAAACATATACGAATTGATAAGGCGTACCCTCCACCATACAGCAGAGCCGTTAACCCTCTCCTGCTGAGACTCGTCTAACCTTTTCTTAGCAGCATTAAGTATAGCATAAACTCCATCAATCCCACATGATATTACAATTTCCTCCAACAAAAGAGAACCTATGAAAATTATAACAGATATAAAATATGTGCTGTACAGTAACTCAAGCGATAACTGTTAACTTATGAAGAGAAGAAGATGGCAAAAAAGTAAATCAGATACCGGAAACACGACAACTGTAAGTATTTTCATCTTCATCAGAAACATACTGATTAGCATCCATTGACCAAGCATGGACCTAAAAATGTCCATAATATTATCAAATAATGCTTTGTTAATTAGAGTAAAACACTGCAAAGATATGATAGTAGAAAATAAAAGGTTATGTAAGTTACTTGTTGTTCAGTCATCTGCATAAACGCAATTGAATAGTACACAAGCTCTTGAACACTATTTCCAAAAGCCTGAAGAAAAACCTTTTCAGGTGAACATCTAACATGGTAGTTTTCATTTTTCAAATTTTGAGAAAACAAATTTGAGAAATTACCTTCACAAACTTTTTACTACCAACAATCGTTAGTAGAAACTCAAATAACTGCAAAACCAAAATGGTTACATTACATCCCAAACAAATGGGATAAAGTATTAAAAAACCAAAACTTCTTACTTGTATTATGAAAGACTCAAGGCTTGTCTCTGAACCATCAGAATCATATCGTCCCTCGTATGCATCTTCAAGCCCTTCGATAGAAGATCGTTCATATACACCAAGGGATGACACAAATGTTTGCCACAATGGAACCAAAACC
This sequence comes from Scalesia atractyloides, assembly GCA_947069175.1. NCBI lineage: Eukaryota > Viridiplantae > Streptophyta > Magnoliopsida > Asterales > Asteraceae > Scalesia > Scalesia atractyloides. The sequence continues at coordinate 19,453,229 of CAMTDV010000027.1, forward strand.
TCTGTAAAAAAAATCCATAAGAATTACAAATTTACAATTTGTAAACAATAGCAGACATAAACCAATATTTAACCAAAATGACAAGCTTACCCATGAACTGACTTTCAGCCAGACTTGGGAAGTTTTGAACAAATTGACTCAAGCATTTTAAAGCCTGAAGATGGAATAGAAGACAACATGTGACGGTATATTCTAGAAAGTATGAAAAAAGATCGATATATTCAGATTTAAAAAATAATAATAGATACCTCCATTCTGATGCTCCAATCATCTGGATCCTCAGATTGTACAGGATTTTTAAGAATGGATGAGAATTCAACCATCCAAGATTTGACTAAAGGTAACATCAGCGTACTTGTTTCTGTCTAAAAAGTTAAAAAGCAAATGCAATATTTTCAACTCATGATGACAGAAACCAAATAAAGGATCAATTCTGACCATCCAAGATTGTAGTGGAGCAGAAAGTACCTTGTACACACCACTCATAACTCCCAGCATAGATGTACAAGAATAGACAATAGAAAGAGCTTTTGTGCGCAACGGTTTGTCATAGATCTGCCATTAATGAGTCCCAAATAAATGAAAATACAGCATATTTCATCTTTGCTATTTGTAAGATTTACTGGGTATGGCTGTTGTTATTGTTGCATCTTCTATTGCAACCATTGTGCATTCATGGTGATTGTACATTTACAAAGAGAAAAAAAAAAGATAGATTAAAACATGACAATAGAGTTGACCTGCGGTGATGATACTATAGCATGCAAGCACGGGAACAAGACTGGAATTATTCTGGGCACTAGTTTATCATCCAAATCAGCACAGATAAGAGCCAAACATTTAAGAGCTCCATTCACTGGACATTTGAAAGATTATAATAATGGCATCAGCAATGAAACAGCAAGAATATAATAATTTCTACGTGGAGCATCAAGTTAATAATAAACCAAGCAAAAAGCTCTATAAAAATGCCATGATGCCATCTATATAATCCTTGTTATTATAATGAAAATGAGCGTTTTTTTTTGTTGCCCCGCCTTCCATGAGTAGAATATGTTAGAACGCATCATTATTTGTTAAGTTAAAAGTACAATTTCTATTTGAAAGTGTACCAAAGACACTTTCTCAAGAAATACAACATACATGTATCAAACATGAAATTTAGAAAGAGAAAAGTACCTGCATTTGTATTACTTTGATCATTGATTAACTTCATTAAGAATGATAGCAAGTCTGGCCATTCATCTGGCCAGTCATGGTGTGCAACTGATGCTACGGCCATACCAATAGCAGTGCATATTTTTCTCTGAGGATCATCCAGTGAGAGCAACAGAAGACCACGTATGATTGCCTGATAATGAGAACATGTAATCAGGAATACTGGACGCACTCGACTGAACAATGAAAATTAGTAACTGGAAAACTTGTAATAAACTAGTATCCTCAACATATAAAACCTCATAATAATTCAGCTTTATCTATAAATAATAAAGAAAAGGTGCCAAATGAAAATTTGGGCAGAGAAAATGCACATGATTTACTAAAGATACAATATTAGAAGAGGAACTGTGAAACATATTACATGGGAAAACGA